>OZ010589.1:49934721-49989721 GCA_963932145.1 Acanthosepion lycidas | reverse complement strand
AAATTATTTAGCAGTTACAGTTTTCTTACCATATTTAGCAGTTAATGCCTTACTTTAGTTAGCGGATAAGGCCCTTTTTATTGAATTTATCAGTTAATGCCATTCTGATAGTAGTAAAGAGTTAAGGCCTTATTGTACTTAGCAGTCAATGCACTTCTTACAGTATATAGCAGTTAGTGGCTTTCTTACTGTAATTAGAAGTTAAGGCCTTCCATATTGTATTTAGCAATTAATGCCCTTCTTATAAGAGTAAGCAATTAGGGCCTTTTTATTGTGTTTAGATGTTACTGCCCTTTTCATAATATTTAGTAGTTAAGGCATTTCTTATTATAGTTAGCAGCTATTTACTTTCTTATAGTAGTTAGCAATTGAGGACTTATAAAATTTTGTATTTAAAGCATTTCTTATATTATAGGTTAAGGCTTTATTGTATGCCTTTCTTATAGTATTTAGCAGTGAATCCTTTCGTATTGTATTTAGCAGTTATTGCCTTTCTTATGACAGTTGGCAGTGTAGGCCGTTATGAGTGTATTTAGAAGTTTATGCGTTTCTTATATTAGTTGTCAATTAAGGCCCTTTTTATTTTATTTAGGTGTTAATGCCTATCCTATAATAGCAGTTAAAGCCTTTCTTATTGTTTTTAGCAGTTAATGCCCTTGTCATAGTAACTTGCAGTAAAGGCCTGTTTTATTGAAGTTAGCAGTTAATGACTTTCTTAGGCATTTAGCAGTTAATTCCCTTTTCATAGTAGTTAGCAGTTAAGGCTTTTCTCATAACATTTTGCTTTTACAGCCTTATATTAGTTAAAGGTTAATGCATTTCTAATAGTATTTAGCAGCGAATCCTTTTATTGTATTTAGCAGTTTTTTATAGTGGTGTGTTTAATGCCTTTCTTAATGTAATTAAGTGTTGATGTCTTTATATTAGTATTTAGCAGTTAAGTACTTCCTTGTTGTATTTATCAGTTAATGCCTTTCTTTTAGTTATCGGTTAAGGGCTTTCGTATTGTATTTCACGTTTAATGCCTTTCTTATAGGAGTTATCAGTTAAAGCATTTCTCATTTTGTTTAGCAGTTAATACGGTCTTAATAGGTAGAATTTAGAGCCTTTCTTGTTGCATTTACCAGTTAATGACTTTTTTATTGGTTAGCAGTCAAAGGCCTTCCTTATTGAATTTCGCCGTCAATGCCTTTCATAGTAGTTAGTTGTTAATGGCCTTCTTAAAATTTCAACATTGAAGCCCTTTTTTTGTATTTAATAGTTAATGCTTTACTTATTGTATTTAGGTTTTAATGACTTTTTCATAGTATTTAGCACTTAAGGTATTTTCTAAAATTTTGAAAATTTCAGTTAATACCTTTCCTCTAATAGTTAGGAGTTATGACTTTTGTTATTTGTTTTGTTTATTTTTATATTGGTTAGCAGTTAAGGCCTTCCCTGTTGTATTTAGCTGTTAATACTTTTCTCATAGTACTTAGCAGTTAAGGCCTTTCGTAATGTATTTAACCGTCAATACTTTTCTCATAGTAGGTAATTGTTAATGCCCTTCTTAAAATTGTCAACATTGAAGCCTTGTCTTTTTGTATTTCGCAGTTAATGCATTTTTTACTGTATTTAGGAATTAATGTCTTCTTATGGTAGCTAGGCCTTTTCGTTTGCATTTTATAGTTAATGTTTCTGATAGTAGGTAGCAGTTAAGGCCTTTTTTATTTCTATTTAGCAGTTTATGTCATTCATATAGCAGTTTGTAGTGAAGGCTTTTCTTATTGACTTTAGCAGTTATTGCCTTTCTCTTATTAGTTATCAGTTAAGGTTTATCTTATTATATTTAGCAGTTAATGCCTTTTTGCAGTAATTAGAAGTTAATGCCATTCTTATCGTAGTTAGCCGTGAAGGGCGTTCTTAGTTTACTTCGCAGTTTATACGTTTCTTTTAATAACAGTTAAGGCCTTTCGTATTGTATTTAGCAGTTAATGTCTATGTTATTATAGGTAGCAGTTTATATATTTTATTATAGTTGGAAAGAGTACATTTCTTCTAGTAGTTACAACGCAATGCTTTTTATTATAGTTATCAGTCCATGACTTTCTTAAATACATTAGCAATTAATTCCTTTTTATAGTAGTTAGCAGTTAGTTACGGGCGTCTGGCGACCGCGAGCGGACAGCTGTTTAACTTAGCTTTTCTTCTGAATCTTTGTTCTAAGCCTTTCGTTTGGCAGTAAACACGTCCTTGTTCTCACACGCCTTCCACTTCTTTCAAATGTCCATGACCATGGTCCTCTTTAACCCAAACCAGGCCATCATTTCCAAAGACTTCTTCCCGACGCGAAAAGAAGCTACTACCGCTGGAAAAGAATAGAGAGAAAAACGTTAGTTAGTTGTCAAACACTCGGGTGCATATACAACTTTTGCTTTTTATTGACTATTTCGTTTTCTTTTTGTCAAGCGTCGGATTTTGCTGCAACACCATATATATATATATATATATATATATATATATATATATATATATATATATATATATATATATATATATATATATATATATATATATATATACATTAATGAAAATTTAAGTGTAAAGATTTGAAAAGAATAAGCTCCGAATTGATGTCATCAGACCCGGCCAAAATGTGAGGCCTGGTAGTTTAAATTTGCCATAACGAAAAAGTTTTACAGGATGGATAAATTTTGACAGCGATGAACAAGATAGACCAGAAAGTGATAGACCATACTTGGGTTGGTACTGCTGCTGAAGAGAAGGGATCAGACGGAATGATTTATATATGTATATATGTGTTTATATATTTAAATTTATATATATATATATATATATATATATATATATATATATATATATATATATATTAAAGACATTTTTTATGTTTAACGTTCTTTTTATAGATACAAGTCTTTAAGTAAATGCTCTGTTTATAATAAACAGTATTAAATAACATTTACCGGCCTGAATGTCCGAGAAATTTTCATAGGAAATATTCGTCCTTGGACAGGATTCGAACCTGCATCCTATACGGAACCGCCATTTAGCCGGGCGTGCCTAACCGATTCGGCCACAAAGGATCGTTCGGTTGGCAAGGTCGAATTTACTGCTTATAAACTTCAATCTTCCATGAATCTCGTACATTCATAACTGCTCATGGCGTATCAAATATAAACAAATAACGTCATACATTAAGAAATGGACAAAGTCCGACAATTTATTTATTAAAGGCATTTTTTTATGTTTAACGTTCTTTTATAGATACAAGTATTTAAGTAAATGCTCTGTTTATAATAAACAGCATTAAATAACATTTACCGGCCTGAATGTCCGAGAAATTTTCATAGAAAATATTCGTCCTTTGACAGGATTCGAACCTGCATCCTATACGGAACCGCCATTTATCCCGGCGTGCCTAACCGATTCGGCCACAAAGGATCGTTCGGTGGGAAAGGTCTACCAACACACCAAATATTATGTATGTATTTGTCATGGGTCCTTACTTATAACTACAGAATGAACTCTTCCTAACACTATGTATACTACGCCTCTCAAGAGAGAGGGTCGAATCGAGTCGAGCCGATAGTAGTTCACTCCAAACCAGACTGACAGTCATAGTAACACCTTCCACATCTAGTATTATTATTTCGTGTAATATACCTTCGTTATTTCTACTCTTGAGTTCGTCTTCTTCTTCCTTGTTCCTAACCTGGACCATAACATTATTTTTCAAAACTAAATTTTATTCACTGAAATCAAAAAAACATTTACTATCCCTGAGGCTAAAATTATTACTACTAGCTCCAAGTGAAATAAGATTTAATCAGCAAAATCTATAGAATCAATAAAGCGTCGGAAGTTAGAATATAATGGATACATTGTACGCAACGCTACATGAAATATATGAAGGAAACCTAACAAAATCAAAAACACCTCAGTGGGTATAACCCATTATATTTTTAGTACGTACTCTATACAAAGAAAACAAACCATAATTCTAATTACGAAAACTCTATCTTCTTAAATATAATACAAACTGTTTTGGAGATAATCCCGTGAAGTTATATTAATAGATAATCAACATAGTACAATTAATATCAAACAAACAATATTCATTATGACATCATTATTCACAAAATCTCTGTTTATGGAATATAAAAGAAAAACAAATTGGCAAAATATGTCAGCTAGTTTTAAATATTCATTTCCAATATTCGTCAAATTTGTTGGCCAATTAAAATACATTGATGTCCTTAGTGTTTAATACATCGATACATTATGTTGAACGTGTAAAATATTAAACAGAAACGCAGGGCCCAAAACACTATAATAGTGACATCTACCCGATCATAGAAAACAAAACATAGAATTTAAAAACTGATCCATACAAAAAGATAAAAGGCATAGCACATTAGGTGACGCCTAAATGACCACGAAAAATAGGACAACATGGTATAGAATGGATGCATACCTTTGCATTACTTTATATACAAAAATATACCTGATGAAACTAAATATATATATATATTAAAGTAAACAGGCCACTTTAAGGTTCCATTATAATGATTTATTTCACCAGACCCCATTTAAGGGACACTGGATCATCAGATAACACTTCCAAAAATGAAACGAAAGATGAAATGAAAATTCACACTTTTGACGAGTAGTATTAATTTTATGCAATTTCACGGAGTGGGTAGCGAGTAGTGTGAGAGTCATGGTCGTGTTTAGAGAGGGTTTATTTTAATATTTCTTTCAATCATACTTAGTATTGGTGGAGGAAGGACCGGGCCATGACCTATTTAAACGCTTAACTTAACGGAAGTGATATACTGAATTGGGAGAGGAGAAGAGAGAAAAAGAAAAAGAAAAAAGTGAGGTGTAAGTAAAGAGACAGTAGCTGAAATTAGGTTTTATGTAGGAAGAAGAGGGTGGTATATTTTTTGCAATTTATGTAGAAAATAGATTTTAATAGGTCCTTGGCACTACCCATACGGATTACCAAGTTTTTCATAACTTATATATATATATATATATATATATATATATATATATATATATATATATATATATTATAGATTCATGAATCATTCATACAAAAAAGAAATATAGAGGTTAATGATTTAAATGGCGAGAATACATCTTTGCAAAAAATATAATCATTCATATACAGGTTCTGGTATTGTTTGCAAAGATGTATTCTCGCCATTTAAATCATTGACCTCTATATTTGTTTTTTGTATGAATGATTCATAAATTTATATATATATATATATATATATATATATATATATATATATATATATATATATATATATATATATATATTAATAACAAATATACGTATTTTTCCTCACCGATTGTAAAAATCTGAGTTGAATATTTGCTTTTAATATAAATTATAGGTCTGTTATACATCGGACACTATTTTATTAGCACCAGCACTTACTGTGCGAAATTATATATATATATATATATATATATATATATATATATATAATATATATATATATATATATATATATATATGTATGTGTGTGTGTGTGTGTGTGTGTTATATAAAAAATAAATGGAGTTTTAAATTTATCCCCCCCCCCAAAAAAAATGTAGGTGGAAGAGAGAGAGACAAGAGAAAACGAAAGAAGTTTTAAAAAGAAGAGGGGAAAAGACACAAATTGCAAAAAAAATATTTAAGGGGAAGAGTGTTGCAGTTTTTTGTATATATATATATATATATATATATATATATATATATATATATATATATATATGTACTAGTGAGTTAGTCCAAATGTCTTGACTCACTTTATAGTCCACCAATAGAAGGTTAACCAATTAGAAGACGTAGAACATTCAATCCGTCGTGCATAAAGGCGGCCAATTTGTTCACTCTACCCGAATGTCCAGTCCAGTTTGTCAGGCGAAGAAAAACAGAAACGAACTATGCTCAGCTACCGTCTTCAAAATATCTACTGCTAACGTGAACAACGCTTTCCTACTGTCTTCAAGATATTCACTGTTACATCTGGATTCTCTACTCAAGACGACCGTCATGAACAACAAAGAGAAAACGAGATAGAAATAGGGAGGGGAAAATGAAAGGGCAAGAGCGTAAGAGGAGGAAAGAAAAGTGTTAAGCAGTCGACGGGTTGAACTAGAATATGCTTCCTCTTTCCCGGACATGACAGGTAAAAAAATGAATGATCATATTTATATAGATACATTGAGGTGTCTATTCACTTCAAGTAGCGGAACATCGCATTATTACCACAATAATTATAAAAAATGAGGATTATTATTATGATGATGATTATAATAATAATAATAATAATAATAATAATAATAATAATAATAATAATAATAATTAAAATAGTAATAATAAAATATTACTATTAGAAAATTTTACATCAAAGTAAAGAAAAAAGTTTAATATGAAACTTTAATTAAATCAACAAAGAGAAAAGACCATTTTAAGTAACTAAAAACATAAAATTGCAGACATATATATATATATATATATATATATATATCAAAATATCAAAATATAAATAAAAAGCACACACACACACATATATATATATATATATATATATATATATATATATATATATATATATGTGTGTGTGTGTGTGTAAAAATATACATATACATGCATACAGATCCATATAGATACACATCCATATACTTAAACATATACTTATAAGCACGCATACATACAAACACTCACACACACATATCTATATATATATTTATTTTAGTATATTATAAAGAATAAACATGATTAATCGATACACATACACATGCACACACACACACACACACACACACACACACACACACACACATATATATATATATATATATATATATATATATATTGTTATCAACCTAGTATATTTGACACTTTTTGAAATAAGGGAATCACTTGATATTAGTGACTAATCCACTTATGGTTTAATCATTCGACAAAACACACAGACACATATACATATGTGTGTGTCTGTGTGTGTGTGGGCATGTGTGACAGTATATATAGTTGTGTGTTTGTGCGTCTGTGTGTAAGAGAGACAGAATCACAGAACTGAATGACATCAATTCCAGTTCTCATTTTAACAGGGTATATATATATATATATATATATATATATATATATATATATATGTGTGTGTGTGTGTGTGTGTGTGTGTGTGTGTGTGTGTGTGTATGTATGTATGTATAGTCGCCATTACTTACACTAACAATTTAATTTTTACCATCTGCATTTGTATAAACTGATCCCAGTGCTTTTGTTTTACGAAGACTCCAAGCACTGCTCTGAAAGGTTAACGACAAAAGTCTGTAGTGCCTGTCCTTGTTAGGTGAATGTAAATTTTGAATAGCAGCTCGTGTATTGCTTATTTTTATTTTCAGGAAATTGAATCCGACCAGCATTTGTAATTGGATTATATGTTTAGTCTGATTGCCTGGAGTTGATGTAATTCAGTTCTCTCTCTCTCTGTCTCTCTCTCTCTGTCTCTTGCACACAGACGCACAAACACACCACTATATATACAGACACACACACACATACATACATATATACATATATATATATATATATATATATATATATATATATATATATTTGTGTTTGTTCGAATGATGAAACCATAAGTGGATTAGTCACTAATATCGACTGGTTCCCTTATTTCAAAAAGTGTCAAATATACAAGGTTGATAACAATATATATATATATATATATATATATATATATATATATATATATATATATATATATATATACATATGTGTGTGTGTGTGTGTGTGAGGGGGGTGTTTAAGACTATTCTACATCACCAGACATTCCAATGCAATAGAGATAGTTGAATTGGTAATATATAATTACTGCATTCTTCTGTTGACGTAGTAGAAATAGCCTTTTTTTATTTCATGTAAAACTTTTTAAATAAAAGGAATGAAGGAATTTGCTTTTATCTCATGGAATTTCTTTTAATACCATCTTCAGGGCGTTCTATTTGTATTATCAGCCAGTGGCTCACAATATTTTAAACGTAACCCCCTCACCCAAAATTTATAGGCACAAGCCTAATACCCCCAAATAAATAATCGAACTTTAATGGGATTTTCTTAGGGCTTGTGTTGCATGTCAAAAAGATATCTTTGTATTTACCATTATAAATGTTATATAAATGGGATACACTGTAAAGTGAAGACAAAATACACTTAATGTACACTGTGGACGTGGTGTATGTTAAAGTTCAAATGCCTAATTTGTTTTCTCACTGTACCCTGGATTTTTCCACCGCCCCATGTGGTTCTTTCTTTTTAATCTATTTTTTTATTGTATTTTCGTGAGAGATATTCACTATATTTGTTATATAATAATCAACAGATGGATGATAGGTTTAAATGTTTTATTTAAGTCATTCAATAATGGGCCGTGTGTTTAGAATTTTCATTTAAATCGCTTATTCTTTTTTTTTATTTCTCCAGTTATTATTTACTACTATTTATTATTAGTAAATTTATTTCGTTTTATATTTATCTTATGTAATCTTTATGTATGTATTCATTCGTACTTCATTTGGAAAGGTTGCTCTAGAATTGCATTACAATTTACCAACTATATGATTTCTTACCCAAAATACTTTAACGTTTTTCACAGTCGTCAGGCCGATATTTAACAGTCCCACACGAGGAATGTATGTGGCACAAGGCCGAGTTTAACGTGGGTTTCTCCGAGCCCTTAGGCTCAGCCAAAAAATAATCCCTTAGAACCCGCATAAGCGTGTTCGGGATCTGTCTATCTACCCGGACGAAACTTTGCCTTTGGCAAATCTTCGTCCGGGTTCCTCTCTGCCAATGCAGAGAGTTCGACAGAAGTCACACACAGTTAGAGACTGCATGTCGACTGCCTCAACGCAATCGTCAGGCCACAAATGATTTTCTAAGCATAGCTTAGATGTGGCACAAGGCCGAATGTATGGAGCACCAAGTAAGGATCGAACTCACTACTCACTCTTAATTGTTTTCGCGAGACAAGCTTGCTAACCTTTACACCGCCTGGAGGTGTCCTCACAGTCTTCAGGCCATGTGCGGTGAAGAATAGCTCGGCTATTTATATGTATGAAGGAAGGCAGCGTATAGTTACCGCCAAACATTTAAAGGGCTGCTGCCCCCTTGCTTATTATCCTTATCACCAGACTCAACCCTAATGCTCCCAGTCACGAAATGATTAGTCAAACTTTGACTGGATTTTTTTGGTGATTGTATTGCACGTCAAATGAGTGTCTTAACAATTATCATCATATATGTTATATAAATAGGATACACAGTAAGGCGCGATATATTTCGAGTAAAATGGGTCTGTGGTGTATGTTATGCTTCAGATGGGACACTGCTGGATGCAGACTTTTTTCTCACCTCTCTGGATATATTCACCGCCGCCAGGGAATCACTGTTTTAAGTAAATCACCATAAAATTCTAGGAAGGGCAGTGAGTCATTTTGCCATGTTTTCTCCGTGGCTATAGATACGGAGTTGTCGTTCTCCTAAAGTAATTACCATGCAAAGCTAGATATCCTAGTATACACTACTATTTAACTCGTATAAAGGATAGAGGATGTCAATGTCTTTTCATTTGTGAGAAAATAAACAGACGAGGCCAGAATTTGAACTTGACCTGTCAAGTTCGGTTTCTATACAGGGTATTGTAATGATTAAACCTGTCAATCCAATAATTATAACAATTAACTCACAGATAAATTACATTTGTAGGAATAACCTATTCCCACCAAGAAGAGGAAATTGAAATGTTATAACCGCGACATAACAGCCGACAACCTTCCCACTGCTAGAAGGTACCACAGATCTTTGCCACAGGATGAAGAGGCAGAGCTATTTCGGTGGTCAGCTGTACACCGATTTTACGACCACACTCGACTTTATTATGATGATTATGAATTTTACATTCGCTTATAAAAGCTTTCTTCTTTCGGTACCGTACCCCTTCAGAAGGTAGGCAACCATGATTCTCCACATCTTCCTGCCCTTGAAACTATTCATAAATTCTGTCTTCATATTATTTCTCCTAAAGCGTGTTCAGCTATTCATTTACTCAGGCTTATTAAGCATGCCATGCGTTGTCTTCCTTTGACCCACTTGCCTACAATGTCTCCTTTGAGTATCAGATTTTCCAAGCCCTACTTCCTCATGATGTGCTTCTTGTGCCGTCAAAAACGACTCTTTCTTGCCACTGTTGTGTCGTCCATGTTCACTTAATACTTCGTGAACGTCAATGTAGTAGGAGACTTTGTAATCGCTAATACCAATTATAATAATCCGATAACACCCCGAGGTAATGGTTATCAATCTTGTCTCGCTAAAACAATTACGACAGAGTAGTGAGTTCTATTCTCACTGGGTACCCATACTTTCGGCCTTGTGCCACATTTAAGCTACGCTTAGAAAATCAATATAATAAGCCGATAAACAAAACCGGTGTCAGACATCTTAGAATATTATTCCTTGTAATAATACTTCGTATAGTGGGAAGAGAATAGCGGTCCGAATAGTCACGGAGATAGAGGAGAAATCGATTAACTAAATAGTCACGTGACTTCCTCTGTACATGCGTTTCCGTAACGGTCCGTGATCTACCTAATTCAATAATGAGATCGCCTGTGTTTGTCAACGACGATCTATGTTCAAACACAAGCGTTAGCAGTGACACTTTAATCCTGTATAACAGGGCCAGAAAGGGCACCTCCAGGTGGTGTAACGTTTAGCAAGCTTGTCTCGCGAAAACAATTACGACTGAGTAGTGAGTTCAATCCTTGCATGGGGCCACATACTGCCTTGTGCCAGATCTAAGCTATGCTTAGAAAATCGTTTTGGGCTCATCGACGCGGTATAATATTTAGGAAGCTTGTCTTGCTAGATCATTTACGACTGAGTAGTGAGTTCCATCCTCACTGGGTGCCCCCCTAGTTTCGGCCTTGTGCCATATCTAAGCCGGGCTTAAAAATTCATTTTGGGCTCCGCGACGTGGTGTAATGGCTAGGAAACTTGTCTTGCTAGATCATTTATGACTGAGTAGTGAGTTCGATCCTCACTGGGTGCTCCCCTCCCTAGTTTCGGCCTTGTGCCATATCTAAGCCGGGCTTAGAAATTCATTTTGGGCTCCGCGACGTGGTGTAATGGCTAGGAAACTTGTCTTGCTAGAACATTTACGACTGAGTAGTGAGTTCGATCCTCACTGGGTGCCCCCCTCCCTAGTTTCGGCCTTGTGCCATATCTAAGCCGGGCTTAGAAATTCATTTTGGGCTTCGCGACGTGGTGTAATGGCTAGGAAGCTTGTCTTGCTAGATCATTTGCGACTGAGTAGTGAGTTCGATCATCGCTGGATGCCCCATACTTTCGGCCTTGTGCCACATCTAAGCTGCGCTTAGAAAATCACAGTAACAGTTCCTTAGAAATTTCAACTCTCTTCCCGATGTTCTGTATAAGATTCCTTTTCGTTTACCATTTTCTCTTATATCCTCCCAATTGCTTACATGTTCCGTCCATGGTATCCTCAACGTCCTTCCATAAGACGTCATTTCAGGCCTCCTTATAGTAGGTTGGTGCAAAAATAATGTCGTTTTCTCACATATGTTTTTTTTTATGTCAAAAAACGACATTATTTTTGCACCAACCTAATGTCTGAGGAGATCGCCCAGCATTCACTAACATACAGGAGGACACATATAACCGTTTAGTGCTGTCTTCTTTGCTTCTAACGAAGTTTTTCTATCACTTAATATTAGGTTGGTGCAAAAATAATGACGGTTTTTGACGTATTTTTTAACGTCAAAAACCGTCATTATTTTTGCATCAACCTAATACTTTTCTTAGCTTTTGGAATGCATCTTTGGCTATAGCAATACGTCTTCGGATTTCAATGCCGCATTTTTCGTCTTCTGTTAAAACACTTCGCATATATTTAAATTTTTGCGCTTTTTTTTAATGTTGGTATATTCGATTCGCAGTTGGCATTTCGGGGACATGCTTTTACTAACATTCTGTCTTCTTGCAGCTGATGCTTAGTCATTTCTTTTCATCTAACTTCACTATATTTTGCAGCAGCTTTTGAAGTTTTATTTCCATGTCTGCTATCAACACTGTCTCTTATAAAATACATAACTTTTACACGTTACTTCTTACTGCAAGGCTTAACTTATATTCTAGATAGACGATGAAAGTAACTCTAAAAATAAAAAATAAAGATCAGTAATCAGTTTTTGACTTGGTCTGTTCATCTTTTTTATCGTGTTGAATAGACTTAAACAGAATGAATAACAACAAATAAGAGCAAAGAAGTATAACTGCCGACAAGGCATGAAATCGTATCTTATTCCTAGCGAGCTTATCTTTCATAGATATCATTTAATTAGGTTACAGTAGCTTAATAGTTAGAGGACAAATGTCTAAATATATTTTTCTAATTTTTGCTGAGAAAAACTTTCTGGTACTATTTGATCTCTTATTCTTAAAGAATTCAGAACGTTAACACAACGGCTTTAACTGAAGTTCTTATAAAGACAAGTCTGGTACAAAGTAATATTTGTGTGGCCGCGGTGAGGATCGAACTTAATGGTCTGCAAGTTTGCTCTGATGAAAATAGCTCTGACCCTAGAAGAATGTTTTACTAGAAAATAGAACTCACTCCATTTATATTACGCCTCATCTAGCATCGGTAGGTACACAACCATGACTTAGTTTAGAACAGTGAAACATATGTGGGTCACATAAAGAATTGGTAAGCAGCGTGGAAGCAATTCGTGTTTGGAAATTCTGCTCCCGATTGGAACAAGGGCAGAAAAGACAGTGTCACAGGAGAAATCGAAATCAGTATAAAAGAAATATATATTTATTTACTTACCCGCCCCCACTAAGACAGGATGTGGCACAAGGTCATTTTTATGTGGCGTGTCCATACGCATGCATATGCATATGGACAGAGAACAAAAATGTCCCGATCTCCGCGACCACTGTCACCGTAGTGCAATGAAGAAGTTTCTGCCGTAGGGTTGGAATTCCCAGAATCGGGTGCTGCATTGTTCCATCTCTTTGATCCCGGTCAAACACACACACACATACACACACACACACACTCACAGATTGATATATATTAGAATTTTTCGCAACACGCCTTAGCCTGTTGAAATCCCGTCAGTATTTGATATTACTCAAGTTATCGAAAAAAAATTTTGTCGAGATTTACGAACGCTACGCTATGTTCAATTTGGCAAACCAATCGAGGAATTTATTAAAAAAATCTTTAAAAAAGATATGTAAAAAACAATATTGCATCTTTATTAAAGAAGTATGCTATTTTAATCATTAAACTATTTTTAAAACAGTGGCAGTATTTTGCATGTTAAATAATAAAACTTAATTTTCCCCCAGAAAATAATGAAAATTTATTCTACTAACCTACGCACCCTAGTAAAACCAACTTTACTTTGTACTTCCTTATCTGTTTTTCTTTCTCCCCAAAATTAGGTTTCGATCGTTCAATGTATGGCTATTTTAGAGGATATTATGGACGGACTAACGGAAGTCACAGAATTATATATATATATATATATATATATATATATATATATATATATATATATATATGCTATACAAATGTAAAAGAACGTAGAGTAAGATTTCAGCGTTCAAAGTATTAATTTAAAACTAGGCTCAATACAAAAGTTTTGCCGTAAAACGTTAAACAATTTTAACATTGAAACAAGATGTACAGTTTTGTAGTGGGTATGTGCGTGTTCTAATGTAACACGGCATAATATATATATATATATATATATATATATATATATATATATATATATATATATATTTGTGTGTGTGTGTGCGTATGTGTGTGTATTGAACAAACTAACATTTTTACTTTTGTTTCTAAATACTTGCTGCTAAATAAAATTCTTACATTTACCTTGATCATAGAATGAAACGCATTAGCTAAGCTTTCCTTTGTCGTGAGTGTATGCGTGTGTGTGTGTCTCTCTCTCAAGTGTTTAAAACATTTATTTTCTCACAAAAACACATATACTATATATATATATATATATATATATATATATATTAGGTTGGTGCAAAAATAATGACGTAATAATGTCGTTTTTTGAAGTTAAAAAATACGTCAAAAACGACATTATTACGTCATTTTTTTTGCACCAACCATATATATATATATATGGAAGACTTATTCGCTATCCTCAGACAAATCTGTAGAACCATAATGGGCAAATAGTATGATTTAGACCTGAACTTCTCTTATACTGTTTGTCAGTCAAAGTCTAAATATCCCAGTTGCCCATCTATTTAACCCATAGCTGTGGACAGAAGAGATGGATGAGGGTATCTAGACCATTACTTTCACTTACGTCCAAATACACTTGGGATAGGTATGCATAATATATATTTAATCATTCCATCTTGCTGCTGAGAATCACCATTAAAATACTGTCTGATGTATCTCTCACTCTCTCCCCATATGTACATATCTATCATCACTTGATATTCCCTGAGGAATTGACGGAGTGATTATTGGAGGGTCCGCTTACGAAACTCTGGAGTTGGGATGCTAAAGGTAACAACAATCAGTTAAATGACAAACTTTATATTTGTATGAACTCTCTCTATTTCATTTTCTCTCTCTCTTTATATATATATATATATATATATATATATATATATATATATATATATATATATGTAAATAAAATTATTGAAAAAATAGAAATTTTTATAAAAAAAGATTAAGGTAGAAAGTATTTTATTTTCTTAACAATGATAGCAACTCCAATAACAAAAACAATTTCTTCAAGAAAATGTTTCAGCAGAACAGAAAGAACTGGATGATTTTACAAATGATTTAATAAATATTATAAATAAAATAGAAACAAGAAAAAACAATAATAAATTTCAAAAACACTCATTTATCAGCATTAAAATAAAAAGTAATTCAAATAAACTATTTATATAAGCAAATAAAGCAAGAACAATATATAAAATGGTTCGTATTAATTATACTAATCCAATCGAAAAAGTGGTACATAAATTTTATAAAACCGCTAACAATAAATCGGAATGCAACATAAAGAAGTGAAAATTAACGAAGTCAACCAAAGTTTAATAATTTATTAAACTCAAATATCTGCAAAACGTAATGTAGGGAAAATAGCAAACACATAATAGAAAAAATAAGTTCAATAATATTAAAAAAATATTAAAAAATAAATAATTCGAAGAATACAAAAGAAACTATTAATTGTTTCAACAATATTACAAATATAACAGCACTTTCATAGAAAAAGACATTAAAGATTTTTATTCATCAATTACTGAAATATATATCAAATAAAGAGTTAGATTAAACTAAACAATAAGTAAACATTCAAGAAGAAGTATTACATGTAGTTAAACATTGCAAAAAATGACTATTATACAACACATAATTAAAAAAGTACAATAACAATAACTTTGACGTAACAATCGGTAGTTATAATGGTCCTTATGCAAAGCAATAAGAATTTACATTATACATAATTTATGCGATCTAATTAATAAAAAGATATTGGATTATATAGAGATAATGGTCTAATAATTATAATAAATTGCAATGGTCAAAAAATAGAAAAATAGGAAAACAAATAATAGAAATAATTTTAAAAAATAGTATTTATAATAGACATAAAATCTAGCTTAAAAATAGTAACTTCCAGATGTGAAATTTAATTTAAATATAATACATACAAAGGATATAACAAAACAAATAATAACACTACGTACTTAAACAAAAAAAATAAAATCTCCACCTCATGTATTTAAACATATGCCAATATCTATTAATAAAAGGTTTGCTTTAATTCTAGCAATGCAAAAATATTTAATGCAAACAAAAAAATTCTACGGAATTTCTCGAACATTCAGAATGATAAATGCTGTTTATATATAAAAAAAAAAAAACAGAGCATTTACGTAAATAAATTTTATCTATTAAATAACGTATAAACAGAAAATATATTAAATAATTGTCAGACTTAATCCATTTCATAATATATATAAATATATATATTTACAGGAAGTACTATCTATATGTATGATGATTTCGACTCCGAAGAAAGTTACAAACATGCACAACTAGTTTCCACCATCTCCTTCAAACGATACCGCTACTTAATGTTTGACACTATTTCACAAATATTTAAGCTCACAAATGCCTACAACATTTGGTTTGCGCCTGCTTTACCGAACTGTTGTTTGCCATGTGGTTTCTCTCTCCTGGTGTTTGTGGATTTGTGTGCTTGTGTATTTCTGTCTGTGTACGTTAGGGTTGCTTTGAGACAGGCCCATACGCAAATAAGTATATACGCATGTATCGACACACACGCACAGAGGAAGAGCAAACGTTGTGTTTTAGTCAGTAACCAGATCTCTTGTTATCTCTTTGTCAACTGCTAATGTCTACGATGTCGACCGCCTTTAATTAATTTCTGAGATTGACAGCTGTCTGCTGACAAACCTCTGTATAAGAACAAAGAATTTTTTTCTCGTCCATCTGCTCTTCATTATTTTATCTTTTGTCTAAATATCAACGTTCAAATCACATTGTCTTCATTTGGAAGAGTGATTCGTAACTGGGGAATTTACTGATCTATTTTTTTAAGCAAATATTCTTTTATTAGCTTACGAGTCAAGTAACTCATTAGGTTCTAAGTGACATCAGGAGTCCCGTAATCCATTAAAATATAAATATCATCCCGAGTCCCGTAACCCAATTGGTCTAAATGGCATCACGTGTCCTGTAAACCATTAGGGTCTAAATGCCAACACGAGTCCCGTAACCTGTTAGGGTCTAAATAGTATCACGAGTCCCTTAAGCCATTAAGGGCTAAATGACATCACGAGCCCCTTAATCCATCGGGGTCTAAATGGTATCACGAGTCACGTAAACCATTAGTGTCTAAATGGCATCATGTGTCCCTTATCCATTAAGGGCTGAATGTCATCACGAGTCCCTTAATCCATTGGGGTCTAAATGGCACCACGAGTCCCGTAACCTATTAGGGCCTAAATGTCGCCACGACTCCCTTAATCCATTGGGGTCTAAATGCCATCATGAGTCTCGTAACCTATTAGGGCCTAAATGGCACTACGAGTCCCTTAATCTATCTGGGTCTAAATGGTATCACGAGTCACGTAAACTATTAGGGTCTAAATTTCATCATGAGTCAAGTAAACCATTAGGGTCTAAATGATATCACGAGTCAAGTAAAACATTAGGGTCTAAATGTCATCATGAGTCGCTTAACCCATTAAGGGCTAAATGTCATCACGACACGTGTCCCGGAACCCATTAAGGTCTAAATGTCATCACGTGTCCCGGAACCCATTAGGGTCTAAATGTCATCACGTGTCCCGGAACCCATTAGGGTCTAAATGTCATTCCTAAGTCTGACTTAAAAAGGTTAAGGTATTAGGAAAATTTAAAAAGATTTTCTCAGTATGCTTTGTATTTCAGATTAGGATGGGTTTCTAAGGATTTTATGTAAGTATCTGTAGTTTCCCCAAATTTTCTTGGTGCTTCTGTATCTACTGGAATAACTTTTGCGTTCAAATGCCACCTTTTTGTCGTTTCGATGTCCTGTCCTCATATTGGAATAGGTGATCAAATTATTTCAGCGTCTGTAAAATATACTATGGCCATGTCGCTAAATTCATAATTGAAACCTTTCATTAATATATCTGGCCATTTAGATTATTATTATTATTATTATTTTTACTTTCTATGTTTTCTGGCGTTTACACATTTCTTTCCGGGTCCCAGCCAGGGACCTAAGGTTAGAAATGGCATCATGACCCTTTTCACTGACAAAAAAAAAAAAAAAAAATTACATAGATAGAGCCCTTCGTAAAGTGTGGGCTGTACTTGTCAGAACAATTTTTTGTATCTCCTTGAGGCATGGGCTTCCAGGAATCCCTGCAATTAGTCTACTTCAATCTTTTCCAACCAGTCCTAGGGCTCCAACTACAACAGGGATTGTTGATGTTCCCATATGCCACATTTTCGAGACCTCTATTTCAAGGTCCTTGTATTTTGACAGCTTTTTGAATATCTTCAAAGATACATTGCAGTCAGCAGGGACTGCCATATCAATAAGGAGGCACCGTTTTTGTTTGTGGTCTTTAATAACAATATCTGGTCGGTTGGCCTTGATTGTGTAGTCCCATAGAATTGTAACAGGTCCTATCTCCGTAACTGGGTCTGGGTGGTGTTGGTACCAGTTTCTTTCAGTTTCCTTCCCGTAGAAGTTGCAGATTTTCCAGTGCAGATATTGGCCCACTCTGTCATGTCGGGTTTTATATTCAGTGGGTGCCAACATCGTGCAACCTGATACAAGATGATCAATTGTTTCTGGATATTTATCACAGAATCTGCATTTTGGGCTGACACAATATTTTAGTATATGTGCTTGATAATTCCTAGTTAGCAAGCATTGGTCCTGCGCAGCAAGGATAAAACCTTCAGTTTCCGCTTTCAACCCTGCACTGCGTAGCCACTGATGGGTACGGGTTTTGTCTACATCAGCTTGGTTGATACGGGCAGAGTATTGGTCATGAAGCGGTTTATCTTGCCATCGCTTCTGTATCTGGTCGGTTGCATTCGTCTTTGCTGTCTTTTTCAAGTATTTTGCAGTTTCAGCCGGTGTATTGTGCTGTAGTTGCATCTCTACGCCCATTTGAAGCTCCAGTTTGAATTTGTTATTATTATTATTATTATTATTATTATTATTATTATTATTATTATTATTATTATTATTCTAATTATTATTATTATTATTATTATTATTATTATTTCCTAATACCTTAACCTAATTAGGTTAGACTTGATAAATTATTATGCAAACAGTAAATCAATATGAAGATAATAATAATAATAATAATAATAATAATAATAATAATAATAATAATAATAATAATAAATGATCTGACGCTACACAAGTCATAGTTCTCATGGCTTCTGAACTTAATTGATTGGAAGTTTTGCCATATACCCATTTCGGTGAATTAATAAGTGCTGCAGTCAGTATCCCCTTTAGTAGCTCTGATTGTTAGTGACCTGACCGTAACTAGTTAAACATATCACTTGGACATGATCCACTTTGCCTATTAGTTCATGCACAGAAGTAGTGGGGAAACGTCATTGTCGTATGTCGAGAAGCTTGATTTTAAAATTTCAAGGATGACACAATCAAGTCACATCTAGATATATGTGAACACCCTCAGTTGAAGACCGGTGTGACCGAATCATGTAATCCGAACGGAAGTTATTCCTAACCGGGCCGTGACCTTGCCGCCAATCTAGTACTACGCTTAAATTCATGAAATCCAGGTACCCTAGCGAAGACGGTTTACATGTACTGTTTATAGAAAAGGTACACGGAGACAATCTTACGGCGGTGGGAAAGAGATTGAAGCCGAGAAGCCAGGTTAGGAACCAAAATATTCAATTATGTACCAAGCGTGATACACGCATAGGCGATCATGTATTTTTCGATACATGACTGACGAGGCAAAACTTTTTGACATACTAATATGGCGGCGGAGTAATGGATAGCGGCTCGGATTAAGGAAGCGAAGAGCTGAGTTCGAATTCTAATCGAATCCATTATATTCACTTACGTGCTAATACCTTTGGGAAAGGTATAAATCCTATTCTTCTCTCACACAGGTATGGGTAATATTAGGTTGGTGCAAAAATAATGTCGGTTTTAGACGTATTTTTTATGTCAAAAACCGACATTATTTTGCACCAAACTAATAGCAGGACAGGCGAGGTTCTATAGCCTTGGATAGCAACTGGTCTACCGGAGAAAGAAATAGCAAACTACTGCGGTAAAAAAAAACTGGCTCGTCAGTCATGTATCGACAGATACATGATCGCGTACCCGTGTATCACGCAGGCACATAACTTACTAAATAGTTAAACACTTTAAGAATTTTAATTATATCCTTGTATGAATCCTCTTCTTCTCCCAACCTAACTATGGCTAAATAGCAGGACAGACCGGATTCTATAGACTTGGATGGCAACTGGTATGCCGCAGGAAGAATTGATAAGTTAATGCGGAAAAAAAAAATCTGCCTCGATACATGATCGTCTAAATATAACTGACTGAATACGGATGGCAATGTTAACATCAGCCGTTTCCTTATAAGGAAACATTTGGTATTCATTGACCAGTTTAACTTTAGATTGTAATTTATAAAATCTTTCTCTTCCAAAAACATTTCAGTAAAAAAAAAAAACTCTTATAAATCTTTCCAGTATTAATGGGGCTTCATTATTGGCGTTTGTTTATGTCATTCTTTTCAGTGTGGTAAATATTTTTGTTTGGGTAGGTATCAGTTTATTTTCTTCTTTTTTCTAGTAGGTTACGTATTAGTAGGTTTGGCTTAGTATTTCTCTTCAGCTTTTTTCTTTTCTTTTTTTTACAGTAAGCTTCACCCTGTTCAATGCTCGGGGAGGACACTCGAATTAAGGGTTACGTTAAACGGTAGATTTTTTTAATAGATAACAGGAAAATATCACGTTTAACTCTAGACTTGAACATGTTATTTTAGTGGTCGAGGAAACATCCTATTAGGAGTCTGTTCAAAAAAGCAGTGGTCCGCGTGAAGAAGCTATTTGAGGGGAACTTACTCCTCGCCAATGGAATATGAAGACAATGTGGGTGGTTTGCTACAATGTAAGTAGAACAGAAGGTCCTAGCCGTGAATTTTAGACGTGGTGGAACCAAGTAATGTAGTTCGTCCGTGTAAATAATGATAGAGTAGCGAGAAAGTCACAACATCACAAGAAGTGTGATGGATGACGGAAAATAATTATTTGGAAAAAAAAGTTTAATACTTAATCATTTATTCAAATACTTACGCTGTACCATAACTAGATGCGCACGGCACGGCGGTTTGGAAAATGATCTAAGCCTTGTGAGTGAAATTAGGGCGAATGAACTGATCGGAGGGCGTCTATGGTTGTTGAAAGTTGATCACGTCAGATGAATTAATCACTCAGTACATCAAACTAATGCCTATCCAGCATAGTTTCATAGCGAAAGTGAGCTCTGTAGGATCGTAGGCCGTCTATGGTTGTTGAAAGTTGATCACGTCAGATGAATTGCTCGCTCAGTACATCAAACTAATGCCTATCCAGCATAGTTTCATAGCAAAAGTGAGCTCTGTAGCATCGTAGGCCGTCTATGGTTGTTGAAAGTTGATCACGTCAGATGAATTACTCGCTCAGTACATCAAACTAATGTCCTTCCAGCATAGTTTCATAGCAAAAGTGAGCTCTGTAGCATCGTAGGCCGTCTATGGTTGTTGAAAGTTGATCACGTCAGATGAATTAATCACTCAGTACATCAAACTAATGCCTATCCAGCATAGTTTCATAGCGAAAGTGAGCTCTGTAGGATCGTAGGCCGTCTATGGTTGTTGAAAGTTGATCACGTCAGATGAATTAATCACTCAGTACATCAAACTAATGCACTCCCAGTATAGCTTTATATCAAAAGTGAGCTCTGTAGGATCGTAGGCCGTCTATGGTTGTTGAAAGTTGATCCCGTCAGATGAATTACTCGCTCAGTACATCAAACTAATGCCCAGCATAGTTTCATAGCAAAAATAAGCTCTGTAGGCGTTAAATTAAAATAAATATTGCCGAACGGGCGTCTGCATCAGGGATGTTTTAGTCAGCCTAACAGACAGTCAGTCACGGATACGAGCGTATGTAAATTTATCTTCATATTTCAAATCTTTTGCAACTGAATATGTCGTGTATCCGATAGAAACTCTGAGAGATGTTTGTGGGGGGAAGAAGAAAAATAAAACAAAATCTCTTTTGATGACCTCAAGACAGTTTCGATTTAAGCGAGCAAATATCGACTAAATATTCTTTTACATCTACTCAGTAAATAAACAGATATTATTTTGACTTGACAGCCATTCAACTGAGGCAGGCGTGGTTTTAATTCAGTCAACTATAAATAAAACTTAAAGCCATCAGCAATTTTCTGTCTGCTTCAGTTTGCCAGTCTTTAAGCAACAGACATTTTGGATTGTGGATGTCTCCATCCCTTCTACCGCGTGCCACATGCAAATAGAAGAGAACAAATTAACAGAACAAAGTCAATGTTTGAAATATAGATAACTACGCATGGATGCGTGCGCGTGAAATATACATACATACATATATATATATATATACATACATATACATATATATATATATATATATATATATATGTGTGTGTGTGTATACGCAAACACGCACGCACACGCACACACACACACATATATATATATATATATATATATATATATATGTTGTGGTAGGATCCACCTAATTTGAATAGTGGAGTACCGACCGTATATATATGGTTGGTACCGGGAAGAGAAGAAGGAATCAAGAGATTCTGAGACTGAGAGACTGACTCTCGGCGACTGTCGAACTCTCTGCATTAGCAGAGGGGAACTCGGACGAGGCTTTGCCGAAGGGCAAGGTTTCGTCCGGGGAGGTTGACAGGGCCTGAACCCGTCTAGGCGGGTTTAGAAAGGCCATATTTTTGGCCGAGCCTACGGGCTCGGGGATAACCACATTAAAACGGCCTTGTGCCACATTCGATCCTCAAGAGATTCAACCAGAAACTCTGCCCGACTGCGACTCAGTCAACACATTCTCCAGGAACGGTCTTCCCGGGAATATACAAAAGACTATATGTAAATATTGTGTACACTTTCTTGTTTCAATACATTTTGTTCTAAGTACATTTTGTGTTGCATTATTATTCCATGCATTAGTCAAGTTTCAACAATATATATATTTATATGTATATTGCTGCCCAAATACACAACAATATATATATATATATATATATATATATATATATATATGTGTGTGTGTGTGTGTGTGTGTGTGTGTGTGTGTGTGTGTGTAAAAGAATTGAAAATTTCCGTTTAATTGTTTAGTAGATTTTTACAAATTTTGAATGTTGTTGAGTATTGTGCATATTTGATCAATGTATTGTTTTATTTTTTTCCCTTCATTGATTTTAACAAATTTGTTTTTATTTTCTCCACGTGAAAATAGACAGCTCCACTATGAGTAGGCATTAATTGTTGATAAATTACAACATTTTATTTAGGCATGGTAATTACCACGTGAATCCTACACAGTGGCATCACACGGTTAGACAAAGATATCTATTTATTTATAGTATAAATATTAACTATTATTACGGTTTCATTAACCCCTTCACTCACTGCGCACTACACAGATATACGAGGGTCATTTAATAAATAAGGTTAATTTTTCGGTAAAACAAACCAAACCAAAGCATAGTTTAAAAGCTTGTTCAAAGTGTTTCGCCTCTATGGCGGGCGTTTTCAGGTCAGAATTAGAGGCAAGGGAAGTGCATTGGAATATGTGCGATGAACTGATAAATATTTTTATCATATGCTACTAGTCAGTCAGGTCATCTATTAACATTAAAGAAATAATTAACTAAAATTACAAATTTAAATCAATTCTTCAAATGAAAAAGTAAACGTACAGTCTAGATCCGGTAATTTACGGATACGCTTCCTTAGAGGATTGAAGGCAAACAAACGTTGATATTATCTGTATTCAAGTGTTTCGTTTATACGGATGTGACTTGATTTCACATTTGAGATACAATTTATTTTGCACTGGCCATAAGGAGAAAAGAAAACAATGATTCGGAATTGCAATGCGCAGATCACCAGATATTGTAATAGGCAATATCTATTACATCCCTGGTCAAAAACTTAAGGACAGAGTACAAAAGTGTTAGAAATATAAAATACTGTTTCTTTAATCAAAATATATTTGCGAAACATTTACATTTAATTAGAAAATATATTTTATCAACAAACAAATGAAAGCTTTTAATTGATTATTTACAAAAAAAATAAAAACATTGAAAAAGTATTTTTGGGTTGGCCATAAAGATAAGACGATGTAAATAAAAATAGAAAATCCAGAACAAATAAATCACAAGGACAATTTAATATTTAGTATATCCTCAATCTTTGCGAATTACTTCAAAAATTCGCTTTGGCATAGTTATTATTAATTTCTCTATGATAGTGCTTAGGCTGCTCGCCAGGATGAGTAAACTGCAGCCTGAAGAGCATCCAGTTTCAAATTGTGATCCATGTTTATAAACATCTTTGTCCATCCATCCCCACAAAATTCTCGATTAGATTTAGATCTGGAGAGCACGGTGGATGGCTCTATAGCTTTATATATAAAAAAAAAACTCCTTCGACCTCCGAGTGTTGTGAATTGCAGCATTGGCCTACTGAAAAAATTAAGTTTTATCCTTATAGACTAGATACTTCAGTAATTAGCAATGCCTTTCTTAACATGTCAATGTAATTAACAACTGTTTGACGACTTTTTAACTCTTCTAACTCAAGAGTTCCATTGTACGAAAATGAACCTCAGACAATAATTGATCCAACTCCACTGTGTCGTGTTAAGAAAATTTCTTTTGGGGCAACATTTGCATGCTGTAATGGTGAAAACCGTCTAGGCCATCAAGCTTGAATTTTATCTCCTCTGAAAACAACACTTCCATTTATCCACATCCTAAGTTTGATAATCAGAAGCAAATCGTAAACGAGAGGTTTTATGGCAACGAAGAAGGCGGAGACTCTGCAGCCGTTTCACAATCTTAAACCCTTTCTTATTTAAATTCTATCGAATTGTTCGAGAGCTGCATTTCACATTTGTATTCCCTTTTATCTAATTTGATGTTAGGCTTGAATCTCTCTTAACTCCTCGCCTAATGCGCCTGTCTAGGGATGGTGAGATTTTATTAGGGCAACCGCTTGATTTTTTAGAAGCATAAGCATCCGGATTTTTAATGAAGTTAGGAATGGCACTTCTGCTACGGCCAATTTCATTTGCAATGGCTCGTTGCAAAAGACCACATCTTTGAATTTCAACAATCCTGCCCCGTTTCGAGCTTTGTTAAAATTTTACCCTTAGCCATTTTAAAATCTGAAATTTAATGCTAGAAATGAGGTAGATGTCTATACGGCTTCAGCTATGAGCATACTGACTAGTTCTAAAATTTTGGTCCAGTAATATTTTTTCACACATGGTCTTATCTTTATGATCAACCAAAAAAAAAAGTACTTTTTCAATGCTTGTTTAAATTAATCAATTAAAAGCTTAATATTTTCACTTGTTTGTTGATAAACTACATTTTCTAATTAAATGAAAATGTTTCGCAAATATACTTTGGTTAGATTAACAGTATTTTATACTTTTTAACCTTTTTGTGTCTGGATTTGAACAGGAGCGGACCTGTCAAAAAACTGTTGGTTGTCGGCATTGTTGTTCATGCCTGTAAAACCCGAGTGATATCAGCTTATTGCTCAACTGAAAAAAACTACTGTCTCTAAAAGAAAAAGAAATTTAACAGAGGATTAAGAAAATTAATATAGAAGATCCCACAACCCAAAAAACCGTGAATTAACGGAGATTTTAATGCTACTGTTTATAGCAACATCAACAATTCTGATGATGATTATGATAATTGTAATCGCATCCGGTCCCACTAGGGAATTCTGGAAGTAAAATGGACCAAGCGGGAATTTGAATAAAGATCTTGAGGTTACCACGTTTCGTATCATCTCTGCATTGATACGAATTTTCGGCGTCCAATGTCATATAATTCATCATCCCACTTCTTGAATGTCTGAGAAAATATCTCGGAGTCGGCTAACAATACAAACTCCAAAATATTTGTTTTGTTTGAATTTAAAAAAAAGAAATAGAAAGCTATCACCTTGGACTGTAACCAAACCCCACAATCCAGTGACAGATATGCAATGTGATTGTCCCTGATCTGGCATCTCGTTTACAGTCACTCTCTCACAGACGTGCCGTCGCTTCCCTCTGTCTTTTATCCGAATACTTTCACGGTAACTGTCCGACAAGCTTCTTTCGCTAGTCCCCAAAATGCACGAATCTAAACGTGCTACTAGGTTGGCATCTCAGTCCCACCATTTCACTTTCAAAACGATTAAATGTAGCCGTTTCTTCTACTCCAATAGCGTCATGTCTCACACTTCCCGTCTGTGTAACTCCCTTCCTCTTACTTGCTTTCCTTATAGCTATAATCTCCAACTATTCAAATGCAATGTCAATCGACATCTCCCGATGCCTTGTTCTATTCCCCGTCCTTCTTGTCGTCCTTTCCCCTATCACGCCTTTTTACACTTTCTTCCACTCTCTGTAACCCCTTGCGTGCTAGTGGCACTCCTGCCTTGCTTGGGGTGAAATGCATTAAAAAAATATTTGATTATTTATTTTGTAATTTGGAAAAGTTAGAAATAAATTAATTAAAAAAAAATAACTCAGGAAGGGTGATTTTTATAATAACATAAGGATTGTAAGCACTTTCGGTCCCACTCGAGAATGCTGGAAGCAAAAAAGAAAAAAAAAATCGAGCGGGTGTTTGAATAAAGCGTTTGAGCTTACTACGTCTAGTGTTGTCTTTGTGTTCATTCGACTTTTCAGCGGCCAGTCTCGTATAATATATCTTTCTACCCTAAGCTCAGTAGAGCAGCTATTTCAAGCATTTTAAAACGACACTCCAACTTTCTACCCTAAGCTCAGTAGAACAGCTATTTCAAGCATTTTAAAACGACACTCCAACTTTCTACCCTAAGCCCAGTAGAACAGCTATTTCAAGCATTTTAAAACGACACTCCAACTTTCTACCCTAAGCTCAGTAGAACAGCTATTTCAAGCATTTTAAAACAACACTCCAACTTTCTACCCTAAGCCCAGTAGAATAGCTATTTCAAGCATTTTAAAACGACACTCCAACTTTCTACCCTAAGCCCAGTAGAACAGCTATTTCAAGCATTTTAAAACGACACTCCAACTTTCTACCCTAAGCCCAGTAGAACAGCTATTTCAAGCATTTTAAAACGACACTCCAACTTTGATGGCAATGGAGTACTCTTAATAAACTTTTGTTACTCAAAACGTTACTCCGTCGTTAACACATGGATTGATCATCTCATGAAACATCGCATCACATGACATAGCCCAGATAAAGTAACAAAATATTTATTGACGTCAGAATCTCAAACTCAAGTATTAAGCAGTTTGTAACAGATGTTAGAGTATTAAACTCCTACTTTGAATCAGATCACAGATTACGTGCAGTTAAATTGACAGAAATAGCTGGCTTCCGCCCGCACAAACCAAGAAAACACCGAAGTATAACATCCAGCCACTGAAAGGGTACATTTAGAATTCAATAATAAACTAGAATTCAAATTAATGTCAGTAAATCTAGATCAAAACATAGATGAATTAAATATTGTTAAAACTGAAGCACGTGAGATCGTCCCATGGAGCCCTAGAAGCAAAAAGATACGCTCATTGAACGATAACCTTGAGTTAAAAAAAAAATGATACAAGAATGAATAAATTGATATAAAACAGAAATAAATAGAGGCGAAAAAATTAGTAGGGAAATACCCAACAATTAACAAAGAAAAAAAAAAAAAATTACCGTATTTTCCGGCTTCGAAGACGCACGTTTATTTTTATAAAAAAAATACCCTGAAAAATACGTGCGCGTCTTCCAAAACGAAAGTAAGGCAACGCCCACGCGTAAGCTTAGACGGTCACCTAAATGGCTTGACTGACAGGGACGTGGATTTGTATGTTGAACCATTGCACTATACTGTTGGATAATTATTTAATTCAGCCTTTTATATGATGTAATTTCAGTACTTAGCTGTTAAAAGAATTTCCAAGATATAAACCTTTCTGGAACCGAGACAGAAGCTTAAACATGCTCTGTTTACTAGCACCGGCGGCAGTCTTTCTGCTCTTGACTAGTATGCCATTGTCATACAAACAAAATCGGATGATTAATTTAAAACAATACGTGTTGTTAGTATATGAGGGACACATGGCGAATGCGTTGTTGTATGAGAATGACATTTGTTTTTCTTAGAAATTTCTTTCTAATATTGGGGTGCGTCTCCCATGCTGGAAAATACGGTAATTCTTTGAGAAACAAGTATCTCCGGAATACTGGAAATTAAATTAATGAAATGAAGCAGTACAGCCAATATACTAAAATGGGAAGAGAATCGAAAAACCACAATAATATCATGCGATCCAAACCTCCACAGAAATATACCCTGGTCTCAAGAAACACTTTAAATCACATTTCAGCATTGACAATGATAAATCTAAAATGACCACGGAAATAGAAAATATTCATCATACCATTAAAAACTACCCCCACCAAAAAAAAAAAAAAACAATAATGAACTTACTGATGAGAAAATTAAGAAAGTTATTAAAAATGTAAGGAATAATAACCCGGCATTCAAGCTGATCATTTAAAATATAGCTTACTTCCTCCCCGAATTCAATAACACGTTCCTTTATTTTATGAAAGAAATCAAACATACGTCCTCAAAAGTTGGGTTTATCACGGTTTAATTCATTATAGAAACAGAAAGATAGCCCTCCATTCCTTCACACAAACAGAAGTATCTCAATTAAATCCATCATGGTGAAAGTATTAGTCAGCATTATATTAACGAGGCCCTCATCCCTTTATGAAAGTCAGCTTCTCACGACCCAGTTCTGGGAAAGGATGTTATGATAGCATATACATCTTTGTGAAAATTAATTGCAACAAAACGAATAATTCCCTTATAATTTACTTTTTTCCTATTTTTCCAATGACTCAGTGCACATGTTAGTACTTCGTCCATAACACGAAGTCGTTCCTAACAGATTAACCACGGATTCTCAAGTGGATTTAAATCAGGAGGTTTTCCGAGCCAGTCTATGGTACTTTGATTTCTCACTGGTAAGACTTGCCATTGCGTTCGTGCAGGGTTACAGTTTACTTCCCTGGAGTAACGTCCATCAAAGACAATGGCCGTACGACATCTAATCGACAGTCGAGACAATATTGTCTGGGCGTTATATAACTCTGATGCAATCACGGATGACGCGATATTTTTCAAGGCCAAAAAGATTTCATCATGACTAGGTTGCTCTCAGATAAGATAACAGAGATTATTGCAAAAACAGTAGTAGCGCAATGTGGCATACGAACTAACAGAGACAAAAAAATCGAAGTTGGCTAATTTCAAATCCAGCAGACATTGACAGTTTCAATACAAAAAAAATCTTTTGGAGCGTAACATCTGATAAAGTTATTTCTTACGTCTTCCATAAAGTCAGATACTTGCACACTGATGTGCATCTTAATCTGAGCTGAAACTTTTTCACCCATATAAGGCCGAAGGGCCACTCAATGTAGAGGGATATTAAAAGACGTTTTCGCGAAAATTCAAAGAAGCAGAACTTCTCTTTGGGTCGGAAACACCATGGCCGTGCGGGCTAGCCAGATACCGACACAAGCACACTTTGATACATAGACGAAATAACTAATTGAGCAAAGTAGTATAGCAAAGTTTGCTAGTGGATAAGCTGAAATTCCGTGGCCCAATTCATATAGCCTTGCTGTCACACTAAAGCACTAAGAAAACAGCTGTAGGGTAATTAGGTGTTACCATATAAAAACGATTGTAGGAGCGGGCCTAAAACTAAATGTGTATAATATTAAATTTTTAACTTAGTTAATGTCAGAATTGCTTCTACCTAAGTGAGAAGAGACCTTTAAATTAGTAGCAGAAGACAACAAACAATATAAAATTTTAAACGACTTAATTTGTTTTCACTACTTTTCTAAGCTAAGCTGATTCTAAACATCAATTTACAAGGTTACGTTTAACTTTCCTAGCATCCATAATTTCTTTGTTTTTTTTTTCTTTTAGCAGAAAACAATGGTTTCTCTATCTTCTGACCAATGCTACCGAACTTCGTTAAGAAGCAGACATTATAAAAAAAAATGTACGTACAGATACATCAATAGTGTTGTTGATTCTTTTAGCAGAAAAAAAGGTTTGGTTGTAAGAGACATTTAAATTAGTAGCAGACGACAACAAAAATATAAAATTTAAAATACCTTAATTTGTTTTCACTCCTCTCCTTAGGTAAGATAACCTGCTTCTAAACACAAATGTAGAAATTTCCATTTATTCTTTCTTGCAACCACAATTTCTTTGTTTTATTTTTTATTTATTTTTTTTTTGACAGGAAATAATGGCTTCTATTACTTCTATCAGAAGAATTGTACTTCGCTGAGTAACAAATAGTAAACAAAACTATAGATACTTCAACTGGTAGTTAAGTCTTTTGCTAGGAACCATTTGGCTGCAATAGACATTTAAATTAGTAGCAGAAAGCAACAAAAATGAAGCAAAACAAGTAGTCTAAACAGCGTTGTCATTAGATCATCACATCCACTTTTATAGAGACGCGGTTGTTCTAGTGGTTGCCGATGCAATAAAAAAACTCGGGGTTCAAATTACGGCCAGATCTGCTGACGTTCAATTGGTACTGTTACTCCTGGAAATGGTATAGATCACTTATATAGAAACTACGGCACGCGGGCCACATGCGGTCCGTTTGGCCTTCTTAATGGCGCGTCTAATTTAATGTGTAAAATAACGTTTATCAAAATTTTAGGTTTTCTTTCATTCTCATTTGTTAACGCACATACTTTCTCACGCAAAATTGTTGAGAGAAGACGTTGTTAAAGGGGACATAAGTATTAAATGTAACCTCTCTTACATATTAATATATGTTGCATTGTGGGTACAGTTCGACTAACCCGCATACGTAATGATTCAGTACGATGTTTCTTTGATTTTGTAATCTTTCCTTGAATGTAACATTCGCAGCATTTTAAACCATTGTCGATTTTCATTAAGGAAGATCATACGTGTAAAAATACTTTTCTCTACAAACGAAAAACGCTCATATTAAATTTTTCTCTGGAGAAAAAAAAGTTTCTTTTAAGAATATATGATTTGTATTTTTAAAAGAATAAGTTAGAAACAAATTATACGTACCTGTATGTGTTAATTACAGTGTCATCAGTGACAATATTATACGAATTATTCAATTTTTATATTTGGAGAAAATATCTTTTCTCGAATTATCAACTTTTTACCCATTTCTACGCGTATGATATTCTGTAGTGAAAATAGCCGCTTTATATTCGACCGAAAAATTAATTTGAATTTTTTTAAATTAATACGGTCTGCCCCATGATGAGTTATCTCTTATGCGGTCCACTGTTCGGAAAAGGTTGTCTGGTATAGATGTATCTGTTCCAATCCTACATATGGATAAAATAGCACGGTGGAGTGGAATCTTAATCGTGATGGGTAAATTCTGTTTAGTCGAAGAGAACGATAGCTATTAATTCAAAAACTAATCTGAGTAGGAGCGTGTTTCGGCAATGTTTCTTCCCCTAGACGCACCGTTGTTACAATATATGTTACGCCCCAAATGTCTATACAGAGGATTATGCAATGCATCTATAACCAACTGCAGCAGCGTTCTTGCAGTATCATTATCATGATCGGAGGAAGCGCATTCGGCGAGTCGATTTCAACTTCCGCTTAGTCTGTTGGATACAGTTTTGTACTAATTCTCATGGGAAATACATAAACTCATTTCATCTCCCCTGGATTAAGTGTTAGGTTAGACTGTGCTCTCTAGCCTTGGCTGTCTGCCAGTCAAGAAGAAGGATGAATTTTAATACAAAACCATTGATAAAACAGTAGAAACCACTACACTAAATCTCCCAAGAGATCATGGTCATTCGCAAATAATAAAGAAAAGTTCCTTTTTCAGATGGATACAATAATGAAAATCCCTACACTTCCTGTATCAAGAAGCCATGTCAATTCACAAATAATAAACTTCCTTTACAGCTGCATAAGATCAGACGATGCAGACCACTATAGCATCGGTCTAAAGAATTCATGCCAAATAATAAATAACGATAAAAAGTTTCTTATCAGAAAAATAAAACAATGAAAACTACTAAGAGGCCACGTAAGTCTATATCTATATTTCTCTAAATGTGTGTGTGTGTGTCTGTGTGTGTGTGATCGGATATTGCTTATGAGTTTCCACAGTTTTCATCACAGATTTCGATGATTTTTTTTTGTTTGATAAATAATTCTTTAGTGCCGGTTTTAAGTCCAAATTGGCTGGAAATAATTACAACCAAAGGTGATAAAATCGAAAAAAAAAAATTGATTTTTTTTACGCTTTGCAGAAAAATCAAAGACAAAAGTTAATGTGTGTAAAAAACAGCATACAGCCAATTTAGAGAGGAAATCTAACGCAAAAGATTATTAGAATTATTTAAAAAAAATACATTATGAATAAAAATTATCGTATATTATTATTATGACGGTTCATGGAAGAGGTTCCTTCCTTGCAAGATTGAGAACGCAAAAAACATCCCTATTCAGGGCCACACCCCATTCAAATTGTTAACCCACCCCTATTTAGGGATGTGCCTCAGTTGCACCCAATTGTTGTTAATAATATTGATTTTTGGGTGGGATGGTTTTAAACTTAAACTGCACTAATTGAACCGCAAAATTTCCCAGTAAAAAATACCCGGTCGAAGACGAGTTATGCTGCTAGTTCACAAATATTTTTTTTTTCAGATGCCTACATCAGGAAAGACGGGTGAATTTGATTTGAAGAAAACGAGTAAGAATGGGCTCCCCGGACTCGGTTTTTGGCTACTACAGAAACGTTAAAACCGCTAAGAAGAATATTTTATCAACTATATGACATGTCTGATGAAGTAAAATTCATAGATAATAAACAAAAGAAAATCTTTCCACATATGCCAAGAAAGACAGGAGATTTAATTTGAATGAGAACAAGATAGGAGGATAGACCTTCTTATTGGTTATTGGTAAAAACTCCGTCCCCAAACAAAACAAAAACAAAAAACAAAAAAATAAAAAAATAAACAAGCAGTAATGAACTTACTGATGAGGAAATCTAAGAAATAATAACCCGACATTCAAGCTGATCTTTTGAAATATAGCTTACTTCCTCCCCGAATCCAATAATACGTTCCTTTATTTTATGAAAGAAATCTGAAATCAGAAATGCGTCCTCAAAAAAAATGGGTTTATCACGGTTTAATTCATTATAGAAACAGATAGCCCTCCATTCCTTCACACAAACAGAAGTATCTCAATTAAATCCATCATGGTGAAAGTATTAGTCAGCATTATATTAACGAGGCTCTCATCCCTTTATGAAAGTCAGCTTCTCACGACCCAGTTCTTGGAAAGGATGTTATGATGGCATATACATCTTTGTGAAAATTAATTGCAACAAAACGAATAATTCCCTTATAATTTACTTTTTTCCCATTTTTCCAATGACTCAGTGCACATGTTAGTACTTCGTCCATAACACGAAGTCGTTACTTACAGATTAACCACGGATTCTCAAGTGGATTTAATTCAGGAGGTTTTCCGAGCCAGTCTATGGTACTTTGATTTCTCACTGGTAAGACTTGCCATTGCGTTCGTGCAGGGTTACAGTATACTTCCTTGGAGTAACGCCCATCAAAGACAATGGCCGTACGACATCTAATCGACAGTCGAGACAATAGTGTCTGGGCGTTATATAACTCTGATGCAATCACGGATGACGCGATATTTTTCAAGGCCAAACAGATTTCATCATGACCACGTTGCTCTCAGATAAGATAACAGAGATTATTTCAAGAACAATAGTAGCGCAATTTGGCATACGAACTAACAGAGACAAAAAAATCGAAGTTGGCTAATTTCAAATCCAGCAGACATTGACAGTTTCAATACAAAAAAAAATCTTTTGGAGCGTAACATCTGATAAAGTTATTTCTTACGTCTTCCATAAAGTCAGATACTTGCACACTGATGTGCATCTTATTCTGAGCTGAAACTTTTTCACCCATATAAGGCCGAAGGGTCACTCAATGTAGAGTGATATTAAAAGAAGTTTTCGCGAAAATTCAAAGAAGCAGAACTTCTCTTTGAGTCGGAAACACCATGTCCGTGCGGGCGAGCCAGATACCGACACAAGCACACTTTGATACATAGACGAAATAACCAATTGAGCAAAGTAGTATAGCAAAGTTTGCTAGTGGATAAGCTGAAACTCCGTGGCTCAATTCGTATAGACTTGCTGCCACGTTAAAGCAGAAGAAAACAGCTGTAGGGTAATTAGGTGTTACCATATAAAAACGATTGTAGGAGCGGGCCTAAAACTAAATGAGTATAATATTAAATTTTTAACTTAGTTAATGTCAGAATCGCTTCTACCTAGGTGAGAAGAAACCTTTAAATTAGTAGCAAAAGATAACAAACAATATAAAATTTTAAACGACTTAATTTGTTTTCATTAATTTTCTAAGCTAAGCTGATTCTAAACATTAATTTACAAGGTTACGTTTAACTTTTGTAGCATCCACAATTTCTTCGCTTTGTTTTTTAGCAGAAAACAATGGCTTCTCTATCTTCTGACCAATGCAAACGAATTTCGTTAAGAAGCAGACATTATAAATAAAATCTACGTACACATACATTAACAGGGTAGTTGAGTCTTTTAGCAGAAAAAAAAGTTTGGTTGTAAGAGACATTTAAATTAGTAGCAGACGACAACAAAAATATAAAATTTTAAATACCTAAATTTGTTTTCACTCCTCTCTTTAGGTAAGATAACCTGCTTCTAAACACAAATGTAGAAATTTTCATTTATTCTTTCAAAAGTAAACAACTTTTGGGTAATTAGTTGTTACCATATAAAAACGATTGTAGGATCGGGCCTAAAACTAAATGAGTACAGTATTAAATGGAGAAGTAGGACAATTTTGAATGTAAAACCATTGAGAAGTCATGGCGACTTGAAACTAGTTTCAGAAACCGAATCATCAGAGAGCGATGACCGGACAATTTCGAAATAAACATGTCATTAGAAATATCGTTATATTAATACGCGGAAAAAATCTCTTGAAAACGGTTCCGTCTTTTTTTTATAGGAAACTTCATATGTCTCCCTTTAGGTTATTTAAAACATCGAATGGTCCCAATTACCCAGTGGTTAGTCAGGCGGGAAGATGATTTAGCCGCAGTTGTTTGCCAGTAAGTTTTTTGCTGGATCGAGCAGAATCTGAAGCGGCACTGTGCAGTTAAAAGAAAATATTTTCAGCGAAAGAGAATCTCTAGGCAATTGGAAGCAATCTACAACGTAGAATATCTTGGTAGTTTGCAGCAGTTAAATTTTTTCACACCTAATTTGTTACGAAACGTTATTGGCCGAGAAAGCTGATCATAAGAAAATGGCCCCACTCTCTGAAAGAGAAAGAAGGGAGAAAACAGCGTAAAGAAATAGAAGAGAAAGAAATAGAAGAGAAAGAAACAGCTGAGAAATTGAATAATCTAAAGGAGCGCTAAAATGAATGGACGAAGGAAAGGCGAAAGAAAAGGAGTAATAGCAGGCAAAATTAAACGAAAATAAAGAAAAGAGAATGAATAGGGAGAAAGGAGAAAAAAAAAACAAAGAATTCAAATAAAACTAAGAAATACATAGAAAATCAGTAAGGAAAGCCGAAACGAGGGACAAAATGAACCGACGATGGAGAGTTTTAACAGATTTGAAAGTCAATGCTTTACGTGTTGTCTTGATCGGCCACTGGCAATATTGGACATCGGAGAACGAAGGGCATAAAACGTACCACCTTTGCGTCACATTGAATTAACGGGCCGTTTCGCGGCCGTAAACATTGCCAACAGTAGCGACATTTTACAAAGACATGGCTGAAATTATATTCCCGACAATAAAACTCGACAGCGATTTATAATTGCCCGCGAAGTTCACAGATGCTGGTGTGTTATTTCGTCCCTTGCAGTTGCCAGTTTAACACAATCATCCGGCCTCATGATGGAAAACTGCCTCTCAATTTTCCCTTGAAATTTTAAAATGATTATTAGATATCCTGGTTTTACTTGTCACTTCCAAAGATTGTTTTAATTTCAATGTGGGATTTTATTATACCAATAATTTCCCAATAAAGCTTTTATTAACCAGCTGATGGACAATTTTAAGAATACAGTAGAATTGCAGGAGAAATTATATCACGTGGGTTTTAAATTATCATTGCTATTTTTTTTTAAATGATAATTACTTTTGTGTAGGATGTCAGGTTTTATTTTTCAAAAAAGTTCAATATCATATTACTAGTAGTAACCTTGAAAATTTCAAGGCTTTTCTGTTTGAATTTTGTTTTCTTTCATCTTTTTATCACTAAAATCAAACGACGTCTCTGATATGTCTTTTCCGTCTTTCCTCACGATCAAAACAGGACAGCCCATTATTTATGGTGTATCAACAGGGGATTTCTTTCTTTCTTTATCTTACTGAAACCAAGTAGCGTCTCCGGTATACGTGAATTTCAGAAATTGTCTCTTGAAGTCTCTGATTGAAACATCCGGATTACTTTTACTATAAGAAGCAAATGCAAAACACAATAATAATGCATTTAAGCGATGTCATATTTGGATTTTGTAAGAAATTCCATTGGGAAATATTTCTTAAATTTGACTCATATGTGTAAAAGAAATTGTAAGTATATAAGCCAGAAGCAGTAGTAGAAAATAACAGTTACAGGATATCATGGGAATTCTTCGAACAGGTATATCATATCATTGAAGCAGTAATAGCCAACCTTATAGGATAATAGATAAAGATAGAAAGCAAGTGTCATATTATTGATTTTTCTGTTCCATATTATGCAAGAGTAAACTGTACAAAATACAACATTGAAACCTACCGAATTTAGCGAGGGAGCAGAAAAAGCAAAGGAACAAAATTGTAGCAGTAATTCCAGTTCTAATGGATGCACTTGGAGCAACCCGAAGGAAATTGAAAAAAAAAAAAAGTGACAGTCTCTCTTCCGCCAATCGCAAACAAGACATACTTAACTCGATTTCTACAGTGAAAGATAATATAGATCAACACCCGGAAGCCTTCTGAATCCGGTTTTGTTCTCACTTGATCTCAAAGGCTTTTCATTACCTACTTTTGATCCTCTTCGGTCAAGTAGATTGTTGTTGATATCAACTTCTTTTTTTTTAAGCATTTCACCCCAAGCAAGGCGGCAAGCCACTGGAACGCAAGGGGTTACAGAAGATGTGGAGCGAGAGCAGATAGGAGTAATAAGGAAAAGGACGAGGAGAAGGATAGTGGAAATATCAAGGCAGTTGGATATGTCGATTTACATTACATTTGAAAAGTTGGAGATTATAGCTATCAGAGAAACAGTAAAAGGGAAGGGAGTTCCACAGGCGAGAGGTGCGAGATATGAACCTATTGGAGTAGAAGATGGGGCTACATTTAACAGTTTCAACAGGGAAAGGGTGAGAGCGGCATGTCAGACAAAAAGTATTTGATATCTCGGCAATATGTGGTTATCTCTTCATTCTTAATTAAAGATATATATATTTTCCTAGTTTATTAATATATAGCACTATATATAAAATCTTATCAAACAGAAAAGTCTGATAGATTATTTAAGACATTAAAATGTAGTACAGGATATGTCTAGTTAGCGCCTTTCCCCGAATGTTAGAAAATAGGTTTTGAAACAGAAATTAGATGAAGTAACACGCAATGGCTTGACATCCGGTTCATTTTTATTCTTTAATATCGAGAAAAATATAATATTTTAGTGAAATATACGTACGACTATGAGATTTTAATGGATAATTTGGAACAACTTTCCAAAAAAGAATTTCCAAAGATATAGCTGTACCGCAAGATCGTATTATGCTTACGTTGTGCCATACACAATAAAATACGGTAGAGATTTTGAAAATGGTTGATTTTGTTCAGCGGCTTAACCACTATAAATTATTTAATGGCGAAATCTAAATATTTTGAACAATTTCATGGCTTTAACTAAATATATTTCGAAGTCAATAGTATGCCTTCAACTACAGGTAAAATGTATTGTTGGTCACTTTGCTATAAATGGTTATTGTTTATAATTCTACTAGAAAATCTATTCAGTATCTGTCTATATTTCTGAGATGAGGTATTATGTACACTATTTACATTATTCGGACTATTGTCCTCATCTTTGTCGCCATATTTATTACAACGTTTCGGCCGTTGTACGCCCCGGCCTTCTTCAGGTGGTTGGAATGTCGAACTGAACCCTTTAGTTCGCTCACTGGGGTAGACTGTTCTAGTTCCACGTGCCACGTTTAATGGATGTCAGTTATCAGTTATCTCGTGTTAATTCCCCTCTACAAGTTCTCCACTGCCTTAACCGGGTATTGAACTCACACTCTTTGAGTCCAGTGACTGGATCTAACCAACGCCTTAATCCACTGTGCCATGTGGACATGGCGCGTGGAACTAAGAAGATATGAGGGACACAATGGAAACTCGAAATGGGACGCACTAAGAGACGCTTTAGTGATATCAGCAAACGATATCATCCCAAAGGAGAATGGACGAAGAAGAAAAAACGAATTGATGACTGATGAGATGATGTAAAGGAGACAGACAACTCTGCCAAGGTACGGAACGGAATACATGAAAATTACACGATGAAATAAGGAACAGATGTAGGCAGATTAAAGAAGAGTGTCTAAGCAAAAAGTATTCGGAAATAGAGAATTTGAGTACCACCAACAAAGGAGATATGCATAAATAAGGCAGATAACTGGACAAAAGAAATGCACGTCATCAGGCTGCTAAAAATCAAAGGATGCAACTCTCATATTAGAGAAGGAATCAAATTCTTCAACGCTGGAATGAACATATTGGAGAACTTTTGCCCGGCGAAAGAGAACAACCGGCAATACATAGAACTACCGACGGCCCAGAAATTCTAAAAACAGAAGTAGAAGCTGCACTGGCCACATTGAACAGAAACCAGGCGGCAGGGCCAGACGGAATTGTAACGGAAATTCTGACAGATTAGATGACTTTGGCACATACAAGATCACAGAAATAATAAATGAAATCTACAACAGTGGAGATATAACGGATGATCTCAGCAGATCAACTTTCATAGCAGCGCCTAAGAAACCAGGCGCAAACGAATGTTAACTCCACCGAACAATCAGCCTAATGAGCCACATAATGAAACTCATCATCCGTATTCTGATGAATAGAACGCACAGCAGAATCAGGCCAGAAAGAGGACAAGAACAGTGAGGGTTCGTTAAAGACACCGAAACAAGGAACACGATATTCATATTTAGAATTTTATCAGAAAGTGCAATAGAAATGTAGGAGGAGGTGCACCTATGTTTTATAGACTATGCAAAGGGGTTCGATAAAGTACGAAACATCTGCTGGAACTGCTCAGCAACCTTGATATATTTGGGAAAGATATTAGAATAATCAAGAACATATACTGGCAGCAGACTGCATTCATGCGCATAGAAAATGAGTAAGGCAAGGACTTATTCAACCTATACAGCGAGGCAATTCTTAGAAAAATGGAAATCCTACCGGGTTTCTTCATTGGCGGCCTTAATCTTAACTTAAGAAACGCAGATGATACAGTACTGATAGCAGACACGGAAAAGAATTTACAAAATTTCCTACAGAACGTAGCAAAGAAGAAGAAGAAGAAGAAGAGACAGAACATAAATTACAATATGACAGAAAGCATTGTCATCAGCAAAAGAATGAGCCCGAAATGTGATTTACAGGCCGGCGACACTAAAATCAAACAGATATCTGGGAAGTGTTTTAACAAAGGACGGTAAGCGTGAAGCTGAGATCCGATGACGTATTGGGACGGCTAAAGACGCATTTTAAAAGCTAGGTAGAGTATTACGAAACATTAGCATTTCTTTGGTAATAAAGAAACAAGCACTGAGCTACTACGTGACATCTCTCCTCCTTTACAGCAGCGAATGTTGGACTGTCTCCTCAAAAGTGAAGAAGAGACACGACGAAACGGAGGTCTGATTCTACAGAATGATGCTATGTACATCATGGAGCGTTTGAGCAATGACGAGGTTTTGCAAACAAGGAGGAAGCTTGTACTTAACATCCGAAAGAGGCAGCTGAAATTTCTGCGACACGTAATGAGAAAGGAGGGTTTGGAGAATCTGATACTCACGGGACGAATAGAGGGAAAAAGAGACAGTGGAAAGCCGCTCATATCGGACTTAAGCAGGTGGATGACAGAACGTGGCCTGAGGGAAGCAGCAAAGGGAGAAAAGTTATTGAGAGGTACAAGAGATAGAGGAAAGGCGATAGCCATGATTGCCTACGTCCTAAACGGACACGGCACAGAAAATGAAAGAATACTCGAACCAAGTGATTATCTGAACATAAAAATATGAAGAATATATATTTTCTTATTTAACCCAAATTAAACAGAATAAATACAAAACTGCTTTCGACATTAACTCGCCCAGATGCAGACATGTTGTAAGATACAGCAACCAATGATTAAAGGCTGTTTTTTAGTTTTTCTTCATTTTTGTGTTATTTAAATCTTCTTTGATGTTTTTTTTTTAACTTTTTCTTATTTTCATTTTTGTTGTTTTAGTTGTTGTTATTTTACTTTTAAAAATCTTATCCGTCTGGGATATTTCCTTCTTTCTTTCTTTCTTTCTTTTTCTTTCTTTCTATCTTGTTCTTTTTCTTTTTCTTTACTTTTCTTTCTTTTTTTCTTTTAACTTTCTTTGCTTTCTTTTTCTTTCTTTGTTTATTTCTTTCATTCTATTTTTCCTTTCTATTTCTTTCATATTTCATTTTCATTGTTTCCTTTTACTTTGCTATTTCTGTCTTTCATTTCCCTTCCTTCCTTCTTTCTTTCTTTCTTTCTTTCTTTATTTTTCTTTCTTCCTTTCTTTCTATCTATCTTTCTTTATTTTCATTTACTTCCCTTTTCCTTTCTTTACATTTTTGTCTTCTATTTCTCTCTTGCTCTTTCCTTGTTTCTTTCTTTCTTTATTTACTTTTCTTTTGTCTTTTTTCTTGTTTTTTTTTTCAATTTATTTCTTCCTTTTCTGTTACTTTCATTTTCTTTCTTTTCTTTTTCATTTCTATTTCTTCTTTTCGGTTTCTTTTTTTTCTTTCTTTCTTTTACTTTCATTTTCTTTCTTTCCTTTTTCTTTATTTCTATTTTCTTCCTTTCTATTTCTTTTTCTTCTTTTCATTGTTTCTTTCACTTCTATTTTCTTTCTTTTATTTTTTCTGTTTTTTCTTTTTATTTCTTCCTTTGTATTTCTTTCTTTCCTTCTTTCCTTCTTTCTTTCTTTCTGTCTTTCTTTCTTACTTTCTTTCCTTCGTTCTTTCTTTCTTCCTATTTCTTTCATCTCCCTTTCTTTATACGGTATCAGTCTTTCCTTCCTTTTTTCTTTTTTCCTTCTTTCTTTCTTTATTTCTTTCTTTCCTTTTTATTTCTTTCTTCTTTACCTTTTTGTCTTTCATTTTCCATTCTTTATACATATCTGTCTTTCTTTCTTTCTTTCTTTCTTTCTTTCCTTTTTATTTCTTTCTATTTCTTTCTTCTTTACTTTCTTTTTCTTTCATTTTCCATTCTTTATACGGTATCTGCCTTTCTTTCTTTCTTTCTTTCTTTCCTTCTTTCTTTCTTTCATTCTTTCTTTCTTTCCTTTTTATTTCTTTCTATTTCTTTCTATTTCTTTCTTCTTTACTTTCTTTTTCTTTCATTTTCCATTCTTTATACGGTATCTGCCTTTCTTTCTTTCTTTCTTTCCTTCTTTCTTTCTTTCCTTCTTTCTTTCTTTCATTCTTTCTTTCTTTCCTTTTTATTTCTTTCTATTTCATTCTTCTTTACTTTCTTTTTCTTTTATTTTCAATTCTTTATACGATATCTGTCTTTCTTTCCGTCTTCCTTCCTTTCTTTCCTTTCTATTTCTTTCTATTTCATTCTTCTTTACTTTCTTTTTCTTTCATTTTCCATTCTTTATACGGTATCTGTCTTTCTTTCTTTCTTTCTTTCCTTTTTATTTCTTTCTTTTTCTTTCTTCTTTACTTTCTTTTTCTTTCATTTTCCTTTCTTTATACGATATCTGCCTTTCTTTCCTTCTTTCTTTCACACCTATCCTTTGTCTCGCAATTTCTCCCTCCTTTACGTCTTTTGTTCTCACCGTTTTGTTCACCAAATATCTCCTTTTTGGAAATAAGCTTCTTTTTTTTTATTATGTTTTTATTACTCTTCTTCTTCTTCTTCTTCTTCTTCTTCTTCTTCTTCTTTTCAACTGATATTCCTCACAAAATTCCTTAGTCCCTCCCAGGTTTTTTCCATTCTTAATTGCCCAATTTTTGCCTTCATACCAGTTGATTATTCCCCCTTAGATGATGTATGACGAGGTATTATTTTCTTACAAAACACGAGAGCAGAACAACACGTTAAGAAAAAATATAACATAAAAAAAAAATAGACAGACAAAATTTTCCTGAATACCGAAGTCGAAAGAACGCTAACGTCCGGCTATGTAGATATCAAGTTGAGTTTTACATTAAGTGATTGTATTTGCTTTCGGAGTTCTATTTTTGACAGCAGCAGACTGGATACACAGGTGATTGCCGCTTTTTGTTGTCTTCAATGTATTTGCACCAACCCGATAATGATAGCATGAGTAATCATTACTCTCTCTCTAAAAGGCTTGTGAGTGCTGATCGAGAAAAAACAAATACATTCTTTCCTTCGTTTTTTTTTTTTTTTTTGTCTATAATACAGTATTTCATCAATTATAACTACTTCCATTTTCCGGACATCGATTATCCGTACGTGACAGGAAAGAGAAAAATTGAAATCATCGCAACATTTTTTTTAGTTACCCTAAACCTAAACCCATTCTAATATTTCATCTTAAGACAAACGTTTTGAGAATACTCAAGGTTCAAAATTTCGCGGTTCAAGCAAGGATTACATATGATAAATGTTTGAATTGATTGCGTTTTCAACCGGAAGTGAACCTTTAGAACTATATCTACTTTAATCCAGCTTTCTGGGTTAGCGGCAGGTGAACGCGATGCCATTTGACGCATTTTCTCATAAAAAATGAACTGGACAAAGTTTTGCGCAATGCATTTGAAAAAAGTATTTGATGATGTTGATTTTAAAAAAAAAAAATATTTTTTAACAATTTATGTATTCAGTTATCTGGAAAATTATACGAACATGTTTTTTCAATTGAGTAGAGAGGAACCCGGACGAGGCTTTGCCGCAGGGCAAAGTTTCGTTCAGGGTCATAGACACCCTGAACCCGTTTATACGGTTCCTAAGGGAATCATTTTGGCCGAGCCTACGGGTACACAGAACCCACGTTAAACTCGACCTTGCACCACATGCGTCCCTCGTGGTGGTTGGTGGGTGGGGGCTGTTAAATATTAACAGTCGACCAGATTCTTGATCTCTCCAACTCTCTGCCTCGAGCAGAGAGGAACCCGGACGAGGATTTGCCGAAAGGTTATGTTTCGTCCGGGGAGGTAGACAGACCCTGAACCCGTTGATACGGGTTCTAATGGAATATTTTGGGCCGAGCCTACGGTCTCGGAGAACTCAGGGTAAAATCGGTCTTGTGTCATATACATCCCACGTCGTGGTGGTGGTGGGGGGTGTTAAATATTAACAGTCGACTAGATTGTTCAACTGACAGGCCCTGAATCCGTTTAGGCCGAACCTACGGGCTCGGAGAACCCACGATAAACTCTTATGCCACATACATCCCACGTGGGGAGGCTGTTAAATATTAACAATCGAATAGTCTCAAGAAGTTCCACGCCTAAATATAATTCTATTAGGTTGGTGCAAAAATAATATCGTTTTTTGACGTTAAAAATACGTCAAAAAACGATATTATTTTTGCACCAACCTAATAGTTTGTCTATATAGTTTGTGTATATTCGTAAGTGTGTGTGTGTGTGTGTGTGTGTGTGTGTGTGTGTGTGTGTGTGTGTGTGTATAAGACATTATGTTTGTTGTTGATTTTGAAAAATTTAACGTTCATACCGTTTTTTTTTATATAAACAAACGTCAGATTCTTTAAGAATGGATTCAATAACGTTCGGAGATGTAAAAAAATATTTTTGATATGACTTTGTATTTGGTAATAGTGTTATTAGTAGGCCCTAGAAGTATATAAGACGTAAAAAAAATTGTTGTTTCTTTAACTAGGGTGGCATTTGAGTAATCAAAGGTATAGTATGTCTTGTTCCTTTGTATTACAAGAGAGTTTGAATGATTGCTCAAATGTTAATATCTTTTATGTTTGTACATCAGAGTTTTTGCTTTCTTGCATTTTAAGCTAAATGACACCCTAATTTTTTTAAGAAAGCATTATTCTTGACATCGAAAGTACTTCGAAGGACTACTAATAACAATATTACCAACTATAAACACACGTAAAAAAAACAACATTTTTTTTCATTTTTGTTTTTTTCATTATTTTTTTCATAAAATTTATTGAAAGCATTCTTATAGAATCTAACGTACGTTTATCGAAACAAAGGCTATGTTCTTAAAAACGTTCCCAGACCATCATGCTAAAAGCACTAAACATAATGTCTATTAGATAAACACACACACACACACACACACACACACACACACACACACACACACACACACACACACACACACACACACACACCCCGTCCGAATACCAGCAATATTTACTGCTTTTCGGCTAGGCTTGGAATCGGTTAATTTATTTGAACCTCGAAAGCACGCGTCGTCTCTCCTTAAATTTGGAAAGCTGCCTATTATACTAAAGTTTTTTTTTTAACAAGTAGAACGCACATGTATATACACGAATGTAACCTGATTAAACAATGAAAATCAAACAACAGAAATATAAAAATACAAGAATTTATTTCTTCTTTTTCTTCATTTCTCATTCTCTGATGAAGATCTAATAAAGATGAAGCATGTTAGATTCATAAACTTACCATATTTATTCATTCATGCATATATCTCCGACTTATAACAAATTGCTCGGGTTTCGATCCGGCTTGAAACAATCGCATTTCTTGCTACAATGATGATCTGTGATACAGCGAAACAGCCCGTCTATGGATGTATGTATATATATATATATATATATATATATATATATATATATATATATATATATATATATTAGGTTGGTGCAAAAATAATGACGTAATAATGCCGTTTTTTGACGTACTTTTTAACGTCAAAAAACGACATTATTACGACATTATTTTTGCACCAACTTAATATATATATATATATATATATATATGAATCATTCATACAAAAAACAATAATCTTTCTCAATTTTATTTTTCAGTCTTTATGATGGTCGATACTTGATCTATCTCTTACTGTTACATCCCCGGGCAACGCCGGGCTTTACTGCTAATATATATATATATATGTATGTATATGAGTCGATATCAAATACAGATCAAATAATCCAATATGGGACTTTTATCAGTCTAACATGTTGCACTTTTATTTAGGCTTCATCGGAGGAACAGAAATAGAGAAAAAGAACGAAGAAATCCTGGTATTTTTACTTTTGTGTTTGATTTGCATTACTCAATTTTGTTTCACACGCATATACATACATATGCATAAGTATATATGCATATATATAAATATAAAAGTGAACATAGAAGTCAAAACTTAGAGGCGACAGTCTGTTTCATGCTAGATGCAATCGTCAGACTGTCGCCTCTAAGTGCTGACTTCTATGTTGACTTTTATATTTACACACGCTCTATCTCTGATATTGAGCACTTTATCCCATAAATATAGCACATCTTAAGACTATATTTCTTCATGTGCATATATATATATATATATATATATATATATATATATATATATATATATATATATATATAATTTTTGGGGTACAGAATTTAATAATAGCTAGGAAAAGGCAAAATTTATATGACATTTTTTAAAAAAGCTAAACAAAACAACCGGTTTCGTCTCTTTATAGCAGAAAATGTGTGGTTAATTTTTGTGCGGATCGACTTTCGATTTTATCTACGTCCTACTCCACATTTAACCACAAGGTTCTAGAGTCCTTATATATCAGATCTCGTGGGCCTTCCCTTTGGAAACAGAGAGAATGCTTACTGGGTCTGAATGTTATTAGACTCTAGTTTCTTGAAATTCATATTTTTTCCCATTCCATTCGTTAAATTTAATTTACACCCTTTTATATTTTTATTTCCAGAAAAATAAAGTTGATAAATCCTAGGACGAAACCTGTTGTTCTTTATTAGGTTTTTAAAAAATGCCATATAAATTTTGCTTTTCCTAGCAATATATATATATATATATATATATATATATATATATATATATATATATATATATATATATATATATATATATATGCGTGTTTGTGTGCGTGCGTGCGTGTGCGTGTATCTATTCACATGTATGTATGATATATGTGTATGATACTCTGTGTAAATGCGTCTGTATGAGTGCGTCTGTGTGTGTGTGGACTCTTCCTTAAATAGCTACGCCGTAGAGAGATTCGAAATTCTAATATTCTGGTTTTATTAGAAATATTTACAATATTTGTTTAGTTGTATGATATTTTACTTGGCATTTCGAAGGTTGTCATTCACAGTGCAAATAAATATACCTAAGCTGATAGATATTGATATTTGAGAATATTTTTATTTTCTTGCCATTTCTAGTTAGATGTCAGCGAATGTCTGGCATCATCAGAAAAGAGAACATGATATTGCACAGTCACAGAGAGATTGGAAAACAATATTGGAAATTCTGTTAAAGTCGGGAGGAGATGGAACTACAATTAAAAAGAATTTTAAAACAAATAGGCATTGATGTATGCACCACGAAAAATGATAAAATCTCATATTATCCATCATGAAAAAATGTTCAAAGTCACGATTACATATAATGTCGATAGAGAAGAGAAAAATATATTTTGTTTTGTTCCTTATTCGTGATATTATTTTAACACAAGGATATATATATATATATATATATATATATATATATAATTATTTATTTAAAAATATGATTCCAAGACGCTACATAAGAGTTCTCATGTTTCAAAACAAGAGCCGAAAACTTCATTATAATTATTTGAATTAGATTGAATTAAATTAAGCTCTGTTCCATCTTCAAGCGAATTTTTTTTTCGGAATAACCTGTTTTAATAGCATATCCATTATTGAAATCAAAATTTCTATGGTAACGGCTAGAGCGATTGTTTAAATAAAAAGGGGTGTAGGTTGTTAATATTTGTATAGAGTTACATTCACAGATGTCAAGTCAGGGTAAGGTTGGGGTGTCTAAATTTAAGACGGAATATGATTTCGCCTAGTCTGGTTTACGTGTCTATGGAGATTTATTTATTTTTTTTATTTTATTTTTTTCTGAAAGGGTTTTGTGTATATATAAAAAAAAAACTGCCGTAACATTTATTTTTGACGACTTCATAAAGGGTTATTTTTTGTAGGGTATTTAAACTATTTATTAGGACTATGGATTTTAAAAATTATTTTATTGTTTGTTTGTTTTTATGCTAATTATTCAATGCAAAAATGTGATGATGTCAGCAAAAAACCGTTAACTCGTGTCTATTGTTTAATAGATTTTTATTATTTAGAAACTTAATAATGTGTAGTTTTTCATATAGGCATAAAGGGCATGGGTCATCCAAAGTTTTACAAGTTCTAGTTTTGTTTATAATTTTCCATTTTACTTTTGGTGTTTTATTCATTTCCTTCAAATGCCAAAAATATTTAAATAGAGATGTCTGATTTCTTTTATTTATATTGTTGAAAGAGCACATATGCTGCCTCCATCTGGCTTTAAATTCATTCTTCGTGGACCCAATGTATATCATATTAGTATTAATACTCCCAATGGATGAGATAGTACATTGGTATACCACAGATTTGATGCAGCATTTATTTTCCAATGGGCAGTCTTCTGTGTTTCTACAATCACACAATTTTTTACTGTTATTGTCTAATTTAAGTGTAGGATTTTTATTAATACTATTCAGGCATGAGGGTTTGTTCAGGATTTTATTATTGTGTTTTTTATTATACTTTCTAGATTTTCAGTGCAGCTGTAACTCAATTTAATGGTGTTTTTATTAAATATTTTACTAAGTCTACTATTGGTAGGAAAGTGTTTTTCAATTAAAGCTTGGAATTTCTGTCCTAGCTTTATACTAACCATTTGGTTGAACGGAGGAGTATACCAAATGATTTTTCTTTTCCTGTTTTTTTTTCTGCTTCGTACAATTGTTTCTATAATTAATGTTTGCATTCTTGTATCCACTATTTTTTAGGGCAGCGTTGTAAAAGATACTGTGTTGTTGGAATATTTCTTTGTTAGCGGAGTTTATGCTGATTCTATTTTCTATTGATGAGGGTATATGTTTAATTATGGATGGAGGGTGGTTTGACTTCGGGTGTATATATAAGGGGTTGTTAGTATTTGTTTTTTTATAAGGTTGGTATGTGTTGTTTGATAAATGTAGAGTTACGTCAAGGAAGTTTACCCTTTTCTATTTAGTACAGCCTGTTATTTATAAGTTTAGATTTTTAAATTCACTAAATATAATCTTTCTAATTTTCGCTATTTTAAAATTAGTAGTACTCCCCACTACCATGAGACCGTCATCTCTATACAGTCCGATGTCCTTGATATATATATATATATATATATATATATATATATATATATATATATATAGAGAGAGAGAGAGAGAGAGAGAGAGAGAGAGAGAGAGGCATGATTGAATCAATTACAAATATTATGTCTGCTAATTTTAAATAAAATCCGTTCAAACACACGAATAAGCTTCCGTGTATTGATGTTAAAGGATGAGAGAAATGTGCTATAGCTGTCTAAATTTCTTTTATTTTCATTTTCCAGTGTACTTCCGATCTTCTTCCAAGATCATCTTCAAAAGTTCAAGTGATACAAAAATATATGTTGTTCATTCGTACAAGTATTTATACAAAGTTGTTCGTTGTCATCTATTATCGTAATTTTTTCATTATGCTTTCAAATGCAAAACCGTTGAGCGTTCATAAAACGTGAAAAAATTATCCATTTTGGTAATGGATAATTTTAAGTAAACACACACACACACATACACACACACACACACACACACACACACACACACACATATATATATATATATATATATATATATATATATATATATTAGATAGATAGATAGTGGTAGGGTAGATGAATGAAACGGACAGATATAAGTAAGCGTGTACGATGAGCTATTTGTTTACTTCCAATAATATAGATCCTGTGCCCGATGAAATGGAAACAGCCAGTGAAACTACAGTCGCACACCAAAACGTATGTACATGTATGTAATTAATACATGCATATATATATACATACATATACATATATATATGTGTGTGTGTGTGTGTGTGTGACGTGCATTTACACACACACACACATATATATATATATATGTGTGTGTGTGTGTGTGACGTGCATTTACACACACACACACATATATATATATATATATATATATATGTGTGTGTGTGTGTGTGTGACGTGCATTTACACACACACACACACATATATATATATATATATATATATATATATATATATATATATATATATACGACGTGTATTTCTCTATTTCCTGTGTCATTCGTGTTTTTGCGTTTTTATATATCTAAATATATTTACGTGTTTGCGTATTCTGATGTGATTGTATCTGTTTTGTCATTTATAAAACTTCTTCTTCTGTCAACCTTATCTGAATTCAGATCCCTTCAATTATATCTTAGTGTTTACGATGTTTTAATCTCCTTAGCGTTTGTTCTAACTGAAAATTTGGCTTTTAGATTAAAACAATAATTAAATAAATAAATATATGTATATTTGTCTCCGTTCCTTCTTCGAATAATTATAAAGTTGTTATGGCGTAGTTTCACAGTGGAGGCTTGTATTTGTACTAAGTCGGTCCTAAAATGGGTTCGACCTACAAAACTTTAGGAACTTTATATAACAGTTAATGACGCAGCAATCTAGTTGTGGTGGCTGATACTTTAATATCCGACTAACGGTCGTCCGACGTCGACTGGCTGCTACTACTACTCCTACTTATTATAGTTGGGAGAGTCTATTAACTATAGAATAGGTGTGTTCCATTATAACAATAATATTTTAAACTTAATTTAGGGTTAAATTTAAAAATTAAAATTTGTAATTTTTATTTTTTAACTCTATAGTAAAATTAAAAATTAATCTGTTAGAATGATTTCTAATTTAGTCTAACAGTCACATTGAGGCAATAATAACTTTGATATGTCCCGAAAAGGGTTATATTTGATCGAAGTAGCTAAGAGGGTTTGGCTACTGTAACCAAGTAGTGCACGGTAGCAGTAATCGACTGGTACTCGTCATAGTCACAGGTAATAGGTGTAGACTAATAGGATAGCCAATGGCGTAGTCCAATGTGCGTCGTCATAGACTTAACTCTGTCGTACCTACACGTCCGTCTGTATTTATGACGGACACCAGCCAATCATATTCCAGTCAGGGGGACACTCATGTGTATGCATATTCCATTATATCAAAGTTGTATTTAAGGTTCTTTGTCATTTTTTTTTAATTATCCTATACTTGTAATTTGATTGACCAATGTAGCTTACTTACAATGTTTTCCCCAATTTTTTGTAGTGATGTTATAACTTGTTTACGTTATAATTTTATAATAAATACTATAGATATTACTACATATATATATATATATATATATATATATATATATATATATATATATTATAAATTAATAGACTTAAAATATGGTTTTTCACTACACAGTTCCAACCATGTTTCAAAAATGGAAGCTAAAAGCACCGAATTTAATTTTGTAATTAAATTAAAGACATTAGTTCCATTTCATCCTCAAGCGAATTATATATATATATATATATATATATATATATATATATATATATATGTGTGTGTGTGTGTGTGTGTGTCTGTGTCTGTGTCTTTGTCTCTGTGCGCGCGCGCGTGCGTGTGTGTATGTTTGGCGGAAATTGTATGACAGAGTAAAACAATTACTTGTGAGATTTTTCAACTTTCAGGATTTCATCGGTAGGTCTACACATGCGCACGGCAGAGGTGATTTTTTTTCTCTTTAGCTGAATTCATTTAAAGTCTTTATCGACTCTACCTAAATTCGGCTCGATAAAAAATTCTAACATTCCCTCAACTTTATACCAGAAATAGTTTGTAAAAAATTATTACCAGCAATAATTTATTTGAAGAAAAAAATTATTATTAACAGTAGATTTTTTGAAGAAAAAAATTATTACCAGCAATATATTATTACCATCAATACATTTTAGGCAAAAAATATTAGCAGCAATATTTTTTTTTTGAAAATGAAATATTATTAATAATACTTGTTTTAAAAAAAAATATTACCAGGAGAAACAAAATCTATATTATCAGCTATATGTTTTTTTTTTTGTTTTTTTTTTAATACCAGAAATAGATTTTTTGACAGCAAAATATTACTAGCAATACATGTTTGAAAAAAAAAATATTACCAACAATAAAAATTTTGTCGGCATTAAATAACCCATTGAGGTTGATATGCTGTAAAACAGACCAAACCAAACCAAAAAACTCTCTCCTGAACTTTGAATTCAAATATTTCCTTATCTTTTTCTCGCTCCTACGTTTGTCTTACAGAGTCCATTGTTCACTGCCATTTAACCAATACGTGGAGAAAGATGGCATCATATTTTCAAAAGGGACCGACTGGTGCCCACTGAACTGACATGAATGAATCAAAATCAGGACGTAGGCGACCATGACCCTCCACATGTTCCTGTTCTTTATAGCTCTTAATAAGTTTTGTCTTTCTGATATTCCTCTCAAACCCTGTTCCGCCATCTACTTGCTCAAGCCCATCGAGTATGTTACACGCTGTTTTCCTCTTTCCGTCTATCTATCCTGTGAGTATCAGATTTTCCAAAACCTCCTTCCTCATTAGGCGCCCCAGAAATTTCAACTGCCTGATATTAAGTATAACTTACTTTTTGTTTCTATTTTCTCCAAAAACTGTCTTTGTTTATATGTTAGGCCGGTGGCATCCACAACATTTTTTTCTGTAGAACCACATTTCTATTGCTTCGAGTCTCTTCTTCATCTTTCAGGAGATTGTCCAGTCTACAATTACTCTGCTTTGCTTTTGGAAAGCATTTTTGGCCATCCCAATATGTCTTCTGATCGCAGTATCACACATTCCGTCCTCTGTTAGATCACTTCCCAGATATTTAAATGTTTGTACCGGCTTGATTTTAATGTCCCCGACCTGTAATTTGCATTTTGGGCTCATCTTTCTACTGGTGACTATACATTCTGTCTTCTTGTAGTTCATGCTTAGTCCTTTCTTCTGGCTTTCCTTCCCTTCCTTCATTTTTTTTAGTTTACTTTCCGTGTCAGAATTAAAAATAGAAGTCTGCTCCCAATCCAAATTTACATACGATTGATTGATTGCTTTTAACGTGATATTAACTCTGTCAGTTATTTAATGCCAAAAAAGACGATATTTTTTTAATTAAATATGGCCTGTGATCCATCTTTTGTGTCGCTGGTTTAATCACTCTGCAGTTTCGTGTGCAGACATGATCGATCAAGTAAAATCATCAAAGGTGTATGTTTGTAAACAGTAATTCGAACTTTGCTAACCAGACGCTTCTCTGTAGCTGAATGGTTAACAGCTCGTCCTATCAAATGATTGTTCCCGTTAGGGTCTCAAGTTCGGTTCATGTCTTAGAGCACATATTTTCTACGAAATTTCTCGAACATTCAGCCCGGTAAATGTAATTAATAATGTTTAATTAAAAAACGAACACAGAGAATTTACTTAAATAAATTCTATTTATAAAAATAACGTATAAACTGAAAATATATCAAATACTTGTCTGACTTAACTGATTTCATAATATAGATAGATATGTAAATATATAAGAATTTTAATTTTATTAAATGTGTATTCATCTGTAGATATGCGAGTGACATAACTGTTATCTTTGCTGAATTTGAAATCGCTATTTGAAGTTCACATTCTCACACAGATTGTGAGGCCCACATCGAACTGTTGCCCTCGGAAAAGGTAAGAATTTACCTTTAGATTACTTTTTTTGTTTTTGTATATAAAACATTCAAATGATTTTTGGCATAAATTGAATAAACTTACTTTTTTTTTTTTAATTGATTATTGAAATTAAATTTGTCAATCGATTCCCCTGGCGATTGCATATTAATTCCATGAAAATCTGTTTAAGGACAAGATATGTGAGCACTTGAACATTTTATTTTATTTATTAATATCTATCTATCTATGTATATATGTATATGTCTGTTAGCATTTCTATCTACTCTCTCTCTCTCTCTCTCACACACACACACACACACATTTTATTTTCATCAATTCGCTCTCAAGCAAGGCAATACTGCCACTAAGACGCAACGGACTACTAGGATTGAAATAAAATGAAAAGGCTTTAGAAGAAACAGAAAACCCAGTTCTAAACAGGAAAAAAGGGATAAACCACTACTCTTGTTCAAAATACTAGAGAGGTGCAGGAACAGGTCGATAAGCGAAATTATCTACAGCAACTGAGGGGAAAACTTAAATAAATAATTATTAAAAAAAAATTAAAGTTAGACGAGGACTCTAAAGTTTCAGTAGACTTTAGCATGTCTATGAATATAACAAGGCCTAAGAGCCACTCAAGGCAGGGGGTTACTGAATGAGGTTGTTCTGATGGCCTGAAACGTGGAGGAAGTGCATATTATTACAGATAACGATTGATCCTAGACTTGAAGAGATTAAGATCGTAGCGATCGGGAAGGCATCAACTCGGGGGTCTATTGTACAAAGTAACAGCTGCAGGAAGAAGCTATCCGTGTGAAACTTCCTACTTATTAATGGAATACGCGGGTATTTGGGGTGAGACCACACAGTGTACGTGGCATGGCTGTTCCTAGATTTGTAAATTTGAACTGGGGGAAATAAGCAGTGTAAGTAAGCACGGTGGAGTAATGGATAGCAGTAATGGATTGCGGAATCGGAGAACCGAGTTTGAATTCCAGTCCAACCCATTACATTCAATTACGCGCTAATACCGTTGGTATGAATCCTCTTCTTCTCACCCTACCTATGGGTAAATAGCAGGACACACCGGGTTCTATAGCCTTCGATGGCGACTGAGCAGAAAGTAATTGTAACTTACTGTGGGAAAAAAATCTACCTCGTCAGTTGATATCTAAAGCATGGCACATAACAGACTGACTGAGCTCGTCTGAATATTTACCACGAAAACAGTGATAGACTAACTATAGGATTGCAACTTTTCGTCTGTTGTAAAGGGGTAGTAGGGTGTGAAACTATTTATCAACAAGAAGGCAGTGATGTGTGCGTGTGTCAAAATTTGTGTTTTCCTGTGTTTGAATATGTGTGTGGGCGTGTATATATATATATATATATATATATATATATATATATATATATATATATATTGAATAAAAACAGACCACTTTAAGGTTCCATGTAATAAGTTATTTCACCACAACCCCTTTAACAGGGCTATGGATCATCAGACTTTACTTGCAAAGGTTGAAATGAAAAATGAAAAGAAATTCACACATTTTTGATGGATCTCATCAAGATTATATAAAATCAACGAAGTGGGAAAGTAACGTGGGCGAGAAGATAAGATATGAGTGGGTTAGGTGTACCATTTCAATTCCTTATTCTTAACCCACAGTCTGTCGGCTAGACGTTGCTTAAGCCTAATGCGTATATATATATATATATATATATATATATATATATATATATATATATATATATATATAT
>OZ010589.1:49914721-49929721 GCA_963932145.1 Acanthosepion lycidas | reverse complement strand
TATATATGTGTGTGTGTATGTGTGTGTGTGTGTGTTTTTTTTTTTTAATTTTGGTTTCGTTCTTCGCCTTGGGCTTTTTCCTTATTGCGTTCAATTTCATGTTTCTTTCTTTTCTTCTGACTCTCTTGACTGTATTTCCTTTCATTTGTCCCGTTGAACCAGACATATGACATGTCACTTTTACATCAATATCGCATTTCAGATTTGAAATTCAATTTCCTCTCTAACCCATCAATTAAACATTTGTTAATTCAGACAGCCACTAGGATAGAGACATTATGAGGGGAAAAAAAAAGAAGCATCATGGCCGATATTTAAACCCAACCGCCAAATATACTCAACAATCACGCTGTTTAAATATCAAATATATGCCTAAAATAGAGCATCTACAATATATGCAAAATAACTCATCTTTTCAGGACGAAGGCGAACCCAGCCCGCCATTGTTTCCCATTCTTGAATATTTGTGCAGGGTGCGATAGATAAATTGTCCTCTAAATTACGCAAAAAAATAAAATTAACATTGATATCTCATTTTAACAGATATATTTACAAAAAATACTGAAAAATATGTTGAAATACTAAAGAGTAAATTTATTAAATATTAGGTTTGTGCAAAAATAATGTCGTTTTTTGACGTTTAACTTCAAAAGAAAACGACATTGTTTTTGCACCAACCTAATAAAATCGTCATTGGCTTCAACCACAACCACCAGACGACTTCGGAATCTCCTGCAACTCTTCTGGGCGGTCTGTTTAATTAATTTGTTGAATGCTGCCATTATCCTTGACTTCAGTTCACCTTTGGTGTTAAAAAATGTTTTGTTGCTCTCAGGTTCAAATACGCCTCACATATAATAAACAAGGGGGTTGCAGTCGGAGGAGTTAGTTGGCCAGATGTAATGGTTTCTGTAGTCGCAGAAATTGTCTGACAGCCATGACTGGGTTCTCTTGCTTTTGTGGCTATATGCCGATCCATTTGCTAGACATAGGTTTTTCCGGCAACGACCCTATTGATCCAGACAACACTACCTTTCTCAAAGCCCTTAATGTAGACCTCCGTGTTGTTTCTTAGGCCCTGTGGGAAGATAAATGGACGCATAACGTCGCCATCACTATTGATCACTGAAAATATCATCGTAATCATCATTAGACTCACCCAACTCTTTCTGAATCCTCTGCATTGTTCTCAGATTGACACCCTAATACTGTGAAATTTTCGTATTGCGAATGCCAAGCAGTACAGCATGCCGTTTCTAAATTTCTGTCGGAGTGAATTGCATCATGGTGCTCTTTTTCTCATAGACGGTGCACAACTGACCCTACTATACTATGCAGTCGACAAAATCTAAAATACACAACGCGCATGCGTGAAATTAAAAATATAAAATGGCGACTATTTATCCATCTCACACTGTATATTGCCCTCATCTCTTGTGTACGATAAAATGATTTACCGATATTTTCATTGTTTTGAATTCAGTGTTGTCCTTCTACAAGACTCACTGCAAATAAGGAAAGAGTTGAGAGGTCATTCTGTCTGTTATTTGATCCTTCGATGGTGATAAAGATATGGATTAATGCCTTTCCGAAGAGCATCCGCACAAAAGTAAACGCTGGACATTGAACTCAGTTCGTCGATTTTAATTTCGAAGCGAGAAAAAACTCATGTTGCCGGTACATTTATATATATATATATATATATATATATATATATATATATATATATATATATATATATATGCTTAAAAACACTTACATGGTTGGAAAATAAGTAATTATTTGTCATTTATATTTGAATCTATTAACCATTTACTTGATTCGGCAATAGGTAAATAAAGGTGGTGTTATGAATAATCAAGTGTGGTCTCCCCTTGTTTTGTTACTCTTCTCTTTGAGAGAGCTATTTCTGTTTACTGGGACTATAAAAGGACACTAAACGCGAACCTTGTATGCTCAGTTGAATAAAACTTTCTTAAAGCCTATTTTCAATTTATCACGAGTAACTGAGTCCGGAAAAAAACATTGACACAATTGGTAGTTCTTTTGGTTATGTCATGTGTTTTATATTGTCATACGTACGCTTAATAGTCTACGTTTAAATTATAACCGAGGCTTTTGCAATCTGTAAAGATTTTTGGAAATTCAGGAATCTATTTTGGCTACTCGAAACTCTGAGTAACATAGGAGTGCTGCCTAGACATTCAAGCCTTCATAGGGCAACTAATATAGGAGAATGATAAATGTTGAATGAAAAACCGGATGGAAAGAAAAATAATCCACCCCACTGTTATTCGCAGGAAAACTCATACAACTTTGCAAGTTATAGGTATTAAAGAAAATGGCCGTTGTGGAGTCATCTTGAGACATGTGTGTGGCGTACTTCACCACATTGATTTAACTTTGATAAGGAAACAAGACTCACGCAAGAAGAATAACCACAAGACATTGTTGCATATATATATATATATATATATATATATATATATATATATATATATATATATATATATAATTAAGTTATGAAGAACTTGGTAATCCGTATAGGTAATCCCAAGGAGGATGAAATCCTGAGAGCTCAATGTAAATCCAGAGCTAATATTTAAAAGAAAAACAGACCACTTTAAGGTACCATTATAATAATTTATTTAACCAGAGCCCTTTTAAAGGACGCCGGATCATCAGATAGCATTTCCAAATATATATATATATATATCCAAATATATATATATATATATATATATATATATATATATATATATATATATATATATATATATATATCAATGTATATTAACAAGATGTACAATATCAAACAACAATGTGAAAGAAAACATGCATTTAAGTAAGAAAGGCTGAATTAATCAAGAGTTGCCTCCCTCTAACTGCAATTTCAGAGTTCAGTGAGTGATAATTATTTGGTTTAAAGTTCATTGGATAAATGTTCATGAGTGTTTCATGAATGTTTGTTCTTGAAAAGTATTGTTGCATCAAAAAATGTTTATATTGAAAGTGTACGAACTATGATCAGCATATGGCTGTGCGTGTGAGTGAGACGGTTGGCGCGTGGTTAGAACTGGAGTTCCAACTGTCATAGATTCGTTTAGCAGTTGAGGGCTCACTAATTGATATGAGAAAAATCTTGGCTTAAATAAGCAAGTATGGGCTCCGATTCATTGCGCGGGAAAATTATTCTTCACGTGCAAACAATCTGATTGGTTGGCATCAATCAATCAGCGAGCGAGCATTAGGGAGACTTATGGAAGCTTCTGTGAACCACTACTCCCAAAAGTGCATACATTTGACTACTTAAAAAATAAAGCGATTCGAAAATTGTCGCGTTACTGCGATTTGTAAATTGCCTGTAGAAAATGTATTAGTGATTTATTAGCCAATGATCGTTTGGCATTGTACATGTGATTTTGTGTTTGCATGTATATGTAGGTTAGCACATGTGTTTGCGTAATCTTCAAGGAGTGGTATATACTAATAGCTTTTTAATATGTTAATACCATTAAGATTGTTTAGCATTTTGAATGACCAGGAAATTAAGAAGAAACAATGTTGATTTTTTTTCTTTGTCAAATATGTATTAGAAAACGTTAAATTTATGTTCGATAATTATTGTGAATAGATATCAAAACAAAGGCAAAGAGAGATGATAAAGGGACAAAATTTACTTAGAGCAACAAAAGACATGGACTTGTAGAGATCCATGGTCGCCCATATCCTGAAATGACATATCAAGACATCTGTAAACATGCATGTTAAATGTGGATGATTGAACTTTCACCCCGATCCTTCATTTATTGGATTTATTTTCTAGCGATATCCGAGGAATTCGGAAAAGAACACGATTACGTAATTTCACAGATGGGTTAGCCAATACGAAACGAGGATCGAGTGTCGCCCATTTTGAACAGGACTGAATCATACAGAAACCGCTTTATGAAAAGACGAAAGGAAGAAAAAAGTCCTTCATCATATAACCCTTCCATCAATTCGGTAAAAGCAAAATGGCTGGCGGAAATCAGCGAAAGAAGAAGAAAATGTCATTTCCGGATTTTGCCGTTTTGTTAATATTCGCGAATTTGTTTATTTTAATTTATTATAATTAAGATACACCGGCTTGTATTGTCTTCTGCGATAATACGCCGACAAAGTTTGAAGATCTTTATTTAACCAGTAATCTAATTCGTTTTTTCTTTTAAAATAACTTGACGTCTAAAGAAGTCTGACCGATTTTGCCTAATAACTCAATGCTGGGCTTTTTCTAGAAAATACGGGAAAACATCTTGACCTTTGAATAAGGGTTATCATAAATATATTGATTAAAGTCTCCCGATATGTTCAAATTAACATACCTAATCTTCTGGGATATTAAAATTAGGTACATCATTATTTCGACAAATTAGGAATCCCTGCATTCAACATCACTCTTCTTATGGCATTAAAAATGAGTCAGCAAGTTAAAAATAATTTTCTCGCTTCTTTTTTTTTTTTCTTTTCTCTGTCCACATTATATTTGAGTGATCATGGCGTCCTGTCTAAGCTCTAAGCATCTTTTGACTCTTCATCCTTTGACTCTCCACCTATTATTGTCCTCATGCAGACGTTCATTCACGTAAATTACTTAGGTTATTCACTTTTACCTTCTACCTCTCCTGCTTTCGTTATGTCCCGTGACTGTTATATTTTCTAGCCCTCTTTTCTCATAATGTTTTTCCAGATATTTCAACACGCTATTGATTTTTGAAATAAGTATACTTTTCTTTCTCATTTCTTTTAAATATTTCCGGCTTGCTCATAATTGCCGTTCGTTGTAGTCTTAGCATCACACTGTCCCCTAGCGACTCTGCCCAGCTGGAAAGAAATTGTCCAACATTAACGACCGTATACGACGAGCGATATGCCATAGCAATCCGTTACTCTTTTCTTTGTTTCTAATGAAAGCTTCCAAGTATTTCGTTTAGTTTCTGAAATGCGTATTGTTTTAGATCTCACAAAATTTTTAGGCTTTCGTAAATTGAGAACACCTACATATCAATCCCAGTATAATAGCTTAACAGAGAGAATTCATTGAACAGTTAAAACTGTTATAGCAAACCGTAAATTTTCATGGCGAAAAGCAATACAAATGATTTCCTTGTCATACGCAGTACACCAAATGATATCGTTTTCCCATTTTTACAGTATTCACATGTTATTCAATACTAATTCCTAAGTTACTGATTAGTCAACCTAGTAACAATGCATAACATCCATTTAGTAATACATTGTGAGCAAATTGTGAGGAATAATAATGGATATCAATATAAAACTTTTATTCCTAAAACCGTGAAGTCCCGTGAAAGACTGTGGCTTAGAATAGATCGGGTTAGGAAAAACTTTAGAAGCGCCCTATAGGGAACTCTATAAAGATTTGACATGATCACCGAAGCATTTTTTTTTCATATGAACAATGGCACGCATACACAGATATCAGTTGAGAGATTAACACCTTACACTGAGAAAACCTCAAAAGACACCACTACGCATGATAACAGGAGGATATTTCTAACAATAAAAGAGCAGAAAATATAGTGCATGAAGACCGTTTCCACATGCGTTTAAAGCGCAGAAAATTCGGTAGATATAAATATTCAGATTTTTTTTTTCAGAATGTGCACCTTAATATACTTGTCGACATTACAATTGTTTCCTCATGCGTTTTAAATATGGAAAGGTTAGAAGAGTCTGAATATTTTTTTCAGAACGTGCACATTAAGATGCTTGTCGAAATTATAGTCGTTTTTGCAAGCATTTTTTAGGGTCGAGAGGTCGGAAGATTCTAAATATCTTTTTAGAATGTGCACCTTAAGATAACTGTAGAAATTACAGTCGTTTCCTCATGCGTTCTAAGTGTCGAAATGTCGGTAGATTCTGATCATTTTTTTTCGCAATTCCCCTTCATATGCTTGTCGGAAAAATACACGTTTAACTATTGCGTTTTAAGTGTCGAAATTTCAGTAAATTCTGAATATATTTTCAGAATATGCACCTTAATATATGTAAAAAATATTGCAGCCGTTTTCTCGTGAGATTTAATGCTTAGAAATTTCTGTAGATTTTGAAAATTTTCGCTGTATTCACCTTAAGATGCTTGTCGAAATTACAGTCGATTAACCATCCATAAGTTTTAACTGTCGAAACTTTATTATATTCTGGATATTTTTTTCAAAATGTGAAATCTTAATGTATTTGCCGGAATTACAGTCGTTTTCTTATTCGATATAACGATCAAAAGTTCGGTAGATCTTTTCAGAATGTGCACCTTAAGACGCCTGTCCAAATTATAGTCGTTTCCTCATTTATTTTAAGAGTCGAAAAGGACCGTAATTCCAAGGAACTTCTTAACCTTTTTTAAATCTTCTGAAAATTATCACCTACTTATCATCTTCTTAACACATCATTGACTATAACATCGGCATTCTTATATCTATATAAATCAGCCAAATTCGTTTCTGAAACCAAGCACTTGGATAAGCGAAACCCAATACAAACCGAAGATTAATCACACTTCACTTACCGACCGCAATATAAACCCAGAAAAAAAAATGTCGAGATATCAGCCCTCTCTACGCTTTCGACAGAAAATGCGACAGGCTGGTTCACTCCACTAACCAAGGAATTAGACGGTAGCTTGTTATAAAGAAGATGCTCTCACTCTTTCTGTCCTGCGAGCTTTGAAATCTGTATCAGACGAATGATTCAAATTTGTATTCGTATACAAAAGGAATTAAAACTTCCAAAACAACCTGGTGATAAAATTCATTGTCTAATCAACAAAAATTCGTAAGTGATGTTCTTGAAATAATTTTGATGCAAATTAGTGTTTAATTATTTTATGTTCGTATTAATTTATATGTTACATACTTTGAATAAACATGAGATTAAGTATTAAACCGTTTTCCTGTTCAGTTTCTTACAGTTTTGCCGTCATGAATTTAGGCTTGAGAAATTACTGATTCATTTAGGAATGGAGATATTAGAAAAATACGGCGCTCAGATTTATATTTTTTGATAAGTTTCAATAGCGGCACCCTTGAGATTTGTCCTAATAAGTAAACTACTTTCTCTTTTAATAAGTGATGCATTCTTTAGATCGAAGTTGGAATTGAATGTATTTCTATGTATTATTAATGTTTTTGATAAATTGCTGTGTATAATACCCCTTTCATCTTCATAGATAAGATTTTTTTTTGTGATCCCAAACTAAAAAAATTTAAACATTAAACGTCGTGTTCTTGCCAGACTTGTCAGCTAACCTATACGAGCGTTCCTAAACTTAAAAATTTTGAGAACCCATATTCCATTCTCGATCTTGAATATAAATACATAAATAATTGCAGTAAATGAATAATTGTTACAAGATAAAATCCTTTTATCTGCCTTGAACATGTCGCTCAAAAAATGAAGCGCGTCGGCTAAGATAAATTTTCCTTTTGACTGAAGAAGTAATCATAGTATTGAAACATGAAAGATTTTGTGTAGCGATTTCAACATGTTTTTATTATAATCTCTTATAATATATATATATATATATATATATATATATATATATATATATATATATATATATTGTGTGTGTGTGTGTGTGTGTGTGTGCGTGCGTAAATATAAATTACTAGCAGCAGTGCCCGGTGTTGCCCGTGCTTGATTCAAAAATCGTACGACTCATACAGCAATCGCTATCACTTGACTTAAAATATTTTGCCCTTCCTTGCCTTTAAAGGAGTGCCCTTTGCCGTGCTGATGTTGCTACATGTCTTACTTCTTGCCTATCTCACACTGCGAATTTTTTTTCTATACTAAACATTAAATCTGTTACGTAAAAAGAACTAAACAAAATGAACACAAAACGATCAGCTTTAAAAAAGGACTCGTAACTGGAAAAACCGAATGAAAGAAGAATGTTAACAACAAATACTTTTTCATATCCAACCCAGTTCTGTGGAATCAAAATCAACGTTGAATTTAAGCAAGCGAATGAGCCAATTGGAGTAAAGTGCCATGCAGATTTAAATTTTTCCCACATGTGGCGAATGCAGTTATCGATTTTTTTTGCATGCTAGCATGCTAGTTTACATTCGTGTCAGTCAGCTGTTGCCTCTCACGCTGGCCAACAGAATCTTCCTGCCTATTCATGGCAGCCAGCTATTTGCTCTCACTCTGGCCAGTAGAAAATGATCGCAAACTATATGAAATCTGCCGTAGAAGCATGAAAAAATCGATTATTTCCACTATCGATGGGAGTTTGGAAATGCAAAGTCGGTCTTGGCCTTCCCGCTAACTTGGAGACAGTGCATGTAAATTTTGGTGCAAATCCTTTGAAAATTGCGGCCGTGCATTCGTTACGCACATACACACACACTACCTGCCTATATATATCTATATATCTATATATATATATATATATATATATATATATATATATATATATATAAAGTAAAAAGAGAAGCTGCAACCTTTCTAGCTCTGATTGGGATTTTTACATATATATTATACTTTATTTTCTATCTATTATGCTAAACGGGTTTCGGGTCTTATGACCTTCATCATGTAAAATATGGTTATTTCCACATATGATTTAAAAGAATTATTTTTTCCTGATGTTTTCTCATACATAACCATTGTCTTTTGCACGTGTTAGTAATCTAAATTCTTCTTGAACTTATGGAGGAACTGATCTTCTGTTTAAGGGGCAATAAAACAATTAGGATTGGTCAGGAAATGGTGGAAAAAAGAGATCTTTGTTCTTATGACCTCAGTATCTTTTAAAACCTATCTCCATTTTTGTGTATTATATGTGTGTCTTTTTGCTACTATGTGTATGTGTTGTGGATTCCGGGATGAAATCCGGTACGAATAAATAACAAACGCCAAGAAGGAATATGGGAAAATAAATGTATTAATGTAATAATACAAACTGGTAAGGCAGCTTAGTAGTTCCAGGAATGCGGGTTATAGTTCGTAATATATATATATATATATATATATATATATATATATATATATATATATATATATATATATATATATATATAGTCTTTGGTATCGACGTATCACTGTATGACTTCCTACTGAGGCTACGTGTTCGCTCACTATGACACTTTCTGGCTACGTTCGTTCTGCCTGTCTGACGCTTCTTCTCGTTTTTCTTGTTCTCTCCCGGGTATTCACTAGCATTAGTATATGTATACCCTGGATGAGTCCATTTGAGTAAAAAGGGGAGAACCCCTCAACAGAATGCATATTCGTTCGCCATACATATATATTGTTTTATTTTAAGGAAATAGTATATATATATATATATATATATATATATATATATATATATATATATATATATATATATATATATATATATATACACTTTGTGTGTGTGTGTGGTCTGACGAGTGTGTTCGGACCACTGTGTGCTTATGTCTATGGGGTTATAATTTGTTTAGTGCTGGTATAAATTTGTGAAGTTTTTTTCTTGTATTTGTAGTTAAGAATAATTTTCTGTTTGATATATTGGCATAATGTTAAATTTACCTTCGTTGCATTTGTAGGTGTTTTGTGACGCAAAGTGTTTCCGGTTGTCTGGTAATTTGATGCTGCTTTTATGAAGGAAACTCTATTGTTTAGTGCCTGGCTGATACCTATATAGAACTTGGTCCATTTTGTTCACTTGAGTACACATATCACAGTTGCAGTTTTTCTTCATTGTGGATGTTGTTGTGAGGTTTTCAAAAGTATAGTAGTTTCCTTCTATAATGATACCACAAACCCACATCTTATTGCATTTTGTGACTCAATGTCTTGAGTATTTACTGGTAAAAACATGCAATGATAACAGCAAAATTTGCAATATGAGCACTGGTAAAAATTGTCTGGTGACATTAAGTTTATAATACCCAGAAATTCCTACGCAGATGTCCTCAAGGAAACATGGCACAGTGGATAAAGGCGTTAGTTAGATTCAGTGACAGGACCCAAATACCCTGCAGTGGAGAAATTTCAGAGGGAAATTAACGGGGGATAAGTGATAACTGCATCCATTAAACGTGGAACTAGAACTAGCAAAATAAAGTGTTCAGGTCGGCATTCTAACCAATTAAAGAAGGCCGGAGCGTACAACGGCCGAAGCGTTGTAATAAATATGGCGATAAAGATGAGGACAATATTCCGAATAACGTAAATACTATACATAATACCTCATCTCAGAAATATAGACATATACTCTTGTGTATTTGCTAAATTTGGATGAGGTTAAAATGTGTTTTTGTTTGGCGTTTGCTTTTTATTATTTTAGTTGTTTTTAGCATATCTTTGATTTTATCATTCCTGTTAAGTAGGTCTAGATTTCTCTTAATTTCTCTAAATAGTTCTGGATTGTTCTTGTATCTTGAGAGATACATTAGGATCTGTTCGACATTAGGTTTCTTAGGATTTCATAGTTGGTCTAAAGATATTTTTCAGCTCGTTCAAAACCTTTGTTTATTAGTTATGTGAGCTCGCCTTGTTTTTTGATATTATATTTTTGTCTATGTGAGTATCGATTAATCTATACTTGTTTTTATCCTCGGGTTCCTTTTAGAATATATGTTTTATCGTATATTTTGTTTCATTTTGTCTATAGCGATGCATTTGTCTACTTCCTTTATAATTACGTTGTTATTTCTCCACATGTTCTTTAAGGCTAATCTTCGTCTGCATCTCAGGTTATTAAATGATTTGGATTTTTCTTGTAGGCTGAGGTTCCAGATTTTTTTCAAAAAATATATTTAATTCATTTGAAATATTGTTTATGTTTGGGAAGAATTTAAATTTGTTTTTTTTTTGTTTTTTTTTTACTAATATACCGACAGTAATGTTTTCGTTATTATTACGTTGGTGCAAAAATAATGACGTAATAATGTCGTTTTTTGACGTTAAATACGTAAAAAAAAACGACATTATTACGTCATTATTTATGCAGAAACATAAATGTTTCTATTAGTGAAAGTTTGCGTTTAAATTCTCTGAGGCCTTTTTTTGGGGGGGTCTATTATATAGCTTTCTTGGACAGGGCAGAAGTTTAGGCCTGATTTTACGATGTTGATTTCGTCATTTGTAAGTGCATGTGTAGATAATGAAAGAAAAAGTTTGCTTTAAATTATATGTGGAAATAAACATTGTTCCCCTGATGAAGCACACAAGTCTCGAAACGTGCGTAACCAAAAATGTGGAAAATAAAGTATAATATATATTTTAAAAAATTCAAATTATATGCAAAAAGGTTTGCGCCTTCACTTATGTTTTAAAATATACAATAAGCTAACATTACGACACACACACATATATATATACATATATATATATATATATATATATATATATATATATATATATATATATATATATATATATATATATATCACTAGAAATTCAAAATCATTTAAACTCTCTTTCTTTCATTTGCCTCTATATTAGACGTTTTAGGATAAGCTTAGTATACACACATATCTATCTATCTATGTATCTATGTATCTATTTATCTCTCTCTCTCTCTCTCTCTCTCTCTATATATATATATATATATATATATATATATATATATATATATATATATATATATATTGTAATAAAAAGAAAGAACAGTAAGATATATAATCCGGTGTTCTTATTGATATTTTTATTTTTACAAAATATTGTTTGTTGAAACGTTTTTTTTTAATATTCTTCTCGCAAGATACTTTATTGCTGAGGTGAATATCATGATTGTAAAAATATTTAAATTAATTGCATTTTAATTTTTATTTTAAAATTTACATGTAAGAGGCTGCAACTAAGAAATATAAATTTTAATTTGGAGAGACGCTGATTTTGAAAACCTAAGTAAACAAGAAGGGATATATATATATATATATATATATATATATATATATATATATATATATATATATATATAGATAGATATATATATATATATATATATATATATATATATATATATATTTTAAAGAAGGGATCATTCAAAGAATTAATCTGCAAAGTTAAAATCAATTCGCTAAATGTTAACTTACTTTAACTTACTAACAACTCTTTGAATGTACGTGATCCTTGAGACAGATTAGTTAATTTAACTATATTTTGAGGTAAAACATAAAATATGTCGGCAATTTACTGACGAGTGAGGGAGAGACTTTCTTCGAAACATCTTGTAATTTTAATCATAAGGATCACACTATTAAGAAAGTTTTTAGTAATTTAATATTTTAAAGATCTGTTAGTGAAGTGAATTCACCATTAACTACATTAACTTTACTGATTAATTCTTTGAATCATTAATTCTTTATAATATCATATATAGTGCACAATATATATATATCTTCGATTACGTGACCATGATAGTACCAACGATACACACACATCAGCATTGTGAGAAACCTATAGATTAGTTATGGCCAAAGTGCGGACAAATTTTAACTCATCGTGTATATATATATATATATATATATATATATATATATATATATATATATATATATATAGAGAGAGAGAGAGAGAGAGAGAGAGAGAGATAGAGAAAGAAAGCGAGAGAGAGGGAGAAAGAAAGCGAGAGAAAGGGAGAAAGATAGAGCTAGATAAACAAACACACATTCGAATATATATATATATATATATATATATATATATATATCTTTATATATGTATGTTAAATATATTATATATATATATTATTTATATATTATATGCGCGGTACATATTAGAAAGCGCTCAATATCAGAGATAGAGCTAACATATTTGGTTGGATTGATGTGAGTTTGTGAGGCTGGGTTTCACGCTTTTGCGATCGTCTGACGTTCGCAAAAGTGTAAAACCCAGCCTCACAAACTCACATTAATCAAACTGAATATATATATATATATATATATATATATATATATATATATATATATATATATATATATATATATTCGAATGTGCGTCTGTGTATCTCTCTCTCTCTGTCCCTCTATCTTTCTAATTATACAAGCACATTCGGAATAATATATATAAATATATTCGAATGTGTATATATAGAAAGATAGAGAGAGACACACACACATACATTTGAATATATATATATATATATATATATATATATATATATATATATATATATATATATATGCGATATATTTATTGCGAGTACAAGATATGTGCGCGTGTCGAAAATATTACCCCATTCTACAGATCCATTAAATTTCATGTGAAATGTCAAGCACTATGTGAAAGGGACGAGAAACATATGTTCTTATTTGCAACATTCCAAATATGAACACATTCAGTTCTCTACAACGCGCTGTCGCATGACTCTCAAGAGCCTCTCAACACATCGATACATTCTCCCTGGGAAAAAGGAACCTAATTGCCTTATAGTATACAGTATCATTACCGCACCGATATTTTATAAGCTTAGTTTAGGATGGCAAAACGTAATCATTGCGGTAGTGAGTGATAGAATCTTTTATTTATGCTAATATTTAAATATGAGGTGCATGGCCATTCTATAAAATCTGCATTCTTTAAACCAGAATTTTGCTTGAGGTCGAACAACGACTTATAACACTCACGAGAAAACCGTTAAATCCTCAGCTGCGAAGTCATTTTGAAATTAAAGTAATAATGTCAACTTGTTTTACACTGTTGTACGTTTTTTTGCCACAAATAATGCAAAAAGTCGACGACACGATGAAAAGGCAAAATAAGATAAAAAATATTAAACAGAAAAGCGATAAAAGTTAATAAACCTGCTCAATACAGAAAGATCTTAGAGAACTGGTTAGTTGGAACCTTTTGTTTTCTGGCAACGCGCCATTCTGTGTTTCACTCCAGCCTTCCGTCTGAGTGGATCACTTCAAACACGATATTTTGCACCAACCACTCGATTGGCATCCAGCCGAGTGTATTTCTCACCGGTACAGTTGATCCGGTGATCGTAAAATCAGAAAAGCTGTCAGTCCATCTTGTCAAATATTTTACGCTGCTTAAGACTAATTTCGTTTCTTAAAAAAAAAAAAAAAGTATTCCTTTAGATTTACGACTTGTAACGTCTATGACAGAATCGCTAAGTAAGAAGAGTAAACATATTCGAAAATTTAAAAGGAAAGAAAATGGCGCTATTATGGCTGATTGTTGGGTGTTGTGACAAGCTAAACGAAGCATGTCTCTTCTAGATCCAAAAGAAGTTTGTCGAGAAAAAAAAATGCGTAGGAAGATGGCTGGTCGTGTAGGCATGCTTTCCTTAAGATGTCGTTTAAAAGAATTTTGACATGATCAATAACCAGGAAAGAGAAAAAAGCCAACACATTTCGTTCGTTTCTTTCTGCCGATGTGTGTATTAAAAAGAAAGATTCATAAATGCTTTTTCCACTAAATGTTTTTTTTTGCTTCCTATTTATTTATTCATTTACCTAATCTTGAGAGCTATCCATACAGCTGTAGTTAGCAAGCTAAATTCATAGACTACTATAGCATTGATTTCGAAACTAATAAAGATGGCTAACACTAATGAGTGGCCGTCTTAATGTGAAGTACTGGTGAGAAGCCAGCCCAGTCCTGAGATCGATTCTCACTGTGTAGCCATATATCATAAATACTGTACCAATTAATATATATATATATATATATATATATATATATATATATATATATATGTATATATATAGTCAGATGATCGCGAAAGCGTGAAACCCAGGCTCACAAACTCACATTAATCCAAATATATATATATATATATATATATATATATATATATATATATATATATATATATATATTCTCTCGACTCTCCCGTCGAATTCGACGTATGAGGGCCAAGCAGATCAGTTCCTAGGAAACCGACAGCCCATCGAAAGCACAGGAGAATTGATTATATTGGTGAAGGTTTCGTGCAGGACCATCCACACTTTTTGAAGGGCCGAATACAGAGACATGGTGCACAACGTG
>OZ010589.1:49904721-49909721 GCA_963932145.1 Acanthosepion lycidas | reverse complement strand
TGCTCTAATTCATTTTACTGAAGAGCTTTGCATTAACGCAGGTGGCTGTTGTTTATAAAATTAGCTTATCACTCAACAGTGCTAAGTTGAAATTTATTTTCATGTATGTGTGTGTGTGTGTGTCTCTCTCTCTGTGTGTGTGGTGTGTGTGTGTGTGTTTGAATAAACATTTCTCAGCATTAACCTTCAGAAAATGTGTGTGTGTGCGCGTGTTAATTCTGAGAAATTTTACATATTTGTCGACATGGAAAACAAAAATACGTATTTGTGTGTGTGCGGGTTTGTACCATATAATTCTAAACGTTAAATCTTAGTCGATACACGTGATAGCCTAACTTTCTTTTTTTTTTATTAAACAGCCTAAATTTACGTCTACTGGCATGTGCTTTCGACAGTCTTAATAAAGAAAATGAGTTTATGTCATGACTCAAACCTGAGCCTTCGGGGGAAGCAAACGCCCGGCACAATTTCTTAATAAAACACTTCCAGACTGTAAGACGTAATTTTAGATTGTTGAAAAAATTACATTGTATAATTAAAAAAAAAAAAATGTTGCATTTCCTCAAATACAGGAGTTCACTAAAAATAACGTTTAAGTAAGAAATCGTATTGGAAAATAAATAAAATTAGTTTACTCTTTATATGTAAATTTTTGGTGTGATGCGTTTCGGCTTTTAGGACTTAGTCAGACAAACGTGATCGTTACTTTGATGCAACTACATATGCACAAGAAGGGGAATAAACTTTTAAATATGCTTAGTTATATAGTCTAGCCATTTTTCTTTAGTTCATTTTCTTTTTTGTTGATGTTTTTTATTATTATTTTGTAATTAATTATCCCATATTGTGATAACAGAAGAAAGATGAAAAGTTGTAATAACCTGGATTGCTAATTTTTCCAAACATTTTCGTCTAAGTAAATTGCTTTCTTTTTTAATTAAAGTTGCATTTTGAATCGAAATTATGTTCAGAGTCTTTGCGATGTGCAACTAATGCAATTTTGTAAATGTTCTCTATTGCGTTCATCTCATCTTTTTATTTAATTTCCTTGCGGTTTCTCCTTGAGGCAATAATTATTTATAGAGTAAATTCAGCCTTCAAGTTTGAAATTAATATTATTCTCTTTTGTATTAACATTTTATTCCTTGGAAAGAGTTTTGAAAATACATGAAGCTGAGATAAATTATTTTGAATTGTATTAGGTTGGTGCAAAAATAATGCCGTAATAATAATGTTGTTTTTGACGTATTTTTTAACGTCAAAAAACGACATTATTACGTCATTATTTTTGCACCAACCTAATAGTTGCGGGTAGAATAATATATTCATTGAGTTTGTCAGAATGGCTCAATCTTCTTTTGGATTATTGTTCAAGCTTTTTTGTTTTTCGTCGAATATAAAATAATCAGACTTGCAGAAATGAACACTCTCAGAACAGTTAAAGGCAAGGAAAACAGTGAATGACCTACCTAGAGATCTCGTGTAAATGGGATTAAGTGAGATTAGTAAAAAGACCAGACCTAATTAGACAGGATGTCGTGGAGAGCCATGTGCGTCCACCTTCATTTGAACCAATTTACTGGGAATAGAACTGAGTTGTCCCAGGTCACTAGGTTCTGTTTCTAAAATTCACGGGGCCGACCTAATTTAGGACGAGTTCACGATTAAAATGAATGTAAAAAAAACAAACAAAAAAAAACAAAAAAAAACAAACACATCCCTTCTTTATCTTTGTTTTAGGTTAAAAGGTCACAATTCCAAAACAGAAGCTTTGATTTGACATTTTCGGAGCAAATTATCGTAAATATTTTTAGAAATTCACATCGAAATAAGTACAATCGCTTTTCAGAAGCCGAACTCAGATTCTTGTAAAATATTATCCTGAGTTTTAAAACGGATCTTCGTTCTTTCCTCCCTGAGTTATTAAGAATAAAGCTCTATGCTTGTAAAATACTCCTTTGTGTTTTTTAATCTACATCAATTATCATTTACTTCCACATGAATCTCTCTCTTTATTGTCCTTTCTAGTCAGTAAAATTTTCTCTGTTTCTATTGCCTTTCATACTTACCCTCTTGCGTCTTGCTCGCTTTATCATCTTCCCTGGGGAGAGATGATTAAAAAAAATCTTTACTAGAGGCACGGATTTAGAAATCGGAGAGCCGAGTTCGAATTCCAGTAGGATCCATTACATTCATTTACGTGCTAATACCCTTAAAAAATATATGAATCCTCTTCTCCTCCCAATGGATAAACAGCAGGACTGATTTAGATGGCAACTGGTCTATCGGAGAAAGAAATGGCAAACTACAGCGGGAAAAAATCTGCCTTGTCAGTCATGTATCGAAAGATATATGATTGCCTAAGAGTGTATCACGCATTGCACATAAAAGGGTAAATAGTTAAACACTAAGAATTTTAAATATATTCTTGAATGAATCCTCTTCTTCTCCCCCCCCCCACCGCAGCCATGGCTGAATAGCAGGACAGACTTGGATGGCAACTGGTCTACCGAAGAAAGTGATGGTAACCTACTGCGGGAAAAAATCTACCTCGTCAGATCAATCGTCTTCTTCTGTCCCCTACACACGCACGCACATATATATATATATATATATATATATATATATATATATATATATATTCATATATATATATATATATATATATATATATATATATATATATATATATATATATATATTAGGTTGGTGCAAAAATAATATGGTTTTTGACATTTTTTAACGTCAAAAAACGATATTATTTTTGCACCAACCTAATATATATATATATATATATATATATATATATATATATATATATATATATATATATATAACACACACACACTACTACTTCTTTTGTTCACCAGATTGAGTCGATGGGGCACCGAAGTGCCTAGCTGTTAACCATTCTTGTACATCTGTCGCGTTTAAGCTTGGGTATCTGCAAATGTTTTCTTGGCGTGCTCGTCATGTGGCGTGTCTTCGGCTTTTTAATCTGGCGGATCCTATCCCTCTCCAGGATATATATATATATATATATATATATATATATATATATATATATATATATATATATATATATATATATTCTTACACTGTCCTGGACATTGCGTTCAACCTGGATTCTATCCTCTTGGAATTATTTTTCATACATACATATATGTGTATATATATAAATATACATATATAGTTTAGATATGCGATTGCATATGTTTGTGCATATTAATCACTAATATATATATATATATATATATATATATATATATATATATATATATATATATATATATATATATATATGCGTGTGTGTGCGTACAGGGTGTCCCCCTATTTTACATCATTTTGTAGTGTAATGACTTAGACAATTTTCGCTCAAATGATCTCAGATTTTAACAAAATGTGTAAAAAGTAAGTTGACTGCGTAGATTTACCTAAATGTGAATTTGCCAGAAGATGGATTGGGCGTGGAGTGATAACGACAATGTGCTTGACTTGATACTGTGTGATTTTTTTCAATGTGGCTAAGTGAAAGGACACGTCTATATCCCCCTCTTTATACAAGCCTAGAGGAACTCCAGCAAAGAATGACTGAGGCGCTGGAGTTTGTTACGCAAGGCATGCTACAGCGTGTTTGGCAGGAGCTGTACTACCGACTAGACGTGTGTCCTGTCACAGGTGGTGCGCATATTCAACATATTTGAGTGTTTGTGAAATCGGTTATAGAATCTACATTCTATTAAATACCGGGTTCGTATTTTGAGACCAAAAAAAAATTCTTTTATTGTTCAAGATGAAGCCTATTTCATTTCGTTTCTCTGGGACTTGTAGTTACTCAGATATTCACATCTTAAATGATGCCATTTTGGGAGGGGATACATATAAAGACACAATTCTTTATTTTTTAAATCTTTTCTCACCAAGGAAAGCGATAATACCAGTAAAACCCATAGGGTTACTGAGTATGAAACGCAATACATTGGATAAAACTTTTTTAAAAAAAAAGCATGTTAGTAAGAATTAGTTGTTTGATTTTGTTTAACGACATATCAACCTCTATGGATTATTTTAATGCTGAAATCTAAATTTGGTACGCAATTATTTGTAAGATTTTTTGAGATAATAATGGTTAATGATACTAAGTGTTACTAAATAACTCATAGTGGGGGGGATTAGAGATTTATTCATATTTTTCTCAAGGGTATTTGCGCGTAAGGGAATATAAAGAACCCAACGGGAATTTGAACTCGGCTTTCATATTTTACATTTAAAAGGGCCATTATCCATTACACCACCCGCACGTCCAAGCTTACAGTACCTTACGTTCCCAAGTGGTCATATATCTATGTCCTGACCAGGCTCGATGATGCGTAACTTTGGTGATGGTACGGAAGTCAACTATTAGCGAGGAGAAAGGACTATGGAAGAAATGGTTTTAAATAAACAGAAGAAAGTGATTGACATTAATTAAATTTTTGAAGAATGTCGTTGACAGGTAAGTCTTTCGCATTGATAACATGACTTTCCGAAGTTAAGCGAAATATTAGATTTGTGGCTTGCTTTCCTTGTTTTATAATTTAAATTGTTAGATGCAACCGGAAGTTCTAACAGTTTTTTTTGTTTTTTTGTTTTTATTTAATTTGATCTTTTCGCGTGTGGAGATCTCCTCCGATCTTGTTTTCCACTCAAATTTCATCTTCAAAAATTTAAAAGCAATGCTAATCTTTATCTACTGCCTTCATAATTCCTGTTTTTCTTTTATTGCCCCCTCACCAATATAAAACTGTTCTTTTTCTCATATTTCTAATATTTCACGCTTAATAATCACCTGCTCTTAGTGGCATTATTGCCTTTGCTTGGAATAAAATGATAAAATGATTAAAAATAGATGAATAAAAAGATGAAAAAATAAATGACAGATAATTATGAAGAAAATTAGATAGATAGATAGATAGATAGATAGATAGATAGATAGATATGAACATAACTGAGATAGATAG
>OZ010589.1:49857221-49902221 GCA_963932145.1 Acanthosepion lycidas | reverse complement strand
ATAAATACATATATTAATATATATATATATATAAATATATATATATATACATGTATATACATACATACATATATATATATATATATATATATATATATATATATATATGTATGTATGTATGTATGTATGTGTATATATATATGCAAGTATATATTTGTTGTATACGGAATAAATTCCAATAACCAAGAAAAATACTATTCTTAAAAGAGTGCTCAATACAGAGTAGAGTAAATATAACTTTTTCGAAAATTATAGCATAAATATGATATAAAGTCACTATAAAAATAGCCATTTTCTTTCAACACTTCTGGTGTCTTATCAAGTGATGGTATTGAAGTGCATTCAGTCCCATCAATTGATAAGACGCCAGAAGTGTTGGAACAACATAGCCATTTTTATAGTGATTTTATAACATTTATGGTATACTTTTCGAATAAATTATTTATAATATATATATATATATATATATATATATATATATATATATATATATATATATAATAAAAAATGTTAATGGTCAGAGTTAAATTAAACCAGGAAAGAGCAGTATTACAAAAAAAGTGCCCAATATATATAGAAAAAGATAAAACAAATTAACAGTAGAGCTTTTAAGTATCGAAGATTAGGAGATCAGCCAATTCCACTACGTTGGTTTCAACTTTCTCATATCTTCAGACGATTTCGGTCAATTGATTCTCTGACGCTGGTATACCAACTTGGAGCAGAACAAAAAAAGCGTTAAGTGAAAATGTGAACTTGGAATTTCCTGTCTTCTTTTATTTCGGTGGCAAAGAACATCCTTTTTACTTTTCCTTTGTAACACAGCTTCGCCGTTGTTCTAACCAGCGTTGTGATTGCTGACTACAACTCAGTCAGTTTGTCAGCTCTGAGATCTAAAAAGCACAACTTGTGCGAACAGACCGCAGAGTAAGACGGCCACTTCACGGAGCAGCAGCAGTATTGACCAGCGTAGAAACTGACCCAGGACCGACCGGCGAGAAACCTCAGATAGATACGTATAAGCCAAAATATATTTATGTACAAATATAGAGTTTTTAGTTATTCTTTTTTATTTTCTTTGTTTTAATAATTTTATAAATTTTTCAATTTTTTAATAACATATAATTCTTAATATTTAAACTTATTGATTACTTATTTTCAACTTGAATAATTAATTAAATATTCCCTTTGCTTTTATGTAATTACTTTATACTTTTAACATTCATCAAACTTTCTTTGGTTTAACCTCTGACTATATTGATTGCATATTATGAAAAATTCGGTAAATATTAAAAAAGTATTTGTCGAATTTAAATGTATTTAATTAATTTTTGAAAGTAGGTGTTGGATATGACGTATCCGCGACAAATATTTTGCGTATAGAAGTTGGTAATATTCAATGCTGTTTTAAGAGACATCCCAGGTGTGTATATATATATATATATATATATATATATATATATATGTGTGTGTGTGTATGTGTGTGTGTGTGTGTGTGTGTGTGTGTGTGTGTGTGAAAATATATAGAAAATAGGAAAGAACTGGTTAGGTAAATAATCCAAAGTTCTTTAGTGTTTTTGTTATTATTTTTAAAAAAACCAGTGCTCGATAAAAAAGTAGAGACTAAATATAATTATTTATTTAAAAATATGATTCCTTCACTACATAAGAGTTCTCATGTTTCAAAAAAAGAGCCGAAAACCTCAATATAATTATTTGAATTAAATTGAATTAAAGTACCAAGCTCTGTTCCATCTTCAAGCGATTTTTTTTTTTTTTGGAATAGCTAATTCTTGAAATTTACGCGTTTTCATAAGCATATTCATTATTAAAATTCAAATTACTATGGTAACGGCTAGAGCATTTATTTAAAAAAAAAGGGACGTAAGGGTTAATAATTTGTATCAATATCTCAGTTACATTCAAAGAGGTCAAGTCAGGGTAAGGTTGGGGTGTCTAAATTTAAAGCGGAAGATGACATCATCTAGTTTGGTGAAGTATCTATGGAGATTTATATATATTTTTCTTCTTCCTGAAAGGGTTTTGTGCATATATATATATATATATATATATATATATATATATATATATATATATATATATATATATATATATATTATAATATTTTTTGAATATGATTTTTTCGCTACATAAGAGTTCTCATGTTTCAAAAACGCGAGCCGAAACCATCAATATAATTATTAAAATTAAATTGAATCAAGGTGTTGTGTCCCGCTTCATTCTCAAGCAAAAATTTAGGAATAAGCCATCTTGTGTTTTGCGCGTGTTTATAAGTATGGTCCATTGCAACATTAATTACTATGGAAACAGCTATGCCAGCCATCTTGGTTAGGTGGTCAGACAGTTAATTCTTATCCACAGATTCGTCACCTTCAGAAAGATTTTGCCAAGGTAGACATAATAAAAACATCCTGGAAAAACATGCATGCCAAAACAGTAATAAAGTTCTTAGACTGAAATTAGATAAAAATAACGAAAAATTATGTGATTGTAGAAACCATAGACTGCCTGTTGGAAAATAAATGCCTCACTGCCGTATCGCTTCACTCGATAGGTTGAATATGTCCGGCGAGAAGAAGCGCCCTTGTCTTACGCACTATTATTTGTGCATCTTCTGAATTCTATAATGTTTTTTTTTTCCTGGCCATGTAGCGGAAAAAAATATTATTGAGCCATGTTTCCTTTCAAATAGATATTCCAAACCACTTACTGAGATCTTCTTTTGATTATAGACCGAGTTCCCTATCTCGTCGAGCTGCTAATATTCGTTTTAAAGATTCAAATGACAAAATCATTCCATATTTTTTTCGTTTATCATCATCGTTAATTCAGTTAGCGCATTTTGCACCTCTCCACCTATTTCTCTTATAACTGAGGTTCATGGTGACATTCAAGACAAAATAGCTTTCCGCTTCCTTTTGCACCGGAGATGTTGATGTTATCCTGTCCATTCTCTCAGAATTTTCTACGCCGATGGTAAAGCCGTTAACCTCTGAGGCGCATCTCCCACGTAGAAGCTGGCAACTGGCCGATGGCCGCTTGGTACAGTTGGATTAGACAGAGGAAGCCTTCACTTCACCAGTCGGGTCGAAAAAATCAGCCTTCCCATTGCCCTCAAAAAATTTAGCTGGCAGGTCGATACAGTTGACCCGGGTATGGTCGTCGCAGTGCCGATGCTACTTTTTGAGCCATGTGTGAAAGTTAGATTTAGGCCGTGGACCAGTATAGTTTTGCATCGCAATTCACCTGAGTAAAGCAGGATCGACTGCTTCGCTGCAAAGGCACTACCACTGATGATTTAACCTATAGAACTTATTTTTTACTTAACAATATACGTGTAGGGCTATCCAAGGAAAATAGCTCCGCATATCTCCAGAAGTTTCCGATTAAGCGGTGAATAGATTTTAGATCGGGTTACTGAACTTCGTCGGCCTAGGGCTTCTCCTGGACGATCTTAAGCACATATTCTAAGATTGTGGTTCGACAGAATAGATTTAGCGCTTCATCAAAGGCATGTTTCGCGTATTGATCGTTGTTTTTTAGACTTCCAAGAAACAAAACTACACAACCTAATGTCCTTTTCAGAGTTGGAATATAAGTAAAGAGATTTTTATTTAAGCCAGATCAATTACGACTAAATGGTGAGATCAACCCTCACTATGTGATCAACGCTTTCGGTCTTGTGCCACAACTGAGCTACGCTAAGTAAATCGCTATAAGTTAAGAAATTGTCCTTTTAGATTCTTGTTCAAAGAAGAAAAGAAAACTCCCCTGTAGGCTATTTTGCGGAACATACTCCAAAGGGGATGCTTCTGATCTCTCCGAGTAACCCTCTACCCTGAGTGACCCTTTGGCTTTGCACTTCGTGAACTAACAGTATGAGAAAAGATCCTCAAAACGAATATCATGAAGTCAACGGACAGTTTTAAATGTTCAGTCTTAAAATAAAAACATGCATTTTATCATTATTCATCAAACAGATTCTTGATAAGATCCAGAGACGGATATACAATGTAATTGGCCCTGATCGGGCATCTCGCCTGCAGTCGCTCTCTCACAGACGTCCCGTCGCCTCCCTCTTTCTTTTTAACAAATACTTTCATGGTAACTGCTCTGATGAGCTGCTTCCGCTGGTTCCCAGACTTCATGAATTTAAGCGTTCTACTAGGCTGGCATCTCGCTCACACATTTTTCACTGTCGAAACTGTTAAATGTAGACGTCTTTTCTACTCCAATAGTTTCATGTCTCGCAACTGTGGAACTCCCTCTCCTTTTCCTGTTTCCCTGAGAGCTATAATCTCCAACTATTCAAATGTAATGTCAATCGACGTCACCAGATGCCTTGATCTATCCCCTATCCTTCTCTTCATCCTTTCCTCTATCACTCCTATTTGCTCTCGCTCCAACTCTCTGTAACCCCTTGCGTGCTAATGGTTTCCCGCCTTGCTTGGGGTGAAATGCTTTAAAAAAATGGGCAGTAGTGGTTTATTTTACATCCTTCTAACCTACATCTCCTCTAAACTTGTAAATGATAATCTCAGTACACAATTAAAACTGTCTAATTTCCTTTTTATGCTGAGTAATGGACCGAGCATGTGAGCAACGATGAGGTTTTGGAGAGGATGCAAACAAGGAGGAAGCTTAACATCAGGAAGAGACAGCTGAAATTTCTGGGACACGTAATGAGAAAAGAAGAGACTCGAGGTAATGAACGTCTGGTTCTACAGAAGGATGCTAAGTATATCATGGACCAAGCGTGTGAGCAACGATGAGGTTTTGGAGAGGATGCAAACAAGGAGGAAGCTTATACTTAACATCAGAAAGAGACAGCTGAAATTTCTGGGAAACGTAACGAGAAAAGAAGAGACTCAAGGTAACGGAGGTATGGTTCTACAGAAGGATGCCAAGTATATCATGGACCAAGCGTGAGAGCAACGATGAGGTTTTGGAGAGGATGCAAACAAGGAGGAAGCTTAACATCAGGAAGAGACAGCTGAAATTTCTGGGACACGTAATGAGAAAAGAAGAGACTCGAGGTAATGAACGTCTGGTTCTACAGAAGGATGCTAAGTATATCATGGACCAAGCGTGTGAGCAACGATGAGGTTTTGGAGAGGATGCAAACAAGGAGGAAGCTTATACTTAACATCAGAAAGAGACAGCTGAAATTTCTGGGAAACGTAACGAGAAAAGAAGAGACTCAAGGTAACGGAGGTATGGTTCTACAGAAGGATGCCAAGTATATCATGGACCAAGCGTGAGAGCAACGATGAGGTTTTGGAGAGGATGCAAACAAGGAGGAAGCTTAACATCAGGAAGAGACAGCTGAAATTTCTGGGACACGTAATGAGAAAAGAAGAGACTCGAGGTAATGAACGTCTGGTTCTACAGAAGGATGCTAAGTATATCATGGACCAAGCGTGTGAGCAACGATGAGGTTTTGGAGAGGATGCAAACAAGGAGGAAGCTTATACTTACCATCAGGAAGAGACAGCTGAAATTTCTCGGAAACGTAACGAGAAAAGAAGAGACTCAAGTTAACGGAGGTATGGTTCTACAGAAGGATGCCAAGTATATCATGGACCAAGCGTGAGAGCAACGATGAGGTTTTCGAGACGATGCAAACAAGGAGGAAGCTTAACATCAGGAAGAGACAACTGAAATTTCTGGGAAGCGTAATGAGAAAAGAAGAGACTCAAGGTAACGGAGGTATGGTTCTACAGAAGGATGCTAAGTATATCATGAACCAAGCATATGAGCAACGTTGAGGTTTTGGAGAGGATGCAAACAAGGAGGAAGCTTATACTTAACATCAGGAAGAGGCAGCTAAAATTTCTGGGACACGTAATTAGAAAGTAGGGCTTGGAGAATGGACGTATAGAGAGAAGATAGACAAGCGAAAGAAACGCGTGATATATCTATCGAGTTTAAACAAGTGGATGACAGAACAGGGTTTGGCGGAAGCAGCAAAAGGACAATATATATTGAGAACTACAAGGGATAGGAGGAAGTGGAGAGCCATGATCGTCTACGTTCTGAAGGGACAGTGTACATAAAAAAGAAGAAAATCATGCAAACACTCTGTATATGAAGTGTTCAGCAGAATTTAGTCAGTACTGTTTTGTTAATGTATTTAAAAGCTATATTAATTCCTTTTCAGACTACAGCCAGTCAGAATTAATTTTTCTTAATTTTATTTTCTTTTCATCGACGTCGTTTTACGGAAAACAGAAATAAAACGCAAGATGAAGATTCAAAATCGTATCGTTTTAAATACAGGGTGTATCGCCATGTGCAACAGCGGCTAAGCGCTTTTATTCTGATCGTTTTTAGAGTCTTTTTTTTTTTTTAAATGAGTATTTTTCAAAGATTTTATAAGACTGTATAGAACTCCAGATATTCTGGATAAAGCTACTAACACTGAGGATTACTTTCCTGAAATCATTTTGCCGTCAGCTCACTTATTATGCACGGTCTTTCCTCTGATGTATTTTGTGGGAAGACGTCAACGTTCCATCTACATCTAACAACCCCACGCCGGAATGAATCGAGAAACGCGATTGGAAGCGAACATATCGTAATGTAAGTTTTACGACAACTGAACAATTCACTCAAATCCGATAATTTTATGTGTGAACTGCTGAAAACATTTGCCCCACGGAGCCATTAAATAGATTACTGACAAGAGCATAAAAGGGAAAAGGATTTGAGGAAAGAAATAATGTGAATAAAGCGATATATTTGCAGATTTAGGTGGGGAAAGTATCTGTCCCTTGTAGGATCCTTGTATTAGATGCTTTCTTTGTCTCTCTTTTTTTTATCTCTATTTCTTTCTACACTTTCTTTTTTATTTATTCTATTAGGTTGGTGCAAAAATAATGACGTAATAATGTCGTTTTTGACGTATTTTTTAACGTCAAAAAACGACATTATTACGTCATTATTTTTGCACCAACCTGATACTTCCTTTGACATTTGAGCGCATCTATTTCATTCTAAAAGATCTATTTCATTCTATTCATATCTATCTCAATCTGTTTATGAAGAAATATCACTATTTCTATCATATTTTGCTCATCTATCTATCTATCTATCTATCTATCTATCTATCTATCTATCTGTCCTTATATATACGTACTAGCAGCATGGCCCGGCGTTGCCCGTGCTTGATTCAAAAATCGAACGACTCATACAGCAATCGCTATCACTTGACTTAAAATATTTTTGATCTTCCTTGTCTTTAAAGGAATGCCCTTGCCGTGCCGATGTTGCTACATGCCTTACTTCTTGCCTATCTCACACTGCGAATTTTTTCTAAGCTCTATACTAAACATTAAATCTGTTACGAAAAAAGAACTAAACGAAATGAACACAAACTGAAAAATCCGAATGAATCGTAACTGAAAAATCCGAATGAAAAAAGAATGTTAACAACAAATACCTTTTCACACCTAACCCAGTTCTGCGGAATCAGAATCAACGTTGAGTTTAAGCAAGCGAATGAGCCAATTGGAGTAAAGTGCCATGCAGATTTAAATTTTTCCCACATGTGGCGAATGCAGCTATCGATTTTTTTGCATGCTAGCATGCTAGTTAACATTCGTGTCAGTCAGCTGTTGGCTCTCACGCTGGCCAATAGAATCTTCCTGCCTATACGTGGCAGCCAGCTATAGGCTCTCACTCTGGCCAGTAGAAAATGGCCGCAAACTACATGAAATCTGCCGTAGAAGCATGAAAAAATCGATTATTTCCACTATCGATGGGAGTTGGGAAATGCAAAGTCGGTCTTGGACTTTCTGCTAACTTGGAGCATGTGCATGTAAATTTTGGTGCAAATCCGTCGAATATTTCGGCTGTGCATTCGTTACACACACACACACACACGCGCACACACACATCCTGCCTTTTATAGATAGAGATATAAATATACATATATAATTTTACCTATATACTTATACATATATATGTACGTATTCTGTTGCTATATATCTCATTCTTTTCCTACTGTTACGTATGGTTTATCAATTAATCGAATTCTTTTCATGTTTATCAGTACATCGTGGACTCTCCAGTCGTTGACTAACGCGGGCTGCTGACCCGCGCCTACCGGGGACGTTTTTTTTACGACGTATGAGGATCAGGCACCGAAGTTTCTAGGAACCGACAACCAGGCAACTTGCACATATGAGTTGATTATAGTGGTGAAGTTCTTGTACAGAAACAACCACACTTTTCGAAGAGCCGAATACAAAGATCTGGTGCATTACGTGCTACAAGGCCCCCAAACGACCCTCCGCAAGTTTTGAATTCAGTGTTGTAACTATCCTTGACCAGATGCTATCCAAGTCTATAGAACTCAGTCTACTTACCCATAGCTTACTCTGATATAACACATTACTATGCCGCCATTAATATGACAATTAAAAAAGTCAGTCCTAGGGGCGTCTCAAATGAAGTCACTGAGTGAATCCCAGTCCGCAATTTGGTAACGGAAAGAGGTATTATAAGTAGAAGGTTCCTATCTAATAGATGACAGGAACGAAATATCAACCGTCCTGGGTATGACGATAAACTATATCCGACAGCAAAGCTTTTGAGGAAAGTGGAACTAACTCTTAATTGCTCGTGCTCTGCTAGGGTCACAGCTATGGGCAAATAATTTTCCCGACTGAAAACACTATGAAATTATGGAAATAGGTTTTAATACCAACACTACTTTATTTGAAAATTTTTACCAGCAATAAATACTTCCCAAAAAAACATATTACCCGCAATATAATTTCGAAAAAAAAAATTTCCCGCAATACATTTTTGAAAAAAGAAATTGTGTCAGCTATATATATTTGGGAAAAAAATATTACCAGAAATACATTTTTGAAAAAAAAATTACCAGCAATATATTTCTGGGAAAAATATTACCAGCAATACAGTTTCGAAAAAAAATATTACCAGCAATATATTTTTGACCAAAAAATATTAACATTAATAAATTTTTTGGGAAGGAAATATTACCAAGCAATACATTTAAAAAAAATGTTACTAGCAATACAGATTCGAAAAAATTATTACCAGACATACATTTTTGAAAAAAAAAATATTACCAGCAACACATTTTTGAAAAAAAATATATTACCAGCAATACAGTTTGGCCAAAAATAAATATTACCAGCAATATATTTTGAAAAAATATATATTACCAGCAATATATTTTTGACAAAAATATATTACCAGCAATACAGTTTCTAAAAAAATTACCAGACATACATTTTGGAAAAAAAATATTACTAGCAATACATTTTTAAAAATAATATACTACCAGCAATACATTTTTGAAAAAAAAAATATATTGTCAGCAATATATTTTGGGGAAAAATATTAACAGCAATACAGTTTCAAAAAAAAAAATAACTGCAATGCATTTTTGAACGAAAAAAGTACATTAAGAGCAATACATTTTTGAAAAAAATATATATATATATATATTACGAGCCATATATTTTTTGGGAAAAAAATATTACCAGCAATATAGTTTCGAAAAAAATTATTACCACCTATACATTTTTGAGAAAAATATATTACCAGGTATATATTTTTGAAAAAAAATAGCCAGCAATACATTTTTGAGAAAAATATATTACCAGCTATATATTTTTGGGAAAAAATATTATGTGACACTATTTAGCTATGGTAAATAGCTAACTAATTAACCATAGAAATTAAAAACAGGAAGACGTAAGGCGAGAAAGAGCTATATCGAAAGATAAACTGAGCCACGTTAAAAAGAAGATTTGATTTTATTTACGAAGAAAGATACTATTTGCCCGAGACAGAAAATCCGTAAGAAAAAGCGAGATATGAGATTGCGTCAAAACCGATTAATACCATGGTAAGGGAATGAAACGCCAAGGGGAACAAAATTCAGAAAGAAAAACAAAGCCAGCCGACACATAGCGGTCATAAAAAAATTTCGGCTTGAAACGACCGATAAGAAACGCAAGAGTGTCACAAATCCATAGAAACGGTCTGGGAGAGAAACACACACCTGTATATAACCGCTTGAGTTTTGTCTTATTGCTTCTTTTATTTACGCTTGTGCGATATCAACTTCACCCCAGATTCAGCTTGCACAACGGCCCGACGCCTGATTGATTTCGTCTACCTAAGATCAAAATCACAACGTGGGTAGGTTAGACTTGAGATCATAGTTACTTCGGTAACCAGACGTTGGAAGTGATCTGGGAACGACAAAGCTGGTATCGAACCGGGAACGACCAGATCGACCGGGACACAGGCTGGTGGCAGCTACCACGATTCAACCCCAAACGCTGGTGGAAGAAACCTTACAGCTTCGCACCGCATCTGGGAGTTGACAACGGGCCGACAGCGCAGTGTCACATTTGGCGTCGCGACCAGAGGACGTCACATATTGGCGCTGCAACCACTAGAGGGTGTGACAATTACAAGCAAAACATATTTGAATAAAAAATATATTACCAGTAATACAGTTTCGAAAAAAATCTTACCAGACATCTTTTTGAAAAAAAAAAATTAGCAGCAACATATTTTTTAAAAGAAATATATTACCAGCACTACATTTTTGAAAAAAAAATTACTAGCAATACATTTTTAGGGAAAATTTCCAGACCACATCTTCAAACCAAGAACAATTATTTTGAAGAGCGACTTAGATCCAGATCACCGAAATAAGTTTTTCTTTCGACTTTCGTCCAAAGACCCACCGAAACACCAATTTCTTAAAGAGCAGACGACTTGAAGTGTTAAAACTTGCCTAGCGGAAAACGACGTGCCACAATCCATAGAACTGGTCGGGAGATAGATGCAGTCCTATGTATCGAACAACTAGACATAAAGTTTGTTACCTTTTTCTTTGATACTTTGAACTTTTGAGTTTTCATTTTATTGCCTTTTATGCGTATTTTTGTGGTATCACCCCCGTTGGACTCGGAATGCAGTGCGGCCCCGATGACCGATTGATTTCCTCCGCCTAGATCAAATCACAACGTGGGTAGACAGACTGGGAATCGAAGTAGGACGTCACCGTTGGTGCCGTGGTAGACTGGGATACAACGACACGGTTGGCGCTACGACCAGGGGACGACGTCACAACTGGTGCCGTGACCAGGATAGGACCCTGGAACAGCCACTGCCACAATTAGTACCGTGACAGCAGGACAGGATCCTGGATCGACCGCCGTTGCTGAGAAATTTCGAATAGGACTCAAAACGACCCAGGACCGAGAGGAACGAGAACAGAATCGTCTGTAAGGTAGGACTCTTTGCTTGATTTCCCAACCTCGATTGTTGCTGCGTAGATTGTCTTTCTCTTTAAATATGTCGGACTATGATTCAGATAGAGCAGTGGGGGATGAAGAGAGTGTTAGACAAGGGTTGTCAGCTGAGCTGAGAAAGTTGTTGGGTAGACCGAGGGTCCCAGCATTTGACGGCAGTGGGAAAGATTTCCAAAACTGGCTGGCAATCCTGGAGAAGAGCCGAATTATATATGAACTCACAGATCAGGAGACCCTGTATCTGGCATATGATGCCACAAAGGGGAAAGCCTCTGAGTTTATGAAGGAGCTCTTGGAGAGTCAACCCCACTTGTCTTGGGAAAGATTAAAGGGAATATTGACCAAAGAATTCACCGACGAGGGGACGGCTATAGAGGCCATGAGGGCCCTCTTAAAGCTGACACAGCTGCGGGACGAAACCCCTGGAGAATTGGGGGCCCAAGCGGGGAAGCTGTCATCATTGGCCTTCCCAGATGTGGTTAGAGACAATGGGGTCATGCAGGCCCAGTTAGCAGACCTGTATGTGGAGGCCCTAAGTGACGAGCGTGTTCGTCACGACGTGCTGAAAGAGGGGCCAGTGAGACTATCGGCGGCAATAGAACTGGCCAAGGAGAGCCAGCGCATATGGGAAAAGGTAAAAAGGTGTGGAAGGAACCAGATACTAAGTCAAGAGGTCGGAAAAAGGGGAAAGGCGGAAGACCCGCCGCGTGGAATCAGAGGGTCAAGCTAGAAGTAGATCAGCCTGAGGTGTGGGAAGAAGACCCCAATAGAAAGGCATGGTCAACCAGGCATGGATTTTATAAGCCCACGCCGGGTAGATACGGGCTGGTCTGCTGGACCTGTGGCCATGAGGACCACAGAGCGGCGGAATGTCCGACGAAGTGGGGTTTGCCCCCAGACTTCCAACAGGACAGGTGCACCAGGTGTGGAAAGAAAGGACACCTGGCCAAGTGGTGCGGGCTGAGAAAAGGCGCCCCACCGATATTAACTAAGAAGGCCGAGCCCAAGAGACAAGACCAGGGAAAAGCCAGCGCGCCACCCCGGAATTAAGAGGGAGGGTGGCCCAGTTAAAGAGAAGGGAAATAAAAGCTTGGACCAGTGGTCGGGCGAGCCGCTTGGGTAGAGGACAGGTCCCCCCGGCAGTAAACGAGAGGTTAGCCCAGTTGAAGAGAAAAGGAGCAAAATGTTGGACATGTGGTCAGGTGGGCCACTTTGCGGCGAACTGTCCGGCAAGAAGGTGCTGGTTTTGTAGGAGACCAGGGCACTTGAAGAAAAGCTGTATCCTTAGGAACAGCCGCGGGAGACTGGGAGAGGTCCAGCCGGGCCCGCCCAGGTGCGAAAAGCGCAGAACTTCCCCCTGTAAGAATAATGAAGGTGATTTATTGCTGCCGGCGCCTATGGCTGGGATGACCCAAGGGTGGGAGCCCAGGAAGAGGAAAGCCCAAGTGTTCTCTTCACTGACGCAAGAGAAGGAGCTATCCTGTAGAGCAGAGATAGGGGGTAAGGCGATGAAAGCTCTGGTAGACACAGGAGCATCTGTGTCATTGCTGAGAGAGGAAGCATACAGGCGGATGAAACGGAAGAGTAGGTTACGGGAAGCAGACATAGAGGTCACGCAAGCAGATGGAGCCTCCCTGAAGATAAAAGGGATGGTGAGGCTCCCTGTGAGGATTGGGAAATTAAGAAGCACCCAAAATCTTTACGTAACCCCCGACATGTGTACGGAGGCAATCTTGGGAGAAGATTGGCTCCGGGGCCAGAGGGCCCAGATAGAGTTGAACCCCACTGTGCTGATAGTGAATGGCAAGAGAACGCCATTGGGATGCCCACCGGAAGAAGATATAATAATAGTGGTGGAGGAAGATGTAAAGCTACCCCCTTGAACGGCGGTTTCGGGAAAGGGTACGTCAATGTCAGGGAAGAAAATGGGAGAAGGACACCTGCAGTTGGTCCCTGTGGAGGGGAAGGGCCTGGAAGGGAATGAGGTAACTCTGTATGAGACGGTGGTGGAGGCAGCTGAATTATGATGGTGAACCAGGCCCAAAAGACTATAAAGGTTAGGAGAGGGGAAGAGATAGGGAAAGCGCTAACCTACAGACACTGAATCGGGTGAGATTCGAAGAGAAACGAAGAAAAATTGTAGAGCAAACAGAAGGAATAGTGGACGGAGATATATTAGCACCGGATCAATTTAGAACCAGGGTGGGAGGTCTGCTGAGGGATAATCGAGATGTGGTAGCCCAGTCAGACAAGGAATTGGGCCAGACCCACACAGTCAAAATGAAAATCGACACCGGAGATCACCCCCCTGTGAAATTAAAACCCTACCGGACACCTATTCATAAAAGACCCCTTGTAGAAGAGGCAGTAGAAGTGATGTTGGAAGCTGGGATGATCGAAAGATCGATCTCCCCTTGGAGCTTCCCAATCGTAATAGTAGGTAAGAAAGATGGCGGGCACCGTTTTTGTGTAGATTTTAGGAAACTGAATTCTATATCGAAGCCGTTGGCGGTGCCATTGCCACTAATAGATGACATATCGGCATTATTAGGGAAGGCAAAGTACTTCTCTACGTTGGACTTGAGGTCCGGGTATTGGCAGGTAGCCCTTGATGAGGCTGACAAGGAGAAGGCCGCATTTGCGTGTCACCTAGGACTGTTCCAGTTCAGGGTGATGCCATTTGGTTTAGCTAATGCCCCGGGAATCTTCCAACAGTTGATGTCAATAGTGTTAGGAGGATACGAGAGCTTTGCCATGGCATACTTGGATGATATCTTAATATTTTCGGAGACAGTAGAACAACACTTTTTCCATCTAAAACAAGTGTTGGGAAGGTTAAGAAAACACGGCTTAAAATTGAAATTGTCGAAGTGTCAGTTTCTGAAGGAGGAGACTAGATATTTGGGCTTTGTTATAAACGGAGACGGTATTAAACCCGAGATGGATAAGGTGAAAGTCATAAGGGAAATGCCAGAACCTAAGACAGTGAGACAGGTAAGAGGTTTTATAGGAGCTATAGGTTACTACCGACGCTTCGTCCCGGCATTTTCGAGAATTGCCATACCACTAGTCGCCCTGACGAAGAAATACGCTAGGTTCAAGTGGACAGAGGATTGTCAACAGGCATTTGATACGTTAAAAGAACAGTTGACAGCCGTCCCACTGCTGACGTACCCAGACCTCAGCAAGCCCATGGTACTATACACTGATGCCAGTGAGCAGTGTGTAGGAGCAGTTCTTACCCAGCCGTGTCCCGATAAAGAAGGACCAGTGCCAGGCATACCAGAGGAAGTACCGATATACTTTCTCTCTCATTAGCTCTCAGAGACACAACAGAGATGGCCAGTAATAGAAAGAGAAGCATATGTTATCATGTATGCTCTCCAAAAACTGGACTACTACTTGAATGGTGCGGTCTTTACTATAAAAACAGACCACAAACCTCTGCAGTACCTATTGCAGGCAGAGTGGACAAATAATAAGAAGATTCAACAGTGGTCACTTAAGTTAAGTGGCTACCACTGAAAGATAGAGTATTTGGCAGGGAAGGAAAACACGTGCGCAGATTTACTCTCAAGAATACCGAAACAACTGGAAGAAAGATCTGTAAAAGTAGAGCAGGGAGTAGATGATAAAGCCTATAGAATATGAGTAATTAACTCTAATAAGCTAAAAGATTGCCCTATGTTAGAATCGGACGAAGAAGAGGACACACGGATAATAACCGATCCCTACTGGACAGAAGGAATTGAAAAGGAGCAGGCAGACAGTGAAATAGCTGCCATGAGAGAAAAGGTGAAGGCAGGAGAGACCACCAAGTATGCCATAATAGAGGAAAGGCTGTATTATCTCTCAGGCAGGGATGAGGAAGTCAAGCCCAAGTTGTATGTGCCCAAAAGTTTAAGACCAGAGGTATTGGAACAATGCCACGAGAGGTTGGGTCACATGGGAATTGATAGGGCATGTGATCTAATAGGAAGAAAGTACTATTGGCCCAAATTGTCCGGAGAGGTCACTAACTATGTTCGGAGCTGCGTAGTGTGCCAGTCGCGGAGCAGAAGGCAGGAAATGGCACCATTGGAGGAGACGGACGTGCCGAACTTCCCCTTCGAGAAAGTGAGTATGGATGTATCAGGACCATATGGGGAAACTGCGCAGGGAAACAACTACATAGTGAGTTTTGTCGATTGGCTAACAAATTGGCCTGGGGCATTTGCAGTACCAGACAAGAAGGCTAGAACTGTGGCCGGTTTGATAATAAGTGAAATCTTCCCTAGGAATGGCGCCCCTGTGCAGTTGGTAACAGATAATGGCACGGAGAATATAAACAGCATAATGAGAGAAGTGCTGACAGGTTTGAATATAGAGCATGTAAAAACATCTCCATATCACCCCAAGGAAATGCTAAAGTGGAATGGTTTCATAGAACCTTGGGAGATGTATTGGCCAAGCTGGTCAGAGAGAACACTGGAAACTGGGACTTGTATTTGACACAGGCTCTGGCGGCCGTGAGGTTTTCGATAAACGAAACCTCTAGATTTTCTCCTTACTTTATGTTGTTTGGCAGAGACGTAGTCCTGACTGTTGATAACCTATTGAATCCCCGAAGAAAGTATATGGGAGAAGATCATCATCAGCTGTTGCTAGAACAACAACATAAAATATTTGTTCAGGCCAGAAGAAGAATAAAGAGGGCCCAGAAGAAAAGAAATGAGAGAGTGAATGCTGAAAGAAAGGTAGTAGAATTGAAGGTTGGAGACCCTGTCTACTACAAAATCCACCAGAGAGAAGGAAATCTGGACCAAAGATGGGAACCGTACTACCGGATAGTAGAGCAGACGGGTCCAGTATCATATGTAATATGGGATCAAGTGGCAGGACGAGCAAGGAGGGTCCATGCCAATGATCTAAAGAAGGCTGAAATAGCTAACCTGGAAATGAGCGAGCCGAGGCCTAAGAAGACAAGGACAAGGAAGGTAACTCTGGTTGAGCCGGAAGAAATGGAGACGGAGGAAGATTCCGAAGAAAATGAGGAGATAGATCGACTTGGCCAGATAGACGAAGCGATCCGAGTGACGGGGTTGGAACCCTCGGCGGATATCAGCGGTGTTCAGTCGTCGACTGAATCGGTGCAGAGAAGACCCTGCGAGGTCGCCATCGCACCCCCATGTCCAAAGGAAAGGAAGAGAAAGACGAGGAGATCCAATCAAGCAGCCAATGGCTCTAAAAAGAGGCACCCTGAACAGGACGAAGGGCCCAGCGAGTGGGAGGAAGAGGATCAAATACCCCTTTCCCAGCTCAAGGAAAAGCTAAGGAACAGGAGAGATCTAGACATAGAGTCAGGAGGTATTAAAGACGTCCAAGGCGAGGACTCTAAACAGAAGGAAGAATCCGGAGAGGAAGAAGAGGATAAAACACCTTCTGGACGGGAATTAAACACAGAGGGAAGGTTAGAGGTTGAGCAGGGACCAGCTCGGAAGATGAGATCAAGAAGGGTGAAGAACCCCAAATCTCAGTAAAACAAAGAAGGCTGTGCAGAATAGAAACATTCGGTGTCGACAGGTAACGACATTGGCTCATCCAAAAAAAAACCTGCTGGCTGACTGTGGTGGATGTGGATGGAGGGGATGGAGTCGCGGGCTGCATCTCACGAAGGACGGAAGAAGATTATTGGCATTGCTGACTGGCCATCAGTGGTGCATGAAGTACGACCTTTGGGAGTGAGCGCCACGCACACCTGTCCGGGCCATTCTGTCTGCTAGGAGTTAGTTGGAGGAGGGAAGAGCTGAACGTAGTAAGAAATTATGGAATAATTGAGTGAAGAATTGAGCAAAACTGAATGGTTATGAAGAATAACAACAAGAGAATTTTGTTACCTTACAGGAATGATCAAGATGAAAGGGCTGATGATGATGATGATGATGGTGATAGCCACACTGATGGTGACGATGCCGGAAGCTGGGAAGCAGAGCCGAAACACCATTTTTAAAAAGACGAGTGAAGGAATAATAACAAGATCTACGTGGTTGATCACATTCGTGATAGATTTGAAACCATACGAGTCGCTACTAAAGAAGTTAAGAAATGAGCTAACGCAGCTGGATGCAGCCCGGTTGAAGGTAGGGCAAGATTATCCCAAGGAAAAAGGGTATCTTAGTTTACTACACTCCCTGGAATCGGAGGCCACTATGATAGAGGCTCAATGGAGGGACATGCAAAATTACCTGAAGGGAATAGAGTTACTGCAGACGCGGGAAAAGAGATCAGTAGTTCCGATTGTAGGAAAAGCGTTAAATGTCCTGTTTGGAACAGTGACTGAAGATGACGTTAAATTCATAAGAAGGAAACTGGGAGAAGTGGAAGTAAACCAGAGGACGCTTGCTCAAGTGGCAAGGGAGAGTGTGACAATATTGAATGTGACAAGGTTGGAAGTGGCCAAGAATAGAGCCAGAATCAATTGGTTAATAAATAACCTGGCTGGGTTGAGACAAGAGGTAATTAATGATACAGAAATTGTAATGATAGAATTACAGGAAATGAGTGGATTCATGCAAAGATATTTCCAACTAATGACAATTACAAATAAGGTACGACAAACTAGTTAGTCGTTGACGACCTTGCTGGAACATGTGAGAGCGCAATTAGACATGCTGTCATTGGGACACCTCTCCCCAAGCATAGTAAACCCGAGTCACCTAAAGGAAGTGCTACTCGGAATACAGACCGAGTTACCCCACCATTTAAGACTGCCAGTGGACCCCACTAAAGAATTGTGTAAATATTATAATGCACTGGGATGTGTGACCTTGTCGGAAAATAGACGACTATTGGCTGTGATATCTGTTCCGTTGTTAGATAGAGAGAGTATATTCGAGATATACCAGGTTATAAATTTACCCATTCCCTACCCTAGAAGAGATCAAGGTTTGGGAATAATAGCAAGGTACAAGGTGGAAACAGAATACATAGCTTTAAATTCAGGGAGAACGAAATTCATGTTGCTAACAGCTGAAGAAGCTAGAAAGTGTAGAGATGATGCTCTAGGGATTTGTACCTCTTTAAGCCCTATCTATATAACTGGTAACCACAAGATGTGCATACTAGAATTGTTTGAAGGGAAGAGAGAGGGAATTAAGAGAACTTGCCAAGTAGAGGTATTAGCAAACACGGCATTACCACAAGCTATCAGTATTTCAGACGGGGTGTGGGCAGTAGCCACACAGAAACCTATCAAATTGTCTAGGGTGTGTGGGGGAGAGTCCACAAGGACATTAAGAGTAAGGCCACCATTATCCCCGTTAAAGTTACCCATGGGATGTTCGGCATTTGGGATATCTATGTCATTACCCCCCTATTACCAGGAAGAAGAAAGATATGAAGAGAAAGATTCAATCATAGAAATGATTGGCAGAGGCTTAGTCAATTGTACACAATTATGGGAGCCAACAGTGAAAGGATTCTCCAATGTTACCTTGAATAAAATGCCAGAACTAATGAAGCCGATAGAAAAGATCGATATGGATCAATTGAGGGACAAGTTAAGTGCGTTGGGAAATGAAGGTATGGCTTGGGAAGGCGACGAGCAGATCGCGATAAGTTGGTCAATAGTGATGGGTACATTCATAATTATAGCCATCTGGGGTATAGTAGTATGGAAGATTAAGAGTAAGAGGAGATTAACGAACGACAATCCAATGTGCATGCAGCAACTCGAGAGGGAGATGCCGAGCAGTGTTCCTTAATCATACAGAATCGGCGAAGAAATTGCAGGAAGACCAGCGGAGGAGGCTGGCGTGAGACCGCCACGTGCGGCGGAAAAACCTCCCACAGCGGAGAGGAAAACATTGACCAAGAAGAACAAGCCATAGTAACCACATCTGCACCCACAGGCACACGCACACATGACATTACATATAGAATAGAAGAAGAAGAAAAATAACATTACATTGCATGTAGAACAGAAGAAGATGAAAAAGAAAATTACATTGCATGTAGAACAGAAAAAATTGAAAGAGAACATTACGTTGCATGTAGGAAAGTAGTATAGAATTGCATGGGACAAATGCATGATGCATGTTAAATGGTGTATTTGGGTTTAGGTGTCATTTACGGGTAAATGACAAATCGGTTAGGGGAGGATTGTGGCACCATTTAACGAGGCAGAAAGAGAAAAGGAAAGAGAGGAAGAAAAGGAGAGGCTAAGAACCGAATCGTGAGTGTTAAGCAAGAACACACACACAGCTAAGAGACAATGGATAAAAGGATATTTTGATAAGTAACAAATGGCGAAAGAGTGTCATTACAATGACAGGGAAATTCTGAGTAAAAAGAAAAAGAAAGAAGGAAAGAATCAGATATGTTTTGGCATCGGCCGTGTTATCTAGGGATATGAAAACAAACTATTGGTACGGAAGACATCTTATTATCAACTACAGACCGACTGGCCAGAGAGAGAAAGAAAAATTCAAATGAAAATGTTGTTTCGTTAAGTGACGAAAAACAGAAGCTAAAAAGACTTGGACAGATATGAAAAATTAAAAAAACCACCCACGAGCATCCTTGGCCTGCGATAATAAAATTTTGTTATCGGGAATTGTGCCGAAAGAAAATTTTTTTTTTTTCTTTCTTCGAGGCGACAGACCGACTGGAGCTTTGGAGATGTCCTTTTTTGAGACCATGTCGAGAAGACCACACATTCTGATAATTAGCGATAAAATACTTGAAGTAAACCACGTGTAGAACAAGAGTTATGACCGCCATTGTCATATTGTCCCGTTCGCGGCTGGAGAAATGATAAACCATTAAGGGGAAGAAAAAGGAAAAAAAAGGAGATAATTTTTTTTTTAAGCAAGATATTTTTTTTTCCGGAAACAAAGCCGCAGATTCGTCCACGCCCGACTAAGACAAAGGAAAGGTTCCCAAAAATTTTGGTCGGCGCCCATATAAACGAAGCCACAACGAGCAGAAATGAGTCGAGTTCCAGCAGTCTTCGGTTAAGGCAAGCCTCGCAGATAGCTGACCAGATTCCCGCACATTTTCCAGACCACATCTTCAAACCAAGAACAATTATTTTGAAGAGCGACTTAGATCCAGATCACCGAAATAAGTTTTTCTTTCGACTTTCGTCCAAAGACCCACCGAAACACCAATTTCTTAAAGAGCAGACGACTTGAAGTGTTAAAACTTACCTAGCGGAAAACGACGTGCCACAATCCATAGAACGGGTCGGGAGATAGATGCAGTCCTATGTATAGAACAACTAGACATAAAGTTTGTTACCTTTTTCTTTGATACTTTGAACTTTTGAGTTTTCATTTTATTGCCTTTTATGCGTATTTTTGTGGTATCACCCCCGTTGGACTCGGTTTGCAGTACGGCCCGATGACTGATTGATTTCCTCCGCCTAAATCAAATCACAACGTGGGTAGGCAGACTGGGAATCAAAGTAGGACGTCACCGTTGGTGTCGTGGTAGACTGTGATACAACAACACGGTTGGCGCTACGACCAGGGGACGACGTCACACCAGTAATACATTTTTTGGGAAAAAATATTACCAGCAAAACATATTTGAAAGAATATATTACCGGCAATACAGTTTCAAAAAAAAAAATAAATAATAATACACATAGATTTTTGAAAAAAGATATTACCAGCAATACATTTTTGATAAAAAATATATTACCAGCAATACATTTTTGAAAAAAAATATTTCTAGTTATAGATTTTTGGGAAAAAATATTAGCAGCAATAAAATCTTCTTGGTATTAAATATCCCGTTGAGGTTGATATGCGGTAAACCAAACCAAACCAAACCAAATCAAACCAAACCAAATCAAACCAAATCAAACCAAACCAAACCAAACTAAATCAAACCAAACCAAATCAAATCAATCCAAACCAAACTAAATCAAACCAAACCAAACCAAACTAAATTAAACGAAACCAAATCAAACCAAACCAAATCAAACCAAACGAAATCAAACCAAACTAAATCAAACCAATTCAAACCAAACCAAACTAAATCAAACCAAACCAAATCAAACCAAATCAAACCAAACCAAACCAAACTAAATCAAATCAAACCAAACCAAGCTAAACAAAATCAAACCAAATGAAACTCAAATATCCATAGATACTACAGAATGATCTGATTTTCCAAATGTAGCGATGCTTGGCAAGAGCGAGGAGAGGAGGTGGGAACTAAATCAAATACAGAAGATTGATCCTGCGATTTGCTAGGGAAACAGGTAGGGGTATCCACGATTGGAGTAAGGGAACGAACAATGGAAAATTGAAAGGCTGAATACCGGAAACATCGGTAACATTAAAATGTTTATGTCACGTGTCGTGATGCGCATTAAAATCCCAAAAGACGTTCACAGATGAATGGAGTGAGAATGCCTTTTCTATACTGTCAGAGATTATGACTAATATACAGCAGTCCTGAGAAGATGGGGGTGGCGCTAAAAGAAAAAGAGATAGCTAACAGAGTGTAATAATGGAAGTTGAAATCACATGAAACGTTTATGAAGGGTCTCGAATGACAATTCTCTTGCCTTTGGAAGATTATCCCGGATGTAAACGCATGTAAGCGCTGAAAGCTTTTTCGGCAAAGGGGTAGATAACCGGAGATAGAGAATTCATTGGGGGCAATGGAAGATTTTATATTGGTTTCACAAAGTGCAAAGATATCCGGCGACAGTTCCAAGAGAAAAATCCCATATGGTGGACGTAGGAGCGGATACTATAAACATTGGCGGACGAATGTTTGAGTGGGGTGGATAGTTTTATGTCTACAGATTTCTTATATTTCTTCTCACTATATTTGTCTTGAAGTAATTTATATTGAGGAGAAAAATAAAAAAAATAAAAAGGCTAATATATTTATCACTATCTGTCGTCAATTACAAGACAAACTAGACAGAACGTGGCTGAGACTAGGGCATAATGTGGCCTCAGGTTTGCTCACCAAAAATCTACGCAGGGACACATACTCATGCGCAACATGGCACTACAAATATCCAGATATTATGCGATTGTTGATCAGGGTACCCTCTCTAAACGCGACCAAAGAGTATATGTTCCTTACTTCTACACTACATAACGCCATACTTGCTTTTAATTTTTGATGTTATTTAGGGTTCAGGAGCTTAATTCCCATAAATAAGAATTAGATAACTGATAAAGCCTTTTTTTAGCTAATGAGAGATATTCCTTTTGTATTGGAATTGAAAATGTATCAATGGGTACCATCAGTCAGTTATATGCCATACACGATTAGACGATCACTTATTTTTCGATACTTGACTGACGAAGCAGATTTTTTCCCGGAGTAGCCATTTCTTTCTGAGGTAGACCATTTGCCATCCAAGGCTATATAGAACGCGTTTTGTCTTGATATTTTCCTATAGCTGCTGGGAGAAGAAGAGTATTCATACCTTTCCCAAGAGTATTAACACGTCAGTGAATGTAATGGGTACCATCGAATGTTTTATTTTGAGACCTCGATCACTAGAAATTGTGGTCATTTCTTCTTCTCCACCTAAGGGTGCTACTAGGTTGGCATCTCGATACTAAATGTAATCCATTCTTCTGATCCAACAGCTTCCTTTCTAAGTCAACACACAGAGGCGACAGGCTGTTTCTGACGATTGCGTCCAGCATGAAACAGCCTGTCGCCTCTGAGTGTTGCCTTCAATGTTCACTTTTATATTTATAATTATAAACGCTCTATCTCTGAAATTGAGCACTTTATCCCATAAATATCGGACACCTTAAAACTATATATATATATATATATATATATATATATATATATATATATATATATATATATATATTATTATTATTATATATATATATACATATACATATATATATATATATATATATACATATATATATATATATATATATATATATATATATATATATATATATATATATATATCACCTGAGATGCTATACCATTTAGCTACAGAGGAAGATTCTGGTCAGCAAAGTCAAATTATTGTTTTGAAACAACAAATTTTCCAAGGTTTTTCCCGAATGATCATATCTGCTTGAAGCGTATCTTAACATAGACAAATAACAACACATATTATGAAATGGACTAAGTCTGCCAATTATTTGAATGCATTTTCTGTTTAAACGTTATTTTGATAGAAAAAAAGTAAGGTAAATGCTCTCTTTATAATAAACAGTATTAACATTTACTGGCCTGTAAACAGAACATTTAATTAAATATTTATATCTATAAAAATGACGTATTAACAGAAAATATATTAAAATTCATATATATATATATATATATATATATATATATATATATATATATATATATATATATATATATATATCTTATAAGATTACAACTGGAAAAAATCATACATTTTTGCCGAAGCGTTTCGTCTTCATTTTTGTTGTTATAGTTACATTATAAAATTCAAATTTCTGGTTATTGTAAATTTCCTTTATACTAAGAGTTTTTCTTTTTCTTGACATGTCGAAAATATCGTTAAATTCCCTGATCAATTCTGTGGACAAGACAAATTGATATAAGATGACAAATGGGAAAAAAATCATAGTTTTCTTGCCGACACGTTCCGTCTTCCGTATTTTTCAAGGCAAAAATGAATTCGAAATATTTTTGTTGCTATAGTTACATTACCAAATCCAAATTTTAAAAAGAGTGATGCTTCTGCGTAAGCCTCTTTCTAGTTAATGTAAATTCCTTTAATACTAAGAGTTTTGTTTTTCTTTGCATGTCGACAATATAGTAAAATTTCCCAATCATTTCTGAGTAAACATCGCTTAGAATAAAATAAATTTACGTTAACCAGAAAGAGGCCTCAGATAGGAAATAACATTTACTTTATTTTCACAGAAAATTTTGTAAATCTAAATAGAAAACCTAAGATCGCCTATATTTTATATAAAGCTCTTTGTAATGTGTGAGCTGTACTCGTGAGTACAAGTTTTTGTACTTTTTAAAGGCATGAGCTACCAGGAATCCCTTCAATGAGTATATGGGAAACTTTTCTAATCAAAGCTACGGCTCCAACTACAACTGGAATTATTGATGTCGTCATGTAGCACAATTTATAGATTTCCGTGTCAAGATACTTGTTTTTTTCAAGGTTTTCAAACATGGACTGCCATGTCAATATAAAAAGCACATTCTGTACCTGTCTATATCTATATTTCTGAGATGATTATTTACTCATATATATATATATATATATATATATATATATATATATATATATATATATATATATATATATATATATATATATATATATATAAACATCAGTCGCTATCAATTAAATCAACATCAATCGCTATCTACTGTCCTCCTGATTAATTTTTTTCTCGTAATGATTCTGTTTCTAATTATTCCACACCCAATAAACCCATGTGTCTTAGTGGCTTTACTGTCTTGAATGGAATAAACTCGACTAGTCGATTTTAATTCATTAATATATATATATATATATATATATATATATATATTATGATGCTGAAATGCATTAAGTCCAACAATTACTTAGCATATATTCTGTTTATATGTTATTTTTATAGAGACAATTTATTTAAATAAATGGTCTGTTTTTTTTTTATTAAACAGTATTAATTACATTTACCGACATGAATCTTCGAGAAATTTCGTAGAAAATATGCGTTCTCCGACAGGAATCGAACCTTCATTTGATTTAACGTCCTATATCATTAAGCTACTGATAAGCCGGAATTAAAAATAGAATATATATATATTTGTGCGTACCTGTTTTTACGACCGATTTTAAGAGGCTGTCCCAGCGCAGTTCCCTTTTATGCTCGTATATACGGGGTTTAAAATTTCGGGATGTTTTGCCAATATAAGTTTTTTTTTTGTTTTTTTTTTAATTACATACTTTTTAATTTGATAAATCCTGGCTTCTAAAGTTATGTTGGATTTATTTTTCTTCCTAATGATATCACCACTTGTCTTGGAGGCTGTAGTAAAAACATTAGTATTGATGATAACTAATTCATTTTTTAATTTTGTGTTGGATTATGACTTTTGTATCTGTCTATATTTCTGAGATGAGGTATTATGTACACTATTTACATTATTCCAACTATTTTCGTCATCTTTATCACAACGTTTCTTCAGATGTTTGGAATTTCGAACTGAACCCTTTATTTCCCAATATTCTTGGAAAAGGTATGAATACTCTTCTTCTCCCCGCAGCTATAGGAAAATAGCAAGACAGACCGAGTTCTATAGCCTTGGATGGCAACTGGTCTACCTCAGAAAGAAATGGCAACCTACTCCGGGAAAAAATATATATTTCGCTCACTGCGGTAGACTGTTCTAGTTCCACGTGCCATATCTATTGGATGTCAGTTATCTCCTGTTAATTCCCCTCTCAATGTTCTTAACTATGTATTGAACTCACACTATTTGGGTCCTGTCACTGGATCTAACTAACGCCTTTATCCTCTGTGCCATGTGTCCTTGAGGACATCTCTGTATGAATTTCTGGGTATTATAAACCTAATATCTTCAGCAATCGTTTTATTACAAGTGGTCATATTGCAATTTTTGCTGCATAACAAGAACAAATCTATTTCCATACCTGAGGATGTCTGTAGGAAATGATGAAAGCTTGTAAAAACTAAAAAAGGCCTTATGCAACTGTAATTTATAAACAGAGATCATTCATATTCAGGTTCGGGGTTAATGTACTTTTATGCTTTATTGAAATTGTTTGCGAAGATGTATTCTCGCTATTTAAATCATTAACTTCTATATTTGTTTTTTCTATGAATGATTCATGTAATCATATCTCTCTCTCTCTCTCTCTCTCTATATATATATATATATATATATATATATATTACTATATAAAATATATTACATAACAGGTATATTGACCTTGACTTGTATTAAATACGTATGCTGTTGGCACACTGAATGATTTTAATACCCTAAGTCGGCACATAGCAAAAGGTTGCCGACTCCTGATTTACACAACGATTTTGATTACGTTCACGTCATGTTAAAACATTGGTTCCCTTATGATCAGCGAAGTTAAGGAACGTCGAGCGTGGTCAAAAGCTTGATGGCTGGGCAGATTGGAATACCAAGTGCTGTAAGCTTCGATGGTCTGGTAGTATAGTAGAAAATGATTTTTAAATTTTAATCGGAGAGCCGAGTTCTAATTCCATTTGTGTCCGTTACTCTTGGGAAAGGTATGAATCCATATTTTCTTCCCACTCCAGCTATGGTTTAAATGGAAATGCTTGTATCACGAAATCATTATTATCTTTAAAAAATATTCTTACAATGTAAATATATTTTCTGGATTTTCTGGCTTTGAATAACCTTCAAATGTTTGATAAGCCATAGAAAACGAACAAATCAATCAGTATTATTACATGCGCTTTTAGAATGATAACAATTATTCCCAAAGCATATTGAAACACAGAAATAATAATGTTAGAAATAATAATAATAATAATAATAATAATAATAATAATAATGATTATTATTATTATTATTATTATTATTATTATTATTATTATTAAACAAAATGTAATTCTCTCAATATTATTCAACAGCATCTCTCAATATTTGTCCTCAGCTTTATCACCATATTTATTACAAATATCGGCCGTTGTACGCTCCGGCCTTCTTCAGTTGGTTGAAATGTCGAACTGAACCTTTTATTTCGCTCACTGGGGTAGACTGTTCTAGTTCCACGTGCCATATTTAATGGATGTCAGTTATCAGTTATCTCCTGTTAATTCCCTTCTCCAAGTTCTCCACTGCCTTAACCGGGTATTGAACTCACATTCATTGTATCCTGTCACTGTATGCCTTTATCCACTGTGCCATGTGTCCTCAAGGAATTAACAGGAGATAACTGATAACTGACATCCATTAAACATGGCACTGATGTATAGTATACAACTTAACCGCACATCGTGAATTAGACATTAAAGACATCGGGCTATACAGGGATGACGGGATCATGGTAGTGAGGAGCTCCAAAAATTTTATAATAGATAAAAGTAGAAAGATAATATACAGTGAATTCTGAAAACTAAATTTAAAAACTACAGTCAATACAAAATTAAAAAGGGTAAACTTCTTCGACGTAACCCTGAACTTAATGAACGACATATAAACCTAACGCTAACCCCTTGTTTGTACACCTAAGATAAACCACCCTCCATGTACAATTAAGCATATACCCACATCAATAGAGAAAAGAATCAGCATGAACTCTGCTATTAAAGAAATATTCCAACAACACAGTAATTTTTATAACACCGCTCTAAAACGTAGTGAATACAAAAACGCTAACATCAGTTATAGAAACAATAGTAGTACCCAGAAGAAAAATGGAAAATCATTTAGTATACTCCTCCGTTCAACCAAATGGTTAGTATTAAGCTAGGACATAAGTACCTAGTTTTAATTGAAATAGCAGACTCAGCAAGATCTTTAACAAAAACACCTTAAAATTAAGTTACAGTTGCACTGAAAATCTAGAAAGAATAATAAAAACCCATATTTATAAAATCCTGGAAAACATCCATGCCAAAACAGTATTAATAAAAACCTTAAACTAAAATTAGACAAAAATAATGAAAAATTATGTGATTGTAGAAACCCTGGAGACTACCAGTTGGAAAATAAATACCGCACAAAATCTGTGGTATACCAATGCACTATCTCATCCACTGAGATCCTAACACTGAAAAGATGTAGATTGGTTCCATGAAAAATGAATATAAAATTAGATGGCGACCACACAAAAGCTCCTTCAATAATATTTGAAATAGAAATGAGACATTCCTATTCAAATATTTTTGGCATTTAAAAGAAAGGAATAAAATACCAAAAGTAAAATGGAAAATAATAAATAGTACAAGAACTTGTAAAACCTGGGATGACCCCTGTCCTTTATGCCTACATGAAAAACTACACATTATTAAGTTTCTAAATAATGAAAATTTATGAAACCATAGACATGAGTTAACGTGTTTTCGCCGATATCAACAAATTTTTGCATTAAATAATTAATATAAAATAATTAAATTTCATAGTCTAATAAAAGGTTTAAAAAATTAACCCAACCATGAGATAAAAACACCTTTATGAAGTCGTCAAAAAAACAAATTGTAGTTCAGTGCATTTATGTAAGAAACAGCCCGTTAAAAAAAAACTTTAGGCTTTAATGGCGTTCGATGGTGCCAACAGCTATCTGTCGCTGTGACGGACCAGACGATATGCGTATATGAATAACATCATTCGCTTTGAAATGGACACCCCGCTCTGCCTCAGCTTCAACTCTTTCCGAGGGTGACTAATATGCTGTTACAAATTGTTAACTCTTACGCCCCTTACGAAATGGTCGCTCCAGCCGTTTCCATAGTAATTAATTTTACGAAAGAACATGCTTATAAAGATGCGTAAATTTCAAATTAGGTTATTCCTAAATATTCGCTTGAGGATGAATCAGGGCCTGATACTTTAATTCAATTGAATTTTAATAATTATATTGAGGTTTTTGGCTCTTGTTTTTGAAACATGAGAACTCTTATGTAGCGAAGGAATTATATTCTTTAAAATAATTATAATTTAATTACTTTTGTATGGAACACTGTGTTTTTAAAAATAAAAACAAAAATACTAAAGAACTCCGGATTATTTACCTAACGTGTTCTTTCCTATTTTTTATATATTTGCACACACACACATACACACACACGCACATACACACACACATTATTAAAATTAAGTTGAATTAAGTTAACGAGTCCTGTTTCATCCTCAAACAAAAAGTTAGGAATAAGCTATCTTGTGTTTTCCGAAGATGACGAATCTGTAGATAAGAATTAACTGTCTGACCACCTAACCATGATGGCAGGCCCAGCCGTTCCCATAGTAATTAATGTTGCAATTTATAAACACGCGCAAACCACAAGATAACGTATTCCTAAATATTTGCTTGAGGATGAAACGGGAGTCGTTACCTTAATTCAACTTTATTTTAATAATTATATTGATGGTTTCCGCTCTCGTTTTTGAAACATGAGAACTCTTATGTAGCGAAGGAATCATATTTGTTTTAAAGAAGTAGTATAATATAAGCTCTACTTATGTATGGAACACTGTCTTCTTAAAAATAAAAACAAAATTACTAAGGAATTCCGGATTATTTACCTGACGTGTTCCTTCCAATTTTTCTGCATACTTGCGCGCACCCACCCCTATATATATATATATATATATATATATATATATATATATATATATATATATATATATATATATATATATATATATTATACAGAATTGTACGTATTGAGATTTTTAATGGGCTATTTTTTCCAAGAGGTGCCCAGGTGTTTGTTAGGAATTTTGGTGTAAGAATGAGGGAATAGTAACGGATAAATTCTTATAGTGAATGACTATATTGTAATGAATGAATAGGTCGTGAATCCGATCTGGTATAAGACAGCTAGGGTGACCAAACTTGACCGAAGTCCCTTATTTTTTCGACCTTGCGTCAAAATTACTGTATCAGTAATAAATCTTAGACAAGCAACATTTGTACCAAGACTTATAATTTTTTGTAGATTTGTGTATTTTTATTTGGGAAAAAAGTGTTTAAATATAACTTTAAGAAGACATTATGTTGAAATATTGTTTAACATTTTCAAAAACTGTCTTTTCTTTATCGTTTCTTAAATCGCGCTCTTCGCTCAACTATTATTATTATTATAGCATTTCTCTTGTATTTATAAGAGGCGTATTTATAATCAACAGCTTCCTTTACTCATTACGGGAGATTGGCGAAAAGTTCTCGTCAACGTAAACCAGAGGAAAACATCTGATTGGATCTGCAACAGGTCACATGACCTTGCTTAATCTCCAGACATAACTGCTCGAAGTTGATTGTCTTCCGCGCAGAATTTAAAGCCAGCGGTGAATGAGGAGTTAAGAGCAAAGACTTATGACCTTTGAGGCTCTTCCAATACAATATGGTGACGACCATCTTTGCGAATGGTATCCGACAGACGGCGCTCTTTGGCAGTGAACGCGAGTGACGTCAGTGTTGTCATGGCAGCACAATTAATAGTCAGTTGCCGCCGTTCGTGGAGGGTTACTTTGGCGGCTTATGTGTGATTAACGCAGGAATATCGCCATGTGATAAGCGACTGAAGCGTGCAAGGATAATAAAATTTCCTCAGCAAATGCAACCACCAAATAACGATAAGGACAGTATATATATATATATATATATATATATATATATATATATATATATATATATGGAGAGAGAGAAAAATAGAGAGAGAACTGTGCATATGGGTAGCAATCCATCTTTAATACATGTTTTGTTAAATATGAATATTTTTTATTATATTTTTCTTATATGTGAACAAGTGTTTTCTTTTCTGGACTCAGTTTAGTGATTGTGCAGATGTTTGTTAATTCCGAACGTTTTCGGTTTATCTATTAGCCATTTTCATCCATTTTAGCTATAGTACTACAAAACATGTCAGTACTAATGTGGGGGATCTAAAAGTTGTTGAAACGTCGACATGTTCTTAATTCTCGAAGTCGTTCAGTACATTTTGGCTGTGTTCATAATTGACATTATTAAGTTTAGTTTTATCGTTTGTCAAAAAAGCTTCCATTATTTTACATGATTTTGCCGCCAAAGGCGCTTATAAAATTTATGTTTACCACAAATATGTTTAGTATGGGATTTGGCGCATTTCTGGGCTGTTTTAAATGTATACGTATGGAGCACTAGCCAGAGAGATATAGGAATATTCCGTCATGACAGACGAGTGATGATGTGCCTGGTATAAATATTTTGTCTTTTCTTCAGGTATTCTTCATTCGTTTATTCAGTGCATTTTGCGCTACCGATATCAAAATAACTCTCTCTCGCACCCAGTTGTAGTTTCTGGTCATATTAAAGGGAGAATGGTGCAATGGCTTGCCACTTCGTTTTTCACTGGGAATATTCAGTTTCCTACATCCCTCCTCCCAGAAAATAAAAAAAGCAAGATCTACGGGGTTTCAATTCAAAGTTTTCTTTCTGTTAAGACTGCGATGGCATATGGGGGCTGTGAGCTGCCCAGACTACTTGACCACCATCTCGGCCGTACAGACAAGATCTACAGAAATACAGGGAAACCGTTAAAGCTACTGGAGTTACCAGAAAGTTTTTAGTGTTGGCAGACAACCGTCTTCGGGGCTGCACTTGATTTACTTTTAGTGTTTTTTCCATGTTTTGGACAAGACCTCAAGGCAGCGGAATTTTAAGATCAAAGTTCTCTTTCCCCTAGATGGATTTCCTTCCGGACTGTTGAGATCTGTCTACCGGAATCAGCGGTTATGAGGTGCCAGTTGTCCGCTTACGCCTATTCTTCGCCGGACTATTTGAGACGCATACTAGAGAAGCATCTTGTACACAGTGGGAGCTTGTCTGCACTGTTACCCCGGTTATGACGATGGGGTATTAGCACCGTAAAAGAAAATGTTGGTTCTGATTTTGCTGAAGGTGTGCTGTTGTGTGCTAAGTTTAAATCTTTTTAATTTTTTGTAATTAATTTAGTTTAGATTGTTCAACTTGAGGGATTCATTCTTTGTGATATCCCTTGAAGCAAAATTTAAATTATTTTCATTTGTATTTGTATATGTATAGACACACGCACGCAAACACACCCACACTCACTGATATATATATATATATATATATATATATATATATATATATATATATATATATATATATATATATATATATATATAAATATAAAGTCTGATGATCCATAGTCCTGTAAAAGAGGTTGTGGTGAAATAACTTATTACATGGAACCTTAAAGTGGTCTGTTTTTATTCAAACAAATATATATATATATATATATAGAGAGAGAGAGAGAGAGAGTCAGAGAGAGAGATAGAGATAGATAAAATATAACGTTTCAATATCAGTGGACTTGGATAAAATTACTATTATAGTATGGTCCATATATAGCAAAATTTAAATTATTTTCCAGCAGCAGTGACGATTGCGTTTAGCACTCAATGCTGTGCTACTGAGGAAAAAGATATATATATATATATATATATATATATATATATATATATATATATATATATATATATATATATATATATATAATTCACCTCTTAGTTCAAAATTAAATAAGGAATTGTATTCGTGATCAATCAAAATTCGTCCATACTACATGTTGGACACGAAGACTCACTCAACACTTTTCTGACCATAGCTCAATTAGATCTCATTTAAATATTCATGGAGACATACCGGACACTGTTCGAAACGTACTTGTTGACAACACTAATATAATAGCATCATCTACATGCAAAAAATGCCTAAAAATTATGGAAGCCTTATTAATAAACACAAAACAAACAACACTTAATAATATCAACTATGAACATGGACAAAATATCTTGAGCGTGTTTTGAAAAATTAAAACATTATATAAATACAGACATGCAACAAATTTTTTTTTATTTAATAGTTTAAAATATTTAATCCTTGAAAATGGCTAAATGTATAGCCGAAAGCGCTCGGATAAAAAGAACATGCGGACAGTTTTATATAATTTATCACCTTGAAAGAAAAAAATATTAAATCGCATGAGAAATTGTATAAAAAACTAAATCAAAGTACCTTGTCTGTCGTATAAAATCAACGAATAAAAAATATTTAGAAATAAAAATATGAGAAAAAATAAATTATATATTTAGAAATAAAAAATAAATAAAGATTTAAATTAAAAAAAAAACTAACATTTAAAGGTAAGTTAAATCAAAAACAAGTTAATATATATAGATAGATAGATAGATAGATAGATAGATAGATAGATAGATAGATAGATAGATAGATATTAAAAAAACGACATAGGTTGTGACAGAAAAAGTTGATAGATAGATAGATAGATACATAGAGAGAGAGAGCAAGTGTGAGATAAAGTAAGACGAAAATTATATTTAGAGATAGATATGAATAAAACAACATAGATTGCGATAAAGAAAGGAAGAAAGACATAGAAATCAGGAGAGAGTGACAGAGAAAAATAGATGGATTTATATAGATAGATAGATAGATAGATAGATAGATATAAAAAAAGAAAGAAAGAAAGAAAGAAAAAGATGGAAAGATAGATAAATCTCAAGTGTGAGATACATCTATAGATAGATATGAATTGCGACAAAGAAAGGAAGAAAACAGAGAAATTACGGGAGTGTGACAGGGAAAAGTATAAGATAGATAGATAGATAGATAGATAGAGAGAGAGAGAGAGAGAGAGAGAGAGAAAGATAGATAGATAGATAGATAGATAGATAGATAGATAGAAACATATAAAACAGATTGCGACAAAGAAAGGAAGAAAGGGAAATTGCGAGAGTGTGACAGAGAAAAGTAGATGGAAACATATAGATAGATAGATAGATAGATAATGAAAAGAGTGGGATAGATAGATAGATAGATAGATAGATAGATAGATAGATAATGAAAAGAGTGGAATAGATAGATAGATAGATAGATAGAAAGAAAGAAAGAAAGAAAGAAAGGAAGAAAATGAACAGAATGTGATAAGATAGATAGATAGATAGATAGATAGATAGATAGATAGATATTGATTTTGTTTGTTTGTTTGGGTTTTATGGCATATCAACCACTGTGGGTTATTTAATGCCAAATCCAGTTTATATGAATTTTAAATACCTATTTTGTATGGAATAAAAAACGTATAGCTGGCAACATTACTCTTTTACAAAAAAACGTATAGCTGGCAACATTACTCTTTCACTAAAACGTACAGCCGGCAACACTACTTTTTTACAAAAAACTTAGAGCTGGCAACATCATTGTTTCAAAAACTTAGAGCTGGGTACACTATTTTTCTGAAAACATTATCTGAGACCTTGCTGTTGGATGCAGTTTATCGCCGTACCCAGTACGCGGATGTAGTTTACCGTCATACCCAGGACGCGGATGTAGTTTACCGTCATACCCAGGACGCGTAGATATTGAAAAGAGATAGATAGATAGATAGAGAGATAGATATTGAAAAGAGATAGATAAATAGATAGATAGATTTTGAAAAGAGATAGATAGATAGATAGATATTGAAATAGATAGATAGATAGATAGATAGATAGATATTGAAAAGAGATAGATAGATAGATAGAGAGAGAGAGAGATATTGAAAAGAGATAAATAGATAGATATTGAAAAGAGATAGATAGATAGATAGATAGAAAGATAGATATTGAAAAGAGATAGAGAGATATTGAAAAGAGATAGATAGATAAATAGAAAGATAGATAGATAGATAGAGAGATAGAGAGATAGATATGTAGCAAGTGAGAGATACAGAGGAAAGTGACATCTATAGATAGGAATAAAAAAATACTTAGATTGTGACAAAGATCGAAAGAAAGACAGAAAAATAGAGGGTGATAGATAGATAACTCTGATGAATTATAACGTTGATCGCAGTATCGATATGTACAAATATATTGCTATATCTAATAGATATATAATGAAAGAGAGATAAATAAATTAAAAGAAAAACTGAGGATTGCACGGAGATCGATATACAGATATAGACCCGAATCAGGTCGATATCATTAGACAGGCAGACAGATAGACTTATATTTATATATTTGAAATCGATAAAACTAATTCCACATATCAATCATATATGGTCTTCTTCCTTGTGATCATGAAGCTAACTGCATTTCCAACCGTATTTGCAAACATCTATAAAATAAATGCGAATGTCAGTGTGTCACTGTTTCACACCTTTTCAACTTTACTCCTAGAGGACGTAGCCCAACTTATCATACCTTTTTGGAATCAGGCCGACCCTGTGAGCAAATTAAAAACATTCCGGGCCAGATCCTGAAATTTGGGATTCACATGTTTTCATTACTGTTTCCGGTGATTTTTCACGGGACTTTTGCGAAGAATTTTTTTGTGCAATAACAATTTTCATAACTTTGAAATGAATTTGGGAATAATCGAAAGTAACTGCGAATTCCAGCGAAAGTCACTCATGAGATAAAAATAATTTTTGTACGGAAAGTAAGGACCTACGTACATCAAATTGTCTTTGAATTAAGTGTCAGCAGAAGAATTATCGTTGAACTTTTAAAAGGTAAGCTTAAATATTAATGCAGTACTTAAATGCAGGAATCAATTTTGAGTTCTTCTGTAGCTTATTGTTGCCTATTGCATCTACTCCTCCCTATATATTGGAATGAAGGCTAGAGCCCTCCGCAGGAGCTAGCATAAGTGCTGCCCGATATGGCGGCTTTTAAGCTAGTATTTTATGTGTTATATTGCGTAAGTCTAAAAATTTTATCGTTCAGCTGATGTGAAAGCACAAGCGTGGAACGGCGCGAAAACGTTCAGTCAGATGTCATCGACATTTTCTAAGCGATTTTCCCGCGTTCTGTGACATAAATCCATTTTTATTGCTTTTTGTTGTCAAGAAAGTGACAAATGTACTCCCAAGATGCTTAGGGCTCAATTTTAAGGGTATAAATTGCCTGCAATATCTTTTTAATAAGTTTTTACAGTATATCCAAAATGAGGACTAATTTTCATGTTATCTCCGGGGAGGGGGAATAACAGCCCCCTCTCTGGCAATTTTTATCTATATATTTATTCACTTAGCTATGTGAATGCTATAAAAATTAAAATAAGTTCTGTTCGAAAAATTTGATTAAAATAATTATTTAAATATATATATATATATATATATATATATATATATATATATATATATATATATATATATCAATTATATCTGTGATTAATGGTAAATTACATTGAAAACTAAAGTGAGTTTGTCGAAAAAATAAATGCTTATTATGAAAAATGATTTTTTAATTCTTAAGTTATTCCTTTATCTGTAAAAACATTAGCGCAATCATACATTTTTTAAGCGTTTCATCCCAAGCCATGCAGGAAGCCACTACCACTCAAGGGGTTACAGAGAGTTGGAATGAGAGCAAATAGGATTGATAGAGGAAGGATGATGAGAAGGATAGGGGGATATATCAAAGGATCTGGACACGTCGCTTGACATTACATTTGAATAGCTGGAGATTATAGCTCTCAGGGAAACAGAAAAAACAGGAGGGACTTCCACAGGCGAGAAATGCGAGACATGAAGATATTGGAGTAGAAGAGACGGCTACATTTAACAGTTTCGACAGTGAAAGGTTGAGAGCGAGATGCCAGCCTAGTAGAACGCTTAAATTCATGAAGTCTGAGAACCAGCGAAAGCATCACATTAAAGCAGTTACCATGAACGTATTTGTAAAAAAAGACAGAGGGAGGCGACGGCACGTCTGTGAGAGAGCTTCTGCAGACGAGATGCTAGATGAGAGCCAATTATTTTGCATATCCGTCCCTGGATTTTATCAAGAACCTTGAGAGAAACAGAAGGGGCTCCAGACCATATATGGCAGCAATACTCCATGCAAGGGCGAGAGAAATTTCCTGGCGTGGTACAAGGAGCCAACTTTCCTTGCGGCGGACGAAACTATCGTCTCAGTGTATTTGTTCCATCACATGTCAGAAGTCAGTGTGATACCGAGGAGTCGCAAGAGGTGCTCTCTTGTAGTTGAGCGTCAGACATTTTAATGGGGTGGCAGGGATGGTTCTCTGTGATGAGTAATAGAGAGCAGTTTTGTTTTTGAGGCATTAAAGTTAACCACCCAATTCCTGCCCCAGTTCACAACCGATTGGAGGTCCTTTTCGAGACGAACGTCCAGGTTATTTTGTCACCGACACTAGATTTGTTTTTGAGGCAGGAGTAAATTGTAGTGTCGTTCGCGTAGATACCAACTTGGGAATCTATGGCGTCAAGAAGATCGTTGATGAAGATAAGGAACAGAGTAGGGCGTTGGATGGGATAGGTGCTGGAGGAGAATCCGTTGAGAACGACTTTCAATACACGGTTTGACAGGAATGATTGTATTAAGTCAAAAACAATCGACCTGCAATTCCACAACCCTGAAGCTTGCGAAAGAAGCTGGTATGCCAAACTCTATCAAACGCTTTGGAGATCATTTTAAACGGATGTAAGATGGATCAGTATAGATTGTCCATGTATTTAGAGGAAATATGGAGATACTATAACAAAGGATGTCCAAGCAATTCCTTTTACCTTCTTATAACAGACGTCGTATAAGTTCGTAGTTTCTGGTTAATAATATTGTAAGGAAACTCTCGGAAAAAATTTCAGTGAAGAAAACGTTTAATCACATGTGGGATTTGGATTAATGCGTACGACTCCATGCTGTGTCTTGCGACCCACATTGCGACAACTGTTCTAAAGAACAGAGCTCCACCTCCACTCATAGCAAACGGAAGAATCTATAGTCAACAATTAATATAGAGAAGGTCGGTCGTCTTTTTACGAACAAGCTCCGTTTTTAAGTTACGTATTCTCACTTGAATACATATTTAGTTTTTTTGGTTTTCATTTGACTATAAGTTCTTTTTCAACCGCTGCTATCATTCTAGATGCAGTGACAACTGCTTCAGTGTATGACAAATAATTGCTTCAATGACGTAATCGCTAGCATATGATCCTACGATTATTTTTTAAATCAGGATTTGAATGTTTTAACGATAATTCAGTTGTTAAGATGTTTTCAAAAGATTTTTAACATTCATCAGGTCATTTCCACGTCGCACTTTTATTTATTTATTTAATTAAAGGCGCTCTCAATTTATGCATATTTGGCCACATGAAGATTGAAATAACTTGCTATACCTAGAAATGATTGTAGAATATCGAAGTTGGTCGTCCTTGATGGCTGAGGTCTGCGTCCATTTGCCTTATTTATATGCCCCAAGTATTTTATGCTGCTTCTAAAAAATCAGTCTTTCTGCTTCCTGTGTTTAAACCCGTAATCCTCTATTCTCTGCAATACTTGTTGTATCTGTTCTCCATGTTGCTGTCTAATTCGATTTTTATTAGTGCATCGTCCAAATATGCAACAGCAAAATATAAGCCAGCTCGTATTCCATCCATTACTTGCTGGCAAATGCTAGGTGCAACTTTGACCTGGAATGGTCGCCTATTAAATTTGCATAGTTATTTGTGTGTGTGAGTTTGTGTGTGTGTGTGTTAATTGTTGACAATTTCTTACATCTTCCACCCAGTTCAGTTTGTAAGTATGCCTTAAGTTTTTTTTAAATCCCCACCTCATTTAATTTAGATAAAAATAGTCTGGGTATGCTAACGTATATGTGTGGCGTTGTAGACATTATTTAACCATGTAGAAAAATTTGTGCATACACGAATATTATTATTATTATTTTTTACATACATACATCAGATGCTAGAACTGCACACGCACAATAATTTTTAGCGAACTAAGAATTTCCAATCTGTCAAGTTCTTTGTTAATGGATCCACAACTGTAAAAGGCAAACTGTGGTTTGGTGCAAAAACAGGAACTACGTTTTTCATAAGTAAAAAATTACCTTCAAGACTCTAGTAAAAGATTTTTTTAAGTACTTTAAAATACTCAGTCGCCATACTTGTTTTGTAGGAGTAGCAATTCACTTTTTTACGCAACGAATTCACAGGCAGACACCACAAATCGAATAGTTCCATCCAAACCACGCCAAATATGTTCAACGTATTATTTTTGAATACGAAGTTTTAAAGTTTGAATACAAAAAATCTTAGTTTTTTAAAGTTTCAATATGAATGCCTTACTTTTTAAAGTTTCAATACGAATGCCTTACTTTTTAACGTTTCAATACGAATGCCTTATATTTTAACGTTTGAATCCGAATGTCTTAGGTTTTAATGTTTAAATACAAAAATCTTAGATTTTTAAAGTTTCAATATGAATGCCTTACTTTTTAAAGTTTCAATACGAATGCCTTACTTTTTAACGTTTCAATACGAATGGCTTACTTTTTAACGTTTCAGTACGAATGCCTTATATTTTCACGTTTGAATACGAATGTCTTAGGTTTTAATGTTTAAATACAAAATTCTTAGTTTTTTAAAGTTTCAATACGAATGCTTTAGATTTTAACGTTTGAATACGAATGTCTTAGGTTTTAACATTTGAATACATTTTTAATTTTTAATAAGGATGCCTTACTTTTTAAAGTTTCAATAAGAATGCCTTACTTTTTAAAATTTCAATACGAATGCCTTACTTTTGATTAGAATTTGAATACGAATGCCTTAGTTTTTAACGTCTGAATAGGAATGCCTTATTTTTTAAGTTTGTTTGCGAATGCCTTACTTTTTAAAGTTTCAATACGAATTCCTTAATTTTAACGTTTGAATACGAATACCTTATATTTTAACGTTTGAATACGAATGTCTTAGTTTTTAAAGTTTTACCTGCACACGAGACATTACATGCAATTTAGTCTCGAAAACGTATTTTTCTTGAGATGCCACCTGCATATTTCATTTTGGTTTTATGTTCAACAATGTTTTTTTCATTAATTATAGTAATGTCTCCGTCTGTGTCTAATTGAAGGTTTACTTCAACGTTATTCATCTTAACCTTCGTAATTTCTTTGTTCTGGGCCCCATTTTTTGCTTTCGGCATCATTCTAGTTTGTAGGATGGAAAATGATTAATCACCCTATGGGCGCGGAGACGCTATTAGACTCTATCCAGACTGGAAAGTGAAAATTGAGCAGCTGTTTCCCATATATGGAAATAGTAGTCCATTTTTGGTCTCATCTGGCTCTTGTAAAGGGTGACGATAGTAGGAACCGACAATTTTCCCAGCATATTCAGTGACGAATCGTATGTCCGTGTTCTATTTGAGGTCTGCGTTGAGCTTGACTCCCAATAGGCGTTCAAGGCATGGCGTCTCTCCGGTGATGATGGAACGCCACAAGTTTTCTTTTCGAGGCACTGAATGTAACCAGCTAGTTTTTAACCGACTAAGCTGTTAAAGTGAGGACAGAGGAGAGATCGACTGCCAGACTCTGGAAATCTAGAATTTTGGAGGTGCACAAAGAGAATGGCACTAAAAATAAAAAGAAAGGGAGGCGAAAAAGAAAAGAAAGCTAAATAGAAAGACGAGTAAGCCAAAAAAAGAAAAAAAGAAAGAAAAAAATGGAGATAAAATGTAGAAGAAAGAAAGCAATCATGTAATAAATGCAATATAAATCGTTATTTTCTGTCTTTTTTTAAATTCATCTTCTTTTATTGCTCTCTCCTTAATAGGGTCTTTTTTCTGATATTCTCCCCCCCACATACTTGTGTCTTAGTAGCTTTATTTTCTTCCTTGGCTTGAAATGATTAAAAAAAGCAAAAGCAAAACACAGAATGACTGACCTATAAGATTTTGAATACTCCGATGTCGAAACATTAATTTTTAGAATATTTTAAAGGAGGAACGATGGAGTAATGGATAGTAGCATGGATTTATGGATCGGTGAGTCGAGTTCAAATTCCAGCCGAATCCATTACATTCACGTACGTGCGAATGCCCTCCCTCTCCCTATTTGTTTCTATAGCCTTGGATGGCAACTGGTCTACCTCAGAAAGAAATATCGGCAAAAATTCTGCCTCGTCAGTCATGTATCGAAAGATACACTATCGCTTAAGCGTGTATCATGGCACATAAATGACTGAATTTTTTAAAAAGCTTGAGATACAGTGACATGCTATGTTGGCCTTCGGGTGATGGTCTGGATTAGCATTCAAATTTTATAGATTTATACGCTTCTTCTACGGCGGTTGAAGAGATTCCAGTTATCCGCCATATCATACGTATGTTTTTTTTCTCGCATGTCTCCATTTGAAGATATCTTGCAGCTTTGTGCTTTCAAAGTCAATTTTCACCTTCAGACATTCAAAATCAGTCGTTATTTGTCTATATTTCTGGATTGAGGCATTATGTACACTATTTACATTATTCGGACTATTGTCCTCATCTTTGTCGTCATATTTCTTACAACGTTTCGGCTGTTGTATGATACGGCCTTCTTCAGGTGTTTAGAATGTAGAACTGAGCCCTTTATTTTCCTCACTGGGGGAGACTGTTTTAGTTCCACGTGCCATGTTTTTTAATGGATGTCAGTTATCAGTTATCTCCTGTTAATTCCCTTCTCCAAGTTCTCCACTGCCTTAACCGGGTATTGAACTCACACTCTTTGGGTCCTGTCACTGGATCTAATTAACGCCTTTACTGTGCTATGTGTCCTTGAGGACACATGGCACAGTGGATTCGACCGGAAAAGAAGAAGGCTGAATCGTACAAAGGCCGAAACGTTGTAATAAATATGGCGGCAAAGATGAGGACAATAGTCTGAATAATGTAAATAGTGTATCAGTCCTTATCTTCCGTCTTCTTAATTCTTGTTCGTTTCTCTCTCTCTCCTCAATAGTGTTTTTCTTTTTTCTCATATTCTCACACACTTAGTAACCCGTTGCGTCTTCGTGGCTTTAATGCTTTTCTTGGAGTTAAATAATTAGAACTATATAGATAAAACGAAATAAAGGAGTTGGAAATGCGGAAATAATGTACACAAAATAGGGTCAACAGAGAGAAAAAAGAAAAAATAAAAGCAAAAAATAAAAATGAATGAATGTTTAAAAGAAAAGAAATATGTAAATTAGTTAATCTATTTGATTCGCCTGTGAAGTACCATCGTTATCAACCTTTGACCTCCCTGTGGTTGATCGGACGTCCATTGACAATCCCTTCCCACACTGTTCATTCTTGCATTGCTGGTCCCAGATCCCTAATGTTCAACTTTGACTACGGAGCGATGGTATTTGAGAAAGTCAATTTTCGTGAGAAGATACAACCAGAAGGATACCATAGCAGTAAAGATGAGATGATTTCCCTGTCCGTTCGATGATAATGGGCAACAAACTGTAATCGTTTTTGTTTGAGCTGAAGAGAGATTGGCCTCAGTTCTCAGTGCATTGTGTTAAGCGTTGCATGGGGTCTCCAACTGATGTTCTGGATTTTTCTAAGTAGATTTGTAGATGTCCCATCCAGTCGTCTTTCAAAACGAACAGATAATGTCCAAGTTTCTAATCTTATACAGTAGGACTGGTTCAATCAATATTCAAAATATTTGGATTTTTTTAAGGAGGATGAAACTTTCGAGTGTCACGTGGAGTATAAAGACTCAACCACACCACGTTCTGTATCGCTGCTGTGGGTTTCGGAACAAGCCGTGTTTTATAATGCAGGGTCACTAGCCCCACCTGAAGCTACTAGCCCCACGTGCACCTGGCTTTGGATTCAGAGTTGCCCTTCTCCTAGACTGGTTAACAGACACTTAATAAACCAGTCTTCTCTGCTATTAACAAATCACTGCTAGAATAGAAGAGATGCATCCATACCATTCCAAGGGTATTTGTGTGAAAGTGAACGCAACAAGTTCAAAGACTGTTTGAAATCAAAACGCCAACCGCATTTTTCGTGCCGATAACTGTTATACAAAATGAACATCCAGAAAATCTATATTAATAAAGCTGAAATGGAATGTTATTTCATGTAAAATATAAAGAAAAGAAAGAAAGAGGGAGATGAAAAGAAAGTAGCAGATTTGATTAAAAGGATTTTTCTTTAATGGAAGGAGAAAGTATCTACCTTCTTCTTTCAATTCTTTCTGAAAGAGTATGTCAATCAATAAGAAGAAAGAAAAAGACAGAATGAAAGAGAGACAGTGTGTCGTCAAGAAACCTACCTTATACGGCGAGCTATACTGACAAGCTGATTATAGCGTTTTCAACCAATGTTCTTGAACAAATCTAAAATTATGGCACTATCTCAAAACAAATGCACAGAAATCTAAAGAAAGAAATAAAACACACGTAAATGTCAAAGTTATAAATTTCTGATAAAGATGAAAGGTCAGCAATGAATAATTTGAGAGCTGGAATTGTAGTCGCGTATGCCTAAAGAAAAAAATATATACAAGACACGAAAGAAAACAATATATAATTAACAATGTTACGTCAAGAATCAGTCTAAGATAAACAGTGTAACCGGAAGTGACGTCATTAATCAACCAACATATGTTATAAATCACCGTGGAAAACGTGGAGGAAAGAAATTCAATCTGCCCAGCTTGTTTAGGATTCTCCTAAATGAAAGCCTGCCGCTTTTTTTATCCGCTCAATAAGAAATAATGACAATATTTGATTAGGTCTTTTTTTTTTTTTTTTTTAGAAAAGGTGGCGTTAAAAATACAATCGTTAAGCAGAAAAAGATTCGGAATTTATGTTGAAAATTCCGCATCGAAGTTGTCTTTACATTTGTTACAGACATAATTGCTTATTATGTGTCAGTTAAACTCGGTATGTTTACTTTGTCAAACAGTGTTTAGACCGTTAACGTTCCGAGCCTAAGATCCGGTTTCGAATCCAACCAGGGTCGGTTTATCAAGCAGTAGACTCTCTTCGTCATATCGGCCACAGGAGATGATCCTAGCATGCGGTAGCATTGGAAAGTTCATAAAAGCTATACCTAAGCCTTTTGAGTGATGCTGGGTAAAGAAAACTGTTTGGAAGCCGTTGGTAGTTGCGCTGATAGTAACAAGTCATCGAGACAGATATTCTTGTGTTGTTCCTACTGTTGTCCTCTCTACTCCCCACACAGAAACTCGGAGAAATCACTCCTCCCTACGGTTAGAAGATAGACTACATGTTGGCTCTATGAGGGTTGGAGAAAAACAAATGTCGTGACATATCGGTTGGGCTTAGAGAGGCGTAACGAAGATTAAAAGAAGACTAAATAGTAATAAAATTTTTGCAATGATTATACCCAGTACAATGGCCACTCAGAATAGAGGGTTAAGTAATATGAAGCAAGCATTATAGGGATATTTGGGGGAAATAAAGGTTTACCCTAGACAAACAGGTTAGGGTTGTCGCGATCGGGAAGCATCCTAAAACAAACGAGTGGTTCGTACTAAGAAGCCGTTTGTGTGGAAGTTATATTCTCAGTGGAATACGAAGGAGATGGGAATGGTTAGCTAGAATGGGCGTGTCATGGCGGGTTTTTTCCTTCAAGGTTACAACAGGCTGAAATCTGTTATAGTAAGTTTATTAAATAACAAGCGTTCAGAGGGAAAACTGTCTGAAAACGGATTTAACCCGGACGCAAGTAGCCCGTTCTCGAGCCAGACTAAAGCCAGCGTTTATTATACGTATCTTAAAATATGCCAACCTTGCAGAAATGCAAGATTCTCACATCTTTATACTTGTTTGATTTTGAAATCCCCACTTTGTAATTCGCATGCTGAACTGTCCCTTTTGTTGACAACCATACATTGTCTTCTTACAAATGATGTTTAGTCCTTTCTTCTCCCTTTCTTTTTCTACATTCTGTCAGTGTTCTTCTAGTGGCCTTTCTCTGTCTGTTATCAACACAGTGTCATCTACATATCTATTATTAAGATTGTGACCGCCTAAAATGTGTAGGAATCCTTCTACTCAGTTTTTTGAGCTCTTTAAACGTTGAAATTTGGAGTGTCGGGATTCGATATATTAACAAAATACCGTTACAGAGTCGGTCGTAATTTCACTGTCTGGAATAATCACACGATTTTCATTGAATGAATAAAATTCAGTAG
>OZ010589.1:49849721-49852221 GCA_963932145.1 Acanthosepion lycidas | reverse complement strand
ATACATGGTATATTGGTTAAGATGAGTGTGTATGTATATGTATGGATGTGTGTAAGGTTTTATATATATATGTTTATATGCACATATGTCTATGTGTATATGTGTATATGTATATGTATTCACGAATGTATGTGTATGGATATATATATATAAATATATATATATATATATATATATATATATATTTCAGTTATAAGTGCAATTTTAATTTATAATTACATGAATCATTCACACAAAAGAGACAAATATAGAGGTTAATGATTTAAAGTGCGAGAATACATCTTCGCAAACAATATCAATACGATACACCCACCCCGAACCTGTATATGAATGATATGATCCCTGCTTATAAATTCCAGTTGCATAAGGTATTTTTAATTTTTTACAAGCTTTCGTCTGTTCCTCAGGTATGGAAATAGATTTGAGAAGTAAAAACAAGAATAAATCTATGTATTCTCGCCATTTAAATCATTAACCTCTATATTAGTTGTTGTGTATGAATGATTCATGTAATTATATATATATATATATATAATATATATATATATATATATATATATATATATATATATATATATATATATATATATATATATATATATATATCCAGAAGGGTTAAACTCCGCGATAATAACACATTATTTCTATCGTTCGGAGTTTCCGTGGCAAGTCTTTTGCACCGTTGGTTTTTTTCTGACAGATTTAAAAAGTATGGATGGTCTGACACAAGTCTTCACCACTTTAAACAAATCATTGTGTTCGTTTTCTGACAACTACATCTGATTAGTTCCACACAATTTAACAATAACAATGACTGGCCGAAGCCGTAAACGGCAAAAAATATCAATGAAAATGACTGATATTAATGACAATACGGGCTCCGGAACATTAACTGAAAGGGTCTGGCCCGGCAGATGACCCACGGCTACTCCAAAAAACTTTACCAAACAACATTAACTTTATCTTGGCTCTTGGAATGTACAAAATCTCCAGGACAATAACTCAGCACCAGAAAGAAAGACAAGCTAAAGATGTACAACATTGATATAAATGCACTGAGTGAAACTCTTCTTCATGGTGTATTACAACTTGTAGAGAGAAAAGGATGGCACACATTTTTCAGGTCTGTGAATGATGAAAACGAGTCACGACAGTCTGGTATAGATTTTGCTATCAAATCAAAGATTGCGGAATCATTACCTTCTCGGCCTAAGGCTGTTTCTGATAGAATAATGACTCAAAATCGACCTTGATCACAAAACTACTGCTTTGTTGGTCAGTTATTATGCTCCAACCAGGGACAGTACTGTTGAAACTTGACTAATGCATGGAATAATAATGCAACACACAATGTACTTAGAACAAAATGTATTGAAACAAGAAAGTGTACACAATATTTACATATAGTCTTTTGTATATTCCTGGGAAGACCGTTCCTGGAGAATGTGTTGACTGAGTCGCAGTCGGGCAGAGTCTCTGGTTGGATCTCCTCGATCCCTACACTCTCTTCCCGGTACCAACCATATTTATATGGTCGGTACTCCACTATGCAAATTAGGTGGATCCTACCACAACAAGTACTGAACAGGTAAAGGATCACTTTTACAATCAACTTTGTAATGTGATATCTATCTGTGACCATAGGGATAAATTAGTTTTCTTGGGTGATTTCAATTCCCGTCTGATCAGCAGACCTGGAAAGATGTCATTCGTAGTCACGGTCTTGGGCAAATGAATTCTAATGGTCTGCGATTACTCTTTGTAATTCTGTGTAGAGATTTTGATCTCAGAGTTACAAACACTCTGTTTCAGAAGCCCAGCTGCCGCAAGCCCTAATGGATGCATCACAGTTCGAAAGATTGGCATCTTATTGACTTTGTCATCACCAAGCAGAGAGATGTTTGAGACTTTCTCATCACACGCTCTTTTCATGCCACCTGTTACCTCTCTGACCACGTCCTGCTTCGGAGCAAAGTCATGTTTCGTACTAAATGTAAACGCTTAAAACAGCCATCCGTACGAAAATGAATTAATGTATCATTGCGGAAAAAAACTATCAAGTGCAAGCCGATCTTTCTGATAAACTGGACATTACTTTTTTGAGAAGTTTTTATCACTGCTGACGTTGAATCATCATGGAAGGCATTGGGCGAAGCAACATATGCTGCCTGTCTGGAAGTTCTCGGACTCCCACTGCGCAGATATCAAGATTGGTTTGATGAATATGATACAGAAGTCCAAAAACTGATTGATGAAATGCATAAGTATTTTGGGTAAATGACAAAAACTGACAGTCAAAACAAGCCAACTCCAAAGGGTGGAAAGCAAGAGTTCAACGTAGACTCTGACAAATGAAAGAGAGTTGGTGGCAGCTCAACTCCAAATGGATGCTAACAAAAAGGACCTAAAATATTTTATAGTGGTTTAAAAACAGAATATGGTCTCCAAAAACATGGTCTTTCCAATTCTAGCCAATGATGGGGATACTCTCTTGATAAAA
>OZ010589.1:49827221-49847221 GCA_963932145.1 Acanthosepion lycidas | reverse complement strand
TTAAACTGTCTCGGATCTAGCAATGGTTTCCGCGCTGACGACAGCAAAACGGCACGTCTTGACCAGACGGCAATAATTTACTCAAGCAAGCGAACGTGCTCCAAAGGCGTGATCTTTTCGTTAGAGACGTTCGGTCAATAAATTGTTACCTTTGTAGATGTTGCTTCGCCGCATTTGGTGATAGTTTAGTCTCGTCAAATCTTTTTGTGGGCGACGTTTCACTTAAGATATTGCAACAACCTGAACTCGGTTTGTGAGTGTTTTAGTGCTTCATATATAGTGGATAGTGTTCTATTTGTTCAGTAATTAACATTATTTTCCATACTCCCGAAAGCGAAAGATGGTGGCTCATAATACTTTTTTTTTATGTGGGCGAGAAGTGAAGCCCCTAAGAATAGAGAGAGAGAGAGAGAGAGAAGGAGAGCTAAAGAAGAGGACAGAAAAAGAGAGTGAGAAAGAGGATATTGATACGTTTAAGTACACGGGTATAAGAGTAATTGTTGTTCAAAGGACTCGGAATAAACCTTTCCGAAGCAGAAACTATCTACAACTGAAATGTAAGCAGTGATGGTTCCTCAATGTGCCGTATAATTTCAGGACGTAGGCGATCATGGCTGTCCACAATTTCCTTTATTGCTCTAAATAAATTTCGTTTTTTATTTCTTCTAAAAATTTTTCTGACATACATTCACTGAATCTCACTAAATAGGCTATAAGATGTTTTCTTCTATCACTCTGGCCTTCAATCTCTTCTGTGAGTATCAAATTTTCTAAGTCATCTTTCCTCATTATTTACCTTAGAAATTTTAACTATTCTTGATGTTAAGTATAATTTTCCTTTTTGTTTCTTTCTCCTCTAAAACTTCGTCGTTGGTCACATGTTCGGCCCATGAATTCTCAGCATCCTTCTGTAGCTTCAAGTCTCTTTATCTTTGGTGCTGTTATTCAGTATTTGCTTCCATTCTGGATGATTGCTATCACGTAATATTTCAATAAACTTTGTTTCTAACGAAATGTTACTATTTTTTTAAATTCTTATTTTATTAGAATTTTGGCTACCACTAGGGGCTTTCGGACTTCAGTGTCTGTTGCATAAACCGAATTCTTGATAAAATTCCAGAATGGGGAATTAATAAATACTAAATATCTCAAATACCTCGCTGTGGATCAGTTATAAGAAATTTACTATAGACGGTAAAGAAACATATAATAGGCTGCCCTCAAAGTGTTTTCTTCAACACCGCAAAATACTTAAAAACCCAAATATTACTCTAAGAAATCAAATACTATTTTTTAAATAGTCAGGTAAGAGCTAAACTCACATGTGGGTGACATGCTTAGAACGAAACCCATTCTGAAATATCTAAACTCTTAACTGTATAGAAACGTTTCTCAGATCAATGGTTAAAAATGACATCAAAATAATGAGGCCTGTAGCATTGAAAAAGGACCAGCCGTCTTCGAATATCGTGAACTGGCGCTACAGAATCACAAACAGAGAACTTTACTAAATAACAGAAAAGACACCATTTGAGGACTTTCGACAGTCACGGTGACGAATCCGTGTCGCATTAGGGTTGTAGGAAGTAGAAGTGGTGTTTCTTGGGCGAGAAAGGCTGACAGAACCTAACCCTTTCCAGGCCGGTTTGAATTCCTTCTCCTAGACTGCTTCCTGCCAAAGGCTATAGAACCTAGATTGTCCTATTGACCCATAGTTGGGAGTCGGGAGAAGAAGAGGTTTCATACCTTTCCCAAGAGTATTACCACGTAAGTGAATGCAATGAACTCGAATGGAATTCGAACACGGCTCTCGAAGAGGAAATAATGACTAATCAAGATGTCGACATTTTACACGACTCCAAACATGGAGAGAAGCACATCAACGAGAGATAATAATAGTTAGGGAACTTGAGAAACTGAAGAATTACTTTAAGAGAAAGATTTTAAAATTCTTAACACCTATTGTTCGTTCAATAAATGCCGAATATTTCTTTATGAGAAAGCTGCTGTTAGAGATATGGGGAAAAATACTACTTTTCAGTACTTTTGCTAGGGAATGGACAAAAAATGCGTAACACGAGGAGTAACAGCGAAAGTCAAGTGGATGAAAATATATACATGCTCTTGAAAAAAAATATTTCGGTTGAGCTCTTGGAGAGAAAAGTGATTTTTTGAACAGTGACTATCACTGCTGCAGATGCAGATGGTTTTGATTGTCTAAAAATAACTACGTCTAAATTCACCTTCATCCCTGACGTGCGCCAATGGCTTAAGAGTAAAATCTCCGACTGATGCCAAATCAGATCTAGTCTCACTGATGAGCTGTGAAACAGCGAAACAGTATATTGTGGATGATAATATATGTATATATATTTTACATATGTACCTTTATATATATATATATATATATATATATATATATATATATATATATATATATATATATATATATGCGTGTGTGTGTATGTATACGTATATGTGTGCATGTATATATATATATATATATATATATATGTACATATGTAACATATATATATATATATATATAATATATATATTCAATATACATATTGTCATAGCTCCTTACCTATAACTAAAGAATGAACTCTTCCTAACACTATCTATACTACGCCTAAGAGAGAGGGTCGAATCGAGTCGAGCCGATGGTAGTTTACTCCAAACCAGTCTGACAATCATACTAACACCTTCCACATCTTGTATTATTATTTCGTGTAATATACCTTCGTTATTTCTACTCTTGTGTACCTATTCCTCCCCCCTGTTTGTGAAGGCCCAGCCTACTCCTGAAGAGTCATTAGAAGGAGTCACAGATTGTATGTTGCGGGCGCTGTTGGGCCCTCCTTACAGCACGACGCATATCCTCTTTATGTCGACGACTTGGCTTTAAAGTCTCGGTCCTTTCAACAGGAAGGCCAATTCACAGCAACTCTTTCCTAGGTCTCTTGGCTTCTGTCAGAGATGTCTTCAACTGATACTTGAAGCATCGTGTGGACCATAAAGACGATTACCGCAGGCGAGCTCTCTAAACAAGATGATACGCGGTAGTCGAGTGGGATGCATTTTATAAGTGTATATTTGAAAGATATATGCATCGAAATCTCTGTCTCTGTCTCTGTCTCTGTCTCTCTTTCTCTCTCTCTCTATATATATATATGTGTGTGTGTGTGTGTTTCTGCGTGTTCTTGTATATATATATATATATATATATATATATATATATTGACCGAGTCTTTCATTGCTGGAAATTTTTGCTATTCAGTTGGAGTAGTTTAACGTTAATGTCAGCCCAAAATCAATATTTTAACAAGAACGGGGTGCAACTGAGGCACATCCCCAAATGGGGGGGGGGTAACAATTTGAATGGGGTGTGGCCCTGAAAAGGGCTGTTTTTTGCGTTCCCACTCTTGCAAGGAAGGAACCTCTTCCATGGACCGTCATAATAATAATATACGATAATTTTTATCTATAATATAATTTTATTTTATAATTCTAATAATCTTTTCCGCTAGATTTCAAATCTCTAAACTGATTTTTTTTTTTAAAGACATTAGATTTTGCTTTTGAGTTTTGCGCAAAGTGTAAAAAATCATTTATTTTTTTTTTAATTTTTCACCTTCAAGGTTGAAATTTTTTCCAGCCAATTTAGACTCAAAAGTGCCACTGCAGAAGTACCTATCAAACAAAACTTCATCCTTCTTTTAGAATAAGCTTTATGTCAGTACATTTTGATTAGTAAAGGAAAAGAAATATTAAATGAGAACCAAGTAAAGTTGAAATGAAACGCAGATAAAATGGAGATTACAGTTAATTATGTTGACTTGCATAAGAAACCTCATCATTTTAACTTAATCACTTACGTTTTCAAAGTGAAAAGTTGGAATTAGTAACTAAGCCGATTTACATGTCTAGGTGTGAATGGCTGTCAGAAGTGGTAATCTTGGACGATAGCGGAAATATCAGTAACAGATGTTAACAGACACACATATATTTTGCTTTAAATCAATTTCAGCAAAGAACTTGGCCAATTCTTAGCTCTGACGAGGCAATGCCGGTGTGCAAATGCTTTATGAATCGCAAAAGCTTCGTTCACGCATTACGTTGTCAGTTTTTTTTTTAAGTCATTCTACTTCGCCTATTGTGGACAGCCTATGGTGTTTACGCATGACATAACCAGACCTATTTCCAGTTTTCATTGCAGCCATGGATAGGTCTAAACTACAACAGGAAACAATAAAAATGCACTGTATCAGTGACTTACCTCTGCGACCCAAAAGGTTCGCGTGTATGTTTTGCAAAGAAGTGAGAAGACGAGAGTCGGACGGACGGTGAATCAGGCAGCACTTTGTACTGATGGAAGTGGTGGTGTCGCTTGTAGCCATTTTTATTGGCTGGTTCTGGGTGTTCATTGGCTGAGAGCTGGCTGGGTCAGGTGCATAAAAACATGGTACGTTCATTTAATAGGGGGTTCCTTTCGTTCGTTTTTGTGCGGAGGGTGGCGTATTGGAGATCGAGGCGAGAAGTGTGGATTTGTTTTGCCTGGTGAACCTACTGGATTCGTACTTTCTTTTCCAACCAATTTTTGCAACATGCGCACACACAATTATGTAGAAATGCCTTACTAACACTTGTAAGTATTCAAAACCGCTGATGTAGCAGCTGGCTCCATCGAACAGTAGACATAAGTCTGTACAAAGAACCGGTTAATCTGAAACTGATCTCCTAGAAATTGCCGGATTATGCATTGCCGAATTGGTGATGACCAAAGAGGACAGTTCTTTTAGTGTTGCACTTTTGTATAAAATAAAAATACCGTCTTTAATAATAAAACAGATAGGATGTTATCAGATTATGAGTAGAAAGGATTAACTATCATTTGTAAGAAGAAGGGATATACTGCAATGAAATTTCGGTCACTGTGTTGTGCCAGAAGTTTTTTCTCATCGGAGTATATTTTACACATCTACAAATCTAACATTCGTCCGTGTATTGGATACAGTTGCCATATATATATATATATATATATATATATATATATATATATATATATAACATCATCCACAGACAGACTGTTTCGCTGTTTCACAGCTCATCAGTGTAGCTAGATATTCGGTTGCCTCTAGCTCGCATCGAAACCCGACTGAATTGGTGTCAGTCGGAGATTCTACGACTAAGCCGTCGTAATGTAGGTGGATTTTTAGCGTATTTATTTTTAGAAACACGCCCAGTGACTGACAGTGACTCAATTCACTATGCGAAGAGTCTCGCTATATTATCTATAATAGTCACTGTTTACAAACCCATACCTACTCCCTAGAGAGCTCAACTGAAATTAATATTTATTTCAGGAGCCAATATATATATATATATATATATATATATATATATATATATCCAATTCATCAGACCTGCATGTTCCTTTTATTATATCCTTACTCTGTCCTGGACATTGCGTTCTACCTGGATTCTATCCTCTTGGAATTTTTTTTCATACAAAATATATATGTATGTGTATGCATGTATGTATATATATATTTATATATTTTACATATATATGTTTATATTTACCACTAATATTATCTATCTATCTATCTATCTATCTATCTATCTATATATATATATATATATATATATATATATATATATATATATATATACTCCTGCTGTTCATGCCGCGATTGTCGACAAAATCCAAAGAAGGATCTGCAATGTAATCGGTCCTAACTTGGTATGTTGGCTTCAATCCCTTTCTCGTGATGTAGCTGACTTGTAATCTAGCTCCCATCCTTTTTCCTGTCGAAATGGTTAAATCTAACCGCCAACAGCTTCTTCTCCTGCAGTTCCCGACTGTGGAACTCACTACCCCTTATTTGCTTCCGTGATAACTAGAATCTTCAAAAATTTAAATGCAACGTCAATCGCCATCTTCCGCTTTCTTGATCCCCGTTGATCTTTTATATTTTCTGCAATCAGTCCTATACACCGTCTTTTCTTTAACTTTCATACTCTATAACCCCCCCCCCATTCGTGCCAATGGCTCTCCTGCCTTGCTTGTGGAGGAAATGCTTAAAAAATATGGTTGTTCACAATAGAAAAGGGCCAAAAAGCGAACTATGAACTGGATGTGAAAAAAATCAGGCAAGCACAGAACTTTAAATGGCTGGAAATTGTTTTAACAATGGATGGAAAATGTAACGACGAAATCCGAACGTACATTGGTGATAGCAAAAGATGGCTTCGAAAAATTAACCAAAGTCACAAGAAACGGGAAAACTTTGTTAAAAACAGAGAAAGTGCTGAACTGTTGCATAACACCATTCCTCATCTAGTGAATACTGAACAATTTCCTGCCAAAGAAGAGGAGACGAGAGGTAAGAGAAATTTGGTTATACAGAAGGATATTGGGAATATCATGGACGGCGTTTTTAAGAAATCCTAGAAGTTTTTAAAAAAATTGAAACAAAAAGGACACTTATACATACACCTAGAAGGAGACAGGTGAAATGTTTGGGACACATAATGAGGAAAGAGTGTTTGGAAAATTTGATACTCACAGGACAGTTTAGATGTAAGAGAGAGAGAGAAAAGAAAACAATGCACAACATACCCAGTAAGCATGAGCGAATCGATGACGGAACAGGGTTTGGGAGAGATGACAAAAAGACAAAAGTTATTTAATGCTACAAAGGACAGGAAATTGTGGAGAGCCATGTCGCCAACGTCCTGAAGGGACATGACACATAGAAGATCATTTAGCAAACACACCAAGCCATTTGGGAACTCTTATTCGAAGTAATCATAGTTATGGAAAAGAATAGATGGTAGGGTTTGGGAGTTCTTAAGCGCTACAAAGGACAGCAAATGGTGGAGAGCCATGTTCGCTAACGTCCTGAAAGGATATGGCATATAGAAGTTATTTAAGTAAAATATTTTTTTTATTAAACCAAACATCCAGCAACAGAAGGATGCTGAAAAATTCATGGACTGAACATGTGAGCAACGACGAAGTTCTAGAGACAATGACAACAAAAAAGATACTTATACATACACCTGGAAGGAGATAGGTGAAATGTCTGGGACAAATAATGAGGAAAGAGGCCTTGGAAAATTTGGTACTCACAGGACAGATTGAAAGTAACAGAAACAGGAGATAGAAAACAACGCACAATCTACCTGGTGAGATTGAGCGAACCGACGACGGAACAAGGTTTCGGATAGATGGCAAAAAGACAAAAGATATTTAGGGCTACAAAGGACAGGAAATTGTGGAGAGCCATGTCTCCAACGTCTTTAAGGGACACGACACATAGTGGAGACAGTGGGTTACAGACCTGATGAGGTTGTGTTAATGGATGCTGGAAAACAGAAAGTGGGGATGATGGCAAAGAAACAAGCGTTATTAAGAGCTACAGCCGTTAGGAAGTTGTGGAGAACAATGTCCGTCCAGAAACTGAAGGGACACGACACATAGAAGAAACAGAATAAACGTTGAACAAAATAATAAATAAATGAAATCATTTGAAATATATTAGCCGTGCCGTATCGAATAAGAGTGCCGTGTAGCGACTCGGAATGAGAAATCGGCGAGTCGAGTTCGAATTCTGCTCGGAGTTTACTTTCACACAAATACCCACAGGAAGGTTATAAATCCATATTTTCGGTGGACGGACAGTTACGTACTGTACATTTGCGTGCCGGACAATTGGGTATCAGACAATTGAATCCCTAGATAATTGCGTACCTCTGATAATTTTTTGACGTTATCATTTTGTTAAGAGTAATTTAATATAGAAATTTGTATACCAATTCCTTTAATTACCCTAAACAAAAAGAAAGTTAGTTACCATAAATAAAGAACGAGAAAATTTATTTTGGAAGCATGAGAAAATTAAGCTAGCAGTTCCAGTACTTTCCAGCAGTGCGTAACACAAACATCGAATAGATTCTGGATTTTATAGATTATATTTTTATTTGGAACCCATGGCTAAGTTCCGAAAATCAAACACTGGTGGAAAAAATATTTGTGGACGAGGAAAATTATAGCTACCACTATCATAAGAAAAATGCCGATGAAACAAATATATATTGGCGATGTGTAGAGCGATTTTGCAACGCTGTTGATCTGTCATTGCATTTTAAACAAAAATGAACCTTTAATTTTTTATTTTATATTATTCCTTTTTAAAAATTTATGATTACTACCTATGCATTTTTTTTTTTTTTTTTCAAAAAAAAAGAAAAATCATGGTAATTGCTTTTAAAAGCTTCAGAAATTTATCAGAGATACGCATTTATCCACGGACGCATTTTTTTAGGGACGCGAATGTCCGGGTCACAAATCTATAGAACGCAACTGTCCTAAAATCCATATCTTCTCCTCCAAAGTATAGGGTGGATGGCAGGATAGAATGGACAGACTTTTTTCTTTTTTTTTTTTTGAGGTGGCAAATATTAAAAGAGAAAGAAAGTTTGAATTCAAACCCAGCCAGAAGAGGGATGGACTCCGTCAAGGTATCTTGCCCGAGTGACGCCAGTAATGTTATGGCTGCAATACATATGATGCATCGTACAACGCTAATGGGCTAACGGGCTCGTGATGTGGTCATATAAGGCCCGTTACTTGTACAAAATTGAATAAATCGTGCCGGCATTTGTATTTGGTAGACAATAGAATTATGATGAATCACAACAAGTTCCTATCTTTTTTCCCTATTAATCCCGTGTCTGTCGACCATTAATAGAAACTATTCAAGTAGTTTTATCACTTTGACTCTTGCTTTTGACTTCCCGTGACCGTCAAATTCTCTGGATCCACTTTTCTCGTTATGTGTTCAAGTAAATGCAGCTGTAAATATTTCTGATTCGGAATATACGTTTCCTTGTATCGATTGTATGATTTCTTTCCATGGTATGGTCAGCACTCGTCGTGAGACTCACTTCTCTCTTTCTTCAAGTCTCTTGTTGCTTGGTAAATAGCCTAATTATTGTTACTTTTCTGATATAAAACTAAGTGTAATAGCCGTTCCAACTATGTGATTCCTGTCATCCATTTTTTCTGGAGACAGTTATCATTTAAAACCGCCCAATATTTACGATGCTTCATCTTTGATAATGTTTTCACGCGTAATGTTAATGTCTTATGTAAAGTTTTCTCACATAACGATAATGTCTGCTCATGTAATTATAATTTTCTTCACACGTAATGACACTCTCATGTAATGTTTTCTCACCTAATGACAATGCCTTTACATACAATATTTCATCTCGTAATGAGAATGACTCCAGGCGTAATGATAATGTTTCTCACTTAATTATAATGTCTTCTCACGTAATGATAATATATTCTACTTTAATGATAATATTTTCGCACGCAGTGATAATGTTTTCGTACGTAATGATAATGTCTTCTGATGTAATAATTTCTCACATAATGCTAATGTTTTCACACGTAATGTTAATGTCTTCTTACAAAATGATAATGTTTCCATACGTACAGATAATATCTATTCACGTAATGTCTTCTAACCTAATGATAATGTTTTCTCACGTAGTGATAATGTATTCTCATGTTTTGATTTCTACCGTAAAGATAATGTCTTCTCACATAATGATAATGTTTCTTCATATTATATTTTCTACGTTAATCATAATGTCTTCTGACCTAATAATAATATTATCTCACATAATGATAATGTCTCCTCATGTTATATTTTCTATGTTAATCATAATGTCTTCTAACCTAATGATAATGTATTCTCACGTAATGATAATGTCTTCTCACATAATGATAATATTTTATCACGTTTTGATAATGGCTATTGATGTATGCTTTCTCACGGAATCATAATGTCTTCTCATATAAATAATCGCGAGTTCGTATTCCAGTGAAATTCCTGACAATAGAGCTTCGCGAATATTGCCGTGGGAGAGGTGTATATCTATTCCCCAGGTTTGGGTGAAATAGTATTAATTATATCTGTAAAAATCATTGTTAACTTTTTAAAAAAAATTTCATACAATATTCACTCGCCAAATTACAAATTTGTAATTATTCTTACAATCTAAAATTACCCGGCTTTAAATAAGTCAAAATATATGATGTCCATAAAGTATGTGTGCAATTTAAAATACTTAAGTATTTTAAATTACACATAAACTTTATGGCCACCCTTATTTGATAAGCCAGAAAAATAAAATAAAATCTCACGTAAATATGTTATGCGAAAGGCTGAAATTAATTGCCGTGTAAATATAGCTTAACGCGCAATATCGTTACCCGAGAGGCATTTTTAAATGTCAGCTGACTGTCCCTCCTTGCATTGCGTTTTCAGCAGGTCATTCAACGGACGGCTTGTCACTTCTCATTGTAAACTGGATGCGAGGGCCTCAATGATAAATAAAGAAATGGAAGTTTTTGAAAGATTTTATCACGTTATTGAAGAGAATATTATATAAGAAGATTACTTAACAATTATATCGTATTCCTTGTGATCTGAGAAACGAATGACGTATCACAGCCTGCCGGATATTGCTTATGGGCTGTATTTCCAATGCATGATCCTGACATTTTTTTTTCAATCGTTCCTTGAACTTCCACTTCCTACATTATTAAAAAATCAGTTTATATATTTATTTATCGACACGGCTTCAAGTTCGCCAATTATTATTGGTGCAATGAAATAATCGTGCCGATTAAATTCTAAATCGAGATTTGAATCTTCATCATTTAACATTTTAGTCTCTCCAGTATTTTGTCAGTTACTCTCAGCCAGTCTGCTATATGCGAGCTTCCCCCATCTCCAATATTTCCGTTTTAATGTTTGTATTAGGTTGGTGCAAAAATAATGACGTAATAATGTCGTTTTTTGACGTTAAAAAAAAAACGATATTATTACGTCATTATTTTTTGCACCAACCTAATAACTGCGGATGCAGGTGTGAGGTCACGTTCTTCTGCATTCGACGACCTGGGATATGTTTGAGTTTTTCGGTAATCTGGTGTACTAGTGAGCCAGCCAAAATGAGCTGACTCATTTTATAGTTCACCAATAGAAGGGTTAACCAATCAGAAGGCTCAAAATATTCAATGTGACGTGTATAAAAGCGACCATCTTTTTTTTCCCCGAATATTCACTGGCAGCCTTTCATATCGAAGACTAAAGAATTATGGAACAGCTGCTGGTGGTATTGGCGATATAGTCAGATTCAGTAGAGTGTCTGACTCGTGAGTGTTAATCTTTAACGTTGTTTCATTGAACAGATTACGTACTGCTATTCATAGACTATAGTGAAAATGTTCAACAGGATAATCCCATGAAAGGCGATGCAACGCGATCGATCAAACGCAGATAAAGGGCGTGTATAACTGTGGCTGACTTAAGTTTAGTTAGCAGATGCCTTGTGAATGTGAACCTACTTTCTTTTGATAGCCTGGTGTGATATTTGAGTGCAAATTATATTCCGACATGACACAAAATTGGAACGATAGCAATATTTATATTAATAAGATATCTCAGATGTCGAGCGAGATCTTGATAATTCTTTATAATACTTTTTTCTTTTATATACAAAATTGGGATTTTTGACATATTCATATCTAAAATATGTCAACAGATCTTTTCATTGCTCAAGACCTTGCACGAGGAAATAAGCCTAGATCTCAGATTCGCATATTAAATTCAGTTGATACCGTTTGCCTATATGATCGATGCCAATAAATTTACACAATCCATAGTGCATAAATGTTTCTAATGTGTATGGTTTAGTATACGCATTAATGCAAGGGGGACTCGTCCCATATCTAACATTGGCGACTAGGCCGATTTTTCTGATGAGGTGGGTGGTTAGATACACAGCTGGATTAAAAGATATTTCAAATGATGCATGACTCTTCTTCTAGGTCGGTCGAAGGTATCTAATAATGGGATATATTAGGAAACATCGTTATGTGTGTAACCGGTGTGGTGATGAGAAGGTGTCATGAACGATAATTATATACATTATAATCCCGCATAGTAAACTAGAATTAAGATCCACATGCACAGAAGATATATATACACGAACGCTGCTTGGTAGGACAGATTCATGTGAGGTCTGCTTAACCAACAGAGAACAAATGCAACATCAAAAATACCATCTCATAGTTTGAGCATTTTGTAATAAAGGTAATTTGTCGGTTGCGGCAAATTAACGCTAAAAGCTCTTCGCTATGAATTGAGCACTCTGGCAGACGGTAATGTATATAATGCCTTAAAATTTCCCTTTCACCGCGGCAAACAGTGATGGCCTAAGCATTGATAGTCTCCGACTGATGTTTCGATACTGGATTAAAGCAATTGCATGTCTAATCACACTGGTAAGCTGTGATGTTGTTGTAACCTAAGGAAGGTTACTGAATAGAATAATAAAACGATGGTGGGTAATGAATGATGATACTTAGGACAAGTACAACTCACATAACATTCGCCAGCGGCGCGTAGAAGTAGTCAACTGCTAGAAGTTACTCAAGGGAATTCCACAATGAATCTCCAACTCTAGAATATCTATCAACAGGCGAACGCGGTTGGATGTGTCACAAGGCCGAATTTAGTGTGGCATATCCGAGCCCGTAGACTCGGCCCAAATTTCCCCGTAGACACCGAATAAACGGGGTCAGGTAGCTGTTTCCCGAGACGAGATTCTGCCCTTCGAAATGGCCACGTCTGGGGATACTCTCTGCCCTCTGGAGACGAATCTTTAACATACAGTATTTACTACTGTATTTATGTGAATGGGGACATACACATTATAGTCCGTAGGTAAGCTACAACAGTGTATATATATATATATATATATATATATATATATATATATATATATATAGAAGTCAACACTTAGAGGCTACAGTCTGTTTCATGCTATATGCAATCGGTGGCCTGACGATTGCATATAGCATGAAACGGACTGTCGCCTCTAAGTGTTGACTTCTATGTTCACTTTTATATTTACACACGCTCTATCTCTGATATTGAGCACTTTATTCCATAAAATATAGCACACCTTAAGACTATATATCTTTATATATATATATATATATATATATATATATATATATATATATATATATACTCATGTAGAAAGAAATGTACTCGGGAGAAAATATAATATAAAATAAAACATTATGTGAATTTTGGTAAATTTACCGCTAAAACAAAAGTCCTTATTCGGAAATTCTAAAGATTTAATAGAAAATTTAATAGAAAGAAATTGTCTGTATTATTTAACAAAACATCTCGAAGAGAATTCTTGCTGCCGAAATATATCTTATTTAAATTATATTGATCCAGAAACGATCAAAGCCTCTAATGCAACACAATTTCAACGTTCTCTCACAGTAAAATCTCTAATTGGAAAGAAATGTAGTCAAGACACAATTAACAATGCTTCGGCCGTTGTATGGCCCAGGTTTCTTCAGGAGATATTTTTGGAATTTCGAAAGGACAAAAGTTAGACCAATGTAAATAGTGCAAATAGTCACAATACAATTTTTCAGAAACAAAGACATAGCAATTTATTCAGAAATTTGAAAGATTAAACAAAAAAAACTTGTACATATTATTTAATAAACCATGTTTGAGAGGATATATATATATATATATATATATATATATATATATATATATATAGTTATTCACAGACAAACTGGTTCGCTGTATCTAGTTAATCAGTGCGCCTAGCCATTCTATTGCATCAATCCGGGATCGGAATCCGTCTGATTTGCCATCAATCGGAGATTTTACCGCTGAGATATCAACGCCCGGCACCGGTAGCGAGAAAGGTTGCTTTTTTCGTACTTATTCTCCGAATAAACACGCCAAAGACCGGGGGCAGGTGGCTCAATTCGTAGAAGACCTTTGCAGTATTAGCAGTAGTAGTTATTATATATATATATGTTTTTCCTAAATATCCCATACCAAAATCTGGGTGTGCCCAGTGCCAGCAAAATTGTGAATAATGAAATTACTTTCAGCGTTTCTACGTATATTCTGATAATTAAAGGAAAAGACTAGAAATGCGAGTTACACACACACACACACACACACACACACACACACACACACACATATATATATATATATATATATATATATATATATATATATATATGTGTGTGTGTGTGTGTGAAAATTGTGTGTATATAAATATAAATAAATATATATATATATATATGTGTTTAATTATTTATATATTATATGCGCGGTACTTATTAGAAAACGCTCAATATCAGAGATAGAGCTAACATATATGGTTGGATAGATGTGAGCTTGTGACCCTGGGTTTCACGCTTTAGCGATCGTCAGACTGTCTGACAATCGCTAAAGCGTGAAACCCAGGGTCACAAGCTCACATCTATCCAACCCTATATATATATGTGTGTGTGTGTGTGTGTGTGTGTGTGTGTGTGTGTGTGTGTGTGTGTGGGTGAAATGTTTGGAGTCTCGCTCTGGATTTAATAATTAGTTTCATACGTTCTTTGCTTTAATTAACTCCAACTAAGCTAGGATACTTCTGGGAATGATGATAAACTACATCTGGCAGCAAGGTGTCTGATCGTGAGATTGGATGTTTTAAGAATTGTAGAACCACCTCTTAATTGCTGTTGAAGCACCCGAATCTTGTGTGTTAGCATCAGTTACTTTCCCAGCTAAATGTGTTTCGGATCTGGTGACCTTCTTCAGGTAAATTAGATATTTCCAAATATTATTTAAATGAATTAATTTTCCTTATGTTTTTCGATGTTAAACATTCCTGATATTAAACATTCTCTTTTTTTGTGTGGCAGCGACACAAATGTCTTTCGTGAACTGGGGAAAATTAATTCACTTTAATAATATATGGAAATATCCACTCTTGCCTGAAGAAGGCCGTAAGACCCGAAACCCGTGTTGCAAAGTTATGGTAAATAAAGCACAATATATATATATATATATATTAAACTTTCCATTACAACCCAAAAAGTTTGTGGTTTCTCTCTTCTTTTTAATAAAAAGAACGTATATACATAAAAAGTGTCTCTCTCTCTCTCTCTCTCTCTATATATATATATATATATATATATATATATATATATATATATAGACACTAATCATATATATATATTAAGAGAGTGAGAGAAAGAATGGGGTGTACTGTAGGAAAACCAAAAACATATCGGAAGAATTGGAAAAATATCAAAGCGGCATAACCAGAGACCGAGATCAATGATCGATTTTGATGAGTGATCGATAGATCAGAACGCAGCTTTGATCCAGACTCCAAACAGATCGACGAAGCATGTTCCATATCGATCAAAGTTGACAATCGATAACAATACAAGTCCCTCATTACGATCACGTAATACGAGAGGTGAAGCTTATATACCTGCCGTTGAGTAACGGTTTGAATAGCAGCTTTCATATTCATATTCGTATAGATTTGCCAAAAACTAAACTACACTTAGTTATTTTAGGAGTCGTAATGGTAGCTAAGATAGTTTCGATATCCAAGCATATTTTGAAAATACACTTAATAAACTAGGAATCATAAACCTATGATGATGAAAAGGTATACGTGTGTTAATATACATTTCATAAACCTACAAATTGGTGAGGCTTTTTTTTTCTATGTGCCGTCTCACTTCAAGACAATAGTTATCATAACACTCCACTTTAGGGATCAGCCTCTGAATTACTTCGGAAGTGTGCATGTCTAACTCTCTGCCTCTGTGTAGAGAGGAACCCAGACGAGGCTATGCCAAAGGGCAGGGTCTCGTCTGGGGTGGTAGACAGCTACCCGACCCCGTTTTTACTGGGTCTATGGGGATATTTTTGCCCGAGCCTACGGGCTTGGATACACCACAATAAACTCGGCCTTGTGCCACATCCGACCGCGTGGGGCTGTTAGTGAATATCATTATAACACTCCACCAATTCGTGTCCCTTGAAGCCCTTTGTAAATTTCGTCTCTTTTCTATCTCTCCTAAACCCTGTTCTGCCATGTATTTACACAAGCTCGACAGAAAGGTTATGCGTTGTTTTCCTCTCTGAAACTTGCAGTCAGTATGTCCTACGAGTGTCAAATTTTCTAAGCCCTCTTTTCTCATTATGTCTAGTAAGACCTTCAACTGTCACTTTCTAATAGAGAGTATAAATCCTGTTCTGCCATGTATTTACACAAGCTCGATAGAAAGGTTATACGTTGTTTTCCTCTCTGAAACTTGCAGTCAGTATGTCCTACGAATGTCAACTTTTCTAAGCCCTCTTTTCTCTTCAACTGTCGCTTTCTAATAGAGAGTATAAGTGTCCTTTTCGTTTTTATTATATCTAAAACTTCGTCGTTGCTTAAATGTTCAATCCATGCTATTCTCAAAATCCTCCTGTAGAACGACATTTCTTTTGCTTCATATATTTTCGTCATCTTTGAGGAGATTATCCAGCATAAACTGGTATTTTGGATCACCAATATTACATAAGAGTTAATTACTCTTTCTCTCTTTCTAACTAAAAGTTTCTGTTTCTTAATACTTTGCTTAGCTTTTAAAATTTATCTTTCCCTATTCCAATGAGCTTTCGAATTTAAGGGAAGGCCCATTCTCATTCAAAATAATCTCCAGACATTTCAATAGCTGTATATGCCTATTTTTTGTATGTCTAATTTATAATTTGCATTTTCGGCTATTTCTGACGACCATGATATTTTTTTCCTGTCAGCCAAACTTCGATCTCTCACAATATTGGCAAATACGTAAAACTTTCAACAGTTTTATATATGTTTATACGTTCTTTTTATAGATACAATCATTTAAGTAAATATATATATATATATATATATATATATATATATATATATATATATATATATATATATATATATATATATATATATATATATATATATATATATATATATATAAAAAGACATTTTTGTTATGTTTATATATTCGTTTTATAGATACAAATAAAGTAAAGTAAAATTTAAGTAAATGTTCTGTTTATAATAAACAGTATTAACAACATTTACCGGCCAGAATGTCCGAGAAATTTTAATAGAAAATTTGCGTCCTCCAAAAGGAATCGAACCTTTATCCTATCCGAAACCGTCATATATTAATATTATATATCTCATTGTCAATATTGTTTATTATAAAACTGAGCATTTACTTAAATGCTTGTATCTATAAAAAGAACGTATAAACATTAAAATAATTGTCGGACTTTGTTTATTTCATAATGTTTGACGTCATATATATATATATATATATATATATATATATATATATACACACACACACACACACACACACACATATATATATATATATATATATATATATATATATATATATATATATATATATATATATAAATTTTCCTAAGGGGTGTTTTATTTTTAGGATAAATTGATATTTTTTTTATATTGTATGACAAGACCAATCATTTTTTTAAACATTTTACACATGACAGTTCCTGTTGATGGATACAAGAATATTAATAAGGATTCACAAATATAAAGACAGCAAAATTCATTTGGAATACTTGAAGGGTTGCAACGGATTAAAGTTCAAAACTTTATAAATATCTGTATTATAATATTGCTTGTCCTTAGTTGGATCCTGCTGGCAAATACGTAACAGTTTCAGCAGTTATATATATATATATATATATATATATATATATATATATATATACATATATATATATATATATATAAATAATTTTTGGGGTACAGAATTTAATAACAGCTAGGAAAAGGCAAAATTTATATGACATTTTTTAAAAAAGCTAAACAGAACAACCGTTTGGTCTCTATATAGCAGGAAATGTGTGGTTAATTTTTGTGTGGGATCGTTTTTCGATTTTGTCTAGGTCCTACTCCACATTTAACCACAAGGTTCTAGAGTCCTTGTATATCAGATCTCGTGGTCCTTCCCTTTGGAAACAGAGAGAATGCTTACTGAGTCTGAATGTTATTGGACTCTAGTTTCTTGAAATTCATATTTTTTTCCCATTCCATTCGTTAAATTTAATTTACACCCCTTTATATTTTTATTTCCAGAAAAATAAAGTTGATAAATCCTAGGACGAAACTTGTTGTTCTTTATTAGCCTTTTTAAAAAACGCCATATAAATTTTGCTTTTCCTAGCAATTATATATATATATATATATATATATATATATATATTAGAGTGTGGAGTTTAAGCGTTCGTAGCTTGGAACTAGGGCAAAGCACCCTGTGAGGATCGAAATTCCTACAAGGTCATGATAGTTCTAGCAATACAAGCTTGTTCAATAACGAAGATTACCATGCGTCTGCTTTACAAACTGAAGATGGAGGTTTAACTATGGTGAAGTGTATAACCAGCAGTTTTTGAAGTATGTAAGCATCAATTTTTGAAGTGTATAAACAGCAGTTTTTGAAGTGTGTAACCAGCAGGTTTTGAAGTGTGTAACCAGCAGTTTTTGAAGTATATAACCAGCAGGTTTAAAGTCCGTAACCAGCAGTTTTTGAAGTGTGTAACCAGCAGATTTTGAAGTGTATAACCAGTAGTTTTGCAATCTGAAACGGAAGGCGAATCGATGACTAAACCCGGTTGATGTTTCAAGAATATTACATTAAACGAAAATATCAAAACGACAGAAATTTATCCCAAACCCAAATTTCGAAAAAAAGAAAAGAAGAAATTCACGTCCAATCAGAGCCCGTTAAATTAAACAGTTCGTTTTTACGCTTGGTTTCTATTCATTTATTTTAAGTTGTTTTCAAAAGAGTAGGTGTTGGCTAATTTTTCCGCCCTTGAAAAGCTGACGTCACGGAATCAGTAACGCCATCTAGTGTGAATGTGAGCTGCGAGTTGAAATGAGTGCAACTCAACAAGGTCACCTGTTATTTCGTGTAGACTCAAGGCTTTATGCGATTTGTTTTTCACTTGATGGCAAAACTAACACGAATTCATTCTCGGTTCGTGGTTAATCAAAACTGAAATCAAAGGAGATAAAACCGGCTGTTAGATCCCACGCCTACCTACAACGATTGAACAAAAAACAATAAAACACATGCAATTCAGGTAATTTACACACACACACACACACACACATATATATATATATGCATTCATATATATATATGTATATATATGGATAGATAGATATGTCATATATTCTTAAGAAAAATGCATATATATATATATATAGGCATTCATATATATATATATATATATATATATATATATATATATATATATACATATGAAAACATATATGCACATATAACTATATAAGTCTTATCATAAATCTCTCAAAGTTATATTAACAAGGATATATGAAAATATATACTTATCTATTTCTCGCCCGATATTTACGCATCTATCTACTAAAAGATATATATATATATATATATATATATATATATATATAAGAAGCACACTTGGACCCTTCTTCTAATCATATATATATATATATATATATATTTTATATTAGTATATATATATATATATATATATATATATTTATATTAGATATATATATATATATATATATATATATATATATATATATATATATATATATATATATATATATATATATACTATAAGATGCACACTTGGACCCTTTTTCTAATCCTATATATATATATATATATATATATATATATATATATATATATATGTGTGTGTGTGTGTGTGTATGTGTGTAAAATAGATAGGCTAGTTAATAAAACAAGGGCAAAAGAAATAGTACCAATATAATCCGTACGAAAAAAAAAAATTAAATATTAATTATTAATCATATGACAGAAATGAAGCACAGAAAGAAAGATTTTAAGTCAAGTCAGGAATTTTCGGACGCGCCTGTGTCCTTCATCAGCTGCTTGAGAAATAAGCAAAAAAATTAGAATTACTGACCGACAGATATTTTTGTGGACGGTGTGTTTTCTGGTGGAAATCATATTATTAGCAAAAAACCGA
>OZ010589.1:49802221-49822221 GCA_963932145.1 Acanthosepion lycidas | reverse complement strand
CCGTATTCGAGTTCTTCTTTATTGGTTTTACCTTGGACTATCACCGTGGTACAAGGAACCGGACTATAACAGATATATACCAGTGTTCACTGATACCATTAGATTTCAATGTAACTATGGATTTACTGTATGAGCAGATGTTGCTCCCTGAAAAACAACTAAAACAATTTTCAAGAAATGCTTGATGGACTGTACTAAAATTCTTTTATTTCTGCGAAATGTCCTGGTATTTAAACCTTATCTCACTTCTGTTTTAAAAACAAATACCAGTATAATCTGTAAGTGTTTCTTTGTGGTTAGTGAGAATGTCACATAATGGTAAGGTTATAATTTTTATTTGTTTGAGTTGCGCATTTGTTTTTCCTAAATATCCCATACCAAAATCTGGGTGTGCCCAGTGCCAGCAAAATTGTGGATAATGAAATTACTTTCAGCGTTTCTACGTATATTCTGATAATTAAAGGAAAAGACGAGAAATGCGAGTTATATATATATATATATATATATATATATATATATATATATATATATATATATACAGTGCTGCTCGATAAATGTGACTCACCTGATTTTTTTTTACTAAAAATATTTTTGGGGTTTAAAATAATTTTTAATCTCACTAATATAAAAACGCATTCCCAACCACCTAGGAAAAAAAAGTTTATTCATCCTAAGGTATTCTATTGATAATTATAAATTTGGTAATATATAAGATTCAGGAAAAAACTCTGTGCAAAAAAAGTCACTCAGATATCGCATTCTACTGTTTAAACTGGTAAATTTAAATAACTTTTGACAAAATATTGAAAACTATTTTACAATACACTCAGAACAATATTCTAGAGAATTCTAGAACAGCTTAAATTAAATCTAGAGTATTCCAGAATATTCCAGAAAGCCTCATACAGTATAAAAACAGCTTGAAATAGCCACTCAGAACCACTTAAGGCATCTATTATTGCCCTCTCAAAAGCAGGCAAGTCTACGAGAGAAATTACAGAAATTGCTATAACCTCGCAATCAACTGTCTCTCGAGTGCTTAGGGCACATAATGATGCCACTCCTGCTCCAAGGAAGGAAACAAGGGAACGAAAGAAAAAGATTGATGATAGAACTGGCAGGGTAATCAAGAGAGAAGTTGCGAAGAATAGGACTATAACAAGCCAAGAAATTGCAGGCAGTCTAAGCAAAGAGCAATGTGTTAGCCTTGCCTCTTCAACAGTTCGTCAGGACAAGGCTACAAATCTTGTACACGAAGGTTTAAGCTGCTAATAAGCAAAGCCAACAAAGCCAAGAGACTTGAATAGGCTCACTATTACTAAGATTTCACCGTAGAAGACTGGAAGAATGTTCTCTTCTCCGAGGAAACGAAAGTTGAGCTAAATTCAAAGGATAAGGTGAGTCACTTTTATTGAACAGCACTGTATATATATATATATATATATATATATATATATATATATATATATATATATATATATATATTTAATTGGTAGTTTATTTTGTTGAGTAATTAAACGGTTAAATTACTATCAAACGCTAAAGGAAAATATAAAATAAAAAATATATAAATCTATGTTTTTTTTCAAATTAGCCACTCCATGCCTACATACATTAATTCTCTCATTTTTTCTTCCCACCTTTCGTTTCTTCCGTCTATAATTCTCTCTTTTTTATCTCTCTATTGTTTCCGTTGAGATGACCTATTAAATAGGTCAATATCTGGTCCTTACTCACCTTCCTCACTATTAAGTATTGTAATAAAAATAAATTTAAAATCATTCCTATCTCTCCCTTCTCTCTCTCATTTCAACCATGTCTGTCACACTCTCTCTCTCTCTCTCTCTCTCTCTCTATATATATATATATATATATATATATATATATATATATATATATATATCACCTTACATCAACTTTATACTACTCCTCAAAAGTGTAAAAAATATATGTAAATTTAAATCCACTTTTTCAGCCTTGGAATTGTGGTCTGATGAGCCAGGGAAACGAAATTTTCTGGGGAAACAAATTATAACCAACGGTCCCTTAAAGTTGTCTTTTTTCATTAAATTATATATATATATATATATATATATATATATATATATATATATATATATATATATATATATATATATATTATCATGCAGTAGTTTATAATATTAGGTACAGTGTAATATATGTAAGAGCGTGAGAAACATTTCTTTGTACAATTTTAACAAATTAAGAAAAAGAAAAATTCACCTTTATCGCAGGAATCTAATTTCTAAATCGATTTGCCGAGGCTTTTGATGTTAACGAATGTTGCGAACTCAGAACCCTTTATCCAAGCCAGGTGATCGGAGATTTTTTTTTTTTTTTTTGTTAAGAAGGAATAGAAAACCTCTCAAATTAGTGAAGATAATTCTTTCGGGGAAAAGCAATGAAATTATCAGCTCAATTAGAGAAAATGACAAAGCAAGAGAAAAACACTTTCGCGTGAAGTTGTTCTTATTTCCTTATCAAATTCTTCAAGAAGAATGTTAATTGTCATTTTCGTGGGAGTTGCGAAATAACAAAACCTGCCGAGGAGTAAAAGCAATGAACTCTTATTGTAAGAATGTTAATGCTTACATATAATTACGATACATAAAATCCTCGCATACGAAGGTGGGGGGAAAGGTTCATAAGCTGACCAAAATACTGTCATGGAATGTGACTAAATGAAGTTTATTTTTAAACATAATCCCCCTTGAGGTTCGCACCCTTCTACCGTGGGTGTTGCACAGCTTGTGTCTCATTGTTGAAGAAACTTTCATCCTGTTGGTCAAAAGGGTCAACAACCACTGATATGACGTCAAAACTGCGATACTTGTTCCCAACCAAGTGTTTTTCTTTTTCGTGTTGGAGAACAGATGATAGTCAGATAAGGTCAAATAAGAATAGGGAGGGTGTTCAACCTGTTCAAAGCAACAGTCACCCACAGCATCCATTGAAACCAAAGCCTTGTCTGCTAGAGTATTATCCTGATTAAAGTGTTACGTTTTTTTTTGTATATATAGTACTAGTGGGACAATCCAAATGACTTAACTTCCTTTATAGTCTATCAATAGAAGGTTAACCAATCAGAAGCCGCAGGACATTGTATCCGTCGTGTATAAAGGCGGCCATCTTTGTTTACCCTACGGAAGGACCAGTGCCAACTTGACCAGGCGAAGATGATAGAAGGAAGAACTACGCACTGCTACTTTGCTACGAAATATCCACTGCGAACCTGAACTACGCTTTCCTGCTGTCTCAGAAATATTCACTGCCAACCTCTGGATTCTATACTCGAAGACAACCGTCATGAATTTGTAACATAAAGACCCTTTTCTTAAGTGTTCCTCGGCTTTTGGTCTTCATAGCCTTTCGTAACTGCCTCAGGTTTGTGATGTCAACTAACACTCGTTATCACTTTGTAATGTCAACGAATACTCGTTGTCACTTTCGTAATGCTCGTTGTACTAGAGTCTTTGTAATCACAGATTCATCTACAGTAACGCCGTTGAACAATGCTGGTGTCAGACGCCTTCCAATAACACTCGCACTAATAGTACTTACTCGATAATACTTGCTCGAATAATAACCCACGAATAGTGATCCGAATAGTAATCCGTATAGTGATCACTTAGACGCCACACTAATTCCCATATATACATTTCATTTACCATCACATGATCTGCTTATTCAAAATGGGATCTCCTGTGTTTGCTCTTTAGTGATCTGTGTTCAAACTCTAGTGTCGACAGCGACACTTTATTCCTATATAACACTCAGCAAATTGACATATTACTCTTTGTTGATGGGATGGCCCTTTTGAATATAGTCAATAAACACAATGCCTTTTGCATCCCAAAAAGACTAAGGTTATCAACATCCATGCACTCGAAATAATCATGGACTTCTTTGAAGCTGGTTTGGAAAGGAGTTTCCAGTATATGGATTGTCTCTTTGCCTCTGGGTCAGTGAGGAAGCTAACATTCATCTTGGATTAGGAAACGTTCAAGGGAATCAGTTGATTCTCCATTAAACAATTACAGATTTCCCCGTGGCGTGATGAGATTGATGTGCTTTTGAAGAGACATCAGTTTACGTGGCGCCCGCCTAGCAGTAACCTTCGTCATGCCAAATTCATTGTGCAAAATATTCTCCACTCTCTCACGAGATACGCTGACAGCACTTTATTATTTATACTCAATCACGTGTCATCCATTAACAAGATCTATGTTTTTCACGCTGATTGCACCTGCAGGGTGTTTAGTCCTTGGGTCATCGTCTAGACTCTCCCTAACCCTCCTAAATTTAACTGTCAACGTTAGCACTGTAGATAAAGCTGGAAAGTCATCTCCTAATGTAGCAACCATGCCGGCATGAATGTCATTTGGGGGTGGGTAAAATTTTTTTCTACAGGTATTTGATAGCACCACGACGCCAAATTTTATCCATTTTCAAGATACGTCATTACTAGTTACATTTGACGTCTTCTTTGAACAGTCAGATATCAGTTCATCTGGAAAGAAACAATGCAGTTATTACTACGATGAGTGGAAATTAATGCATGCATGATTTCACAGCTCGAACCCTACCGCTTCATAGCGAATTTATATGATGCGTCAGACTAGTATATTTCTCTTTTTATAATCATCTCACTGGTTCGACCTTTATAATTTAGGGGTCTTCATCAGGTTTATTTCGCAGATCCTAACGTTCCTGCAATTTGGAAGCGAAAACTTTATACAATCCATCAGGGTACGTTACCCGCATGCCTATATATGTCTGTCTTTTTCGTATTCTATGTGCTATGTCACTTCGGATCATAGCCTATCATATATCCCCGTATGTTTATCTCTTTTGTAGCTCAAATTAATATTTGAGTCACATCCATACCGGCTTCCTCTGCCACCTATCCATAGAAACTCGTCAAGTCGGTTTCATTTTATTCGCTTACCATGTCTCGTGGGTGTCAAATTCCCCCAGAACTCTTTCCTCATGTATTTCAGAAATTTAATTACTCTTTTTGATTTTAAGTATCAATTTCCTTGTAGTTCCTGTTTCCCTCATGTTCATTCCATTGCATTCTCAGCATGTGTCAGTAAAACAACCTTTCTCTTGGTTCAAGTTTACTTTTCATTTACGAACCGATTGTCCAGCAATTAAGGAGATTAGATCTTTTTTTTTTGGCTGTTTTAAGAAAGATTTTCGCATCTCATATTAATTTGCTTATTTTCGCAATTAGGAATAACATTATTCCTAATTGCGTTCATATTTGGGTGATGCCTTTTTCATTATCGGTTATTACATAGCCCTAATATCTGAAACTCGACAAAATGTTTATTTTAAAGTCTCAAATACGTAGTTGTTATCTGATGATGCTTCATTAGCTGACAGCGACCCGTTCATACTTCTTACAGTTTACAGTAAGTCCTTCCTTCTCGCTTTCTTTTATTCTCTTGCCTTACAGGTTTCTTTTTTTAAAATCTAATTTTAAAGCTTTTTTTTAATTGTACGTATGTCTAGAAGACGAAAAAAGCGCTAGGATTTAACATAATGGCTGCTGTAGTCCACTGTAGGCCGCTCTAAAATAAAGAAAATAATGCGTCACAACACATAGTATATTCCCCCTTGTCAGGTACATTGAAGTTCACTCAAAGCTCCTCTGCTATTCAATGTCCATCTTCGGAAGTATCTTTTATCTGCATTCAAATGTGCGATTGTCTAATGCTGGCATCTGTAACATCAATAGACTCATAAACATTGAAGCATTCAATAATGAATTTTCACTAGAACGATCGTCGGAGATATTTCAAAAGAGTTTGAAAAGGTGAGGCATAGGGGTTGCAATACAAATTCTCTCTCGCTATGGTGCTTCAAATCGGTTAGCTCCATGAAGGCCGTCGCAAATGGCTAAACTTCTGAGCCCATGCCATCAATGTGGCATCTCCCATCTGTCTGTTGGTCTGTCTGTCTCTCCACTTTTCTACCACATTACAGCTTGTATTAACGATCTTCCCCGGAATATTCTCAGTTAATCCAATGAAGAATACGTAATATTATGGGTTCTGGGTTGAAAGCTCGGCTATTATCATTTTCTCAACGCCGAATTCCGAAGGGCGCGTCGGGATAGCGAAAGTTGCTTTACAAAAGCTAAGCAAAGTATTAAAAAACAGGAAAATTTTGTGAGAAACAAAGAAAATAGAACTGAGCAATTACATAATATCAGCCTTCCTATCTATATATATATATATATAAAATTGTAACCTCTGTCTACCTGTTTGTTTGTAAACCCAACCTAGTGCTTTGGAAATAGACACCCCCCTATAACCATATATTTTCTGAAACTAAATTACTCAGGGTACTTCGATAAGTATACTTTATTTTGATCAAAGAGCAAAACCCTCTCAAATAATTTTTTTTCCTTTGATATAAATTTAAATTTTTACAAGGGAATGACTCCTACGGTACTTGGAAAAGTATATTTCATTTTGATCAAAGGGGTGTCCCTGGTGGGAGGGGGCACAAATACACCACTGAAAATTCTTTCCACAGATTTAAATTAAATTTAAGTTTGAACAAGGGTATGAACCCTATCCAAAATAGAGAAAGAGAAAGCCAGAAAATGGAGATCACACAGGTAAGATCATTTTGAACAAAGAGAGTCAACCGGGGGTGCATAAATTCCCCCACTGAAAATATTTTTCCTTTAATTTAAAATCATTTTAAATTTGAACAGGGGAATGACTCCTATCCAAAATCTAGAAGGAGAAAGGCAGAAGATAGAGGTCACATCGGCAATATCAAAATGAAAGAATATTGAGGCATGTTGGGTAATAAATCACCAATCAGTGGGTAGTGTCTTACAATACGTATTTGTTGCGACAACTCAACTGTCAAATCAATGTTGAAATCTGCTCATCAAATCATTCAATCAAGTAGTCATTCAATGAAGTTGTAATCCATTAAATACATATCAACGGGATCGGATCAAGCTGTTTTTCTACTTACTCCCACTACAATATTTTCCACTTTTATTTGAAGTCAATGTAATTTTGAACAAATGAATGACTCCTATCCAAAATATAGAAGGAGAAAGCCAGAAGACGGAGGTCACATCGGCAAGATCATTGAGTAATAATGAAATGCATCATTTTTTTCACAAATTATGACAATGATTTAAAACCAATCATTATTTTCTTAGTAAAAAATGTGTAACACACAGCAAAGTGCGCGTAGTCAGGACATTATGTCAAAGAATGTTATACATTCTCCTTGTAGATGAAGAAGAGACGTGAAGCAACAGAAATGTGGTCCCACAGAACGGTATTAAGGAAATCATAGACTGAAGGAAGTTTTAGAGAAAAAGGTAACAAAAGTGATTCTAATATTTAACATCAAAAAGGAACACTTTCTAGGGCATACAGTGAGGAAAGAGTGCTTGAAAAATTTAACACTCAGAGGACATATTGAAGGCAAAATAGACACATCTACTTACTGCGTAAATAGTTAGCAGAACAGGGATTCGGAAAGATTCGGTACATATATCTAGAGGAAGACACAATTCATACTTTAGATGTATGAGAAAGATCAGTCATTTTAAACTGACGCCATTAGAATATCGACAAAAGTAATTCTTTTTTATTTGATGTATCGAGACCATTTTTCTTAAAGTTCGTGTTTTCTTAAGTTCAATGAAATTTCCAATTTCTTTATTCATTAAGATTTTTACCTGACATGTAAAAAATCAAAAAACAATAAAAAGGTATCATTTTAAACTGAGGCCGGAATGATAAGTCTATTACTGATTTTTATACGAGTAGTAAGCACCAGTTTATCTTGCAAGATAAAAGTTACGCTGTTTGGTTAAAATTCGGCCCTTTAGTGGTGAAATAGGCGTGACCTCTTCAGGACGTAGGCCTGGTCGATGGTTTATATAGGTCTTGACTACATGGCTTCCTCTCGACCGCACAGACAAGATCTAACGGAATATAGGGTATGACATTCGGGGACGGCTTGGCTGCAGGAGTTGCCGAAAAGTTGTCAGGGTTGACAGTAAACAGTCTTCGGGTTTCCAGTCCGGGTTTTCTGCCTGGATTTACTTCTATAGCCTTTTCCGTGTTTCATACCACACAATTCATATTTATTCTGTGTAATGTTTATCTATCGCAAATGGTAGATCATGGACTGAGATAATTTATATATAAGATTTTATTTATGGTACAAAATCTACCATATCAGATAAGTTCGTTAGTATCGTAACGCGCAAAAACTCTCGTCATGTTCGTGATATCGCGAGATCTCTAACTGACTGACATCTTTGTGCTTACATCACTTCGGACTAAACGAGAAAAAGAAAAATTACAGAAAAAAAAAACAAAAAAAAACTAAAGGAACAGTGAGATTGAAAATGACTGAGAAGAAGAAAATTAGGAGAGGAAAGATCTGGAAGATGTTGTGGTCGGATTTGCTTCAGACCACTATGACTGCTGGCTGAATTGAACAATGCCCTTTAATAACGATAACAATAGTCTGACAATTTGACTTCATTTTCTGCTTTTTTCTGTATGCATTTCGGGAGAATGTGAGATACCGCATTTTACATTTTCTTTTTAGCTTTAAGCTTCGATGTTTTCTTTCTTTTTTCCCCACTTTTATTTTTCCATATTTTCTTTTCTTCGACTAGAATCTGAATTCTTTCTTTATTTTGTCTGTCGTCTGTCTTGTTGGAAATATCGGTAGCGATTATGTTTTTCCCTCCCAACGACCACAGTTCATTAAGAACAACTTTTACTGGCGAATTTTCGTCGAAAAAATTGTAGCACATATACTTAGGATCAGAAAGGGACGATTCAAATTTTAGGGTAGATTATGAGAAAAGAAGGCTTACAGAATTTAACAGGCATATGGCATACTGAAGGAAAGGTGATCAGTAAAGCAGAGAATAGCCTTCTTAACAAACTTGTGTAAATTATTGCCAGAATACAGATTAGCGAAAAAAAAAACTTAATAAATGCTACAAAGTAAGGAAAATTATGGAGAACCATGTTCAGTTACATTCTAAACGTACTTTGTACGTAGAAGCTAGATGTGAGAAAAATGTCACAATCATACACTCTTCAGCAATTTAACGCTTCAGTGGAATGAATTGTTTTCACAGATTTGTCAGTGTTATAAGTTTTTTAGAATAAAGGAAGCTTATATATAAAAGAATCGAACAATGTATCCATCGCCTGAGACGCAAGATTGAACCGGAATTCGATCCGAGATTCCACGTTGCTGGTGATAATACTGATTCGTGAATGTAGTTCAATGAAAAAGTTCCTCTTCCCCTATAGTATTGACATTTGTAGTAGAGGCAATAGTTTCTAAAATAAGATATTGGCGGTGCAAGATCTTCCAGGCGAGCTGAACAGATTGAACACAACCATAGACTCAGAGTTTCCTCTATGGTTAACAATGGTGACGTTACGCACATTGTCATTTAAAATTAGTCAACTTCTGGTTTTGCCATTTGCAAGAGATTCTGTTCCGACATTGAACGCCCTTCATACTCTTCATTCACGAAGCCAAGTTATATGCATACACATAATGCATAATAAAAGGGACACGTATATATAGATGATTTTCTGCTACACCTTTCAAAATTGTAACATTTTGAAATGATTCTGTTTCTAACTCCAGCTATCTGATAACACAAGAATTTTGTCAAATAAATCATACTGACGACACTGATAACAACAGTTCAGATCTTGACAATAGTAGCAATAATAGAAATTATATAAACACCAGAAGAAAAAACTATGATCTTTGGACAATTTATTCATAACTTCAATCCCGATGTACAACGACTAATTAGGAAATTGGAAAGATAGAATAAAAAGTTGAATAGAGAGACATTGATGGTGGAATTGAGTAAAATATTGCTTCATTAAATTTTCCTTCCAGGATACACCTCACTTAAATATCTATCCACTTAACAATATATATATATATATATATATATATATATATATATATATATATATATATGTAATTATTATTGTTTATTCAAACAACACAGCATTTACATATATGCATTGAATCTATTGAAATAACGTATAAACAAAAAGGTATATTAAATAATTGTCGAACTTTATCCATTTCATTACACACATATATATATATATATATATATATATATATATATATATATATATATATATATATATATATACTTTTGCGCAAATTTATTGAAACAAAACGAATAATTCCGATATTATTTAAACTTTTTACATATTTTTCCAATGAAGCATGACCAGTGCACATGTTAATACTTCGTACGTCCATCCCATGAAGTTGTTCCTTGCAAATTGACCACAGATTCTCGATTGGATTTAAGTCATATGAGTTTACACACCAGTCGATAGTATTTTGATTTGGTCACTTGTAAGGCTTGTAGATAGATATAAATAGATAAATAATACATATATATATATATATATATATATATATATATATATATATATATATATATATAAACATGTATATCGATATCGATAGGTAGATAAATTATATTTGTATATATACAGATAGATAGATAGATAAACATGTAGGTAGATATTGATAGATAGTAAGATTAATATATATATATATATATATATATATATGTATATATATATATATATATATATATATAAACCAGTAGATCGATATAGATAGATAGATAGATAAATAATACACACACATAGACACACGCATACACACACACACATATATATATATATATATATATATATATATGTATTTATTTTCAGAGAGAAAAAGTGAGAGAGAGAGACAGAGACAGAGAGAGAGAGAGAGAGACAGAGCGAAAGAGAGTCAGTATGGTAATGTTTATATAAAAACACGTAAGACCATGAAAAAAAAAATTTCAACTATGCTAAAATTAAAAAATTAAAAAAAAAACGAAGGAAGCCAAAGAAAACAAAATGTATCAGGGTCAGGTATTTGATTAATAAAAAAAAAAAAAACGGTGCTGATTAACATCTCGATTGAAAACTCGTGAAGCCACCCACAAAACAAGTCACTTTCATTTTACTCTCTCCAGTGAAGATTTCCAATATCTATTGAACGGTTTGAGCCTGAAAAAGATAATTGAAATTCTATTAATTTTCATGTATCTTCTCAGTTATATTATTATTATTATTATTATTATTATTATTATTATTATTATTATTATTATTATTATTATTATTAGCTAGGATTCGATGCTACAGACAACAGAACGTCTAGCCACACTAATGAACTGTGATACAACGAAAGATATATATATATATATATATATATATATATATATATATATATATATATATATATATATATGCAGCATATATTTTCTTGTGTGTATGTTTGTATATATATATATATATATATATATATATATATATATATGTGCAATATATATATTCTTGTGTTTGTGTGTGGGGGCATATATATATATATATATATATATATATATATATATATATACAAATATACAGGAATATACATGTGTGTGTGTGTACAAAATATATTCTTATATATATATATATATATATATATATATATATATATATATATATGCAGCATATATTTTCTTGTGTGTATGTTTGTATATATATATATATATATATATATATATATATATATATATATATGTGCAATATATATATTCTTGTGTTTATGTGTGTGGGCATATATATATATATATATATATATACAAATATACAGGAATATACATGTGTGTGTGTGTACAAAATATATTCTTATATATATATATATATATATATATATATATATATATATAATCTTATATAATTGGTTTGCCATGTTTTCAGCGTATTACAGTTTTAATTCTGCAACTGACATTTTCAAAATAACGTTGGGTCATCCATCATTAACTGGCCAGTTCTTCCATGTTTATCGCGGGAACGATCCAATGAAGATCCTTTTCGCTTCAGGGCATGCCATAGATATATGAAAATTCGCTAAATGACCTTTGTGAATTTACAATCTGTTAAAGAATTTCTATCAAATTTTCATTCAGTTTGGCACATGGCTACACCCACCGATCAACAGGGACAGGTTTCACTGCAGCAGTATCGAACTAAGTAACTATGTCGGGTACAGGGATAAAAATATTGCGCACACATAGAAAACTGAAGGCAATTTATGTCGAAGCTCGTAAATATGAGAAGTTTTTTAATTTTACGTAAATCAGGAGCAAAAGGAACACATCAGCGTGGGGAATAGGTCAGCAAGCTTTTCTTGCTGGGAGAATTGCGACTGAGTACTGAGTTTGATCCTCACTGGGTGTCCAATACGGTCGACAACGTGCCACCTTTCATAAGCGCTTAGAAAATCAATATCGACGTCATGTACGGATTAACAATCCTATCTCGCTAGAACAGTTACGACTCTGTAGTGAGTTTGATCACCCACTGAGTGCTCCATATTTTTGGCCTTGTGCCACATGGAAGATACGATGAGAAAATCATTTTGGCACTCCGAGGTGGTGTAATGGGTAGCAAGTTTGTCTCGCTATATCAATTACGACTGAATCGTGTGTTCGATTCTCACTGGGTGGTTCATACTTTGGGTCTTGTGTCACATCTAAACGACACTTCGAAAATGACCTTCTTGTCCAAAAGTTAGGTCTCATTTTCACACATCAGATAGAAGCAATAAATCCTGATAGGATGTAAACTGTCATTCATATATATATATATATATATATATATATATATATATATATATATATATATATATATATGCAAATATAGATAACTATACTCGTTTCGAAAAACCGTCGAATTTTTGATTTGCCAATAATCAAATCAATCTCGAGGGAAGAAAGTTTTTTTAAAAAGAAAGAGCTAGAAACATGAAAGTCTGTCGAAAAAAATTGCACAGATTCAGGTTTGAAGCCCAAAGAAAAAAACCCGATACGAGTAAACAACTAAAAACTCAATACAACCGTAGAGCAGACCTAGATAAACCTAGTGAGCCAGACAAACCTACCCAGGTGAAACCTGGGTAGGTTTTTCTGGCTCACTAGGTTTATTTTTATATATATATATATATATATATATATATATATATATATATATATATATATATATATTACAATATTATATATATTAATATATAACATTCCCCCAGAGACCCCACATACACGGGATTGGGTTGCTGTCTGTTTTACCCTCGACTAGACTCTGTCCGTAGTCACAGCCTCTCTAGATTTCTTCCCCGTCCGAAAGCAGAGAGTCCGAAACGATTAGCTTTGATAAAAACTTCTACTCATACCTGCTTTCTCCAGTCTAAGATGTTGGATTCTTCTTCTGTCAAGACTGAGCCGTGCTTTGGGGTTCATAACCAAAAAAACCTGTAATCGATGTAGTGCTGATTCCCTAATGATTTTAATCTGCTCTGATCACTGAACCCCCGTGGTGTAGCAAGACGAACACATTCTACACTCTTTCCTTCCAAGCAATGCTATAACCAACGGAATTTAGCTTGAATGTTCTAAAAGCGTGTACTTGCGTGTTAAATTTTAAGGTCAAACTATCACAAGCGGCTTCACATTGCGTACTTGAACTCAGATACCAGAGAAATAGTCCCGATACTTTCTGCTAGACCTCGTGTAAAAGACAGCCTGAAGAAGCTATAGGAAAGTTATCAGACGGTAATCTGACAGAAAGAATCACGGCGGAGTAATAGAAAGCGGCTCGGATTTAGGAATCGGAGTGCCGAGTTCGAATTACAATAACGTGCTGTTGGATTTCATATGGCTATTCTCTCGCTTTCATTGAAATAGTCACGAGGATTACGTGACGTCCGGTGAATGACGCCATAAGAGAGAGTGATGATACCAGATGTCATATAGATCCCTGAGACGAAGAACATCCTTAGGCCATGGTGGTAGCCCTTACAATAAAAAAGCACATGGTCTAGTCCAGTTCGTAGAGAAACTGCCGTAACCACTGTTTTTCTCTTCGGGAAATATAACAAGTAAGGTTATCCTTTCTTACACACTGTTTGTTGAGGCGTATGTTATAATTTCTATGCGTGGGACACTTGTGTGTATATATATATATATATATATATATATAATTTTGTGTGCGACGCTGTATTATAAATCTCTTTGTTCACTAAGCATGTGCGTTATTCTTTTCACATTCAGTTATTCCATTCTGTCCATAAAATATCGTTGTTGTTATATCATTGATATAGCAATGCCCATAACGAGAAATGTATTAGAGAAAATAAGTAGTTCTTTTCCAGGCTTTTGTTACAATGCTAATAACCTTGGGAAACGTATGACCCCATCTCTTCTTAGAGAGGAAAGAGTGGGTCCTATATCACTGAGTGGCAGCCGGTCTGGAAGAAGGACAACTCTGGATTCAAAACCTATTCCCCGGAACGAGGGTGAACCACACCCTATTCCGTGGTCTTCGGCTGTTGTTCATGAGTTTAGAGAGAAGATGGGCGCCAGCAAGCTATCTGGATGAATCATGCAGAAGTAAAATTAGTGTATTTCTTTTGCCATCTGCACCCCCACCCCACGACGATTGATATAGTCGGGAATTAAAAAAAATATATCTCACAATATTGTCTGTTTGTAGTTCCTTAATTTTCTTCAGTTTCTTTTCCACGGGATTTTATTCATTCATTGATTCTTCTTGTGCTTTCTTCAAATATTTCTCACACATGTTTTCCTTCCACCATTTCTTCGCTCATTCATATTATACTGTCTTTAACGTTTCTTTTAACGAATCCCGGTCGCTGGGCGGTTCGCTTTTCAGACGGTATCCATTTTGAGCAACGAAGCCATTAAGGTTTTCGAAGCGGTCAGATTTCGAGACAATAGATGTCATGAGGAGGCTCGGTCACGTGGCATTCCAACGAACTTCCGTCGCATTTTCTCACCTCCCATTGCTGTAAAGCTCTTTACAGAGATGGATGCCGGTCGAATTATGAAAAATATGTAAGATGAAAGAAAGCCTAAAATGTAGGAAATGTTTACGAGAAATTCGTTTGAAACGCGAGCAGATTTCAAAACAAAGTCTCATCTATTGTTTCGAACGTCTTTGTTATTCACCGTTCTGTACAGTTTTATTCAGTTTAATCATATAAGTGCTCTTTCTGTTGTCTTTATTCTTTTTCCTTGTTATTATTATTGTTAATAATAATAATAATAATAATAATAATAATAATAATAATAATGCCGTTATAACCTCGTTCTCGTTTATGTAATTTCTCTGTTTAAATTTCTCCATCGACCTAAAGAAAATGAAAAATCTTTGTGTGTTTGTGGATGTACAGGTTGTAAATGGCGGGAAAGCGAAGTCACTAACAAAAGAAATATTGAGACAGGAAGTGATGAGACCTGGTCCAACTTTGTGGACGAGATACGTACATATTTCATCCGGGGGCAGGGGTAGTAGATGGAATTACAGATGAATGTCGATTTCCAAGACAGAAAGCCGCTCCGTCATTCTCAAATGGATGTCACAGCACGATCTTCCTTTTCGAATTTCCCTGGATTTTTCTAGAAGAGAATAAATTTAATTGCACTCACTTTCGGAACTGGAACACTGCGAAAACGAAAGAATTCAATCACTTCACGCCCACCGAAAATGAATTAAATAGTAATGTAGATTAAGGCTTCCTAGCATTGTCTGCAAGCTAGTCTAGAAGAAGGACAACTCTGATTTCAAACAATGGAGAACGTAACGAGAAACCCTTTCGCCAGAAATCATATGAACTCACAATTAATAGATTAATGGAATGTGTGAAGTGCCATTAGCGCTTACGTCCTTACGAGACATACCATTAGAATATAAAAAATAACGTCTATATAAATTCAATATAAATTCCTCTATCTATATTCGGACTGTTGTCTTAATCCTTGTTGTTCCCATTATCACAACGTTTCGGCTGTTGTGCCTCCCAGCCTTCATCAGGTGTATATCGATCTTGGCTACCTACAGGGCATTTTGAACTGAACCCTTTATTTAATCTACGGTGGGGACTGTTCACTAGTTCTTATTTAGTACTGCCCAGTTATTGCTTGCCTGTTTCAAATGATTTCAAGTACACATCACCCGAGCTACGGATTGAACTCATAATCATTATGCCACCGAATTCACATACCAACACTTTTGATCCACTAGGCCATTTTCCGGTACGGTTATGCTTAAAATCAGAAACTGTTGAAATTTCGAGTAAAAGTGTAGATTTTTGCCCGATTCGCACGACTCCCCGTTCTTTTTCACAGGAGTAGAGGTTTATCCTTTGTTCCCTGTTTAGGATTGTGTTTCAGGTTCCCTTCTCAAGTCTTTCTTATTTTTTATTTCGACTATTTACTAGAATATATATATATATATATATACATACATATATATATATATATATATATATATATATATATATATATATATATATATATATATTAGGTTGGCGCAAAAATAATGACGTAATAATGTCGTTTTTGACGTATTTTTAACGTCAAAAAACGACATTATTACGTCATTATTTTTGCACCAACCTAATAAATCGCACAAATACAGGTTTGAAGCCCAAAGAAAAAAAAACCCGACACGAGTAAACAACTAACTAACAAAAGAGCTCGATACAACCGTAGAGCAGAACTAGATAAACCTAGTGAGCCAGACAAACCTACCCAGGTTTCACCTAAGCGGTCGTCCGTGAAAGCTGACGGGCAATATATATATATATATATATATATATATATATATATATATATATATATATATATATATATATATATATATATATATATATATATATATATATATCGCCCGTCCAGTGATTTCTGCATTCTGTTGAGGTTTTTTCTAGACTCGATGAATTAATTATAATTATCTTAAATCCTCCTAATAATTTCTATCACTTGTATATCCTTGCTTGAACCGGCTTCTAATGCTCTGGATGGTCGTAGTAGTCGTGGCTCGTCCTATGGGTAAAAGAGAAACTCGGATGAGGAATATGTGATTGAGCGGCGCTAAATCGAGTCTGATTCACTACCACTTCGTTACCGAGGCCCGTTGGAACAGTTGATATGATGTTTGCCTGATAACGTAACTGTCTGGGTTTCAATTCTCAGTAATGGGTGCACACTGCCGCAAACGTCCATCCAGTTCTTTCTTCTAGACTCGGTAAATGAATTATACATATATGAGTGTGTGTCTTTTTTATGACAAGGCTCATAAAAGAGGAATAATTTGTGAGGGAAGTTTTCCAAATGCCTAGTTGGTTTAATGCTATTTTCAGGTTAGGTTCATAATGATAATTTATATATATATAACGTCATCCATAGACAGTTTCACAGCTCATCAGTGTGGCTAGACATCCGGTTCCAGGATCGAAACCCGACTGAATTGGTGTCAGTCGGAGATTCTACCACTAAGCCGTCGGCTTAGTGGTAGAATAGTGGTCGGCGATGTAGGTGGATTTTTAGCGTATTTAGTTTTAGAAACACTCACAGTGACCGTAACTCAATTCGCTTTTGCAGAGAGTCTCGCTATATAGCTATAATAGTCACTGTTTACAAACCCATACCTCCTCCCTAGAGAGCTCAACTGGAATCAAATTTTATTTCAGGAGCAATATAACGTCATCCACAGACACACTGTTTCCCTGTTTCACAGCTCATCAGTGTGTCTAGACATCCGGTTGTCTCTAGCTAGGATCGAAACCCGACCGAATTGGTGTCAGTCGGAGATTGAATGAGATGCGGGTCCAAATTTCAACATGGTCAATTTGACTCAGAGGAGACTTCCTTATGTTATAGGTCTGGAGTGGGGACGATCCAAGCGTGCGGCACCTTTGGAAAGTGACTGAAAACCATACCACGTGTTGACTCAGACCTTCTGAGTGAAATTTGTGTAGATGGAGCACTTGGGGCCGTCAATAACTTGGAGATTAATGGAAATGTAGTTAAGCAGAAAGCGTTTCTTCAGTTTTTATTTTTATTTATTTATTTTTTGTTTAAAAAGAACGATTTAGATTATTTATCTTCATATTTATTCATTTATTTGTTTGCTTTCTATATTTTTCAACTTTTCATATTTGGTGGAAATAATTGTCAATTTAGCAGTAACGATTTACCCGTGCCTAAGTCATATAAACATAGGGTCGTGTTTAATGTGACATTTCGACAACCATTCAGAAATTGCTCAAGCTTCATTGGCACACTCCCCGTTTGGTTAGGTTTCTGGCACCGAATAAACACCACCACTACCTGCTGAAGGAGAAGACTCTCTGAAGCGGGGATAGCATCTTCGTTCTCGAGATTAATATTATTTTCAAGCCTCCCGCCTCTGCTGGATGTTAATATCTAAGTATGAGGGTAGAATAATTCTGTTTAGAATTGAACCGCTTATCTATCCGCAGAAATGATTTGGGGATAATGGGGATAGATTTGGATATAAACAGTGAATGGGGATAGATTTGGATATAAACAGCTACACTTTTCCGAATAACTGATAGCAGGAAGGAGGAGACACGGTGGAGTAATAGATAGCGGCTAGGATTAAAAACTCGGCGAGACGAGATCGAATTCTAGTCGAATCCATTACATTCACTTGGGTGCTAAAAACATTGGGAAAGGTATGGTTCCTCTTTTTCTCCCTCCCCAGCTATGTGTAAATAGCAGGACAGACCGGGTTCTATATCCTTGGATAGCAAGTTTTCTACCCCAGATAGAAATGGCGTCCTACTGCGGGAAAATAATCTGCCTCGTCAGTTATGTATCGAAAGGTACATGATCGTCTGCGCGTGTATCACGCACGGCACATAACTGACTGATGACAGAAAAATGATTTCGCACTTTTGGTTGAAGTGTTTGCCAGGAATTTGCCAAACTACAAGGTGTTCCAGAAGGCATCTAACATTGGACAGAAAACGTGTAAAATAGCAACCAAGAACTATTTGCATGACATCATCTTCTCTAATTCGATCAGTAAAATTTCTTAATAATATATTATCTCTTACAGAAACATGATTCTATTTGGTAAATAAATATAAAATTTACAAAATTATCAATGGTAATGCAAACTTTGGAACACATCCTGTAGATTCGAATTCAGAATTTTTCTCTCTAGAATGGATACAAACTAAGGCAAGTAAGCAAGTTTTCATAGAGTCCAATATATATATATATATATATATATATATATATATATATATATATATATATGGTTGGATAGGTGTGAGTTTGTGACCCTGGGTTTCACGCTTTAGCGATCGTCAGACAAACTGATTAATTTAAAAAAAAAATTGGGTGTATGTAGATTGCGTGTATTGGTGTTATTGTGGAAGTGGTGGGGGGAAACGATGACAAAACGACAAAGTTTCCCCCCACCACTTTCCACAATAACACAAATACACGCAATCTACATAAACCCAATTTTTTAAAAAAAAGTTTGTCTGACGATCGCTAAAGCGTGAAACACACATCTATCCAACCAAATATGTTAACTCTATCTCTGATATTGAGCGCTTTCTAATAAGTACCGCGCATATAATATATAAATTATACATATATATATATTTATTTATATTTATATACACACACTTTTCACATATATATATATATGTGTGTGTGTGTGTGTGTGTGTGTGTGTGTGTGTGTGTGAAGAAATATAGTTCTAAGATGTGCTATATTTATGGGATAAAGTTCTCAATATCAGAGAAAGAGCGTATGTAAATATAAATATAAGTGTGAAAATTGAAGTCAACACTAAGAGGCGACAGGCTGTTTCATGCTGGACGCTATCATCGGGCGGCCTGACGATTGCGTCTAGCAGCCTGTCGCATCTGAGTGCTGACCTCAGTGTTCACTTTTACATATATATATATATATATATATATATATATATATTAAAATGCAAAAACAGCTGGAGCTGCATAACCGATTCCTGTTGCAGTAATAACAACAGAAC
>OZ010589.1:49792221-49797221 GCA_963932145.1 Acanthosepion lycidas | reverse complement strand
GATGAGTAGTTTAGTCATATTGACAACATTTGTCGTAAGAATCACTGAAAAACCCCTCGAGGTAAAGGGAAAAGTTTAAAATCGTTTTTGTCTCAGCTCCACTATATCTTCCCAACTGAGCAATCGTGAGATCCAAAAGATCATTCATGCCTTCAGTGATAGTACCAACATTCTTACTTTGGCTTCCATCTTTAAATTCCATTCAAAAATCCATCAAGAAATCGATGAGTAATTTTAAAAAAGAGGCAAAAATAGAGAGGATAACCGGATCAATTGGCCACAACAACAAGAGGAAGCATCATTGCAACCTAGAGGTAAATACATTTTTATAGTTCACAATTAGAATCCAATAGTTTTATAAAAACCTCGGAGAATTCCAGTAAGATATCTTTAATCATTTCTAAGATACAACGGTTGAACGCTTAATATAACAATTGGACAATTTTACTGTTACACGCTTTGGACAATTTTGCTGTTACACCTGTTTTATATGTCAAAGCTTTTTAACTATAACGCGTTTCGCTTTCATGTATTATGTAGGAGTCTTCGCGTCGGAATGAAACGTCTACCTAAGTTATTTTATAGATATTTATTTTGTTATTTGTTTAGTGTTATGTATTTAGAGATTTCCTTTTGTCCATATTCTTATTCGCTTTTTACAAATATATTTTATTTATATCTGAAATTTTAATAACCCCATCCGACAATATTGATCAGCGTATTCGTACGCTTTTTTTTCGTGATTATTGGTTACAGTCCTAATGGAAATTCAGTCCAGTTAAAATAACTTATAAGGAGAATGCTATGAAGAAATCCAGCATTTTTGAGTGGCACAGACCTCGCAAGCAAAACGCACAAGAATTGTGCATCCAAAAACAAAAATAATATACTGTATGTAAATTTAGACAGTTTTCGAACCAGAATGGATTCAGCTCGATTATTATATGTGCTACTGATAGCTAAGAAACTAAAAAACGAATAGAGAAAAATGTGAGAGATTCTAACAGAGGATTTGGGGAACAAGAAGCATTTCCTTCGTGATGGCGCCTTGAATCTTGAGTGATGTGCAGAAAAAAAATATCAGCTTCACGTTACACCTGATCTTTTAAATAATGCAGACAGAATTTGAAGCTGACGTTCTTTCTGCTCATCAGTCAAAAGTCAAGGCACCATCTTTGGGCCAATTTATTAATGGATCCCCACAATGTCTCATATGCGTGTATAAACTGTTATTCTGTTATTATAGAAGCTACTATGGAATCCTTGCTATTCTATATTCTTCATCAATCATTCGACATATGATTATGACAACTTTGATACCGTTTCCACTTTAACATCACTGGCTGTTTGCTTACCGTTCGCCGGCTATCTTCTTTCCTTGGATACTGTTTTTCATTATCACAACAACTGATCAAAATATTTGTATTGGATTAATATATGGTGAGATTGGGTGACATTCTGATGTCTTTAAAGCCGTCTGTGTTAAGGCGGGCATAAAGCTTGCTTGGGAATGTATCATTAAAAAACTTCCTACAGACGCAATGTATGTAAGCTGGCCACTCGTATTCGAAGATACCCGTCTACTTGGGCGGCTAGACATTCCCTATTGCAGACGCCTGCTCAGGCGCATTTGTGTTTATTCAACACCAACAGAGCCCATTTGCAGTTTCTACTACGACTACACTGTCACAGATTCTGAGAGAAGAGCGTGTTATCTAGCGTGATTAACAATTTGAACAAAGCCAACACTCTCAAGGACGCGCGATGACTTGTGACTTCGTGCTAGTACAGCTATCGACAGGTTTCACTACCCATTTCAACCACAAAGCTTGGGTCAACCCGTGGTATGGTTTTCGGGCCCTTTCGTAAGGTTCCGCGCGCTGGGATCGACCCTTCCAGTCTGATAACATCAGGTTATCCTGAACAAATTTCCTAAGGTTCCGCACGCTGGGATTGACCCATACAGTCTTATAACACCAGGTTATCCTGAAAAATCTCCCTCCTGACAAATCGATCATGGTGACATTCGAACCCGGGTCACATGGTCAGAAGGCAAACGTTCTCACCACTCAGCCACGTGCCGATAATAATTAACTTTGAAAAGATTTATAATTTTATTGTTTATTATGATCCTACGTTGCGCCTCTTCTTCCTGTTGGTCGAATATAGCTAGAAGAGAAAACCATAAAATTTATTCTATATTACTCTACATTTATCGCTAAAAATTCCTTTTGGGAAATCAGTTTTCATGTAATGCTTCATCCGACTCAAACTGTTTTAATTGATTTTTAGTTCAACGTATTATTTTGGTTGCGTTCGACTATGACTTCAATCTAATCAACCCCCACCCAGGTCTTAAAGAAGGTCAGCTCTTTTCACCACGTGCCATACTATTAAGAAAATACCAAATAACAAAACCATATTTTTTGATGACCTCAGATACCTAGACATAAAGATCTATTTATATTATTCGGACTATTGTCCTTATCTTTGTCGCCATATTTATTACAATGTCTCGACCGTTGTACGCTCCGGACTTCTTCAGGTGGTTGTAATGTCGTACTGAACCCTTTCTTTTGCTCATGGGGTAGACTGTTCGAGTTCTACGTGCCATGTTTTTTAATGGATGGCATTTATCGGTTATCGCCTGTTAATTACGCTTTCCAAGCTCTCCACTGCCTTAACCAAGTTTTGAACTCACGCACTTTGGGTCCTATCACTGAATCTAACTAACGCATTTATCCACTGTGCCATGGGTCCTTGACAGTGGATAAAGGCGTTAGTTAGATCCAGTGACAGGACCCAAAGAGTGTGAGTTCAATACCTCTTTAAGGCAGTGGAGAACTTGAAGAGGGGAATTAACAGGCGATAACCGATAAATGACATCCATTAAAAAACATGGCACGTGGAACTAGAAAAAATCTACCCCAGTGAGCGAAATAAAGGGTTCAGTTCGACATTCAGTTCTACATTCCAACAACCTGATGAAGGCCGGAGCGTACAATGGTCGAAACGTTGTAATAAATATGGCGAAAAAGATGAGGACAATAGTCGGAATAATGTAACTAGTGTACATAATACCTCATCGCAGAAATATAGACAAACATTGTAAAGATCTGTTAAAACTTATTAAAAATATCTTTAGAGGACAAAACATAGGTGTATGGATTGCTTTTCCAACACTGCCAGATGCTTTTTCTTCATTTATGTGATGTATCCATTCAGGACGTAGGTGGTCGTAGCTCGCCACCTCCGGTCTCCTCTAGCGCTAAATATTTTTTTGTCTTTCCTCTGACATTCATTTGCATAAGCCGGTAAAGTATGTCATACTTTGATTTCCCTGGTCCTTCATTCTCTCTATCCGCCCTCTGAGTAACAGATTTTCTAAGGCTTCCTTTCTCATTGCGTGTTCCAGAAATTTCAACTGCCTGCATAAGTTTCCTCTTTGTTTCATCCTCACAATAATCTCACCGAAGTTTACATGTTTCATCCATGGTATCCTCAGCATCATTTTATAGAACCACCCCTCTGTTACTTCGAGTTTCTCCTTTATCCTTGAGGAGCCCGTCCAACATTCGCTGCCGTAAAGGGGGACAGATATCCCGTAGCATTTTTGTACTGTTTTCTTTGTTGCAAATATTGGAACGCTTCAGTTGCTAGAAAACCAAAATGTCAACAAAAAAAAACACCTACATTGAAGACGTCCAAAAGCTGCGACACATTCAACAGATAACAAGTGGATGAAATCAAAGCATAATTAAATAATTAATATTTAAATGTTAAATTTTAACACTAATTTAAACAAACGGTTAGGATGGAATTTTCCATCTGTAGTAGAAAGAGCTATAACAGTTAGTGGATTTCATGAACCTATTTTCCTGAAAACGATTTTATAAATTTCAATCACAAGTAGCACTGGCTGCTCGGTCACTGAATGACTCTTGGTTCCATTATGGAAAGATTAATCTCACTAGTGCTATGACAATTCACTCAACTTTCATTATTGAGTGGATATTTAATCTTTGTTAATATTTGCAGGACAAAATTCTTCAAATATTAGCATGATTGGAAATGAGTGTTCTATTTTAAAATGAGCGCTTTGTCTTCTAAGATACTATCACAATATAATATATAATCTATCTATCTATCTATCTGTCTATACATATATATATATATATATATATATATATATATATATATATATATATATATATATATAAGGCAGAGTGTGTGTGTGTGTAACGAATACAGGGCTGCAATTTTCGATGGATTTGCACCAAAATTTACATGCACAAGATCCAAGTTAGAAGAAAGACCAAGACCGACTTTGCATTTCCCAACTCCCATTGATAGTGGAAATAATCGATTTTCTCATGCTTCTACGGCACTTTTCATGTAGTTTAAGGACATTTTCTACTGGCCAGTGTGAGAGCCTATAGCTGGCTGCCACGAATAGGCAGGAAGATTCTATTGGCCAGCGTGAGAGCCAACAACTGACTGACAGGAATATTAACTAGCATGCTAGCATACCAAAAAAATTGATTGCTGCATTCGTCACAAGTGGAAAAAAACTTAAATCTGCATGGCACTTTACTCCAATTGGCTCATTCGCTTGCTTAAACTCAACGTTGATTTTGATTCCGCAGAACTGGCTTAAGGTGTGAAAAAGTATTTGTTGTTAACATTCTTTTTTCATTCGGTTTTTCCAGTTACGAGTCTTTTTTAAAGCTGATCGTTTTGTGTTCATTTCGTTTAGTTCTTTTTTCGTAACAGATTTAATGTTTAGTATAGAGCTCATAAATATTTCGCAGTGTGAGAAGTAAGGCATGTAGCAACATCAGCACGGCAAAGTGCACTCCTTTAAAGGCAAGGAAGGGCAAAAATATTTTAAGTCAAGTTATTTTGAATCAAGAACGGGCAACTAGTATATATATATATATATATATATATATATATATATATATATATATATGTGTGTGTGTGTGTGTGTGTGTGTGTGT
>OZ010589.1:49744721-49782221 GCA_963932145.1 Acanthosepion lycidas | reverse complement strand
AATCTCCTCAATATCAGAGGTTGGCAGTGTAGATTCGGAGAAAGTAGCGGCTGTTAATTCTTTAAGTCTTCGATATCAGGTTGGCAGTGGAGATATTTTGGGAGAAAAAACAAAATGGCTGCTTTTATACACGCCGCATTGAATATTTTGAGCTTTCGGATTGGTTAACCCTTTTCTTGATGGACTATAAAATGAGTCAGCTCATTTTGTCTAGCTCATTAGTACATAAATATATGCAAAAAACTGCAACAGTTACTAAACTAGTACCAAGTTTAAACTCATGTAGTCGCTGTTCCCTGGGGGAAAAAAAGCTCATGTCAAATTAGAATTAAAAAAAAGTCAGATACATCTGAGAACCTCTGAATAAATCCTGGTTTAGCATTACAAGTTAAGTATCAAATTAAAATATCATCCTCGATAATTTATTCTTAAAACGACTAACGTCCGACTGCCCAGGATGTAAATAGTTAACCATTTTCTTATTTTTATTATGCTTCCACCAATTATTTGGATATTATTTTAGGCTGGGGTGATAACTTATCCGGTGCTTCAGGAAACAATCCCCTGTCTTTCTTTCAACAGAAGAAAAAAATACAAAATGGATAATTTTTACAGTGAAATAATACAAATCTCAGAATATTGCAAATCGTAAACTATACAAATTAAATTGAACCTGGTGCCTATGAGAGCCCCTGAAAACTTAAAAGCTCAGAATTAGAGAAACCCCTAATTTAGTAGATATGAACCTTCAAGTATTTCAGCTTTAGATATTTTACAGTAATGTCTAGGGATTTCTTCCGTGTAATGATCTTGTTATATACCATACCTATGAATACTAATGGTTATGTCTCAATCCTCATAAATACGTTGGACACTATTGTAAGTGGGGTTAATATGATGTCTAAGCTGTCAGCGTGAGCTGTCAGCGTGAGAAGCTCTTGGGAGGTAGACAGATACCCGATCCCGCGTATCCGGGGTCTACGGGCAATTTTAACCAGAGCCCACGGGCTCGGATTTCCTCTTATTAAATTTGGCCTTGTACCGCATCCTACAGCGTGGGGAGGCAGGTAAATATCGTAATATTCTGTATAAGTAGTCCACTAAAAGCAGTGGTTTACCTACTTCAGGCCGCTGGCGAGTATTGTATTTTGTTGATGTTATAAAAATTACCATTTCATTTCCAACTTCCGTTTTGGTTATTCCTTGTTCAGTAATCCTTTCTAGGTTACAACAATTTCTTCTAATTTATTCTCTTTCACTCTCTTTTTTCTAATTTCTTATGTTTTCTTTCCTTCTTCTAATTTCTTATTCTGTCTTTCTTTCTTTCTTCTAATTTCTTTTCTTTCTTTCTTTCTTTCTGTTATATACCGTATCTATGAACACTAAGGGGTATGCCTCAATCGTCATAAATACGTTGGACACTATTGTATGTGCGGAAATATGCTATATAAGTAGTCCACCACTAGCAGTGGTTTACCTCTTTCACGACGCTGGCGAGTATTGTATTTTGTTTATTTTATAATGATTACCATTTCATTTCAAACCTCCGTTTTAGTTATTCCTCATTCCGTAATCCTTTTTAGGTTACAAGAGATCTAGAATGACAATGGATGTTGTTTTTACTGATATTTCACCGAATACAAGGCACAAGACCCACTCAAGGTAGGGTGAGATTCCAAGGGATGGGGAAAATGGAAATAAGTGACTATTATGAAGAGGAGTAGGATACATTTCGGTTGAACCTGGACTTAAAGAAACCAAGATTGTAGTTGACAGGGAAGCATTCTCTCGGGAGCACCCCCCCACAAAAGGAACAATACGAGGAAAAAAAGCTGATTGGAAGCAGCATTTAATTGGCGTCAAGAGCTCATCAATTTACAGTTGAGGTGGCTAGATATAACCGTAAATTCTATGCTAACAGTTTCTTTACTCGTACTTCACGCTTGTGTAACTTCCTTCCGGCTGAATCCTTTTCAGTCAACTTTATCTGCAAAAACTTGATTTAAAGCAGCATTTGGAACACACATCAGTAAATTGCAGATAATCTTTAATATTGCGCCCTTTGTTTGCGATGACGACGACAGATTTATATGAAATCAGATTATCGTGGAATTGAGATCCAAGCACACAAGTTAAGAAATTTAAATGCAATGTCAATCGCTATCTACGGTCCTTCTGATTAATTGTTTACAGGAATAAAGTGCCGCTTCTGACACTGGAGATTGAACACAGATCACTAGAGAGCAAATACAGGCAATCCCATTTTCGATAAGTAGATCACGTGATGATAAAGGAAATGTATATATGGGAATTAGCGTGGAGTCTAAGTGATCACTATACGGATTACTTTTTGGATCGCTATACGGTCGTTACTATTCGAGCAAGTATTATGGAGCAAGTACAATTAGTGCGAGTGCTATTCGAAGGCGTCTGACACCAGTATTGTTCAACGGCGGCATTATAGTTGTATCTGCGACTACAAAGACTCTAGTACAACGAGCATTACGAAAGTGACAAAGAGTATTCGTTGAGACCACAAAAGTGGCAACGACTTTTCGAATATTATCGAGCAAGTACAATTAGTGCGAGTGCTATTCGAAGGCGTCTGACACCAGTATTGTTCAACGGCGTCACTATAGTTGTATCTGCGATTACAAAGTCTCTACTACAACGAGCATTACAAAAGTGACAACGAGTCTTCGTTGACATCACAAAATTTCCAACGAGTGTTCGATGACATCACAAAATTTCTAACGAGTGTTCGTTGACATCACAAAATTACTCTTCTTTTTCTTGCTCTTTAGTAATGTTTCTGTTTCTAAAACTCCCACATACATTAAATCATTCGTGTCGGTGGTATTACTGCCTTGCTTTGGGTGAAATCGATTAAAATATACATCGATGCATGGCTGGTTCTATCTGTGAAGGTTCGAGTTGGTGGGACAGAATTATGGATCTCGTCCGAACATCTGCCATAATAACAGCGATATACCAGTGAAAGTCTACAGTGGTTTCGTCTGTGGGGTAACACAAAAGTGTTCTAAAGTCACACATAACACGAGACACTCTTGCAGTGTTGCGGATATGTTGTGTTTGGAAATTATGGCAATGTTACTCTAACGCAGCAGCCAACGATTGCTTGGCCTATAATCGATAGAGAATCAGTGGACGGAGTTTAAAAGTTAAATCACATCAGAAAAAATGCCAATAATTTCAGCAATCATAACGTGATTTTTCAATTTGAGTTCAATAAAATTGGATATCATTTTAAGAATAGTCTTATTCCTTATTATTCTGTCGCCGTCATCGTAAATAAAGGGCACAATATTAAAATTTATCTGCAATTTCTTGATGTGCGCCCAAAATCTTGCTGTGCACTTATTAAATTTCAAATAAATTTATGCATGGAAAAAAGTTCCTTTTCTAATCTTTTAATAACAAGCAAGGCAATAAAGCCACTAACACGCAAGAGCTCACAGTCCGTTAAAGTATATGAGAAAAAGTAGCAAAATAATAATTAAAGATTAAGAATTAAGAAGACAGAAGATAACGATTGCATTTGATGGTTTGGCTTGGTTCGTTTTGATCTACGGCATATCAATCTGAATGGGTTATTAAAATAAATATCTTGTCGCCATTAGCCAACAACATTTTTATTGCTGGTAATATTTTTTTTCTTTAAATATATTACTGGTATTATTTTTTCTTTTTAAATTGGATTGCTGGTAAAAAATTTTCCTTCCGAAAAAGTATTGCTGGTAATAATTTTTTTCCAAAAATATATTGTTGGTATCAATTTTGTATTACACATTCATAATGTTTTGGCGACAGTTTGGGGGTTAACTATTTGCCCATAGCTTGGACCCTAACAGGCGCTACAACATCGGGTCAAGGTCAACTTTTATAAGCTTTTTAAAAGAGAAAACTTAATTTCTAATGTGACTAAAACCTAAAATGAAGTTTATGTATCAAATAATTCTGCCTGTGACTGTATTTTCTTAGATTTAATGCCGACATTTAGAATACTAAATATAAAAAAATACACCCATTGTAATACTTATTAAAAATGAAGACGCTCTCAAGATGAAAATATATTACTTTCACTACAAAATAGCATTTGTATACAAAGCAATAATATGGCGGACTTGTTAGCAAAAGAAGAAAACTTTAATTAGTAAAGAATCCAGTGTGTAAGTTACATGTCTGGCTACAAACGATGTAATGGTAATGATGATATTAGCCGTTTCCTTATAATGAAAATAGTAGGCATTCATTAACCGAGCAGCCAATATCATACTCACTTGAAATTTATAAAAAAAATTTCCCCTTAAAACAATTTTTCAGTTTTTAAATTTTGATAAGCTTTTTAAAATGAAAAAAACTTAATTTCTAATTTGACTAAAACCTAAAAATTAGAGAAATAACAAGATGGAATTGGTAATGCTAGTGATACTATTAACCATTTCCTTATAAGGAAACATTGCTAATAAACATTGCCGGGAGTATCTGTCTATATTTTTGAGATGAGGTATTATGTACACTATTTACAATGTTCGGACTATTGTCCTCATCTTTGCCGCCATATTTATTACAACGTTTCGGCCGTTGTACGCTCCAGCCTTCTTCGAGTGGTTGGAATATCGAACTGAACCCTTTATTTAGTTAGATCCACTGACAGGACCCAAGGAGTGTGAGTTCAATACCTGGTTAAGGCAGTGGAGAAGTTGGAGAGAGGAATTAACAGGAGATAACTGACAACGGATATCGATTAAAACACGGCACGTGGGACTAGAACGGTCTACCCCAGTGAGCGAAATAAAAGGTTCAGTTCGACGTTCCAACCACCTGAAGAAGGCCGGAGCGTACAACGGGCGAAAGGTTGTAATAAATATAGCGACAAAGATGCGGACAATAGTCCGAATAAGGTAAATATTGTCAGGAGAAGTTTAGTTTTAAATTTAGAAATAAATTATTTTTAATAAATTTTTCTGGAAGGCAGTTTTCTCAAGTCTAGCAGCTGTTATTACTCTTTTCAGTATTGATGGGGTTTTCCTTACAAACCTTTTATTTGCATTAGGGTGGGACGTTCAGCTTTTATTATTATGTCATTATTCTATCCTTGATTTACATTTGATATTCATTTCATCAGTTACTCCTTTTTTCTATCCACTTTGGTTGTTGCTGCTGTTGAATGTCAACAAGTAATGTGGTTTCTGTTATCTGGTACATTTCTTTGCAAATCTGTAGCGCCAGTACACAATATTCGATGGATTATCTTCGCCATTGTCCATAGGCTTCAGTCGCTCAAATCCATTCTTAACCAGTGATCTGAGAAAGCGATTGCATGCAGATGACAATGTAGATATTTCTGACCGGGTTTGACGACATCATGGACATCCATATGAAAGACGCGAACAGATGAAGGCCTAGTTTTAATGTTTTTTTGTTTTTTTTCGGTGCTGAAACTACCCATACAACAACCTATTCGAATTCCATTTTCCTTATCTCCCATACTAAATTTGTTATGAAATTCTCGGCTGACATGAAGTAGAAAGATTATATTAAATCCATTGCTAGGTCAGCTTCCAGGAAAGTTGGTTCCCTGTGTAGTGTTAGGCTGTTTTCTCTCCAGAATCTATCTTACATATCTATGTTTACAATTCGTCCATGCTTAGAATATTGCAACCACATATGATCCGGTACACCTGCTGTATATTTAGCGATTCTTGATGAAATCCAAGGAATAATTAACAATATTAGTGATCCTGATCTGGCAACTCGGCTTCAGTCACTTTACGACACCCTGAGATTGCCTCTCTTTGCCTTTTGCTATAAATACTTTCATGGCAATTGTTCCAATGAGCTCTTCTTTGTTCTTTTATTTCCCTCCCCATAGAAATATTAATCTCTATCTATAAAAGGCAGGATGTGCGTGTGTTGTGTGTGTGTGTGTGTGTGTGTGTGTGTGTAACGAATGCACGGCTGCAATTTTCGACGAATTTGCACCAAATTTTACATGCACATGCACCAAGTTAGCGCGAAGACTAAAATTGACTTTGCATTTCCCATCGATAGTGGAAATAATCTTTTTTTTCAATTTTTTCATACATCTACGGCAGTTTTCATGTAGTTTGGGACCATTTTCTAGTGGACAGTGTGAGAGCCAATACCTGGCTGCCACGAATAGGCAGGAAAATTCTACTGGCCAGTGTGAGAGCCAACAGCTGACTGACACAAAAGTTAACTAGCCAGCTAGCATGCAAAAAAAATCGTTAGCTGCATTCGTCACAAGTGGGAAAAATTTAAATATGCATGGCACTTTACTCCATTTGGCACCTTCGCTTGCTTAAACTCAACGTTGATTCTGATTCCGCAGTACTGGGTTGGGTGTGAAAATGTATTTGTTGTTAACATTCTTTTTTCATTCAGCTTTTCCAGGTATCTGTCTTTTTTTAAAGCTGATCGTTTTGTGTTCATTTTGTTTAGTTCTTTTTTCGTAACAGATTTAATGTTTAGTATAGAGCTTAGAAAGAATTCGCAGTGTGAGATAGGCAAGAAGTAAGGCATGTAGCAGCATCAGCACGCCAAAGGGCACTCCTTTAAAGGCAAGAGAGGGCAAAAATATTTTAAGTCAAGTGATAGCGATTGCTGTATGAGTCGTATGATTTTTTAATCAAGCACGGGCAACGCCGGGCCATACTGCTAGTTGTACATATGGCAACTAGGATTTTCGTAGAGACATTGAGGTATTATGGTGGATTTAGTAAGAAAGTTAAGTGGGAATGCATTGGTTTGGTGTTAGGAATATTGTGGTATGTTTGGATCAGTGATTGTGGCTAGTTAAGTTTAATGTTAAGAGAGAAGAAGACCGTCCTTTTCCCTATCCCCCATTTTGACCTTGCGCTGCATTTTGTATTAAATTACAAATAAATATCACTCTTCGCTATAATACCTAGACTCTTCGAATTTAATTGCAGTACTAGAATGTCGACCAGGTCTCACCAATTTATAGTTGAGCTGTCTAGCTGTAATCGTAAATTTTATACTAATAGTTTCTTGTCTCTCTTTTCTCGTTTCCAGCTCAATACTTTCCAACGAGTATTAGCCTGCAGAAACTTAAATTCATGCAAAATCAGTATATGCTGTCCTTCTGTTTACACTTTATCTGTTTTCTCTCCTTAGCAATATTGCAATTTCTAACCTCTTTCACATTCAGTAAATCCCTGCGTCTTGCTGATTTTACGGCCTTGCTTGGGATTAATTCGATTAAAAAAAATACTGACTCATATACAGATATATTTGATGCGTTTAGTATTAGGTTGGTGCAAAAATAATGACATAATAATGTGTTTTTTTACGTTAAAAAATACGTCAAAAAACGACATTATTACGTCATTATTTTTGCACCATCCTGATATTTATTATTTTCACATACTGTATTTTCCCGAGTGATTCAGGGTCTGCGGGGCCATTGCTTTCGTTTCAATTCCAGATTTCTCTTTTGGAAAAGTTTATCTTCTGTCCTATTTCTTGAATTCCTCTTGGAATGATTCGTATCCCAACTATTAATTCCTAGGATATCATTATACAAAGTTCTATAATGGTGTGAGGAACAGAAACAGTAACCATCTATTCGAATCGATACGCAAGGGATCAGTCAGTTATGTATCATGCTTGATACACGCTTAGGCGGTTATATATATTTCGATACATGACAGACGAGGCAGATTTTTTTCCCGCAGTGGGTTGCCATTTCTTTCAGTTGCCATCCAAGTCTATAGAACCCGGTTTGTTCCGCTATTTACCCATAACTGGTGACAGAAGAAGATAATTTTTTAATTTATGTGCCATGCATGATACACGCTTAGGCGATCATGTATCTTTCGATACATGACAGACGACGCATATTTTTTCCCGCGATGGGTTGCCATTTCTTTCCGCGGTAGACCAGTTGCCATCGAAAGCTACAGAATCCGGTCAGTCCTGCTATTTACTCATAGCTGGTGGTGGGGGAGAGATCATTAATACCATTCCCAAGGATATTAGCACGTAAGTCAATGTAATGGATTCGACAGGAATTCGAACTCGGCTCTCCTCAATCTGAGCCACTATAATTTACTCCACATAACTTTACGACCTCCACGCAGGGGGTAGTCTAGAAAAAGATTAAATATATTTGGGCTTTAATTTCTTTCTTGTCGGACTCATGATGGCGTTTGAAATGTTTCTCTAATGGGATTCCTGCCAGACATGTAAGATTTTTGGGACCGGTAAATTTCCTCAATTAGATCGTTGCATTAACTGGATTCGATTGATTGATTGTTTTGTTTAACGGCATCTCAACCTTAGTGGTCATTTTATGCCGGAAATGATTTTGAGTGACTTTAAAAGTCAAAAACGCATAGTTGGCAACACCATTGTTTCAAAAACGTACAGCTGGCAACATTATTGCTTCAAAAACGTACAGCTGGCAACATTATTGCTTCAAAAACGTACAGCTGGCAACATTGTTTTTTTTATATAAAAACGTATAGCTGGCAACATTATGGTTTTAAAACATATATCTGGCAACATTATTTTTTACAAAAAACGTATAGCTGGCAACATTGTTTCAAAAACGTATAGCTGGCAACATTATGGTTTTAAAACATATAGCTGGCAACATTATTTTTTACAAAAAGCGTATAGCTGGCAACATTGTTTCAAAAACGTATAGCGGGCAGCCTTATGCTTTCAAAAACGTATAGCTGACAACATTATGGTTTCAAAACGGATAGCTGGCAACATTATGGTTTCAAAAACGGATAGCTGGCAACATTATTGTTTCAAAAACCTTTATCTGAGGCCTTACTGTTGGTTGTAGTTTATCGCCATACCCAGGACGCGGATGTAGTTTATTGTCATACCCAGGACGTAACTGGATTCGATTTGGTTTGTTTGTTTAATGGCGTATAAACACCTTGTGGGTCATTTAATGCCGAATTTGTGAGCTTTGGTATTTTTTTTTTTCAAAAATATATTGCTGACATCTTTTATCGTTTTTTTTTATATATAATTATATACTTTGAGCCGACGATGGCAGTTCACTATTTGTCCTAGCTTGGGACCTAACTGGTGCCATCACCAAGGGCTTGAGTTAACCTGGGAACAACAGAAATTTATAGCTGGTTTCACTCTCCTCAAAACCTTCTGAACAAAAGCCTTGCTGCCGGACGTAGTTTATCGTCATACCCAGGACGGCGCTGGATTCGGAATTTTGAAGTCTATATTGATGTGCTTGTATGCTGCTGTGAGGTCGACACGGCAGTTCGGCAACGCTATCCGGAAACAAGCCTTAGACTGATGGCAGGAAGAGACGAACGGCTGCATTAAGAAGTAACTCTGTGATATTCATCAATACATTAAAGAATGTCAGACTAGATACCGTAAAATAAGAAAGGAGGAAATAATACTGAACCGACTTTGCATCGGTCACAATCGTATCAATCAAAGCTATCTACTGAAAGGCGAGGACCCGCCAAAATACATGGCATGCTAGGAACGATAAACAGTTAAACGTGTGCAAATATGTGTGAAATACTTTAAGCTAAGTTCAGATAAAGTACGATCAGATCAACTGCCAGAGAGAACTATTTAACAAGACGGAGTCACACAAAATAATACAGTTCTTGAAAGAAGTAGGACGATAAATATAAAATGATTTTCAGATTACTACGCGCTGTCGCTTAAGTTTGAGATAAAATAAAATGAACGCAACTATCTTTATTTTTGTCGCTTATGTTGAGGAAAATACAGTCTATTTTGATGGACGGAACTTTGATTGATGTAGTGAACTGAATCTTGGTTAAAAATTTACAAATGAAAATTCTTTCTTTATCAATGCGGTTTGGTTCAGTTGAATTGTAGTCGCATTGCTATTAGATTGGTGCAAAAATAATGACGTAATAATGTCGTTTTTTGACGTTAAAAATACGTCAAAAAACGACATTATTACGTCATTATTTTTGCACCATCCTAATAGAATGTGAAGATATTCTCTTTCTCCTAGATTCGTTGCTTGCCACGGCTGGAGAGTCTAAACTTCACTGGATTTTAACCTGTGGCTCGGGAGTGGGAGAACTGTTGGCTTTGTGTCAGAGTGAATCTCATGTACACGACCGTGATTTAAACTCAGATGAACGGCTCATGCTCCAGATCACGTGTTCATTCTATTTTTTTTTCTGTGTACTGTCTTAACTACATCACAGATGTATTTATCTTAAAGATTTCCAGAGTGTGGTTGTAGTAGAACCAATATATGTAGAGGGTTTATTATTGCTATCGGAGATACAATTTTTGAACGGGCATGCAAACGGATAAACTATATCGGTTTTTTGAAGAGGATTTACTTGTGTGATTGTAGGGTTATTAGAGACTATGAGGTCAATTATTTTAAATTTTTGTATAATAATTAGTTCTGTTATATAACTTCGGTCTATCGCGTGGTATGACGTCATAGAACCGCATCTTGAACTCACGATCTGCGTCTGCTATTCCGCGACCGTTATCGTGGCATATCTATCTTCTATGTCAAAATAACAAAATATCATCTTTGACGGTGCATATCTTTGCTTCATGTCTGTATAACCTCTCTGAGGTTATACAGACATGTGAGCCGAAAGCTTAGGACAAACTTAATAAAAAAAATCCAAATGTTCGACAATTTTTGTCTTTATTTTCACCAGAAATTAAAGCAAAGATTCGAACATTAGTATGACTCATGATGTATTTATCTGAAAGATTCCCAACCTGGAATGGTTGATGATGAAAGATTTTTGATTATCTCATGGAAGAATGTGTGACATTTCTCCAGCATTCGTCTTTTTTGCTGGAAAATCTTCTTGCAGATTCTTGCTATTTGTTTTGGTCAAGGGATGAAATCTCGACAAACTGTCTCCGAATGTAGCTAACAGCTCAGAGCTGCGCTAATGCTATTAACAAATTTATTGGTTTTCATTTGAAACTTGAAAGGAGTTACGGCGTCGGTACAAAACGGCAGCCATTCGTTAATTTCTCGATCAGACAATATGGCGACAGGGTTGCCTCCCATCTCAATTTAAATTAAGTCATTTTTATCAGTAAGATAGTCCATTCGAGTAATAAAAATTAACTCGTTAACGCGTACACAGGTACGGATTTGTAATCGGAGAATAGGATTTATTTTATACTAGCACAACGAGTCGCTTTCGTAAGTGGCACCAAAAGAAAATACCTCGCCTTTGGACATAATAAAAATATGTTCTGATATTCACGCGAGAATTTAGACACGCGTTTTGCATGCAAAAAAATGTATGTGGGGTGGAAATGTCTTGCAAACGATCAGCTTTACAAAATCTCTATGCTGATAGTAGGTTGGTGGAGTCGTTCTTTAGGGAGTTCAAAATTCAAAGTGGCGTTGATTTAACTTAACTTCTCCTGATGTGACGAAAGACTGCTTACATTTATATGTGCCAGACAGGATAATTAGAGTATAGTGGCACACGTACATATGATGCATCTCTAAAGATTCTAGAGAAATGGTCTGTTCCATATAACCCGCCAGTAATCGCCTGACTCCCCCCGTATACTCAAGAGCCAGATCAGGCCTAAAATAGAGTTCTGCTGCCAGAAACGAACAGTTAAATGTAGTCGTCTCTTCTACTCCAATAACTCCATGTTTCGTATTTCTCGCCTGTGGATCTCCCTCCCCTTTTCTTGTTTCCCTGATAGCTATTATCTCCAACTATTCAAATGTAATGTCAATCGACGTCTCCAGATGCCTTGATTTATCCTCTATCCTTCTCTTCATCCTTTCCTCTATCACTCCTATTTGCTCTCTCTCCGACTCTCTGTAACCCCTTGCGTGCTAGTGGCTTTACGCCTTGATTGGGGCGAAATGCTTAAAAAATAAAATTAAAAAAAAACTTGACCAACACAATTTCATGAACCTTTTTCTGCGGCAAATATAGAATGGAACATACAGAATTCAGTTATATGACAGCAATGCACTGCTGCTGATTCTGTTATAATTTCGAGAAGCAATTATAGTAGCATGTCCTTCATTCATAGCCCTCTTCTTTCGTTGGTTCCACTGTTGAGATCTATTGTAATCGTCATCTGCTTCTTACACGGTTAGGGTCTTTGGGGTTGGTTGCCCTTAGTCTGAGTACTCGCCGTCGATCTTACCGCCAAGGGTGGCCATACCAGGAGTTTAGAACCCCCGAGTGCATCACTCTCAGAGTCAGTGGAGCAATAGGTACGCACATAGAAATATACCCGCATAATCACACATATATATTTAAAAATATATTTAGTATATTGGTGCAGCAGATCATTATTTTAAAATATATTATTAAATAAAAGAGACAATGAATGTCTATGATATCTGATCATGAGCCATTCTAATGTTCAAATCTTTGCTTTAACTTCTGGTGAAAATAAAAACAAAAATTGTCCAACATTTAGATATGTTTTTTTATTAAGTCCTAAGCTTTCGGCTCACATGAGTCAACCTCAGAATGGTTATACAGATATGAAACAAAGATATCCACCGTCAAAGATGATATTTGGTCATTTTGACAGAGAAGTTTGCTATGTCACGATAACGGTCGCGCAATAGCAGACGCAGATCGTAAGTTCAAGAGATGGTTCTATGACGTCATAGCACGCGATAGAGTGAAGTAATACAACAGAACTAATTATTATACAAAAATTTAAAACAATCGACCTCATAGTCTCTAATAACTCTACACAACTAGATCCTCTACAAAAAAAAACAATGTAGTTTATCAGTTTACATGCCCATTCAAAGATTGTATCTCTGATACTAATAATAAACCCGCTACATATATTGGTTTTACTACAACCACACTCTCCCGTAGACTTACCTGTCACCTTTCTGATCTTAGTTCTATTGAAAAACTTTCCGTAGAAAAACATAGTCATGTACATAATATTGGATAGATATTAGTTGATAGTACATAATACTCACACATACACACAGTAAAAAGAACCTTTAGATATTGGAGGCTATGTACCTTAAAACAAAGCAACCCACACTCAAAAAAATTATATTTCAAACTAGTTACAACACATTTATTTGTATCTAGACATTGGTTCTGTTGTGATACTTCGGGTAACAAGCGTCAGCAAATCTCATCAATGTTAACAAGAAGGTTTAATGTATTGTAATGTAAACAATGGTTTGAAGGAAACAGACGACAACGCTCGAACAAAAGTTTATGGAGATCATAAAGACAAACATTATTCTTCACTAAAAATCCCAAAGGAGAATATTATATTAAAAATGTAATTTTTTGCAGCCAATTAACACGAAATCATTAAATTATAAAAGGCTATACTTTTACTTATATTACAAAAATTTGCATTACAAACAGCGGAAATACGTGCTTTTTATAGATACAAATATTTAAGTAAATTCTTTGTTTATAATGAACAATATTAATAACATTTTACGTCCGTGAAAATTTCATAGAAAATACGCGCCTTCCGGCAGGAATCGAACACTTTATCCTATACGGAACCGTCATATAGCTTAACGCAACTCAACCGATTGGGCCACAGAATAACGTTCGGATATATTTAAAAAGAACATATAATCATAAAAAAATATCGGACTTAGTCTATTTCATAATGTGTGACGTCATTTGGATACACATTGAGCAGATATGAATGTATGAGAGAAAATCACGGAGAATTGTGTTTAAAAACAGTAAAATTCACCTTGCTAACCGTATGCACCTCCGTGGCCCAATCGATTAAGGCGCGTCTAGCTATATGAAATGGTTCCGTAGAGGATACAGGTACGATTCCTGTCGGTGGGCGCATATTTTCTATGAAAATTTCTTGGACATTCAGGTCTATAAATTTTGTTAATACTGTATAACTGTTTTATTTAGCAATTTTGACATTTGTTTTTCCTTTCGCAATTTAGATATGATGTTATTTACTTCTTTTCTTATAAAAATACAAATATAAACTCTCGACTTAAGGTCAAGTGAAACCTTTTTTAATGTTATTATTAAAATACAATTTCGAATGGAAATTGCTTTATTTTTCAAGTTAGAGAATTTTAGTGGTTATTCTGTAGCATAAGTTCCGTTACGATATGCCACTTTTGCTGTGTCAACGTGAACTCGGTCTAAAGCAAATCGGATCATTACATTATAGAATCATACGTACCGATGGCCAACTATCGTGCATACCTTCTATCCCAATTCTGTGTTAAATTAGAATTTCCCAAGAATGTTTAGTCGTTGATGTTCGCTACATATGTAAATCAAATGCTTGCTGTATTTGCTTAATAATTTCTACCCGTGATATCATAAAGAATCGGTAGTAATTAAAAAAAAAAACTAACGTGGTTCTGAAAAAAAAATGTCTTACCTCTGTTAGACATAAGAAAAAAATCTTATTTAGAACTGGAAACTTTTAATCTAAAAAGGCATCACTAAATAAGCCGTATCACAGATCTTACTCTGGACAATAGATGTTCGTTTGGATCTCATTTTGAACGAGATGAACTGTCTGCGCAATATCGCTACATCATTCGGCTTCACAGATAAAGGTAATTGTAGAAAACAGAAAAAAAAGGACCGCGAAAGAAAGAAAGAAAGGAAAAGTGAGTGAACGGAAGTATTGGCGGCGAGACAAAGGCAGGAATCGACAGTAGACATGGGCTCATCCAGTGATGGTTAAATGAGGTATGTTCCCGATTGTTTGGTCATGCAATTTAAAGCCGTTCAATTTGGTCTGTCTGTGTTTGTCAATGGCGACCGAATATAGTGAATTAACCAGTGGATGAGTGTCCTATTTACAAGGACAATACATTAAACTCATCATTTTCACCTTCCAATTGAGGGGACAAACCGTCATAGAAAACGTTGTAAACTATAACAGACTTCATTATGACAACTTGTTAAAACTTTGGGGAGAACTTTTGCTGGCGATATCCGGAAGAATACCATTTTGCTCTCCTTTTCACTCATCCCTTCATCTTCTAGATATTACGTACGTTGAAGCTGTTGCATAAAGTCAAACGATGGTGTTGCACCAAACTGACACGTATTTGAATTGTTTCCTTGAAATCAGCAATCTCAGAGGTTGAAAAAATACATCTAATAAACAGGTGTCTCTAATTCACCCTTTATTGCCTCTCTCCCATTCTACATACATACATACATATCTCTATCTATAAAAGGCAGGATGTGTGTGTGTGTGTGTGTGTGTGTGTGTGTGTGTGTTTGTGTGTGTAACGAATGGACGGCCGCAATTTTCGACTGTCTATTAAAATTAAGAGTAAAAATATTTGTAATTGTAGTTAAATAAAACGTATTCTAACCTAAACATCCCCACAAATGTCTTCAAGTATACAAATAGAAAAAATAGTCGTAAGAATTTTTTGCCGTTAACAATACAACTTTTTAAAAAAATCCAGACGCTATGCATTTAACGGATGTCAGAATTCGTTGAAAAATACATCCCTACCCCTACGTAAACGAAAACCGTTTTTCAAACGTAACTAATAACTGATACAACAAAAGTTAATGAAGATGAACACGCAACCACCCCTTGTCTGGATGAATGGATTTCTCTGTATCCGTAGAAACGTGAATAATTAATTTGTGGCTTGCCTTTAAAACTCAGTAAATTTAAAAATAAGTTCGTCCAAAATTCGCTTGAGGATGAAATGGAAATAATGTCTTTAATTTAATTACAAAATTAAATTCGAATCTTTTAGCTTCCATCTTCGAAACATGGTTAGAACTGTGTAGCGAAAAACATATTTTAAATCAGTTAATTTATAATATTAATGCTCTGTAAATTTACATTGAGCACTATTTTGTAAAAATAAAAATATCCATAAGAATAAGAACACCTGATTATATATCTTACTGTTCTTTCTTTCTTTATATATATATATATATATATATATATATATATATATATATATATATATATATATATATAATTATGTGTGTGTGTGTGTTATGGATTTTCCCGCCGATTTCGATGTATGAGGATCCAACAACCTCATTCAGTTTTTTATGATTGTGTCGTATGTAGCATTCAGAACCGGTAGTGACCTGCATACAAATCCACATATTTTGCCTTAGCGAGGATCTCGGGACATGGCAATAGGAATATGGCCGTTGTGTTTCTTCTATTCCCTCAATGACGAGCTATTTTCACTGGTGCCACAACTGCATGGATTTCAACATTCTACTAGTTTGGTATCTTGGTCCCACCCTTTTACTATCGAAACAGTTAAATGTAACCGCCTCTTCTACTACAACAGCTTCTTCCTGCCTCGCACTTTCCGACAATGGAAATTCCTTCTTCTTACTTGCTTCCCTGATAATCTTCAATAATTTAAATGTAATGTCAATCGACATCTGCTGTTGCCTTGATCCTAGTTCTTAATCTTATCCTTTTCTTAACTCCTCATATACACAGTCTTTTCCCTTGCTTAAACTCTGTGTAGCACCTTGCACACTAATGGCACATATATTGTTGCGTATATTTTGACAGAATGTTTTCATTACGACATGTCTCATAAAATAATTTAGACAGTATGTTGATACGTATTCGTTTTATTCATCAGGGTACTGTTTTCTTTAAAAAAAAAAGATTTACACATTTCAATGAATAAATTACCTCCCTTGACGTATGCACGTGTGTCTACATGATCTCTATCCATAAAATGCAGGATGTGTGTGTGTGTGTGTGTGTGTGTAACGAATACACGGCCGCAATTTTCGACGGATTTGCACCAAAATTTGCATGCACATGTTCCAAGTTAGCAAAAAGGCTAATACCGACTTTGCATTTCCAATCGATAGTGGAAATAATCGATTTTTTCATCCTTCTACGGCAGTTTTCATGTAGTTTGCGGCTATTTCGTACTGGCCAGAATGAGAGCCTATAGCTGGCTGCCACGAATAGATAGGAATATTCTATTGGCCAGCGTGAGAGCCAACACGAATGTTAACTAGCATGCTAGTATGCAAAAAAAAATCGATAGCTGCATTTTTCACAATTGGGAAAAATTTAAATCTGCATGGCACTTTACTCTAATTGGCTTATTCGCTTGCTTAAACTCAAAGTTGATTCTGATTCCGCAGAACTGGGTTTGGTGTGAAAAAGTATATGTTGTTAACATTCTTTTTTCATTCGGTTTTTTCAGTTACGAGTCCTTTTTTTTAATCTGATCGTTTTGTGTTCTTTTTGTTTAGTTCTTTTTTCGTAACAGATTTAATGTTTAGTATAGAGCTTAGAAAAAATTCGCAGTGTGAGATAGGCAAGAAGTAAGGCATGTAGCAACATCAGCACGGCAAAGGGCACTCTTTTAAAGGCAAGGAAGGGCAAAAATATTTTAAGTCAAGTGATAGCGATTGCTGTATGAGTCGTACGATTTTTGAATCAAGCACAGGCAACGCCGGGCCATGCTGCTAGTAAAATTTAAAAGTTTTACAGTACATAACCTTAACGTTTTTAAGTTCGCAACTTTAATTTTCAGATGAACACAACAATTTTGTCTTAGAAAAATAATGAACACAGCAATTTTTTGTCTTAGAAAAAGCAAGACCCTGATGAGGACATCGAAATCTGTCTGTCTATATTTCTGAGATGAGGTATTATGTACAGTATTTACATTAGTCGGACTATTGTCCTCATCTTTGTCGCCATATTTGTCACAACGTTTCGGCCGTTGTACTCTTCGGTTTTCTTCAGTGGTTGGAATTTCGAACTGAACCCTTTATTTCGACCACTCGGGTAGACTGTTCTAGTTCCACGTGCCATGTTTGATAGATGTCAGTTATCAGTTATCTCCTGCTAATTTTCCCTCTGAAAGTTCTCCACTGCCTTAACCAGGTATTGAACTCACACTCTTTGGGTCTGTCACTGATCTAACCAACGCGTTAATCCACTGTGCCATGTGTCCTTGAGGACATCTGCGTATGAATTTCTGGGTATTATAAACCTAATGTTTTCGCAACCATTTTTTACCAGTGCTCATATTGCAATTTTGCTGTTATCATTTCATGTTTTTACCAGAGTTCATATTGCAACTTTGTTATCATTGCTTTTCTCTGACACTCCTTATTACTGTTTCCCATATTGTATTTATTTCTATGCTTGGTCGGCTCAGGAGATTTTTGTGGCCTAGCATATGTGCTAATTCCTTAAGTTTACGAATTTTCCAATGGTGTTCCCTGTCTATGATCTCAACATGATCCCACAGGGGACGGTGATTTCCCTTCTCTCTCCATATGTGGTCAGCCACGCTTGATTTTTCTACTTCCCCTCGCGTTACAGATTTCTGGTGTTCTTTAGCCCTTACCTTGAGGGGGCGGCCTGTCTCTCCTTTATATTCCTTTCCGCAGCTGCACAGGATAGCGTACACACAGTCCTTAGTCATGTTCTCCTCTATGGGGGGTCTCACTCGAGAGAGATATCTGTGAAGTGTTGTCACGCTTTTGAAGGTTGTCCTGATGTTATATGGACCGCAGATCCTTTGTATTTTCTCTGATAACACATTCACATAAGGCAGGCAAACTGTTTTCTTAGTGTTGTTGTTCTCCTCCTCTTGTACCCGCCTATTCCAGTTTTTTGGGGCTGCTGCCATGTACCCAGGGTAGCTGTACTCAGAATAAAATGAATATGCATTAGCATGGTAATTTTCTTTCTTCCTTTAGTAGCATCCTATTAAAAATAAGTAGACAAAACATATATATATATATATATGTGTGTGTGTGTGATTTGGGATATAAAACCAATAAGACATAGTATAAGTTATGGCATTCGGAACGCCAAAACCTCTACTAACGCTGCTCAAAAAGACCGTTACACGTTCTTTCTTTATTTTTATTCAAGTACTTTCGAGTTTCACTGTCATCACATAAAGATTTCTCCAAAGAACTTTAATTAAAAAGAACCAATAAAGACTTTACGTCTAATTCTTTATTGTAATTTTCGAATTTTCGGATAGCTGTTGAGTATTGTGCTGGAAGTTGTGGATAAACTTTATGAAGTTCATATCTTGCAATTTTTCTTCAAGTAATTTCGACTTTCGCTGTCATTATCAAGAACCGGTGTTTTGTCTGTGTGATTGTCCTGGTATTCTTTGGGAATCTGGACAATTGAAAAGTTTTAGCTTGGCGTCATATGTAACGGCTGTTAGGAATGATCCTGTAAAAATGAATTCGTTTTATTTATTTTAATTTATTGTTTTATTGTTATTATTTTTTACTTTAATATAATACTGAAAACAGACGGCTTAGGTATGAGTTCAGCCCTTGGAGAAACTATCTAATTTCTACGAGTGTCGTGAGATATCGACGACATATTCATATTAGCAAACAGTTTAGAAGAAATCAAAATAACTGAAACAAGCCTAGGGAATAAGTTTATCCTAAACGTAACTTACGAAATAAAAATTAACAACAAAATCCCTTTCTTTGACGTATTAGTCGATGCCAATAGCCATAATTTTATCACTTCTGTTTAAAAAAAAAATAGCAGAATCTCGTGTTTACTCAACTACAAAGTAATCTTTTCTTCGGATATATTCTATAAAGAATCTGGCAACATTAAACAATCCGTAATCAAAAATCATTTCGCCAACCACGTCGGCGTATAACAACTAATATTAGTCTTAGCGAAATTCTGAAAAAATAACGCCAGACCCCTCCATGACGCAAACAAAACACACTAATTACTTATTTTATCGTAGCCAAATGCACCTAATCATAAGCAGGGTGAAAAAGCAATTAATATATAATTCATCGGTACATATTATTCAATGATCCTAAAAAACACCCAAGATTTATCATCTACTACAAAGAGTTTAAAACATTTAATTATTACCAACAACACCAGGTCTTATCAATCCCCCACTTGTAAAAATAATACTGTTTATAAACCCTCATAAGGGGAAGATTGCATCTCCATAAACAAAAAATACAATTAAATACTTACATTGGGCACACATGAACCACCCTCTCTTGCAGACTGACTTGTCACCTGTCGTAACTCAGTGCAATGCGTGAACACATCGATCAGTACATCATAAAGGACAAAAGGACAACTGTCAACATAAGACAAGTACTAATCCTATCCGATATTTTAGGTGAAATGCTGAAGGAAATTTATTTAAGTACCTAACATGTGAGCAACGATGATGTCTTGGAGAGGATGCAAGCAACGAGGAAGCTTATATTTAACATCAAGAAGAGGCAGGTGAAGTTTTCTGGGACACGTAATGAGAAAGGAGGACTTGGAGAATCTGATACTCACAGGTCGAATAGAGAGAAAGTGAGACAAGGGAAAACAACACATGACCTACCTGGCGGGCTGAAGCAAGTGGATGATAGAACTTGGTTAGCGGGAGGTAGCAGAGAGAGGAAATTTATTGAGAGCAACAAGGAATATGGAGGAAGTGGAGAGCCATGATCGCCTACTTCCTGAAAGGATATGGCACATAAAAAGAAATGAAAGATTGTCTCCTTATGTTGTTTGGTAATGCTGCTAGTGTAATTTACTTAATTTTCTTTCAGATTATAAGAATATTATTCATAATATAGTTAGAAGTTGTCCCTATCTTCGTCCTAATTGAAGAACATATAAGTAATTGAACTGAATGAGTTTCGTAATAGTGTCAACGCAAGCGCAGCAGCAAATTCCATGTTGCACACACATCCGGTCGATGCATTAAGTAAAATACATACTAGTGGGTGGTTTTCCCGTTTCAAAACTGGATATTTTTAGTCTAGAGGGCTAGATCTGAGAGGGTCGTTCGTAAGGAATTTGTTCAGAAAATTTTGAAGCTGCTGTTACAGTAAATACTGTCAAACCGTCTAGGGAATATAGGGTGAAGTTTAATGTTAGTCATACCACAGTACCACGCGAACTGAAAAGGACTGAAAAGTTTTCCGTGGTTGGAAAATGGTCCAGAGAATCGTTAACAACGTATCGATTGTTGCGTGTCATTACTTCTAGTACCATTTTTGGACATGATTTTTATAGGTGCTTATAAATGGATCCTTTTCTATAATGTTAAGACAGTGGATCTGTCGAGGAAACACACCTGCTTAACAAGGGAATGAACTTCATCCGAAGCAAATCATCTTGGGCGTATAGTGGAATATTCAAGTAACCATCCATTATGAACTTTTAGAAAATAATCAAACAAGCAACGCTTATCTCTATCCACAACATCAGCTTTGGACAGAAAACATCCAATGTTTATTAAACAGAAAAGGAGTAATATATTCTTCATATAGGCAGCAATCCCGTTTTTTATGCAAGTTTCGTTGAAAATGACTGATATGGTGCTGTAGTTGAGTTTTTTGTATAATTACTCTACTCATGTGTTCGTATACTTTATTTCTTTTTATGACATTAATTACAAAAAAAAAATATATAATACATGTCATGAAAAGAAAAATATTATACAATAACATAAAAATTAAGTAAAAAGCTTAGCCACAGCCCCTTACCTTGTCAGTCATTTTCAACAATATTTGCACACACACACATATATATTAAAGACATTTTTATGTTTAACGTTCTTTTTATAGATACAAGTATTTAAGTAAATGCTCTGTTTATAATAAACAGTATTAAATAACATTTACCGGCCTGAATGTCCGAGAAATTTTCATAGAAAATATTCGTCCTTTGACAGGATTCGGAACTGCATCCTATACGGAACTGTCATTTATGCTGACGTGCCTTAACCGACTCGGCCACAAAGAAGCTCTCGCTAGGCAAGGTCGAATTTAATGTATGACGTCATTTGTTTACATTTGATACGCCATGAGCAGTTATGAATGTACGAGATTCATGAAAGATTGAAGTTTATAAGCAGTAAATTCGACCTTAAATGTCGACATTGATGTCAACACCGGGAGACTCAGGCTATATCTTCCTTATGGACACACAATAAAAACAGTTTCCCCGCACTTAATAATGCGTCAACACTTTCCAGCAAACCTTCAAATTCACAATGGAATATCTCACCCTTTCCATTCCGTTTCTGGATATATTGATACATCTAAATAAGCAATATATGTCCACAACATCATACACCTAACCCACTGATGGTCATTGATATCTAAATTTCAATAGCTTCCATCCCACCAAACTAAATTATCAATAATCTACAGCCAATATTTACACATAAAACGTATCTGTTCACAAAATGGGGAGTAGAAAAAATACACAGGACAGCTATTCAATTACTTTTGCAATAGTAACCACACAGTTAAAGCTACCAAAGAAGTAAATCAGTAATACTTCTGTGCCGATCTATATTACACACACATACATACATATACAAATACAAATCACATACAACGCCAATCAGTCATTGGTTAATTAATCACCATTACCTTACAATAGACAACTTCCAAATTGCAGCAATGTGACAATTTTGTAATAGCTCTATTTTCATGTAGGTAATTTTGTGCACTTTTAGGAGAAACGGATCCCAGAAGCTTTCTTAAGTCGCCCCAAAACTCACTCGCTGATTGGTCAATGCCAACCAATTAGATCGTCTGCACGTGAAGAATAACTCTTCCCGCGCAGCGATTTGGAGCCTATGATCACCTTTGTAAGCAAGAAGTATTCTTAGCTAAGTACTGTGAATTCAGCTGCGAAACGAATCCACGACTGTTGAAACCATGCGCCAACTTTCTCACTCACACCACCACTCACATGCTGAATATTCCTTATAAACTCACATAACCTTTTCTTACACAGCTAATCTTCTGAGAACACTTATTACAAGAAACTCTCATAAAATTTCTTCAAGTGAACTTTGAAATACAAAGATAATAGTTAAAGAGAGACAACTCTTGATTTATTCAACCTTTTTCCTACCTAAATGCATGCCTTCTTTCACATCGTTGTTTGATATTGTACGTCTTGTTAAATACATATTTTATGTGTAATGATTTCTTTTGCTTATCATTTTTCACGTCAGTTTTGTTTCCTAATCTAAAGTTAAATTAATGTGGTGAAGTCCGCCACATTTGCTTGTAAAATAGAAATAATCTTCTAACCTAAGTTTTATATTTTATTTACAATATTCACAGATTTTCCCATATCTTAATAAATGTTTCCAGCGTTTAAAACTCGACCAAACAATTAGAATGATATTCAGTGAGAACCTTCTCAACGCTATGTGTCAGCCCTCAAACTACACACAATCCTGGCATATATAATTCAACACCTCACCAAGGAACATCACCTGCAATAAATCTGATGCCAAGTCTGTAAACGTATTATCACTGATAGAATTTTCACACCTCGGCACTCACACAATATTCAAACCTCCAGCTCTTGTGACAATTCAAATATATTTACTTTTCTGTCATAAATGCATAAAAAAGAGAATTATGTTTGGGAATCAGGTACAGAATTCCGTCTTCGTTTTAATAATCATAAAAAAATACACCGAAGTCAACAACAACAATTTCCACAGACGGTGAACACTTCAAGTAACCCTTCAATAGTATTGATTTCAGATGCGTGCTATTAGCGGGATTATTTAGCAGCCGAGTCGGCAAGAAAGTCGCATATGAGTGTTAAAATACATTTTCAAAATACAGTGAATTAAACAGGGATTTGGAGAATATAGTTTCAACAGGAAGCCCTCCAAATACCTCACAACGCTAATCAAATTATTGGGCCAAAATCACAATTCTTATGGAAATACAACATATGAGGACAAACAAAAAATAACAACATTCCCCAGATGAGTGGATCCCATCCATTTCTTTCTTTAGTTCTCGTCTCCTTGGAAAAGTACACAGGCGTGTCCGAAAATTCCGACTTTAAAATCTTTCTCTTCGTGCTTCAATTTAGTCAAAAAAAATATTGATCTCATTTTAGTGTTTCTTTTATTCCTCAAATTTAATTTGCCGGTATATATATATATATATATATATATAAAGCAAAAATGTGTACGTAGTCTAATTCAGCACAACTTAACGCCGATCCTCATGAGCCCTCCATGAGCTGATGTAAAAATATATATGATCTGTTATAATAAATACATTGAGCTCTCTGTTGATCAGTTGTAATAATTAATATTACTAGGATCCACTTGTACTATATATATATATATATATATATATATATATATATATATATATATATATATATATATATATATATAGTCAAACATAGTGAGCCAGACAAACCTAGCAAGGTTACACCTAAGCTTTCCCTGTCGATCCGCTTAAGTGAAAGCTTGGTAGGTTTGTCGGGTTCTCTAGGTTTGACTAGGCCTGCTCTACTTTTGTATTGAGCACTTTTTTAGTTAGTTGATTAATCGTATCGGGTTTTTTTTCTTTGGGCTTTGGATCTGTATGCTGTACGATTATTTTCAACAGACATTCATGTTCATAGCTCTTTCTTTTTTTAAAACATTTTTTTCTTCGATATTGATTTGCTAATGATCAAATCAAGAAACCGAAGGTTTTCCGAGACGTGTGTAGATACCTATATATATATATATATATATATATATATATATATATATATATATATATATATATATATATATGTATATATATATATATGTAAGTGTGTTTTTGTATGTCTACGTGTGTGTTTCTGTGCACGCGTGTGTGTATGCATGCGTGTGATGCAATGCTAAGCGGCTCGAAACAAGAAGTTTGTGGGCCATGTTAGTCATATATTTGTGAAAAGTATGAAACCATCTCTTCCTCCTATCGCAACGGGTTAAAGAGTAGATCATCCTTCAGCTAGAGGTTAAAGAATATGTCATCCTCCATCTACAGGTTAAGTAATAGGTCATCTTCCATCTACGATTAAAAGATTAGGTTATCCTCGAGCTACGGGTTAAAGATTAAGTTATCCTCCAGCTACAGGTTAAAGAATTGGACTGATCAGTCTGAAGGTGAAAGAGGTCGAGTAGAAGAAATAAAAAATGATTTAACAAAACCTGAATAGATGAAAAGTTCATCAGCGACGTTGATACTCGTTCAAAGTGTCGTCTGCCAACGTGGATGCAAGTTTGTTTAACGTTGAGGACATTTCCCCTTTGCTTAATATTGTTAGAAGATCTCTTAGATTTCTGTTCCGTGTTCATTTGTATCAAAGGAAATTCTTTAACTCGAATATTCTGATTATGAAGAAAATGCACATATATGTCTGTATTTTTTTCTTTTATTCTAAAAAAAAATGCAGTGAAATTTCAACAAAGTTCATTGAAGACTACGTGAAGATTCTGAAAGTGTAATTACCTGTCGGGAAATTTTCGCCGAAAATTAAGGAATATCTTATGTTCACCTCAAGGACAACGTACGCAAAGAATGGTGAGTTGGAGGAAGGAACTGAAGCTAGATGCAATACAAACAACACGTCACCTGGCAGAAAATGTGCAGGTGAGCCTTTCAAGGCTAGTACGTATTTTAAAAACCTGAGCAAAATTCTAGAATCTATGAATATGTGTTTCTCAAGGAATTGTGAAAGCGACCATCGGTTCACATTTAAACATTTATTGTAATATTCTTCGATAAAAACATTAAAAAAAAAATTTCTGAGTTACAATCTTCGAAAAATATGTCTTCGTTTCTCTTCTTTTTTTCTTGGTCTTCTTATTTTTTTTATTCCTCTTCTTTTACATCTTTTTCTACTCAGTCTTTTTTCATCTTTCTTTTCTTCTTTTTCTTCTTCCCCGTCTTCTTTTTTCTTTCATTCTTCTTCTTCCTCTAGTATTTTCCTTTTTCCCATTCTTCTTCTTCTTCTTCTTCTTAGTCTTTTCCTTTTTCTCTTTCTTCCTCTTCTTTTTCTTCTTCTTTTTCTTCTTTATTTTCTTCTTCCCCGTCTTCTTTTTCCTCTTCCCTGTCTTCTTTTTTCTTTCATTATTTCTTCTTCTTCTTTTTCTTCTTCTTCTTCTTCTTCTTCTTCTTCTTCTTCTTCTTCTCAGTATTTTCCTTTTTCCTCTTCTCCTTGTTTTTTCTTCTTTCTTTTCTTCTTTTTCTTCTTACACGTCTTCTTTTTTCTTCATTCTTTCTTCTTCTTCTTCTTCTTCTTCTTCTTCTTCTCAGTATTTTCCTTTTTCCTCTTCTCCTTGTTTTTTCTTCTTTCTTTTCTTCTTTTTCTTCTTACACGTCTTCTTTTTCTTCATTCTTTCTTTTTCTTCTTCTTCTTCTTCTTCTTCTTCTCAGTATTTTCCTTTTTCCTCTTCTCCTTGTTTTTTCTTCTTTCTTTTCTTCTTTTTCTTCTTACACGTCTTCTTTTTTCTTTCATTCTTTCTTCTTCTTCTTCTTCTTCTTCTGATTTTTCTTCTTAGTCTTTTCCTTCTTCTTTTCCTTCTCAGTCTTCTTTTTCTTCTTTTTTCTTCTTTCATAAATGAGTCTTCGTTTCTTTCTTCTTATTCTTCATTACACTCTCCCGTATATTAATTCTTCAACCCTTCCTTTTCTCTTTCTTTTTTTTTCTGCGCTTTTTCTTCAGTGCTGTTTTTCCTGTTTCTTTAAAATCTTTCACATTCATTCTGTTTCTTTAATTCACTTCTTTTATTTCTCTTTTATCTCTTTTTACCTTTTCTACAGTATGGTTTTCTTTTTCTTTGTCAGTCTTTCACATTTCTTCTTCATTCTCTTCTCTCGCCTCCACACTTTCTTTCCCCTCTACATCATTTTTCTTCCTTCTTCATCTTCTACGTTTTCTCCTTCCATCATTTTTCTATTTTTCCTCCTCTATTTCCGTCTACTTCTTGCTTTTCTTCTTCTTTTTCTAATTCTTCTTCCTCTTTTCCGTCTTCTTTTTGCTCTTCTTCTTCTTTTTCTAATTCTTGCACCTCTTTTCCGTCTTCTTGTTGCTCTCTTCTTCTTTTTCTAATTCTTCTTCCTCTTTTCCGTCTTCTTGTTGCTCTCTTCTTCTTTTTCTAATTCTTCTTCCTCTTTTCCGTCTCCTTCTTGCTCTTCTTCTTTTTCTAATTCTTATTCCTCTTTTCCTCTTCTTCTTGCTCTTCTTCCTCTTTTTCTAATTTTTCTTCCTCTTTTCCGTCTTCTGCTTGCTCTTCTTCTTTTTCTAATTATTCTTCCACTTTTCCGTCTTATTGCTCTTCTTCTTTTTCTAATTCTTCTTCCTCTTTTCCGTCTTCTCATTGCTCTTCTTCTTTTTCTAACTCTTCTTCCTTTTTTCCGTCTTCTCATTGCTCTTCTTCTTTTTCTAATTCTTCCTCCTCTTTTCCGTTTTCTTCTTTTTCTAATTCTTCCTCTTATCCCTCTTTTTCTTGCTCTTCTTCTTTTTCTAATTCTTCTTCCTCTTTTCCGACTTCTTTTTGCTCTTCTTCTTTTTTCTAATTCTTCTTCCTCTTTTCCGTCTTCTTCTTGCTCTCTTCTTTTTCTAATTCTTCTTCCGCTTTTCCGTCTTTTTTTTGCTGTTCTTTTTCAAATTCTTCCTCCTCTTTTCCGTCTTCTTCTTGCTCTTCTTCGTTTTCTAATTCTTCTTCCACTTTTCCGTCTTCTTCTTGCTCTCTTCTTCTTTTTCTAATTCTTCTTCCTCTTTTCCGTCTTCTTCTTGCTCTTCTTCCTTTTCTAATTCTTATTCCTCTTTTCCTCTTCTTCATGTTCTTCTTTTTCTTTTTCTAATTCTTCCACCTTTTTTTCGGTCTTCTTCTTGCTCTTCTTCTTTTTCTAATTCTTATTCCTCTTTGCTCTTCTTCTTGCTCTTCTTCTTTTTCTAATTCTTCCGCCTCTTTTCCGACTTCTTCTTGGTTTTCTTCGTTTTCTAATGCTTCTTCCTCGTTTCTTCTTCTTGCTCTTCTTCTTCTTTTTCTAATTATTCCTCCTCTTTTCCTCTTCTTCTTGCTCACTTCTTCTTTTTCTAATTCTACCTCCCATTTTCCGTATTCTTCTTGCTCTTCTTCTTTTTTCTAATTCTTCTTCCTCATTTCCGTCTACTTCTTGCTCTTCTTCTTTTTCTAATTCTTCTTCCTCTTTTCCGTCTTCTCCTTCATCTTCTTCTTCTTTTTTAATTCTTCTTCCTCTTTTCCGTCTTCATCTTGCTCTTCTTTTTCTAATTCTTCATCCTCTTTTAACTCTTCTTCTTGCTCTTATTCTTCTTTTTTCTAATTCTTCCTCCTCTTTTAATTCTTATTCTTGCACTTCTCTTCTTTTTTTGTAATTCTTCCTCCTCTTTTCCGTCTTCTTCTTGGTTTTCTTCTTTTTCTAATTCTTCTTCCTCTTTTCCGTCTTCTTCTTGCTCTCTTCTTCTTTTTCTAATTCCATTTCCTCTTTTCTGTCTACTTCTTGCTCTTCTTCTTGCTCTAATTTTTCTAATTCTTTCTCTTGTTTTCCGTCTTCTTGTTCTCCTTCAGTTTCTAATACTTCCTCCACTTTTCCGTCTTTTCCTTGCTCTTCTTTTCCTTTTTCTAATTCTTCTTCGTCTTTTCCGTCTTCTTCTTGCTCTCTTCTTCTTTTTCTAATTCTTCCACCCATTTTCCGTCTTCTTTTTGCTCTTCTTCTTTTTCAAATTCTTCTTCTTCTTTTCCGTCTTCTTCTTGCTCTTCTTCTTTTTCTAATTCTACTTCCCTTTTTCCTCTTCTTCTTGCTCTTCCTCTTCTTTTTCTAATTCTTCCGCCTCTTTTCCGTCTTCTTTTTGCTCTTCTTTTTTCTAATTCTTCCTCTTCTTTTTTTTCTTCTTCTTGCTCTCTTCTTCTTTTTCTAATTCTTTTTCCTCTTTTTTTCTTCTTCTTCTTGCTCTTCTTCTTCTTTTTCAAATTCTTCCTCCTCTTTTCCTCTTCTTCTTGCTCTTCTTCTTTTTCTAATTCTTCTTCCTCTTTTCCGTCTTCTTCTTGCTCTCTTCTTTTTCTAATTCTTCTTCTTCTTTTTCGTCTTCTTGCTCTTCTTCTTTTTCTAATTCTTATTCCTCTTTTCCTCTTCTTCTTGCTCTTCTTCTTCTTTTTCTAATTCTGCCACCTTTTTTCCGTCTTCTTCTTGCTCTTCTTCGTTTTCTAATTCATCTTCCTCTTTTCCACTTCTGCTTGCTCTTCTTCTTCTTTTTCTAATTCTTCCTCCCATTTTCCGTATTCTTCTTGCTCTTCTTCTTTTTCTAATTCTTCTTCCTCATTTCCGTCTTCTTGCTCTTCTTCTTCTTTTCTTATTCTTCTTCCTCTTTTCCGTCCTCTCCTTGATCTTCTTCTTATTTTTCTAATTCTTCTTTCTCTTTTCCGTCTTCTCCTTGCTCTTCTTCTCTTTCTAATTCTTCTTCCTCTTCTTTTTGCTCTTCTTCTTTTTTAATTCTTCCTCCTCTTTTCCGTCTTCTTTTTGCTCTTCTTTTTCTAATTCTTCTTCCTCTTTTAACTCTTCTTCTAGCTCTTCTTCTTCTTTTTTCTAATTCTTCCTCCTCTTTTAATTCTTATTCTTGCACTTCTCTTCTTTTTTTCTAATTCTTCCTCCTCTTTTCCGTCTTCTTCTTTGTCTTCCTCTTTTTCTAATTTTCCCTCGTCTTCTTCTTGCTCTTTTACTTCTTTTTCTAATTCTTTTTCTTCTTTTTCTTCTGCTTTTTCTCTCTTTTCATCTGCTTCTCCTTCCTTTTCTTCGTCTTCTTCTTCTCTTCCTCCTCTTTTCTTCTTCTTCTTCTTCTTCTTTGCCACTTTTATTTCTTACTTTCTCTTCTATTATTACTCTTTCTTTTACTTATTTTTATCATGTTACTTGTTTTGCGTTTTCGAATGGCAACTAGTCTCTAATCTTTCCTCCTCCGCTTCTTCTTCTTCTTCTTCTTCTTCTTCTTCTTCTTCTTCTTCTTCTTCTTCTTCTTCTTCTTCTTGTACTAATATTACTACTACTCCTTCTTCAATTTCCACAATGTTATTTTAGTAACAGCAATAGTTTTCTCCTTTTCTATCCATTATGCGTCTCTCCTTACACCGTCTCTCAAACTCTCTTCGTGATCTAAACGAGTCTACCTAAATTTCCGACATACCAATCTAATTTTAAACATGTTTTCCAAATCCGAACATTGAGAGACAAATAAGTAAGTAAATGAACTACGCAAAAACCGTCAAAGCAAAACCACACAAACTTGAAGACGACGTCGCCAGCAACAAAGGCGCTATCAATACAAGTAAGAAGATTCTATAGGAGAAGCCAATTTCAACCTGAGCGATTGACATGCCAAAACAACATTCCAATTACTTCTTATGTTGCTTGTCTAGTTAGCTTTTACTCTACCAATATTGCCTTTTCTTTTATTAGCTGTTGTTGATTTGAAATGAACATTTGGTGTTGATTGTCGAGCCGTTTTACTTTCACTTTCGCTTTTGGTTGGCATATTCATATTTCCCGAGTAAAATTTTCCAAAAGAAAATGAACAATCATAATTGATTTCTTTTCAGCATTTTCATTATTGCCAATTTGTATGTTTCCGTTTTCGTATCCCAAAAGAAAAGAATTAAAAATTTGATTCATCCAGATAATTGCATATCGTAAACAGATGGCTTTTATATAAACGTATTCACAAGATAGGTATTTACCATCCACTTAATGTAGGTAGAATGCGACAAAGGTAAATATTTAATGTGGATTGCCTATACACGTATATATATATATATATATATATATATATATATATATATATATATATATATATATATATATATATATATATATATATATATATAAAGGTCAGGAGAAAACACACACACACACACATATATATATATATGCCAAGGGAAAACATATATATATATATATATATATATATATATATATATATATATATATATATATATATATATATATATATGTATGTATATAGGCCAAGGGAAAACATATATATATATATATATATATATATATATATATATATATATATATTAGGTTGGTGCAAAAATAATTTCGTTTTCTAACATATGTTACTATGTGAGAAAACGACATTATTTTTGCACCAACCTAATATACATATATATATATATATATATAAATATATATATATATATATATATATATATATATATATATATATATATATATATATATATATATATAGGCCAAGGGAAACAATTACCGAGTCCCCTCGACCACTGTCACTATACATACCAACACTGTTTATTGTAATAAGGTGCTGCAGGAGTGTTGGAATGGCCAGTAGTCGGTGTTCCATAGAGATTAATGAGGAGAAGAAGAAGAGAGACAACGTTCCCATCATAGTCCAAATGCCGGAAATCATTAAAAGTATGAAAAGGTCATATGATATTATCAGTTTGAAATGATGTAATTAATATGGCTCGTATCAATTGGCTCATAGCATTTGCATACTTCTTTTTCCTTAAGCGTCCGAGTTTTAATATGCACACCTCACGCGAACACATCAACATGCATTACATCTCTGAATGGCCACGGATACGACAACTGAAATTATATTGTAGAATACTTACAGCTGTTATCTAAATAAACAAACAGAGAAAACAACTGTCTGTGCGTAGGTGTATCTAAAACCCATCTAACTCATGTTACATTCGTTCTATATAGACATAGTATTCCTTTTTGAAATCAAGATAATACCAGAAAAATCTACCATTCATCTGGTGCTTGAACATCCAGTATTGAGATTTGCGTTCAGATGAAGAGGTAATCATTAAAAATTAGATATCAAAATAACTGAAAAAAATGAGTGATTTTAAAATTGAGTTTAAAGTAACATAATTTCTGTGTGAATTTAAACATGTCTAGTTTAAAATCAGTTTAGAATATACCCCAATTGTGAATTAAGGAAATCAATTTTATTTCTTGAAAGGAATCAGAATTAATGAAAGAAGTTTCGTGACGTGATATTTTTTGTATTCCTGCTTGAATATCCAAATTTGGGATTTGAAGAACTCAACTTAATTGAAGTTCCACTGCGTTTCTGATTCGAAGAATCCAATTTTTTGCCCAAATCGGACCTTCGGTCCGAATTGAACTTTCGACACAAATTGGACTTTTAACTAAAATTTGACTTTCGGGTCAAATCACACTTTTAACCGAAACTGGACTTATAGCCGATCAGAGTTAAATGAGGTTTTGATGTTCCATAGAGGGAATTGAAGAATTCAACGTTATTTCTTATCATTGCTGTTTTCTAAGCTGGACCAGAGCTTCTTTTATTTTTGCGTCAGAGGCCTAATTAGCACTCCTCAGTTAAAATAAATCTGTATTTATTTTTACTAGAAAATCAACGAATTTTTTTTCATTTTCAATTAATTTTTCTTCGATCCAGGATATTTTTGAGGTTTCGAATAAAATTTGGACCAAAACACTCCAGAGTCTTCTCAGTGTATTTATCACTTCGCAAGCACCGGCTGCGTTTCGACCACCGAAGTTATAGAGCGATGATCCCAGGCAGCATATAGATGGGGAACAATAGTTGTCCATCTAAATGCTGTCTGGGATCGCCGGCATAATATAAACACCGTCATAATTTGTTTCTACAGAATTATACTGAAAATTCCATGAACTGAGCGAATAAGAAATGAGAAAGTCATCGAGAAAATGCCAACAAAACAAAAGACATATACTCTGAATGATGAAAAATAAATTGTTTGGACGTAATATGTGGAAGTGGGGCTTGAAAAGCTAAAACCTCGTGAGGCTTATTGAGGGTAAGAGAGACAAGATGAAGGCAGCAAGCCACTTATCTGACTAGCTTCTGTGAATCGATGGCGGAACGTAATGATGTCGGTAGCCTTAAGGAGAAAACGGCTAAGAGCTACGCGAGGTAGGAAGTTGTGAAGATCACCTGTAGCCTGAAGGGTCGTGGAAAATACATAGGTAGCATTGACAAATAGATAGAGGGTTAGATCACATACACACACAATGTAAGATTATGAATATGGGTGTGTATGTAAAAACTAACATGCATACGCCTGTATGTAAGTATGTCTACGTGTTGTAACATACCTACGGACGATAATGGGTATGTCCCCATTCACATAAATACTCTATTCTATGTTGGTCTGCAGATGGAGATTCGTCTCCAGCTGTGCTGGTCTAACTCTCAGCCTCCGAGCAGAGAGAATTCCCAGATGAGGCTAGGTTGAAGGACAGATTATCGTCTCGGGAGACAACTACCCGGCCCAGTTTTTAGGTCTACGTGGAATTTTTGGCCGATCCTACGTGCTCGGATACTCCACATTAAATTCGATCTTGTGCCACATCTGACCGGATAGGGTAGTTGGTAGATATCCTGCAGTTGGAGATTCGTATCCAGCTGTACTGGCCAAACTCTCTATTAGCCCTATCCCAGATATTGAGCACTTTCCATTAAGTACTGCGCATACACACACAAAGACGCACACAGACAACACACACACACACACACACATATATATATATATATATATATATATATATATATATATATATATATATATATATAGTATATTGCGACTAGACGACCGAAAGTCTCGTATAGAGAACCGACTGATTTACTGTCAGTCGGATTTTCTACCCCTAAGCACTCGGTAGAGAGAAACTTCTAATTCTAGCGTATTGTTTTTACGAATGTAAACAAACGCCAGTCAGTCAGAGTGCTCGTATTCATTTTACCGAAGAGCTATTCGTTTTAGTGTAGGCGACTGCTGTTTGTAGAATTAGGCTCCCTCTCTCAACAGTGCTCAATGGAATATACAGAGTGTTCATAAAGTTCGTGTGCACTTTAAAAAATTTATAACTTTATTTGTATTTGCAATAGAAATAATCCGTATAAATGTTATAAAGTTTAATGTACCTAGTTTCAAGTATAGCTAAAATAACTGAGATTTCAGGTATTACTGTAAATCAGTTGGCAAATGTTTTCCGTGAACTGAAAAATCATATTACCCTTTGTATTGCTAATGATGGAAGACATGTGGAAACTTAAATAAAATTTCAATAAAACCCTACAGATATAGATTTAATTCTTTCTAATCATTTTACAAATTGTTTCTATCGCAAATACAAATAAATCTATATTTTTTAAAGTGCACACGAACTTTATGGACACCCTGTATATATAATTTAAAAATCGCATTATAATTTCACTTTTCGGATGTTTAGCGGGTCATATCTTTCTGAAGCAAACGTTAATAAAAACACAAATGGTAATGTCGTCGTGAAGTCGTGCGCGCAGAATGTAAAAGGGTGAAAAGACTTTTGGAGTTTCCAAATGAGGTACGCAAGCCTGGCTTCGCAGTTCCCGATACGAGATTATATCTGATTAAAAAGCGCAAGATCAAAGTAGTGTGGATCTTTGGAGCCCTGATCGATGGATGAAGTTGCGTTTCTTCGTCAATTATTAAAGCCTGTATGAGGGATTGAAATTTGACTGGCTTCATGTGAAAAGGATTTGTAGCTCACCTGATTTCAATGACAAATAGATTTGTTCATTACCGTGTCTAATCCCAGAATGACATACACTTCATTGCGAATATTCGTCGGACGGCCTCCTACTTCATAATGCTAACCCATCGAAAGCTGTTTAGCATTCAAAATATATATCGAGTGTAAAAGCAAAATTGTCTGAATCATGTAACAGTATCGGAAAATAGTCCCTCCCACAAAAAAAAACAAAAACAAAAAAAAAAAAAAGAAAGAAAAACAGCTTAACTTATTGACTTGATTTTTTGAGGATTTTCAGATTAAGTCGTTTCACTTTCTTAACACCATTTGCCGTAAGAATTACTGAAAAACCATTTGAGTTATTCAGCTAGAAAGAGAACAGGTTAAAAATGTGCTGTGTCAGCCAAACTGTGTCTTCCCAATTGAGCATTGGTGAGGCGAAGAAACATCCACGAATTCAGCAATGGTATCATCATTCATACTCTGGCTTCCGTCTTCAAAGTCCGTTCAAGAACTTTCAAGAGAACGGTGAATGAGTTTAAAAAAGAAGGACCAGTAGAGAGGAAAACTGGATCAGGAGGTCTCAAGACGATGAGGGATCATTTCAGCTTAGAGCTAAATACATTCTTATTGTTCAAAGTAGAGCACATATATATATATATATATATATATATAGGCAGCATAAATTCATTCAAAAATGTTTCTACGAAGAGTATAGACATATCATCGCTAATTAATTTTATACCGATCCTTTCCAGTTGTCTAATTAGTTTCTAGATGTCAAAATGAATTTCATCAATGATGGCGCCGCAGTGTTTCTTTAACCCAAGCACAATAAGTTTGTCTTTGTAATTTACCCATGAAGATGATCGTGGAAAAGATCGAAAGTACTTGGGTTACAAAAACAAAACAAGTTATGGCTCCTTCCTTGATGAATTTCATCTTAACATCAAGAAACTGATTAAACGACAGGAACGAATCAGTAAGAAAAATAAGTAGACACAATATGTCTATATTATTCAATGAAACACATAGAAGCACTCACACGCTTATGCGTGCGAGTCTGTGTGTGCGTCATGTATTTTTGTGTGTGATTGTGTGTGTATATAAACAGTATATTCAAAATATCTACTATTTTCACATATGCATTTGAAAACTGTGTAATTGCACACTCTCTTCGAGGCAATGGTCTTTTTAATACGACCGTAAATCAAAATTAGTAAAGAAATTCCACTCGACATTCGAACTCGCATCGATTATTTCTTATCGTCTGGGATTATTGATTAGGGTAGAAAAGCCAACTCGCAAACATCTTTCACAGTTTAAAAGTTGCGGATGTGAGTAAATATCAGGACAGCTGACAAGGGCGATTATTTTTTTTATTATTTTCACATTCGCGTGTCATTTGTCGATGGCGAAGCAGTCACTAATCAACTGTATCAATAATTTAACGCAGTGTCACGAATGTGAAATATTATTTTTATGTTTCGCCATATTTTACAATTAGCTGAGTTTCATGTCTGTCACACGACACTGTAATAATCACCTTATTTACTTTGGTCAACTTTTGTATTTTGTCTTAATAGTCACGCTAGAGGATATTTATATACATAACACTAGTATATCATTAATATATATATATATATATATATATATATATATATATATATGTGTAACTATACTCGTCTCGAAAAAACCTTCGAATTTTTGATTTGCCAATAATCAAATCAATCTCGAAGGAAAAAAAGGTTTTAAAAAAAGAAAGAGTCAGGAACATGAAAGTCTGTCGAAAAAAATCGCACAGATACAGGTTCAAAGCCCAAAGAAGAAAACCCGACACGAGTAAACAACTAACAAAAGAGCTCAATACAACCGTAGAGCAAACCTATATAAAGCTAGTGAGCCAGACAAACCTACCGAGGATTCGCTTAGATGAAACCTGGTTAGGTTTGTCTGGCTCACTAGGTTTATCTATCTATCTATCTATCTATCTATCTATCTATCTATCTATCTATCTCTCTCTCTCTCTCTCTCTCTATATATATATATATATATATATATATATATATATTAAAGAAAAAACGACCATTTTAAGGTTCCATTATAATAATTTATTTCACCAGTGCCCTTTTAAAGGGCGCCGGATCATCAGATAGCACTTTCAAAAGATGAAACGAAAAATGTAATGGAAATTGCTGGGTAGTGTAAGTTTTTGTAATTTAACAGGGAGTGTAATAAGGAGTGGTTAGAGAGACATGGTAGAGTTTAGAGAGGGTTTAATTTAATATTTCTCTCGATCAGATTTAGTATTGAGGGAGAAGTGACCAGACCTTGAACTATTTAAACATAACGGAAGTGATATATTGAAATGGGAGGGGAGACGAGAGAAAAGAAAAAGAAAAAAGAAAGGAGGCAGTAAAGAGAAAGAGAGTGTAAATGAGTTTACAATATGAAGGAGAATATGAATATATATATATATATATATATATATATATATATATATGAATATATGAATATGAATATATATATATATATGAATATATATATATATATATATATATATATATATATATATATATATATCAAAGGATAAATATATATCAGTGTTCTTTTATATAAATGTATATATATATATATATATATAAAGAAAATGATATATATCTCTATATATATATATGAAGAAATATAGTTTTAAGGTGTGCTATATTTATCTCTCAATGTGCGTAATATCAGAGATAGAGCGTATGTAAATATAAATATAAAAGTGAACATTGAAGTCAACACTCAGAGGTGACAGGTCGTTTCATGCAAGGTGCAATCGTCAGGCCACCGATTGCGCCTACCTTGAAAACAGCCTGACGCCTCTGAGTGTTGACTTCAATGTTCACTTTAATACACACACACACACACACACACACATATATATATATATATATATTTTCACAGAGGACGAAATATTTTTTAATCTTAAAAAGGACAAAACATATTGTACTTATTCTAAAAAAAATCTAAAATTAACAACACCCTCCGCTTGTGTAACGCACCAGCATAACAAATTTAATCCGATGAAGTACTAAAGAACAAAACACGTCACAAGTAATCCTTTTTGACATAT
>OZ010589.1:49724721-49739721 GCA_963932145.1 Acanthosepion lycidas | reverse complement strand
TGATGGGTGTTTATTAAGTTTTCGATATCTTGATACATTAACTGATTCTATCAATAAAAGCTTTATTTTTTGAAGTAGCTCCTTCTAGGAATGAAACTCGCCACTAACTTATTTCGTCCTCCCATTCCCCCGTTTTATACGGATATATCATTTTTTTTCTTTTTGTCTGTGATATTTTATTTCCGATTATTGTTCCGATACTATTAACTATAAGACTCTTGGCTACAGCAAACTTTTCCGAGACTGACTTCCGTGGCGGAACTTCTGGATCTTGGTACTATGTGCATTTAATAGGTGATAGATAGAGCTTAATTGGGCACGTAACCGAGTGGTTACAATGTTCGCTTTCGGACCATGAAACCGGGTTCGAATCTCCTGATTAGTCAGGAAGGTGACTTCTTGATATTATCTGTCTGGAGGAGGTGATAGCAGCGGGTGGCACCTTGGAAAAGTGCCTAAAACATAGAGAAATTGGGTAGAAGGACCCCCAAGTAGTCGTCTATGGTTGTGTTAGCACGATGTCATAAGTCATCGTGACCGAGGGTTTGAGGCGTGCTGGCCTTGTTCAGACTGTTTATCGTGTTAGATAACGCTCAATCTCCCAGTATGCTCAGCATAGTCACAGGATAAACCACAGGTGAGCTCCGTGGGTGTTGAACAAATACAAATGTGCCTGAGCATATTTCTGCAACTGGGATTAACTAGCCACCCTAGTAGACTGGCATCTTTGCATACGCTTTCCATGCCTATAACTTTTACTATATACACATAACCCTCAGCTAGCCTTTTAAATGATTGGGAAAATATAGCACATCAGGAGGTGAATCAAAATGAGAGAGAAACAATTCGATATGGAATCAATTAGCTACATAACATGTCCACAAGTCTTCGAGGTATGCTCTGTTTAATCGGGAACCTTGTCGCGATATACTTGCCAATGAGACATGGTTTCCAAAACACCCGCTAAGTCTTACTAGAGATCCGGACACTATAAAATAAAAGCTTCTATTATTATGTGAATTCTCGGGCATATAGGGTCACCCTTTATATAAAAATCTGTGAAATTCATAGAGCTAGAAAGACAATACAATCATTAACTCCAGAATAGATAAAATATACAGGGTCTGAAAATACTTAATATAGAAAGTATTCTCCTTTTTGCAGCTTCTTATACCAAAGCTTGTTTCCCGTCCTGGGTAAGACGTTAAACTACATCCGCGTCCTGGATATGACGATAAACTACGTCCAACTGATAGGCCTCTGATCAGAAGGTTTTGAGGAGCGTGGAACCAACTCTTAAATGCTGGTGTTCACAGGTCCACCCTGACACGAGATAGTAGCACCTGTTACGGTCCCTGCTATGGGCAAATAGTTAATTTTTACCAGCAATACAATTTTGAAGGAAAAATATGACCAGAAACAGATTTTTGAAAAAACAAAATATTGCCAGCAATAAAAAATTTGGTTGGCATTAAATAACTCATTGAGGTTGAAATGACGTAAAAAAATAAACCAAAGAACACATTATATTCATACGAACCTGTCCTAAAAATCTTGTCGGCATTAAATAAACAATTGAGGTTAATATGCCGTAAAACAAAATAAACCAAAGAATACATATTCTATTCATACGAATCTATCCTAAAAAATCTTGTCTGCATTAAATAAACCCATTGATGTTGATATGCCGTAAAACAAAATAAACCAAACCAATCTAAACCAAAGAATACATATTCTATTCATATGAATATATCCTAAAAATCTTGTCGGCATTAAATAGCACATTGAGGTTGATATACCGTAAAACAAAATAAACCAAACCAATCTAAACCAAAGAATACATATTCTATTCATACGAATCTATCCTAAAAATCTTGTCGGCATTAAATAACCCATTGAGGTTGATATACCGTAAAACAAAACAGACCAAACCAATCTAAACCAAAGAATACATATTCTATTCATATGAATCTATCCTAAAAAATCTTGTCGGCATTAAATAAACAATTGTGGTTGATATGCCGTAAAAGAAAATAAACCAAACCAATCTAAACCAAAGAATACATATTCTATTCATACCAATCTATCCTAAAAATCTTGTCGGCATTAAATAAACAATTGAGGTTAATATGCCGTAAAACAAAATAAACCAAACCAATCTGAACCAAAGAATACATATTCTATTCACACGAATCTATCCTAAAAATCGTGTCGGCATTAAATAACCCATTGAGGTTGATATACCGTAAAACAAAACAGACCAAACCAATCTAAACCAAAGAATACATATTCTATTCATATGAATCTATCCTAAAAAATCTTGTCGGCATTAAATAAACAATTGAGGTTGATATGCCGTAAAACAAAATAAACCAAACCAATCTAAACCAAAGAATACATATTCTATTCATACGAATCTATCCTAAAAATCTTGACGGCATTAAGTAACCCAATGAGGTTGATATACCGTAAAACAAAATAAATCAAACCAAACCAAACCAAAGCTTGTTTCATGTACACAAGTAAAGACTCTCTATGACTCCAATATATTTTACTATTATTACAGTTTGATATTCACGCCACTAGTCTGATTAGAATTTAATATCCTTTAGGAACTATGATCTAAAAATAAATATACAGTGGTGATTATAATATGTACTGTGTTCCCGTAAGAGATACCAAAGCATGTTTTGTTTTCGCTATTACCTTAGTATATAAATAACTGAGGAGCCCCAAGGTTTGACCGAAACCAGGACCTGAAAAGCGCCAAGTAAAGTATCAAACCTTAAAGATGTCGATAGTTGTAGCAGTATAAATTAGGAAGTGAACCTAGCGGAACATAGAATATAAGAGAATAAGACATTTGAATAAAAGGAAAAAAGAGAGAGAATTATTCGCATCATCGTAAGACGGAGGTCGAATGTCCGACGAAAACCCCGAAACCATATACCTTCGATATGGCCGACGTTAATTTGATAGAATCCAAAGGTGAATAAAGACTTTTTACCTATGAAAACATCAAGTCTTGTTTGCTTTTTAATTCTAAGTGTCTCGTCTTTTTTTCAGATGCCATAATAGTAAATATCTTGGTCATTATTCAAGCAGGATCCCAAAGATGTTGCTCGCAGAATTTGGGATGTGAAAAGAAAATTAAACAATCCCGAATTCTGCGAGCAATATCTTTTTTTAAGTCAAGTGATAGTGATTGCTTTATGAGCCGTTTGATTTTTGAATCAAGCACGGGCAATGCCAGGCCATGCAACTAGTAACCTATAAACGTTCGCATCTTTTGACAATTATAAGACTACTGCGTGTTTTCGATTGCGTATTATATATTGATAAAAAACAACTGATGACTGTCAACATTCAGGAATTTTTGCTCTTCCTTGCCTTTAAAGGAGTGCCCTTGCCGTGCTGATGTTCCTACATGCCATATTTCTTGCCTATCTCACATTGCGAATTTTTTCTAAGCTCTATATTAAACATTAAATTAGTTCCGAAAAAAGAACTAAACAAAATGAACACAAAACGATCAGCTTTAAAAAAGGATTTGTAACTGGAAAAACCGAATGAAAAAAGAATGTTAACAACAAATACTTTTTCACAACTAACCCAGTTCTGCGGAATCAGAATCGACGTTGTGTTTAAGCAAGCGAATGAGCCAATTGGAGTAAAGTGCCATGCAGATTTAAAATTTTCCCAATTGTGACGAATGCAGCTATCGATTTTTTTTTTGCATGCTAGCATGCTAGTTAACTTTCGTGTCAGTCAGCTGTTGGCTCTCACGCTGTCCAATAGAATCTCCCTGCCTATTCGTGGCAGAAAGCTATAGGCTCTCACTCTGGCCAGTAGAAAATAGCCGCAATCTACATGAAAACTGCCGTAGAAGCATGAAAAAATCGATTATTTCCATTATCGATGGGAGTTGGGAAATGCAAAGTCTGTCTTGGCCTTCCCGCTAACTTGGAGCATGTGCATGTACATTTTGGTGCAAATCCGTCAAAAATTGCGGCCACGCATTCGTTACACACACACACGCACACACACACACACACATCATGTCTTTTATAGATAGAGATTACATTAATTAACCGGATTTTCGGTTAGTTTATTGCATAGTGAGTCGAGATGAGAAATCGGATCACCGATTTCCAATTCCATTAAAGTCCTTTACATTCATTTATACCCAAAATCCCTTGGGAAAAGTCTATTCCTTCGCCCTTCCAGCTATGGGTTAAATAATAGAATTCTTATCTCTAAAACATTGTTAATGCAATATTCGTTCTGAAAAAGAAAAAAAAAATTCTTACTATCTCAAAAATGAGTTTCGGATTGAAATAATCCAAAAAGGATTTTGATAAGATGTGAAAAGCAGATCAATAAAAAATTCCGGGAATTCTTACGAGATTAAAAAAACGGAATTTTTTTTTACACGTACTATTAAATACATTTTTTTATTTTCTTTTAAGGTTGTTTTTTTTTTAAACAAATTTTCATCCAAATCAAGAACAAAGAGCCACTCAAGGTAGAAGTTTATTAAATGACTTTGGATAGATTTAGGAGAGGGAAGGGAAAAGTTAGTGCAAATAGTTAACGGTTAATCTTAGATTTGAAGATGTCAAGATTTAGTGATCAGGCAAGTATTACACAACCCCAACCCCAACCCCTACCCCAACCCCGGGGGTTTGTTATATAAAGAAGCGGCTTTTATAGAGAAGCTGAATTCTGAAGAGATTTTCGGAACTCGTGAAAATAAGGGATGTAACTCCTGAGAAGTTTCTTTTTCTGTAGAGATAGGCTTTCGAATACTCGCTGGTGGGAGAGGGGCCCCAGTCCAAATATGGCAGCAATAATACAGTTCTAATCTGAGGAGGTCCTTATACAGATAAAGTCAGATTTATTCTGGAGCAGTACAAATGAGCAGACCACTTTTCCTGTGTTTTCAGTGATAGATAGTATAATTAATTTCCACTTGAGTATCCTGAAATAATTCCCTAATTAAAATCTGTCTAGAGGTTTTTGGAAGCTTGCTCCCTGGTTGTTGTAAATGCCAGCCTTGTCAAATACTGCTACCAAATCTATCTATCTATCTATCTATCTATCTATCTATCTATCTATCTATCTATCTATCACAATCTGTTCATTATCGATTGATCTATCTCAGATAGATAGATAATGAACAGACTGAGATAGATAAATCGATAATGAATATCTCTGTTCATTATCTATCTAACTATCTATCTATCACAGCTTATTTATACCTATGTATCTATCTATCGATCTATCTATCGATCTATCCATCGATCTATCTCTCACAGCCTTTCACATCATTTCGGTCGTTGTTTCCTACTCCCGCCTTCATCAAGTGCATTATCTATCCGAGTAACGTATAGGGAATTTCTACTGGGCACTAACTAGCCTAGTGGTTTAAAGCGTTTGTCCGAATATTTAGAAGATGTACTTATTGTGAGTTCAATCTCTGAGCAGGGTAGTGTGTACTTAGATACTGTTTAAACAGGGCGAGCAATAATGGAGAGCTAAATAATATGCGAATTAGACGAGATATTTCCAGACGTGGACAGTGGAACGGGTCTACTTCCATAGATTAAATAAAAGGTTCAGTTCAGAATTCCCTGTAGGTTACCCAGATCGGTATACTGCTGATGAAGCCCGGAGGATACAACGACCGAAACGTTGTGATAGCAAAAACAAATTTGAAGACAATACTCCGAATGTAAATAGTGTAAATAATGATAACTCCCCCTGACGAGCGTATCCAGACAGAAAAGTATGCTTTTGTTTATTCTGAAATAAATGTTATTCACGTGAATACTCATCTAGAAAACCATTGGAAATGTCATTAATCTTGAAACAGTTCCACTGCGCATGTCTTTTTTTTTTAATTTTGAACGCGTACATCTACCGCTGCGTAACATGTGTATCACCGTCACTTCCGGAAAAAAATGCTTCCTCTTCTTTTATCTTTGGAGAAAGATGGCGGCGTGCAGTTACATCAAGATCGACTGTCGAAAACAAAGAGAGAGGAAATATCGAGCGGCCACGCATCGTGTAGATCTGGAAATCTATTCCGATCTCTTTGAATAGAGCTCGCTAATACTGCCAACTGATTATTCGACCTTTTCATCTTACTTTCCGCAATGCTCTTGATCTGACCACAGTAATGGTCCATCGCCTCTATTCATATTCATTTGGAAATCTTTGTCGGCTGAAACAAAAGAGAACTGGATTAAAAAGACCTACAAATGGAAAGGAAAACACATACAAAGTATCACTTTTCAGAAATGGTAGAGATTGTATGTCGACAGAGGGTTTTTTTTTGTTGTTAAGCTGAAATAACTAGAATCGTATAACCGATGCTTTTCTTTTTTGGTCAATATGTTTTGGCAGCAAATAGTTTGTTTGCAGTGAGTTCAGATGGTTTCAATGTATTCGTCTTTGAATACCGGCCAACAAAGAGCATCGCGCAAAGCCAGTAAATGATTCATTTCGCACACGCTGTTGAAAATACCAGATCTCTTGGAAGAACCTCGAAAATAGGCATCTTCACAGCAGGGTAACTGAAATGGAATCACCATGTTTACATTCTGTAAAGAAGCGACACTACAATAAAAACACATTTATCTCTACGAGTGTAGATTTTCATTAACTATTGAAGATATATATCTACCGAAATAAAATTAAAAAAATGAATAACTATGAATTTGTTTAAATATGAATAGGTGTCGTAATCTTTAACGATAAATTTTAAGCTAGATATATTTGAAGTCAATAACATAAGTTAAATATGATGGTTTAAACAGAATATTAAAATAAGTTATTAAGTTGTTATGAATAATCAAGAGTGGTCTCCCCCTAGTTTTGTTACTCTCCTCTTTGAGAGAGCTATTTCTGTTTACTGGGACTATAAAAGGACACTATACGCGAACCATATATTCTCAGTTGGCTAAAGCTTTCTTAAAGCCTACACTTGTCATTACATAGAGTATTTATATTAAGTAAATAAAGAGTGATCTATAACATCTGTTATGTTGACATATACATAAATGTTTATAAATACACGGAGCGATGGATAAATTGTCGCCATTTTAAATTTTTAATTTCACGCATGCGTGTTGTTTGTTTTTTATTTTGTCAACTGAACAACATAGTAAGGCTAGTTGTGTGCCATCTTTGAGAAAAGATGTACCATGACGTAATTCACCCTACCAGAAATTTAGAAAAGGCATGCTGTACTTCTTGGCCTTCACGCCAGTATATGAACATTTCAGAGTGTTTGGGTGTCAATCTAAGGACGGTACAGAAGATTCGGAAAAAATTGGATGGTATATCCAGTAAACGTCATGGTATTTGGAGTGATAAGCTTTGAAGTCGACGTTATGCCTCCATTCATGTTCTTACATAGACTCAATAGGGAAATGTCTTGAAGAGGTAGCGCTGCCCTGGGTCAAGTGTGGTTACTGGAAGACTATGTCCGCCAACAGGACTCTGCAGCATGCTACACAAGCAGCAGAATTCAATCATGGCTGTCATATTATTTCAACGAACACACCACCCTTTACATCTGGTCACCTAACTCCCCAGACTGCAACTTATTATGTATGGGACGCAAATGAGCGACAGACAAACAAAACTCCTTTTAACGCAAGATGAACTGAAGGCCAAGATGATGATAGCATTCACTAACTGAAACAAGGAGACTGCCCAGAAAAGTTGCAGGAAATTCCGAAGACGTTTTGAGGGTGTGGCTGAAGCCAATGGCGATATTACTGAATAAATTTACACTTTAGAATTAATTTTTGGTAAATGTGTCTGTTAAAATGGGACGTCAGTGTTATTTTCATTTTTGCGTAATTTAGGCAACAATTAGTCCTACACACACACACACACACACACACATATATATATATATATATATATATATATATATATATATATAACCCATCAAATATTGCAGTCATATGTTCCCGCATGTGTTGATCAAGGACAAACGCTGATCTCGGTGGTTCTGGGCAACGGATTCTTATTGATTTTGCGTTTTTCCGTTTTTCCGTTTTTTTTTTTTTTTAAGTGTTTCGTCGGGTCTGTCATCAGCCAATGAGATTCTTCCACACAAGTATATTACTCCATATGTTTATTTCGTGACGTAATATTAACCATTATCTCCTTATTATCATTGAAGAGCAGGTGAAGAATTATTTCCGAAAATAAATCAAATAAATAAAAAAATTTTGAACGCTATTAAATTTAAACTCAATTGTCATTGTGGTCAACACCCAGCGGTGAAAATCTGTTTCATGCTTTAACAGAATCGTCAGAAAACCGATTTGAGCACTTTAAGTCATAAATATAGCATATCATTAAAGTATGTTTTTATTATATATATATATATATATATATATATATATATATATATATATATATATATATATATATATATATATATATTTAATATGTTAAAAAACAAAACGGAAATATTTTTCGGTCAAAAATGTTCCTCTTTTATTAAAGCATCATCAGAGAATGAGATATGTTGAAAATAGAAAATTCTGACATTTTTATTCCGCATCTTTATCTGCTCATACCTCAGGTTCCAATCCATATTTAACCTGTATTTGATACACACACACACATACACACACACACACACATACATACATATATATATATAACCTTCCATGTTAAAGGATGAGAGAAATGTGCTAGAGCCTTACAATTTTTTTTTATTATTTTCATTTCTCAAGTACTTTCGATCTTCTTCCATGTTCATCATCAGGGGTGCATGTAGTACAAAACTATATATTGTTCATTAGTATAACCTGTGCGTTGTTATCCATTACCGTAATATAATTACTTGTACTAATGAACAATAGATAGTTTTGTACTACTTTCATCCTCATATATATATATATATATATATATATATATATATATATATATATATATTCATTGTATTCTGGAAACAATTGATTTTGTAGAGAACATATATTAAAAAGAATGGACATTTAAATACATTTAAATTTCCATCCTTTTTAATATGCAAATGCGGCTTTTGTTAGAGGTTAAACCTATCTGAAATGTTTTGCCCAACCTTTAGTCTCACATGAGTCATCTTCCGGAAGGTAAAATAATTTAAAGACCGTGTATCTCTTATTTCCAGTTAGGATTCTTATACAAATGGATTTTCAGATTAGTCCAACCATTTTCGATGGATTCTTCTCCGAATAATATTTTATATCCAAGAAAAAATTGTTATTTTTTTGGCTCTTCGTTAGGGATCTTATAAATCTTTGGGTCATTCGTGTGTGCCACATGTGCTCATCCTAATTGCAATTGGGTGGAACACCTGTTTAAATGACAACCAGTAGCACACCGCATCTGCGCTTATTGAATTTTAGATCAACTTCTAGGTCGACCGGCTGATGCACCTGCCTTAATTTCTGGAATGCGTCGCATGCCTTACATACACACAGGAACACACACACACGTATATATATATATATATATTTATATATATATATATATATATATATATATATATATATAGAAAGAGAGAGAAAGAAAATGTGCGATTTAATTCGATCTTAGACCATTGGTATTTTTGTAGATATAGAGTGCAAAAGATTATTTGTTTTTTATGTCTTTTGACATATGGGAGAACATTATATCACATTGATAATATATATATATATATATATATATATATATATATATATATATATATATATATATATATATATATATATATTATCTGTTTATGAATTCTATAGAACAATGATCAAAGCAATGATTGCGACATCAAAGTCCTCTATACCGAAACGAGTCCTTCAAAACGTTTCTCAAGTGCAGACATGTTCACACACACACAAACACACACACGCACATACACACATACATATATATATATATATATATATATATATATATATATATATATATATAAATTTGCTGTCTTTACATTATCTATACTGGTTGCTTAGGATCTGAACTAACAATATACACCCAAAAGTAGTGATAAATAACGAGAAAGTCTGTTATTTTATTCATTAATTACGTTGAGGGACGCTTACTTCTTATCCATAAAAGTTGCTTCTAGACCCTTTAGTTTTAAATGTAAATGAATTAACTGTTTAACAGGATGCAAAGATTTCAACATTTTCTATAATAATATGTTGCTTATGCCAATGCAATTATTAGGTAACTGATTAATGTATTAACAAAGTTCGTGTCCATTACTTCGTTGAGGAACAAATTTCCGACAGGATTTTGAACGATCACAAAAAACAAAACAAAAAAACTTTAAATCTAAAGTTATCTTTCCTACATAACATCTTAATCAGCAGTTCTTTTTTCCTACGTTATTTCAAAATCATCCAGTAAATATCTAACTCTTGTGCCATGCATTTGCTTGTCATTATAAATATATAAACAAAAGACCACATTATATGGTAAAATTTAAAAGAATGCTTAAGATCAAGCGTATATAGAGAAAGTTACTCAACACTGCCTTGTGAATGTCAATTTCCAACCTCAAAAAATCAGATCAGGACCAGTCATAACTAGTCGATTACGTCGGTCTAGTGAGAGGATCTCAGCGAGCACTGTGCCTGTAAATCATGACATGTGTTGCCACAAATTTTCTGATGGAAACTGGTCAGACGTAACTATTCAGAACCCGATGATAGTTGTGTCGGCATGAAGCAACAAGTTATCGTGACAGAGGTTTTAAAACCGCAAGGTTTACTCAGCATCGTTTCAGTATATTCCAAAGGTTGTGCCTGTAAGTGTTGAGCAAAGACACGGAAACGACAATATATATATATTATATATATATAATGTCATCCACAGACAGACTCATCAGTGCGGCTAGACATCCGGTTGCCTCTAGCTAGGATCGAAACCCAACTGAATTGGTATCAGGCGGATATTCTACCACTAAGCTGTCGGCGCATGGGATGAAGGTGGATTTATGGCGTATTTATTTTAGGAAACACAATTCGGCTTGCGAAGAGTCTCGCAATATATATATATATATAGTAACATATGTGAGAAAACGACAATATTTTTGCACGAACCTAATAATACATTTACTTGTTCTTAAAAGAAATATAGTATATTAAAAATTAATAGTGAAAATATTTTTTTCAAATTGTAGTTAAATAAAATGTATTTTTACCTGAACACCGCCCCCCAAAAATCTTTAAATATACAAATAGAAAAAATGCCGTAAGAATTTTTGCCGTTAACAATAAATTTTTTTAAAAATCCAGACGACATGCATTTAACGGATATCAGATTCCATTGAAGAATACATGCCTACCCCCTACCAAAACATAGCTAATAACGGATACATCAAAATATAAACATAAAGAACACGCAAACACCCCTGTCTAGTAGAACTGAAATAATCTGTAACCTTGGAAACGTGAATTATGATTTTAGCTGTGTCTTTAAAACCCAGTAATTTTAAAAGTTACTCCAAAATTCGCTTGAGGATGAAATGGAACTAATGTCTTTAATTTAATTACAAAATTAAATTCGGACCCTCCATTTTTGAAACATGGTTAGAAATGCGTAGCGGAAAAACCATATTTTACATCAATTAATTATAATATATATATATATATATATATATATATATATATATATATATATATATATATATATATATATATGATAACACAGAGTGTTAAGGTCTAAAAATGCAGTTAATCTAGTAAATTGTTACAGATTTAAAGACAGGGTTTTGTAAAAATCGTCCTATTATCGAGTCTGAAATTCGGAAAGATAAGCTTTATGAACTTATCATTATCTTTCCATCTATCTTTCAGACTCATATATATATATATATATATATATATATATATATATATATATATATTCTATGTCTATACGCGCGCGCGCACGCGCACATGCACAGACATACACAGCGTACATATGTGTGTAAAAATGAAAATAAAACTGAAATCTCATTCTTACGGATATATTTACCAAAGTTACACAAGAAATTACACAAGATCTTGAAACACAAAAGAGTAAATTTATTAAATAAAATTGCCATTGGCATCAACCACGTTCTCTGGACGTCTTCAGGGCCTCCTGCAACACTTCTGGACGGTCACCTTCTTTCAGTTGGTGAATGCTGCCATAATCCTTGCTTTCAGTTCATCTTTGGTGTTACAAGAAGTTTTGTTGGTCTCTCACTCAACTGGGTCCCCACATGCAAAGAGGTTTGCAGTCTAGGAAGTTAGGTGACCAGATGTAAGGAGTGACGTGGTCGCATAAATTCTCTGGCAGCCATGACAGAATTCTTCTACCTTTGTGGCATACTGCAGAGTCTTGTTGTCAAACATAGAGTCTTCCAGCCGCCGCTATCTTGATGCAGGGCAGCACTACCTTCTCAGGGCACTTGATATATATTTCTCTGTTTAGTCTGGGACCCTGTGGGAAGATGAATGGTGGCATAACATCGTCATCACTCTAAACAACATCATCCAACTCTTTCCAAATTCTGCACTCTCCAGAGATTGGCACCTAAACACTTATTCATATTCATATTGGAGTTTCTACCGCGAACGGCAAGCATTAAAGAAATCATTCCCAAATCGGCTAGTCGAAATTGGATGTAAAATATGGACCATATATATATATATATATATATATATATATATATATATGTAAGCAAATATATGGATATAGATCCGACAGTATGAAGAAAAATATACGAAAACAAAATAAAACAAACAAAAATCCTTATATGCAATTATTAAAATTAAAACAGCATAATTGCATATAAGGATTTTTGTTTGTTTTTTCCGTATATTTTTCTTCATATATATATATATATATATATATATGCCTATATTTCTGAGATGAGGTATTATTAACACTATTTACATTATTCGGACTATTGTCCTCATCTTTGTCACCATATATATCAAAACGTTTCGGCCGTTGTACGCTCCGGTCTTCTCCAGGTTGTTGGAATGTCGAAGTGAACCGTTTATTTCGAACCAGTAATAAGGTGTGCCAGAGAAAAGCGATAATAACAACACAAAATGCAACATGAGCTCTGATTTTTTAAAAAATCATGCCAAGATAACAGAAAAAATTGCAATATGAGCACTGGTAAAAAAATGGTTACTAAAGACATTAGGTTTATAATACACATAAATTCATACATATATGCCCACAAGGACACATGGCACAGTGGATAAAAGCGTTAGTTACATCCAGTGACAGGACCCCAAAAATGTGATTTGAATACCCGGTTAAGCCAGTGGAGAACTTGGAGAAGGGAATTAAAAGGAGATGACTAATACCTAACATCCATTAAACAAGGCACGTGGAACTAGAACATTCTACCCCAGTGAGCGAAATAAAATGTTCAGTTCGACATTCCAACCACCTGAAGAAGGCCGGAGCGTACAACGGCCGAAACGTTGTAATAAATATGGCGACAAAGATGAGGACAATAGTCCGAATAATGTAAATAGTATATATATATATATATATATATATATATATATATATATATATATATATATATATATGTATGTGTGTGTGTGTGTTAATATATATATATATATATATATATATATATATATATGGAGATATATATATATATATATATATATATATATATATATATATATATATATATATATATATATATATATTATATCTGGAAAAGAAAACACACAAGGAAAAGATAAATTGTTGTAAATCGTCAATGAAACTTTGCTGCCCAAATTCACAATTTCTCGTGTCCTTTAAGGAACTGCGTTCCTGATCAAATCAAATTTTTGATTAATTTTAATGGTCATCCCACTACATGCTAATCAAGAAAACACACGTTACAATAATCAATCTCAATTCTCAATCCCTTAAACACCCATTAAAAACGTGCCAAACTTCATTTGCTACATACTCGTAAATAATACAAATATAATAGCCTCGTCTATATGTAAAAAAAATTGAAAAGAATGGAAACCTTGATAATTAAAATGAAAAAGCTGCCACAAAATAAAATCAAATATGAACATGGCCACAATGTGCTAATGGTGTTTGGAAAATATTAATAAAATCAAACTAAGATTACATTCTTATCACTCCAGATACATAGAGAAAAATCTCCACATTCAGTTAAAATTTAGAATACATTAAAAATATCGCTGAAAATGACTAATAAAATAAGAGACCGGATATATAAAACATTTGGGCAGCTTTTACACACTTTATATATAGAAAATAAGAAAATAAGAAAAATATTAATTGCTGTATCTAGTAAATCGTCAATGAACATTATAAAAGAACAATTGCTGGCAAAATTCATAATTATATATATATATATATATATATATATATATATATATATATAGTTTTAAGGTGTGCTATATTTATGGGAGAAAGTGCTCAATATCAGAGATAGAGCGTATATAAATATGAAATTGAACATTGAGATAAACACTCTGAGGCGACAGGCTGTTTCATGCTAGACGCAATGGTCAGGCCGCCTGACTATTGCGTCTCACATGAAACACCCTCTCGCCAATGAGTGTTGACTTCAATGTTCATTTTACACACACACACACACATATATATATATTGAAACATGGTTATTACTGTGTAGCGAAAAACATATTTTAAATAAGTTAATTTATAATATTAATGCTCTGTAAATTCACATTTACTTGAATGCATATATATATATATATATATATATATATATATATTCGGGCACTGAGGTCAAAATCAAGAGATGTCATGCTTCAATGCAATCTTTAGGCCATGTATTTATAGTTTTTTTTTATTTATCTATTGCAGTAGCCGTATTTAAACAGCAGCAGAAAATAGCTATAAACACCTTCCAAGACCAACGGAATATCTTTAAAAAATAGATCGAATCTTATCTAAATAAGCAAACACGAGAACAAATTTTTACCATCTCAAAAATCAACAACTAAAATCGAATACACCGAA
>OZ010589.1:49689721-49717221 GCA_963932145.1 Acanthosepion lycidas | reverse complement strand
GGATAGCCTTTACACGGAGAAAGCCATCCAACTGTCCTGCTATTTTAAACATATCTCGAAGGAGATGTGTAGCCTTGTCTTCCCAATGGAACGATGTAAACTGAAAACGCTCTCGGTTGGAGACTGAACTAGGTTCGCCAATTGCGTTCTAGGTCCTATTAACGGTTAAGCTACTCGACGGAAAAAAATGCCCGCCATTCTTGAAAGGGTACGGATTCGGTAAATAGTGATTTTCCAAGTGTAGCTTAGATGTGGCACAAGGTCGAAAGCAGTCATTACTCAATCGTAATTGTCCTAACGAGACAAGCTTTCTAACTATTACACCGCCTCAAGTTGCCTACGGATTCGGTAAATATACGCATTACGTTCTTCTGGTGCGCTCTTTTTCTTGCGCAGTGTCGCTTAATAGTTATATTAATTAATTTAGTAATTAATTAGTTTCATCTGAAGTAATCTGTAAATTTACTTAATTAAAATAAATATTTTCCACCTCCTCTTCCTCCTCAATTTTAATCTTACCTTTATGGAATTTTGTCCTGTTTCTTCGATCTGGAATATTAAAATTGTAATTAAAATGTTTTTCTAACTCTTATTCATTCTTTCCATCCCCTCTCTCTCTCTCTTTCTCTCTCTCTGTTTCTATCTATCTCTCACTCTCTTCCCGTACTTCGAACTAGCAATGATACTCGGCTTTGCCCATCTTCACTGCGATGCACAGTCGTTTCTTAAAAATTATTTCTGTATACAGTAACATATTAGTGTAGGTACTTCCAAATATTCACTAAACAGTAGCATATCCTGATGAAAAAAAATACGCTAAACTTAATAAAACCAAAGTTTTATTGTTACAATATCTATGTTATTATTAAGAGAAACAAGGAATTAATGATATTTGGTTATAAAACTAACACATTATTTAATTAGAAAATTTTTTAATTACTTTTACGTATCAAATATATTATGAACTCTTTTGGTATGAGAATGATATTTTTCGATGTATAAGTAATTTTTATAAAATTCTTTTTATTTTCTTTATTTTTATAATTTATAAACCATTAAATCCTTTATAATTCTGTATTAATTTGTAGTGGTTATGTGATATTAAATTGAAGCAAAAATTAAAAAAGAAGTCTAAAATTCAACGAACCACATTATTTTTAAAAGAATGCTGATTTTTCTTTTATGGCTGTATAAATAGATAGATTTTTGTCAATACGGATGTCCAAACGCAAAATCATCAAAAAAATGAGCAGTAATTATAGGAAATTAACGTTTATTGATAATTTTGTAACATTTCCTCAATTAGAATTTATAGGTAATTTGCCTGAACTTCAATAAAATATTATATTTCTTGGAATATTTAAAAAACAAATTAACGCTATATATATATATATATATATATATATATATATATATATATATATATATATATATATATATATATATATATATATATATATATATATATATATATATATATATATATTTCTGAGATAAGGTATTATGTACACTATTTACATTATTCGGATTATCGTTCTCATCTTGGTCGCCATATTTATTACAACGTTCCGGCCGTTGTACACTCACTTTGTCCTTCTTCAGGTGGTTGGGATGTCGAACTGACACATGGAACAGTGGATAAAGGCGTTGGTTAGATCGAGTGACAGGACACAAAGTGTGTGAGTTCAATACCCGGTTTAGGCAGTGGAGAACTTTCAGATGGAAATTAACAGGAGTTAACTCAGATAACTGATAACTGATAACTGACATCTATTAAAAACATGGCACGTGGAACTAGAACAGTCTACCCCAGTGAGCCAAATAAAGGGTTCAGTTTGTCATTCCAACCACCTGAAGAAGGCCGGAGTGTACAATCGCCGAAACGTTGTAATAAATATGGGGACCAAGATGAGGACAATATTCCGGTAAATAGTGTATATATATATATATATATATATATATATATTAGGTTGGTGCAAAAATAATGACGTAGTAATGTCGTTTTATGACGTATATTTAACATCAAAAAACGACATTATTACGTCATTATTTTTGCACCAACCTAATATATATATATATGTGTGTGTGTGTGTGTGAGAGAGAGAGAGAGAGAGAGAGAGAGAGAGAGAGAGAGAGAGAGAGAGAGAGAGAGAGAGAGGATCAAATATAGATCAAATATGTATCAGAATGATAAGTAAACTACTAATAGCAATCATTTCAGTTTTTATTAAAGCTTCATGGTGAAAAAGAAAGAAATTCTAGTATTGTTATTTTTGTGTTGTTTGATTTGAACTGATACTTTAAACTAACGTTATTTAATGCACGGTATACCTGATTGAGAAATATAATTCAAACGGCAGAAATGTAATATACAAGGATTTCTTTTTTTTTCTTCATATCTCAATGTCTGACGATGCTTTAATAGAAGGAAATCATGTTAGATTGATAAAATTTTCCTATTTTTTGTTCTTTCTCTTATAATATATATATATATATATATATATATATATATATATATATATATATATATATATATATGAAGAAATATACTCATAAGGTTTGCTATATTCATGGGATAAAGTGCTCAATATTAGAGACAAAGCGTGTGTAAATATAAAAGTGAACATTGAAGTCAACGCTTAGAGGCGATAGGCTGTTTCATGTTGGACGTAATCGTGGCCTGACAATTGCGTTTAACATGAAACAGCCTGTCGCTTCTAAGTGTTGACTTCAGTTCTCAATATATATATATATATATATATATATATATATATATATATTATTATTATTATTATTATTATTATTATTATTATTTACAGAATACTAAACACTTAAAATCACAGAGGTAATAATTTCTATTCCATGAGAACTTTAAAAAACAGCAGCTTTCAATCTTCAAGATCTACAAATGAAATGGAAAATAATATTTTGGGTAAAAAAACAAGAGACATTGCTATCTTCTTTAGAGAGTGGGTGAAAAGGCTGAGTGTGTTGATCTATTTTGACATACTGACCTCAGTATGTTATTTGAGGATGATGGAAGAGCTTAAAGTGTGAATCTGAAACCGTTCGTTTCTGCCAACGTACCAAAACTTTCAAATCTGACATATTTTCATTCAACAAATTATTTGTAAATAATATTAAATGAGAACATTTTTAAAGATTTCGCAAATTAGCGAAAAAGCGTTCGTAATCTTTTTTTTTTATATATATATAATTAACGAAGAAATTTAAATTAAAATACCAAAGAAATTTGAATTAATGATTATTAATTATATTCAGAGTCAAATATTTATATTTAAAGTAGCTTAAATTTATATATTAATATTTAACAGGATATGAATGTACTTTAAACTGAGGAAAAGTTAGATCGGGATTAATTCCCTGTATTTCGTTAATAAAATTCTGTAAATAATATTACAAAAGTGTCCGGTTCAGAACATTTTTAAAAGGTTTTTCGAAATTAACGAAATATATTTTTTGAAATAAATGCAAATTAGTTTAAGATTTTTGTAGATCAACCAAGAAAATTAAGTTAAAAACCTAAGAGATTTTAATTAAAAGATTAATTAAATTCAAAGAAACATACTTATACAGGTTAATTACCTAGAATCCTGACGTTTTTATGTCCTAGATATATTTATTAAGATTTATCAGGATATGAATGCATTTAACCTAAGGTAAAGTTAGGTCGTGTTTAATCTCCTAGTGTATATCTATTAAGTTTATGAGTTTAGTTAAAGACGTATTCCACATTAATTTAAAGGAGACCTGTTTAACCAGTAGCATCCAACTTGGTCAAAAAATGCACATTTACGCACACATATATCGTAACAAGGATAGACATGTACTGCTTGTCATTCGCGACAGAAGCTCCAATACGAACATTTCAGAGTGTCTGGTGTCACTCCGTTGAGGAAAGATACAGGTGTGTCTGAAAATTCTTGGCTTAAAACCTTTTTTCTACGTGCTTCATTTCTGTCATCTGTTTAATATTTAATATTTAATAAATGCTTCTCGTACTGATTATATTGGTACTCTTTCGTTTTTGTCCTTGTTTTATTAACTTACCTATCTATTTTATATATACCTGCCGTGCGTCAACGGCTTAGAAGTATATTCTCCGACTGACGCCAACTCAGTCTGGTTTGAACCCTACCTACAGGCAACCAGACTTCTAGCCACACTGATGAGCTGTGATACAGCAAAACAGTCTGTGGATGATAGTATATATGCTGCTGAAAAAATTATTTCGGTTGAGCTCTCAGGGAAAAAAAAGTATGAGTTTTTAAACAGTGACTATTACTGCTACTAACGCAATACACTTGAATAAAACAAATTGGGTTCTCTCAGTCACTAGCGTGCTTATCTAAAGATAAATGCGCTAAAAGTCACCTTCATCCCAACCGACGGTATGTTTTTTTGTTTTTTTTTTGTAGAAACGTGTTATTGTTAACGGATAAAAACTTCTTTTTTTTTTTGACGGCTAAACTCTAAAAAAACATATTACGATTCGCATTTAATCTTTCGTCTCCGATGCTACCTGGATTTATTAAAAACAAAATAATTTCCATGCCTGAGGATGACTGTATGTACAGTTGAAAGTACTAGCAGATAAAAAAAAGACTTTATAAAGTTTGTAGTTATTAAAAACAAGGACGATAGCATTCATCAAGTGGATCGTAGTTAAATGCAACTTTAAAATTTTGTTTGCGAACCGTTTTCGCCATTTTATATCATTAACTTTACTAATCTTCTTTTTGTAAGAATGATTCATTGTAATATATATATATATATATATATATATATATATATATATATATATTAGTTGTCGGTGTTGCAGTATTTAATGTTGTTTTAGTTAAAGACTGAGTAGGAATATGAAAACGCTTTTGTAAACAGTGGATATTCGAACTAATAACAAGTTAAAAATTAATAATTATTCCATTATTTTCACCAGCCCTACCCCACCATCCTAACTCCAATCCATAAACCCTTTCCTAGTTAACATGTATATGCTACAGTCGGAGTGTCAGCAACTAAACCGGCTACTTCACACCATGTTCTTGTGGGTGATACGGGTTTTAGCAACCAAGTAGGATGAAAAATAAGACCTATCAAAGGACGGAAGAACTCGCGACGAGTCAACGGCCAGCTAACTAGAGGTGGTGTCTCAATAAATCACCGTGGAGAAAGCACGGGTGACAACTCCATTATAAATCCCAAGATATATCATGACAATTATCAAACGAAATATGAAAGCTAATGGCGTGAAAGTCTATAGGAATTAACTTCTCTCTCGGTAACGACTGTTAGCATATATGGATTAAATGCGATAAAATTCCTCGAAACTGATCCCTCGCCCAGTAAGTAGCAACATGGGCGATAGATGTCACCTAACTGTCATCCAGCGACTGCTAGTATAAACGGCGTAAAGGGGATAAAATTCCTCGGAACTGATCCCTCGCCCAGAAATGAGCCAAATGATTGGGAGGTGTCCTCCAACTGTTCGCCGGAAACAAAGAATAACTCTCGGGACATGGAACATTAGAACGTTAAACAACTGTGGCCGGTTTGAAAATTTAAAATAGGTGATGAATAAGTTAAATGTCAATATTTTAGGTGTATATGAAACTAGGTGGTCAAACAACGGAGATTTTTCAGTGACAACCACAGGATTATATATGAATCCAGAGAGAAAGATGAAAAAGGTATTGGATTGATATTAAATCAATGTATCAAGATATGCATTCTTGGATACTGTCAGATTTCTGAAAGAATTCGTGTAGTTAAACTAAAAGGAAAGCCTTTCAACATATTTATTATAATAGTATATGCACCGACAGCACAAAGTACGGAAGTAGGAATCGAATTTTTCTACTCCATGCTAGACAACACCAAGGGTCAGTGTAAATCACAAGAAATTCTAATTATTATGGGAGACTTGAATGCCAACTAGACAAAGAGAGGGATGTTGAAATAGATTGCTAATTCCGACGAAGAACCCGCAACGAAACCGGATGAAAATACGTCGAGTAGTGCATGATGAATAACCAGATAATAGGCAACACCTGATTCCAAGAACATGCAAGATTGTTATGGACACGGAGAAGCCCAGGAGGAGAAAATAAAAACCAAATCGACTACATAACTATCAACAAGAAATTTAGGAATGCAGTTGTTCAAAATCTAAGTGCCGATTACGGAATCGATCGCCTTCCTGTTATGTGTAAACTAAGAGTGAAACTGCGGAAACTGAAGAAGCCTAACGCAGCACCCAAATTGCAATACAACAGAATCTTGAACGACCCGGACCTGAAGAAAAAAATATATGAGAAGTTGAAAAGACGATACGAAGGAAAATATGGAAATGGAAATGCGAAGTGAGGTGTAATTTTCACAGTTATCATTGCATATTATTTACCAGAGCTCATATTTCAATTTTCGTTCACATTATTGCTTTTCTCTGTCACTACTTATTACTGGTTCCCATATTGTATGTATTTCTATGCTTGGTCGGCTCAGGAGATTTTTTAGGCTTAGCATATGTGCTGATCCCTTAAGTTTACGAATTTTCCAATGATGTTCTTTGTCTATGATTTTAACATGATCCTACATAGCGCGGTGAGCTCCCTTTTCTCTCCTTATGTGGTCAGCTACGACTGATTTTTCCACTTCCCCTCGAGTTACAGCTTTTTTGTGTTCTTGAATCCTTACCTTAAGGGGGCCGCCTGTCTCCCCTTTATATTTTTTTCCGCTGCAATGTACAATTAGTGTACATCATGCCTCATCTCAGAGATATAGACAGATACTTATAGTAATAGTATAGTGTAAACAACAATGCCCCGATGTATTAAAGAATGCAAAGTGTAAACAATGCACATGGCACTCGTTTGACTAATATATAATTTAGTACGTTACAATAATAAGCATCAATATTTTTTCAACTATTTTCAGCCTAATACAAGTCTCAAAAGCCACTCAAAGTAGAGCGTTATAAATAATGTTGTAAGGGGGAAAGGGAAGTAAGTAAGAATTACAAAATATGGGATATATTATGTGATAACAGTTGACACGACACATGAAGTGATTAATAGTAAACTGGGAAGCATCGTCTTGGGAGTTTCAGGGAAAAATCTGTTTTAGTGAAAAGTCTTCCTTACTAATGGAATACAAACGGAATGAAACTAATTAGGGGCAGCGTATGTGGCATCTAGCTGTAGAGGTCTGGGCGTTTTTTTTTATTATTTCGCCACAAGTAAGGCAATAAATCCACTAAGACGCAAGCGGTTACTGAGTTTGGAATTATATTATAAAAATATGAATATCGTTCAGGACAAAGAACAATAAAAGAAAAGGAAATATGCAGAAAGAAAATAAAAATTGATATTGTACTGAAATTTTTGAAGATCAAACTTCAAAGAGTTCCATATGCACGAGAGAAGGAATTGTTAACATACAACTTACGGTTACGTTTACTAAATACAACTTTCAAGCGATGATACCTAACCGCCAATCTAGTACCGCACTTAAATTTGTAAAGTCTAGATACGAAATATGAACGTCCATCAAAACAATTACCATGAGAATATTGATAGAAAATGCACTTGGAATCTTCCTTAGAGTGGCGAGAAAGTGACTGAAGCCAAAATGGTTGGATTAAAAGAATGTAGTTCTTCCTAAAATTTCCCATGAAAATATCTACAGACTAACGAGAGAATAGCAATATTCTTTTTTCTTGTGGGAAAGTGGATGTAGGGTGAAAGACCACATAGAGGATTAGCGATTCTGTCAAGATTGGAAAGCGAGGCCTGGTCAGCTCTAGTACAGATCTACAAATGTACTCTATTTTTGGTCTGATCTACCTCTTGTAAAAACAGCGAATGGAAGGCGCATGGTATTTTCTGGAGCGGTTCAAGGTGTCGACCATTTACCCAGTCTCTTTCGTAATCGTAGATGTTGTTATTGTATGAATGGAACCCACGTCATACGTTCAAATCTCGCCTAAACGTTATACTCTATTTCCTCTGAAAGATGTGGGTCGAACTGTCATAGAATTTCGATAAAAGGATAACATGATAGAATGCAACAATGATTATTCAATATAACAGACGTGAGTAAATAGACGCAAATTAATTGAGCCTGAGTGAATTCTGTGCAATTACCTCGATTAAAGATCGAACAGATCAATAATTTCTGAGACGTATTAGGAAAAAAAAATATCCTATTTACAAGGTCATAAATATCTCGAATAAAAATGGAAGCTACAGAAACACTCACACTGATTCCATCATAAAAAAGAATCGAAGTATGTATTTAATAAATGATAACAATTCGAATACATCAGTTTATTGATCAGATATGACATTAAGAAATCAGACATAGAATAGTATGTGCTAGGGATAGCTTTTCCCAATACCGTAAAAGACTACACAACCAAAATATTAGCCCAAGAAATCGGCTTGTTCTGTAGTCTTTCATGTGGATGTTATCACAAACCCCGTAACCTATTAGGCTTGTAGAAGCACCACATTTAGTGCAGGTGCAGTAGCAGCGCTGTACCTTGGGCAATATATCCTGACGTAACCAAACCGTCTCCAAGACATGAGTTTGAATTCAGAGTTTATCCTTCTCCTATACTGGCTGCCAGCCAAGGCTACAGGACCCAGTCAGTCTTACTATTTTACGCATAACTGGAGAGAGAATTTCAACACACACCTTTCCCAAGGGTATTAGCATATAAATGAATGTAATGAACTCGACTAGATCTCGAACTCGGATCTCCGATTTCTCAATCCGAGCTGTAATCCAGTGCTATACCGTTCCTTCTAATGCATATACATGACGCCCAAATACTTCTGAAATGTATAAACTGTCTACTGAATACAAACGTCTTCTCAGATTAAAGATGGCTTCGAGCGACTGAAGGATGTAGATCTTAGAGTGGGTCATCCTTACTTGAATTTCTACATAATCACTCTGTAGAAATCTAGAAATATGAAAATCTAGAATATCTAGAAATTTAGAAAATCTAGAAATCCGTGCTGGAAATCTAACTAATCAGTACTAGAAATCTACAAATACGAAATCTAGAAATATGAAATCTAGAAATTTAGAAAATCTAGAAATCAATGCTAGAAATCTACTTAATCAATACTAGAAATCTACAAATACGAAATCTAGAAATATGAAATCTAGTAAATCTAGAAATCAGTGCTAAAAATATACCTAATCAGTACTCGAAAACTACAAATACGAAATCTAGAAATATGAAATGTAGAAAATCTACAAATCAGTACTAGAAATCAATCAGTACTAAAAAGAGCGATAATTGTTTGTGGACTTGAGAAGCATTTTTTTTCTGAGAATTTATTTTAATAGAAAAATTTTATCAACTTCAACAGACATAAGCCCAGACTCTTCGGTTAGTGAATGCCGAATGGTTCAATAAAGGTAAAACATAATACTAGTACAATTTCGAAAGTATCTGAGCTGGAAAAGTGAAAGGAAAATGAGTCTTTTGTAAGCAAAATAAATTCTTCAAATAGGTATGGCCGGTATTATAGTATTATGTTTTTCATATCATTTTTGCCTTCCATCATCGTGGTTGACGCTAACCTCCAGGAGAGCAACACCTTGCGACATCTTGGAAAGTGGAAAGATTATATTGAATCAACTGCTAGAAAGTTGCTTTATTGTAACGTGCTAGATATTTTTCTCGACAGAATCTATTTTACACATTTATAAGTCTACTATTCATCCAACCATTGGATATTGCTCTCACATCTGGTTTGTTACTTCTTCTATATTTTTGGAGACTCTTGGTTAAAGACAAAGAAGAGTCTGCAATGTTATTGATACTGACTTGGCATCTCGGTTTCGTTCACTCCCCCCCCCCACACACCCAGAAGTCAGATAGCTTCTCTGTGCTTTTTCTGTAAATATTTTCATGGTAACTGTTCTGATGATATTTCCTCTTTTGTATACAGGCTTCATGAATTTACGCACAGTAGTAGATTGGCGGTAAGGCCTTATAATCTTACAGTTGAAATTAGAAGTAAACGTAAGTTCTATGCTAACAGTTTCTTCCCTTTCACTTCTCGCTTGTGGAAATCTTTTGCGGATTCTTGTTTCCCCAGTCAACTTGATCTTCAAAAAATTAAATGCATTGTCAATCTTTATCTTCTGTTTTCTTGATTCCTGTTCTTTATTGTGTTCTCTCCTTAATAGTTTTCTTTTTCTTATATTCTCTCACACTCAGTCACGCGTTGCATCTTAGTGGCTTTATTGCCTTTCTTGGGGTAAAATTTAAAAAAAAATTAAATACTGTTCAGGGTTTTTGATTAAATAATAGCTGTTAAAATTTTAATAAAAATGTAATTAATTATCTAAGGTTCATCAAAATATCCGATCCTTTTCCCCAAATCTTCTTTCACGGATACATATATCTAGAGAGAGATGTTTAATATTTTTTATTATACATTAGGGTTTATCAGTAAACATTTCGCATTATAGAAAAATTTACTCTAAAGCCCACTGTTAAATAATAGTTAAAGACTATTAATTTTTTAATGGCTGTTTTTTGGTACAGACTTCTGAGGCCGACCTTGAGGCCAGCTGGTGGACAAAATAGGGATTTTGATTTTGATTGGTTGAGCCAAAGGTGGGAATGTGAGAGTTAGAACGTGTTTTCAGGGAAGTTTTTATGCCTCATACACATTAGACGTGGTTATTTCGTGACTTGTGGAACTTGATCCCCAGTGGGTGTAATGAAGCGACCCCACTGTCTAGTTAGAAGATGTACACGTCCACGTATTAAGATAGATAAGTTTAAAATACCTTTTGTTGAAGTTCTTATTTTGCCTCCGAACAAATCAACTAGCGATCGCCCGGTCGGAAGATGACAGAAAGTAGAAAGCGACATATGAGTGAATCAAGACCTTCGGCCTAAGACCTCCCCCAGCGCGAAGGGTTACACATCACTTCATACGCATATTGGGTGAATATGATTCAAATACGTTTTTATAATTATTATTATTAGCTTTCTGTTTCAAACACATTTCCTTCCGCGTACCGACCAGAGAACTAAAGTCAGAAATGCCTTCAGGATATCTTCCACTAGTAAAATTTGTAACAAAAAAAAACAAAACAAAACAAAAAAAAACTGATATCACACACATTTTACATAGATAAAGTTATTCGTAATGTGTGAGCTGTAATTGTGAGTATAATTTTTTGTATTTCTATAAGCCATTGGCTGCCAGCTATCCCTTCAATGAATCTATCGGAAACTTTTCCTATCAGTCCGAGGGCTTCGACTGAAATGAATTTATTGGTGTCCTTGTGTTCCACGTTTTGAGATTTCCACTTTTTACCGGTCTATCTTTGTAACCGTATCTGGGTGATGTTCATACCAATTTCTTACAGGTTCCATATTTTCCAGTGCATATATAGGACCTATCTATCATGTCGACTTTTATATTCAGTTAGTACTAGTTATTATTATTATTATTATTATTATTTATGTATGTTATGTTTTCTGCTTTGTATCCTGTAGAGCCGGGTCTAAACTATGGTCTTTAGGCCGTATTGGAGAATCGTCATTTACTTGATAGCACTTTTCTTAGAATATGGGATGATCCTAGTAGGGTGATCTTCTGGGTAACCTGTATGTTAATGTTACTTGGGTCACCCTCAGTAAAATCGTCCATTCTTTTTCTCGCGAGACCTAGAGCTCCAATTATTATAGGTATAGTCTCAGTTTTCATTCCTCACATCCTGTTAATCTTAGTCTCCAGATCGTTGTATTTGAACATTTTCTCGATAATTTTCAAGCGTTATTTCTCTCTGATGGTACTGTTAGGTCAATAAACATACTCTTCTTGAATTTCTTGTCTTTTATGATAATATTAGGTCTGTTGCTTTTATTTCACCGTCAGTTTGAATTGGCATGTCCCAGAGGATAGTTACATCGTTATTTGGGGCAACTGTGTCTGGTTGGTGCTCATACCATTTATCAGTGGTTTCCATTTTGTGCTTCTTGCATATCTTCCAGTGCACATATGTCGTTACCTTCTTATGTCTTTGGGTATATTCATTTATTCGAGTTCCAGATAACCTGAGACAATATGTTCGACAGTTTAATCATATTTTCCGTAGATCCTGCATTTCAGATAAGTCCCATCCTTGATTATGTGACAGTGATAGGATCTGATTGTGAAGGTTTAGTCCTGAGCTGCAAAAATTAGGCCTTCTGTCTCAGTTTTCAGCCCGGTGCTCCTCACCCACTGATGTGTTTTCTGTTGGGCCACATCTGCTTTCTTTTTATGTATTCGCCATGCAACGCCTTGTCCTCCCAGTTCTTTTGTAACATTCATTTGGCCAAGTTGTTTTGCTTTCTGTTTTACTTGTTTGGCGTAGATGGTATTCACTTCTTCTTTTGTTGGTAGGATTTCACGTATATTAAGCTGGTTCTTGAAGAATGCATATTCTTTTTTGATGGAGTGGATTTGGTGTTTTACTGTTTGTAATAGAGGGTTATTAGTTTTTGTGAGGTATGTTTCCTATCCGATTGTTTTCGTTTTTAGAGTTAGTTCAGTTTGGATTATTATTCAGTCTCATAAAGCTCTTGGTACATACAGCCTATCAACATCTGATTTCGAGTGGTGCACCCTCATTTGGGTAAGCATTTTTCTTGTCTTGGCGTCCAATATTTTAATGTCTCCAGCTTCCATTTAATAATGTTGAAGCTGTATGTTACTGCTAAGGTGTTAATAGCCTTCATTTTATTGGCCCCATTTTAGTTCGCTTTCTAGTATCAAACGCACTCTGCTGTAATATTAATTTCGGATCTTCTTCTTCATAATAGAATGTTGTATTCCGTCTCCTTCATTAATTCCTAAGTATTCGTATGTAGAATCTTGTTTTATTTACTTTATCTTGTTGTTGATATCAAAGTCTAAATCTGTAGTTTGCGTTAGTTTACCGCCTTTGAAGGTGGCTTTAGTGCATTTGTCGATTCTGAAACCCATTCTAATGTCTTCACTGAAGGTTTTGACAACGGCGATTAGATTTTTTTCTGCTGGTTGTCATCCTTGGCAAATGTTTTGAGATCATCAATATAGAATAGGTGATTCAGTTCGACATTCTGTAACTTGTAACCGTAGCCACACTAATGCAAGACAAGAGAGTAGTAGTGACAGTGAATCTCCTTGGAATATCCCGCATTTGATGTTGATAGGTCTCAGTGTTAATGACCCGTTTGTATGGTTTAGGCTAAGAGTAGTTTTCCTGTTTTTAATGCTCTCCGTTATGAATTTGACCGTCGGGTGGCATACTCTGTATATTTTTAGCCCTTTCTCTATCCATGCGTGTGCTACACTGTCGGATGCCTTTCTTGATCCATGATATCGATAAGTCTTTTTTTTCTTTGTTTTAACCTCTTTCAATATTGTTTTATTGATAATTAGATGGTCATTACAGCTGTAACATCATCTTTTACAGACCTTCTGTTCTGCTGGGAGTAAATTGTTTTTGATTTCAAGGAAGTTTTATTTCTTCTCGATTATGATAGAAGTGAGGATCTTGTACATTGTTCGCAGGCAGGTCATTGGCCTATAGTTCTTCTGGTTTGAGTCTCATATGTTTTGCGGGATAGGTATGTTACTCTCCACCTACGCCATTTAGGGAATTATTATGGGTGTATGATTATATGCCGGTGCACGGTCTGGGTGGATGTTAAATAGGTTTTTATTATCGAAAAACTGGCCATTCGATCTATTCCTGCTGCTTTCCAGTTTTTGGTTTTGCAGATAGTAGCGGTTGCTTCAATGATATTGGTATCCGTCCATTTTTGGCAATATACATGTGTTCCTGTTTTGCTTGATCCATGTCACTCTTTCATTGTGCATTTTGCAGTTTTCCTTCATCTCACACCAGAACTCCTCGACTTCCTGGATATTAGGTGGGCCATTTATCTCTGTTTTATTTTTTCCAAGTTCTCAATATAGGTTCTTGGCATCTTTTTTTAAAGATCGTGCTTTTTTTTCAGAAAAATATATTTCTTTTTCTATAACGCCTATTGAAAAATACTGTTTTTGCAATAATAATCACACCCAAAGTCTTTAAAAATAACACGATTGAATATGCCACGACCAGCAAGTATTTTTTATCAAATCATTTAATAAATTCACAACAGAAATAAAACTTTCGTGAACATAAGAATTTGATTGCCTGTCATGTTCAATGTTATTTAATTCTCTTTTGATACCCCAGCACTACAATGGAATAGGTGCACTCAATTGGGATGTCTTTAGCTGGTGTTTCTTTCCAATTGTGAAAACAAAATGCTCTCAATGTGCTTGATTTCCTTCCGTAGTGAAGGGATAAATGTGAGTGGACAAATTTATGAATATCAAACAGAGGATTTTAGCGTTTCATTTTTTGATGTCACCTTAATTAACAGGTTTACAAAAGTCTATTACTGATAAAGTTAATCAGTTAATTTGAATTTTGGTGATAAATGTGAAAACTTCGGTATATATATTTAAAAATTTTGTCATGTTCTCACTTCTTTGTGTTTTCTTCTTCGATCCATGAGTAATATTATTAGTAGTAATAGTAGTAGTAGTAGTATTAGCATTAGTAACAGTATTATGAGAAGTAGCAGTAGTATTTTTTATCTCCTCACTTCTTTTTGTTTTCTTCTTCTATCCATTATTAATTTCATTAGTAGTAATAGAGGGTATATGGTAGAGCAATGGATAACGGCTTGGATTGAGGAATCGGAGAGCCGAGTTCGAATTCTAATCGAATCTATTACATTCACTTACGTGCTAATACCCGTGGGAAAGGTATGAATCCTCTTCTTCTCTCCCCGTGACAGACCGGGTTCTATAATTTTTGATGGCAACTGGTCTACCTTAGAAAGAAAATGGCAACCTACTGCGGGAAAAAGTCTGCCTCGTCAGTCATGTATCGGAAGATACATGATCGCCTAAGCGTGTATCACGTATGGTACATAAATAACTGAGTATTAGTAGTGGCTATATTATTTTTATTAGTAGTAGTAGTGTTATCAGGTTAGTATCATGTTACAGTTTTTATTCGTATTTTGATTAATCTCCATTCTTGTCTGGTTATTTTCTTTTATTCCTCAAATCACAGATTTTCATTATCTTTATTTTTTTTTTTACGCCGGTATGTCATTCTTCATTTGCATACCTTCCCCCTCTTCTGTGTTTGACGCCATCTTCTTTGGCGTCCTTTTGAACCTTCACTACTTTTACCGATCACAATTTTATTCGCAATCCTTTCCGCCATTATCTGCCACGGCGTCCCCATCATTAGTGTCCTGTTCGTCCTTCTCCATACATTCTCTTTCTCTTTGCCATTCTTTGTAAACTCTACAAGCCCAGCTGCCTGTCGTTATCGATTTTGACCAGCGGTCAGTAGTGTCGACCGATCGTGGCCAGTTATTTTCTGTTTGCATCACCCACAAAATGACACATAATCACAGCAATTGAATGTTAATATGATTAAGTCCTCAGGTAGATGTGCAAGATAGCTGGAAATCAAATCAGTTTGCGAGGAGGCAGGGAAATATTATTCACCTCTCAGGGGTGGGGCTCCAAAATATGTATGTATGTGTGTCTTCATAGATTCAGCAAATGCGCGCAAAAAATAAAAAAAATATAAGGGGGGAAAAATGATCTTCAAGGAAAAAAATACATTTCTTCACAACCCGAGTCCAAGAAAATGATTCGAAATCCTGACGTGAAATGAAGAAAATAAAAAGAAATTATTGCCGGTGAAATTATGGCGAAAAAAGAAAGCTAATGTCACTGTCACAGAAAAAATTAAAAGAGCTGACTCTTTCTAAATACTTAGTTTCATATATATATATATATATATATATATATATATATATATATATATATATATATATATTTCATTAAATAATATAGACAAGTGTTGTCTATCTATTTTATGTAAATTTTTTTCGTAACATCTGATAAGTTTAATAACATTATCGTTGAACGAAGAAAGAAATTCACAATAGTGATCCATATTTTAATGAAACGTTTATGAATGAAAAGATGCTGCCTAAATACACACAATATTTATATATATATATATATATATATATATATATATATATATATATATATATATATATCCCCGATGCATTGAGAACGAAAATAATATATAAATTCTTACGTTCACAGCATTAATCCAAAATACAGCTCGATACTGATAGTAGAGCAATAATTCTGCTTGTATGCAATTGAAATGCATACAAGCAGAATTCTTCATAATAAATTTTTGTTCTGACCAGTCGAAATGCACCGAAATGTACCGAAACGAAGTTGCGCCTTTGTAGTGAGTACTTTTTTGCCTATATAAAAAAATTATGACATATATATATATATATATATATATATATATATATATATATATATATATGTATATATATACATATATATATATATATATATATATATATATATATATATATATGCACGTTTCATTAAATAATATAGACAAATCTTGTCTATTTATTTTATGTATTTTTTTTCGTAACGTCTGATAAGTTTAATAACATTATCGTTGAACGAAGAAAGAAATTCAATATATATATATATATATATATATATATATATATATATATATATATATTTATTTAATGAAACAAATCCTTTTAACTCATATGAGGAATAGACTATTTCGGCAGACGACGAATGTGGTCGTCTGTCTTTTCAACCCGGTTTTGAATGAAGTTCATGTGTGTATGGTATAACTGAATTTTAATGAATTTCTATGGAACCGACAACAAACCTGATATCGAACCCGCTTCAGTTGTAGATCAAAAGATAATAGTAGAAGGGAAATGCAAAGCTACCAAGGTTATATATCAAGCGGCCATTTCACCCAAGGAAAACATGGAGAATAAAAAGTTTACATTGAAATCCCCGCGCAGGGAGTGGAAACAAAGATTTTATACACATAAGCACTCATTCCTTTACCCTAAAGTTAACCACCAAACAACTGCAAATAAATTGGGGAATTGAAGAACTAAAATTTAAAGCCACAGATTGGAAAATTAAAGGTTCAGCAAAAACTGTGAATAGTTTTAGAGATAGGGGCAATTTATCCTTAGAAGAAAATAATAAAATAATAAAATATATTAATGAAAGCAAACTATTGAATGAAAGGAACGAATTTGTGTTCAAATATCGACATAAAAATAAATTCACATTTCCATAATAGTGTTTTGCCTTAATTAGCTACCCAAAATCGCACCCCGACTCTCATTCACTTTCACTCTTCAAATGTCGACTTAAAAAAAAAAAATAAAACAAAAACGAATTCTAATTTCCATAGTAGAATTTTACCTTGTTTAGCTATCCTATATTACTGCCCTCCGCCTCTAAAACCTTTTGTACTATACTGATTATAATTTACAAACTTCCGTCCACTTAGAATATCTTCCTAATTTTCTTTCCGCTAATCCTTTACGCATTTTTATCTATAAATTCTTTTAAAATTATTTTTGGGTTCATTCTTAATTTATTTTTTACTTTTATTTAAAAACCTGCGTTTACTTCTAATTCACCCATTTGTCGTCATCATGTTCTTGGTTTTTCTTTAATAAAACCTCCCCTCTTTCAAATAGATACATGACACTCTCCTTAATCCCTGTGTTGTGTGAGGTGTCCAGCTGAAACAGCGTATAGTGTAAACATTGTATTAGATGTTTTCGGCAAGTTATGGTTTAAGTTGACATTTTAACTTCTAATATCAATTCCTTACAGTTAACGCCTTCTATCGGCTTCCCCTAATCTTACCAATGGGAACTTCATTCGACACCCGTGTTGAAAATACAGACGACCATTTTCGTCATCTGCCGAAATAGCCTATTCTACATATGAGGATTTGTTCGCTTATTAATTATATTACTCTGTATAAATAAAATGCATAGATCTCTTTTTTGTAGATCAGTTCTAATATTTTTATATTAATAGGATCCACTTGGATTATATACCAACGGATTTTTTACCTTACCATACACACATATATATATGTATATATATATATCGTTAGATAAAATACACACACACACACACACACACATATATATATATATATATATATATATATATATATATATATATATATATATATATATATATATATATATATATATATCATGCACAGACAGTACTATTTCGCTGTATCATAGCACCTCAGTGCGACTAGACAACCGAATGCCTCAAGGCCGGATCGAAACCCAACAGATTTGGTATCAGTCAGATATCTGTTTTAAGAAAAGGCGGCAGATATTTTTATATATAGTGCTCAATATTAAAAAACTTTAAAATAGAGCGTTCATAATATTCTATGAAAAGATTACTTAAATGTGAAATATCAATTTTTTCCCGACATCGAAGAAAACTGGAATTAAAATCTACACTTAAAAAATGAAAGACGTATACAAAAGGAAAATTTCATGAACGTGCGTTCTTAAAAGAAGTTAGAATTCATGAATAGACACGTGTAAAAAAAAATGGAGTAAAAAAGGATTGAAAATGAGGCGGAACAAATTGAAAAACTTTAAAAAAAAAAAAAAAAAATATATAGGAAATATCGTTTAAAACTATAACTCCTAAAGATGGATGTTTTCCCAAGAAACATCAATGTCGGCATAAAATTGATAAAAAAGAAACAAATAAATTTTATTTAAAAAAAAACAACAAAAAACGAGGATATGCCTATATACAGGGGAAAAAGAAAATAAGCAAAGAACAAACCCGTCCGGTTTAAGCCCGTCACCATTTTTTTTTTTTAACAGGAATAGAAGTTTATAACTTGTTTATTTCTTAGGATTGGAGTTTCGATTCCTTATAAAGGATATATAATGCAGATAAGATTTTTAAATTCTTTGACAATTGGAAAAATAATCATGGAAGTAGATTTGTTTCGAAATATATCCGATAATGCATATGGAAATATATGGCTTCACCAAATCTGGAAACGAAAAGAGTAATGAAATGGAATTCGTGCTTGTAGATGTCTGCATGTTTAAATAATGAAATTTTATTATTTTTTCCCAAGTTGGTGTTTCTCATGACTAATAAAAGAAAGAAAATGAGTGACTTTTAAACACATTTTTTCTTTTGCTTTCTGTTCGAATTAAATATATATATATATATATATATATATATATATATATATATATATATATATAACATCAAAATTGTATAATTGTTAGATTAAGCTTTCACTATCTTAGATATGATTAAATATATCTAACTCTAATTCTTCGAGGGTTTTATAAAACTATTGGACTCTACTTAGAAGAATAAGAATGTATTTAGCTCTAAGTTGAAAAGATAATCCCTCTTGCTCTTGCTCTACAGAAGAGCGTTTCAGTTAGCAAGGGCATTTTACTGTTTTTAAACTACAATTATCCATGATTTTCTCTAGTACATCCATATCTCTGTAGCTAAATCCGTAAAGCACGCTAGACTATATGACGGTTCCGTGTAAGATACAGGTTCGATTCCCGTCGGAAGAGGTAAATTTTCTATGAAAAGTTCTTGAACATTCACGCCAGTAAATCTCGTTAATACTGCTTATTATAAACAGAGCATTTACTTAAATATTTCTATCTATAGAAAAGTATGTATAAGCCTATAAATATCTTAAAATAATTGTCGGATTTTGTCCATTGTGTGTGTGTAAAAAAAAATATATATACATATATATATATACATATATATATATATATATATATATATATATATATATATATATATATATATATATATTGATTTATTAATTGATTGATTGAGCTCTCGGAGAGGAAGCAGTGATTTTATAAACAGTGGCTGCTGATGCTGCTGCTAACGCAATGCTCTTCTATTCGAACAGAGCTCTCCTATCTACTGACCTCTTTCGGATTGAGAAAATGTTAAAAATCCCCTTCCGCTCTGCCATGCGACGATAGCTTGTGGAAGAATCTCTGACAGATGCCAAATCAGTCGGGTTTCGATTCCGACTTGAAGCAATCAGATGTCTAGCCACACTGATGAGCTGTGATACAACGAAACAATCTATCTGCACATGACTATATATACACACCTGGATTATATATATATATATATATATATATATATATATATATATATATATATATATATATATAATCAAAATACAAGTAGGCAACGACTGGTCAGCTCTGCTTGTGTTATGTGTTTGCACGCAATCGTCAATCGGCCATTGAAGCTCTGCCATTTCATATTGCATCGAAGACTTTTTTTGCCTGTAAGCAGCTTTGGGGCTGACTTTGTTTAGCGCTGCTTATCCTTTACTAATGTTCTAAATGCTCTTGCGTGGCTCGGTTCAGTAGACCACGGTTTTTGGTTAGAAGATTTAGCTCCTAGTTTTTTCTATTATCACATACGTTATTGAGTACTTTTCTTTGACATACCGGCAAGCCTTTCCCGGTAGAACTTATTTATGTTTTTACTTTTTGGCTAATTTTCATCTTGGCCAGCTGGTTTCAAGTCTACCAAAGCGGTTTTTGTTAATCCGCCATATTGAACTCGCTTAGTGGTATATAGGGTAGCCTTTCTACAAACTACAGCCACTTGAAGTTTGATGATTGCGTAAAGGCGCATGAAACAAGCAGTTGCGACAAGTCACTACCAACCCGGATTTTGATATTGCATTGAAGCTCTGCCATTTCTTATGGGATCGAGCACATTTTTTTTTGACAGTAATCAGATTTGGGCAGACTCATTTTAGAGCTGCTCCTCTCTTTATATATATGATGAAAATATCGTTTGAAGATATTCTCAAAATGCTCATTACCAGGGATAGAGCGTATGTAAATAAAAAAGTGGACATTGAGGTTAACAGCCAGCATTTTAAGCATGAAACAGATTCTCACTGCAGTGTTCACTTATATATATATATATATATATATATATATATATATATATATATATATATATATATATATATACTGTTAATTTTATTTAAGCTAAAGTAAATTTTGTCTTTTTTAAAATGGGATTCTGCTCCAATTACACAATTATTAAATTACATGGCCAAGGAACAAGGAAAGTAAATAAAAAATAACCTCAGTACCATGTCATTTGTTTTTAATGAAACTTGTATAAAAGAGAGATAGTTGTTTAAATACACAATTGCATATATATATATATATATATATATATATATATATAGATAGATAGATAGATAGATAGATAGATAGATAGATAGATAGATAGATAGATAGATATTTCTATGCAATTTTCCTTGTATGCGATTAAAGAGTCTATTTCTCTGTTGTTCTGATCTCAACAACCGATGAAACCGGCCTGAGGCAAACACATGGAAGGTTTCTGCGCCAGCCCCAACCAGCAGATAAGTACCGGCCATAATTGGCTCCAACTCTTTATTCCTCTCCGACAAATAATTCTAGCGTTTCAAGCGAAACTTTCAATAACCTTTCGGTTGCAAACAATCGCTTCTCATGAGAACAAACGCTAACCACTTTCAACTCAAGGTCATTTTAGGCAATAACTCAACAAAATTGAAAGTATAAAAAAATATATATATATACCTTATATCATCATATATTCTCTTTTTGTTTGCAATTCGGACAAATCTAAAACACATACCTACAAATGACCAACGAACATTTAGGAAGTATCTGAATACGCAATTTTAAAAGAATACTCCTGTTTTAACATTATTTCTATTTGTAATCGTAAATTAATGATTTAAAATCATTTTCATTTTCATTTTGAGTCCTGCAGGAGGTAAAGGAATTCGGAACGTTGATGATTGTGACTCCCAAGAACTTCATATCATTTCAAAAATCTTAGTACGTTTGTTTTTTTTAAGAAACGGCATATATTTTTACAGTGCTCAATATAAAAATCTTAAAATAATATTAAATATAGAGAGTTCATCATATTATATGAACAGATTACTGAAATTTTAAATATCAATTTTATCCCGACATCGAAGAAAACATTTACAACTGGAAGGGAAAATCTACACCTAAAAAATGAAAGACGTAAACAAAAGCAAACATTCATGAACGTGTGCATATAAAAGAATGTTAAATTCATGAATACGCATGTGTACAAAACGGGGTAAAAAAAAGTGGGTTGAAAAAGACGCGGAACATCCTTTAACACAAAAACCCCTGAAGATTGAAAATTTTACCAAGAAACATCAACGTCGGGATAAAATTGATAAAAATAAAGCAAATATATTTTATGTAAAAAAAAAACGTGGATATGCTCTCACACAGGGGAAAAAGAAAATAAACAAAGAACAAACCCGCCCGGATTACGCTTATATCCGGGTTTTTTTTTGTTTTTTTTAACAGGAACAGAAGTTTATAACTTGTTTATTTCTTAGGATTGGGGTTTCGATTCCTTTTAACGGATATATAATGCCGACAAGATTTTTAAATTCTTTGACAACTGGAAAAACAGCCATGAAAGTAAATTTGTATCGAAATATATCCGATAATGCATATGGAAATTTATGGGTTTCACGAAAAACGGAAATGAAAAGAAATGAAATATTAGGTTGGTGCAAAAATAATTTCGTTTTCTAACATATGTTACTATGTGAGAAAACGAAATTATTTTTGCACCAACCTAATAGAATGCCTGTTTGTGTTTATGTTTAAATAATGAAATCTATTTTTTTTTCACCAATTCCAGTACATTTTAGGAGATCTTCACATAGATTGCTCGCTGCTTTCCAGTGGGCCTCTTACATTAAATAAATCCTGGGAGTGTCCAATTCTCTAAGCATTCTTTCCTCCTTGTATAACGTGTTCGACTGAGGAGGGCGTATTCAACATTTGATAATTTTGCGTCAGTACGCGCTTAAAGTTTTAAGGCAGTTTGATCAACATTTCTTTTCATGATTCGCCATCAGGAATTGTCGGACTACCTTACACTTAAGTAAAATAATAAAAATAATAATATTTATTAAGGATTTATTACAAGAAATATCAAGTTTTACGGAAAGATGGTTGAAAATTATGTATTTAGTTATGTAATGACAAAAGTACGCAGGTGTAGGGTTTAAGAAAGCTTTATTCAACTGAGAATACAAGGTTCGCGTATAGTATCCGTTTATAGTCCCAGCAAACAGAAATAGCTCTCTCAAAGAGGAGAGTAACAAAACAAGGGGAGGCTACTCTTGATTATTCATTTCAAGGTACATAACAAATAAATAAAAATAATATAAATTTTGATGCTATATTCGATTTTTTGTTAGGTATTTTTCATTTTCTCTTTTGTTATTGGCAGCATTATAGAATACTTTGGCCGCAATGCTAAGTTTCCTAAGTTGAACAAACTGGAGCTAATTCGTTTACGCTTTGTTACCTCCTCTCTTTTCCATTATTTTTAGATTGCTTTCTTCCAATGATTTTGATGGGCAATAGCAAGATTCTGAAATTTTGAATGATTTTTTTCCCATTTCAATTTAAAGTCTGTCAAAAATGAATATTTTAAATTAATATACGACCAAAAATAGAATGCTTTTGACGAAAACCTTTCTGATTTCACTGTAAATATGTAACAATATGATATTCCACAGACAAATCTGCTACTTATGCTATCTCATCTCATTGCATGGTTACGAACTATAAAACTACAATTTGTTCAACTTTGGAAACTTAGCATTGCGGCCAAAGAATTCTATAATGCTGCCAATAACAAAAGAGAAAATGTAATCGGGTCTAATATTTTGTAAAATATTGCATATGATATATTTTGTGACCAACTAATGGTTGAATAACAGAGCAAGAGGTTACAGATAAATAGTATATTGAATATTAAATACAACAGAAGTGTGTTACACAACTTGGGAGTGTGTATTGGTTGACTAGCGTTCAGTCTGTATCACTGTTATATTTAGCAGCCTCCTCACCACGAGGTTTACATGCGGCACAAGGCTGAGTTTAACGTGCGTTATCCGAGCCCGTAGGCTCAGCCAAAAAATCCCCGTAGAACCCGCATAAACGATTCGATTCTGTCTTCCTCTTCGGACGAAATTCTGCCCAAGGCACAGCCTCGATCGGGTTCCTCTCTGCCCAAGGCAACTGTCATAGCATCGGTAGAAGAGTCTCTGTCGCTTTTCTCCCGAGGCACACTATTCTACTTTTTTTTTTAATAGTAAGTAGAAGAGTTCAAAATATACTCATTAGAGAGAGGACACCACGATAATATAATGAATAATTTGCAGTAAAAAAAAACAATTTTCAATTTTTTGTTGAAGACGCCCTTCCTCTGCCGAACGCGTCATATATCCGTGAAACTTTAGAAACTTTAAAATTCAAAGACAAAAATGAATGTGATACTTGTCGAATGATATAATTTTTTTTTTAAGTGTGTGCTATTATTAACAGTTAAGAATTTTTTTGAGCGTGTAGTAATACGACACTAGATTATGATATGAATACTTCCAATTCAATTTATTTACGTAGAAGTAAATATATTGACGACATGCACAACGAAACATCCAAGAAATAAAGCCTGTGCCCTTGACTTTAGAAATACGTTTCCTCGTGGACATAGTATGGAAACACGTCACGTGACAATGTAGAAGAATACTGGATCAGTCAGACGGTGATAATTTCTATTTTGAAAGCTCCGAATTTCGGAACCTCTGAATGGCAATATGAATAGGGTCGGCAAGCTTCAAATAATTAGACAGCCTGGTTGATTCCGCTTCGGCTAGCTTCGGCCCCATAGGAATTTTCTTCAGTCGCCTACGCACTTTTACCGACAAGCCTACGTCCAAGGACACAGGTGATGGTTAAACCGATTCGGCAATTTTACACATTCTGTTTATCCGTAAATCTCCCTCGTTTCACGCATATGAGATCTGATCAAAAAGTATCGGGACTAGTGATATAAAAAGAAAACTTCAATACAATATCAATTCGGCATTTAATGTCCTTCGTCTGTGTTCCTTTCAGAAGCCACACACATTATGCAGGGTCGTTTCCATTGACGGAAGCATTTCTGGAGCCCCTCTTTTGGGATAGAGAGTAGCTGTCTCGTTGTATTCTCTTGGATTTCCTCCACATCTTGAAATTCTTGTTTTCTTTTCAAGTTGGAATTGATTTCCGGAAAGAGAGAAAAGTCGTAAGGGGAGAGGTCAGGTTAATATGATAGTTATTGGACCTAAGGAATGTTGTACTTGGCCCGCAAAAAATCTACTGCACAATAAATGGTCACTGATGGAACCGCTTGAGACTACCGCACTCTAAACACTTTCCTTCCAAGTGTTACTATAAACAACGGAAGTGAGCTAAAAACGTTATAACTTAGATTTTCATGCGCAACAAACGTCCAGGTCAATCAGTGCCAAGCGGATTCACTCGACATCCTTTAACTTCGTTACCATAGCAACAGGCACGGTACTTTTTGATCAGACATCGTATATATCGAAATATTTTATTTAATTTCAAAATCCTCAAAATAACAGTTACGTCACTCAAAACATTTCTTTATCAACTAATTTTTAAATTGCACGAACTTTGCTGTTTTTTTTTTATATTGCATGTTTTGTTCGACACACACGCACAAATATACATATATAAAACAAAGACACACAACTACTACAAAAATGATAATAACAATAATACCAGCAATAAAAATAAACTACCGTAATTCCCCATGTATAATACGCATTTTTTCTAAAAAAAAATAAACAAAATTAGGGGTGCGTATTATGCACAGCTACAAAAAATCTTTAAATCTTACCGTTTCATAGGTCGATTTAATTTGCGAAATGACCACTCACCACAAACATACGACAATTTGACACTAACATTCGACGATTGCGACTCCATAGGGATTTCAAATACAATTATATGTACCTAACAATATTTACAAATGTAAAATAAAATAAGAATTATTATAAAACTAAATTAGAATAATATTATTCTATGTTTAAAACCATTTTTAAAACGAGTAGCAGACGCTGGCCGTGATGAAATTGGAGAGGTACATTTTATAGGGTTTATAGGGTTTGATTAACAAACAAGGGGTGCGTATTATCCATCAGTAGAAGCATTTTCCCACACTTTCAGCACAATTTTAGATGTGCGTGTTATGGATGAAGACGGATTTTACATGAGGAATTACGGTAAATAAAATCATGCATTTAAAAAGATAATGATTATAATACCAACAATAAAAATAAACTACTGTAATTCCCCATGTATAATACGCATTTTTTCTAAAAAAATAATGAATAAAATTAGTGGTGCATATTATGAACTGCTGCAAAAAAATCTTTAAAAACTTACCGTTTCATAGGTCGATTTCATTTGCGAAATGACCACTCACCACTAACATACGACAATTTGACACTAACTTTCGGTGATTGCAACACCATAGGGGCGTCAAATACAATCATATGCATCTAACAATACTTACAAATGTAAAATAAAATAAGAATTATCAAAAAACTAAATTAGAATAATATTATTCTATGATTAAAACCATTTTTTAAATAAGAGATTGAAACGCTGTCCGTAATGAAATTTGAGTGCTACAATTTATAGGGTTTGATTACGAAACAAGGGCTGCGTATTATGCACGAGCAGAAGCATTTTCCGACACTTTCAGCACAATTTTAGGTGCGCGTATTATACATGGGGAATTACGGTAAATAAAGTCCTGCATGTAATATTACTTCCTTACCTCTTTAGATTCTCCCATTAAAAAAAAATATATCCAATCTCAACAATATTAAAATAATGGCAACCACATCCAAAACTATTATGGATATCATCAGAACTAAAAATATCCTTAGCAATAATAATAATTTTAAAGCAATTATAGATAAAATAAACTGTCCATTACGTTGGAGAAAACTTGTAGAGATTCAAAAAGAAACTTATTTTTGAACACTAAAATATTGCATAACAATTCATCATATTCATTAGTTCTACACAGAAATAAGCTTAACCACAAATTCGATCTCAGAAATGCAACTCTTATTAAAAGAGAAGATAACTTACTTAGGCAGAAAGTTCTTCAGAGTGCAGCTATCGATCTTTCACAAACTGTAATTTTTCCAATATCTCCTTTCTTAAAAGAAATACTCTTCTTCTCATACATGGAGACAAAACTTGTAAAAATGAACTGCAAGCGGATAACGTTAGTTACATTATTTAAAATAAATATATACACAAACAATTAAAATAAACAATTAATTTTGGATATAATTATTCCCTTGTTCAAATTTAAATTTAATTTGAATCAAAAGGGAAAAAAATCAGTGGGCGGGGATGGGGTGCCGCCCGGGACCGCTATGACCAAAATGAAATATAATTATCCAAGTACCCTAGAAGACATTCCATTGTTTAATTTTAAATTTAGTTTAAATCAAAGGGAAAAAAATAAGCGGGGGATTTGTGCTCTCCGGGGAACTCTTTTGAC
>OZ010589.1:49684721-49687221 GCA_963932145.1 Acanthosepion lycidas | reverse complement strand
TAATTGTTCTTGATAGAAATATAGTATATTAAAAATTAAAAGTAAAAATATTTCAAATCGTAGTTAAATAAAAAGTATTAATCTGACGTAGACACCTCCCAAAAATCTTTAAATATACGAACGGAAAAATAAATGCCGTTAGAATTTTAGCCGTTAAAAAAAAAAAAAATCCAGACGACACGCTTTTAACGGATGTTAGATTTCATTGAAAAACACATCCCTACCCACTACCAAAACGTAACAATAACTGATACATTAAATATAAACATATTGAACATACTGACACCCCTAGTCTAGCAAAATAGATTTATCTGTAACCATGGAAACATGAATTTTGTTTTAGCTGTGTATTTAAAACCCTGTAATTTTTAAAGTTACTCCAAAATTCGCTTGAGGATGAAATGGAAGTAATGTCTTTAATTTAAGTACAAAATTAAATTAGGGGCTTTTAGCTTCCATTTTTGAAACATGGTTGGAACTGTGTAGCGAAAAACCATATTTTAAGTCTATTAACTTATAACATATATATATATATATATATATATATATATATATATATATATACCGGATGTAAGAGCAAAATTGTACAAATTGTGTAACAGCATAATTATCCATACACAAAAAGTTAACTAGCTAAAAACCATTAAACAAATTGATTTTTTTTCCAGGTTTTAACAAGTTTAGCAATTTTGACATCATTTGTCATAAGAGCATTGAAAAACCATTTGAGTTGTTCAACTAGAAAAAAGAACAGGTTACAATCGTTTTGTGTCAGCCCCATTGTTTTCCCAAATGAGCAATGGTTAGAGGAAAAAAAGATCATTCATAATTTCAGTAATGAAAAGGAAATCGTACGTGAAACGTGTGAGGGACCGTTTTACTCCAGGACGGAAAGTTAAAAGATTAGAGAGGGCGAAGATCATCTTGTATAAGTTGGAAAATGATGCTGGAATTATATATATATATATATATATATATATGTGTGTGTGTGTGTGTGTGTGTGTGTGTGTGTGTGTGTGAACTTTATTTCAATCCTTCATGATCCTTAGCTACGATTAATTAATGATAAACATGTAATTTTCGTTTATGAATTCATCACGATTTTTTCTGTTAAGCTTGGAGAGTAATTATACATTTCTTATTGCTCAAAGTATAATCCAATAGTGTTATAAAAACCTCGGAGCTTAATCTCACAAATGGACTATTTTGCTGTTACATGATTTGACAATTTTGTTGTTACATCCGATATCTATATGCATACATATTTAAAAATATAGTATAGGGAACAAGGAAACAGAACAGAGTATTTTATATGTGGTGTATACGTTCAGGCGATCATAGCTCTCAACAACTTCCTATCCTTTGTAGCTCATAATAAATTTTGTCACTTTTTATATCTCCTAAAACTTGGCGTTCTATCCTTTCCCTCAAACTCGTCAGGTAGGCTATGCGTTGTTTTCCTCCATCACTCTTGTCTTCAATCTAACCAGTGAGCATCAAATTTTCCAACCCGTCTTTCCTCATTTTGTATTCAATAAATTTCAGCTCATTCTTCCAAATATTAAGTATAAGTGGCCATATTGTTTCAATTTTCTCTATAATGTTAAAGGCATACTTTTGTATACACCGTACTTGTAAATATCCCTATGCCTAACACACACACACGCGCACATAGACTATATATATATATATATATATATATATATATATATATATATATATATATGTGTGTGTGTGTGTGTGTCTGTGTGTGTGTGTGTAGTGTGTGTGTGCGCGCGTATATATATTTTTAAAATGTAAATAGAAATTTTCAATACTTAACGAATGACAACACATTTTTTCGTAATATTTGAATCACTCATCGGGACCCTCGACAGAAATGTGTTCTTCATGCTTTCCTTTTATTTCAATTTTATTTAATTTGTTCTTTATAATCAGAACAAATTGAAATGTTTGCAGGAATTTAGGCATCATATTCATGCACCTTAAAAAAGCTGCCCCTAATTATCATTTCTAAAATTCTACTTTTTTTTTTTTTCTGTATTTGACCGAAAGATTGATGGGAGGGCAATTTATCGAAATTGATGCACAGAAATTGTCGCTATCATTTTACGTAAGCGCTCAAATTACAGAACTCAAACTTGAATTTTATTCATAACATTTCTTCTGTAACAATTTTACATTTGAAAATAGTTATATTGAACTGGATGATAGTTTTCGATGGGATGCAAACTATAATTATAGTAATATTTGTAATGATAGCTAATAACAGGGAAAGATAGATAGATAGATAGATAGATAAGTAGGTTGATATGAACAGATTGATATATATATATATATATATATATATATATATATATATATATATAGAGAGAGAGAGAGAGAGAAAGAGAGAGAAAGAAACAACTGTACAGACAAATATGTAAATATGAACATGATTATAATGAATGAATCTTCTGTTATATTAGAAAATACGCATACACGCACACACATTAAGACA
>OZ010589.1:49679721-49682221 GCA_963932145.1 Acanthosepion lycidas | reverse complement strand
TGCACTCTTTATGGGATAAAGTACATAATATCAGAGATAGAGCGTACGTAAATATAAAAGTGAACATTGAAGTCAACACTCTAAGGCGAGAGGCTGTTTCATGCTGAACACAATCGTCAGGCTGCGAGTGTTTTTTTCCTCGACTCGATTCTCGTGACTCAATTCTCGAATCGAGGAAAAAGCACAACACTAGCGGCCTGACGATTGCGTCTAGCATGTAACAGCCTCTCGCTACAGAGCGTTCACTTCAATATTCATTTTATATATATACACATGTACAAACACACACACATACACACACACACACACATGCATACATACATACATACATATATATATATATATATATTAGGTTGGTGCAAAAATAATGACGGTTTTTGACGTATTTTTAACGTTAAAAACCGTCATTATTTTTGCACCAACCTAATATATATATATATATATATATATATATATATATATATATATATATATATATAATAACCAAGTATAGTATTGGTGTATACGGAATAAATTTCAATAACCAAAAAATACTGTTCTTAAAAGAATACATAAAATGTAATTCATCAATTTCTACATATACATATGTGTGTATATGTGTGTGTGATTTTATATATATATACTCTGGACTAAATATGTCGGTTACGAGAAACTTTTAGGGAAAAGGACTATAAATAGTCCACATACATCAGAAAGGGGCAGTTGCAATTTGTTTTTTTACTTAATAGGACAAAAGGGTTTGGAAAAATTGATAGGCTTAAGATATTGAATCTAAAAGGGACTCAGGAAAGCAGTGAATATCATACATAATTATATTGTCATCTCCCTTTGCTAAATCGGATCTCCATTAACTAACCTTTTCGACACTGCTCGATCCAGCATTGTCGTCCCCAGATCCACAATGTCCAACTCTCAGACCCGAGCTATGGTTTCTGGGAAAATCAACTTTCGTGACGAGACACCTCCAGAAGGATGGCATAGAAGTAAAAATGAGACGACCTCCCCGTCCGTACGGTAACTGTGGCCTGCAAACTGCAATCGCTTTTTTTTTGAGCTTAACAGAGATTGATCTCAGTTCTTTGTAAATTGTGTTAAGAGTATAACTATTGTGTATAACTCACATGCCAACTGCAACAAAGGCTGGCAATAAGATTCTGCCAAATAAGATTGTCCCTACCATCGGTCCACTACTTCACAAGAACCAGAATGCATTTAGAAGAGGCAGGTCGACAACTCCACGAATTCTCTCCATTCACCGCATCCTGGAAGAGATGAAAAATTCAACAAAGAGATCACAATCTGTTTTGTTGATTTTCGCAAGGCATTTGATTCCATCAGTAGAGATCTCATGTTCAAAATCCCCCAACTCTATGGTATACTCTCTAGAATTGTTGAGACAATTAGAGCTCTCTACAGAAATACTATTGTATCGCCTGACTTATTCCTTTGAAGTTAAAGCAGGAGTTCTACAAGGCGACACACTTGCTTCTTTTCTGTTTATCGTCGTTCTGGACTATGTTCTTCATATTTCTCTCGACGACAAGTTGCAAAAAAGACTCCTTTTGAAACCTCGCCAGAGTAGTCGGCACACTCCATAATACATGAAAGACCTTGAATTTGCCGATGATCTTGCATTGACTTCGAAGTGAGCGAGCTTACATTCAGATAACGATCTTAAATTTTATTTTGGTTTCGACCGATTCACGTTCGATGGACGCAAAACAACATTCAAAGATTTAGCCAACAACAAATCTCCAGTTCTTGACAACATACCAACATTATTGTTGCAAGATCCAATATTTCATGACCTCCTCTTTGAGTTTTGCAACCACACATTCATGCACCATTTGCCGCTTTCAGCTTGGCTGAAGGGCAGGATAGTTCCTGTCTCCCCGCCACCAAAAAACACTAACAAGTGCGGCAAACTATAGGGGTATAACTTTTATGCCAATTGCAGCAAAAGTTTACAAGTTTCTACAAAATAGGATTGTCCAAGCCATTGATCTACTCCTCAACAAGAACCAGAATGGATTTTGAAGAGGCTGGTCGGCAACTGCTCAAATCCTCTCCATTCGCCTCATACTGGAAGAGATGAAAAATTTAACAAAGAGATCACAATCATAGCACTGGATAAAGGCGTTAGTTAGATCCAGTGACAGGATCCAAAGAGTGTGAGTTCAGTTAAGGCAGTGAAGAACTTGGAGAGGGTATAAGTGATATTAGACATGTCATGTTGAAATAGAACAAAATACCTCAGTGAGAGAAATAAAGTGTTCAGTTCGACATTCCAACCACCTGAAGAAGGCGGAGCGTACAACGGTGGAAGTGTTGTGATAAACATAGCGACCAAGATGAGGACAATAGTCTGAATAATGTAAATAATGTACATGATACCTCATCTCAGAAAATTCCATTCAGAAAGTTTTCATCACAACTTTGTAGAAAAGTGTTTCGAAGGACAACACTAATCGCTACTCAAGTTCACACGTTCGTGATCTTC
>OZ010589.1:49644721-49677221 GCA_963932145.1 Acanthosepion lycidas | reverse complement strand
TACCTAGGTTTGTCTGGCACACTAGGTGTATCTTTCTTTGTGTGCTCTACGATTGTATTGAGCTCTTTTGTTAGTTAGTTGTCTACTCGTATCGGGGTTTTATCTTTGGGCTTCAGACCTGCATCTGTGCGTTTTGTTCGACAGTAGTTCATGTTTGTAGCTCTTTCTTTTTTTAAAACCTTTTTTCCCTCGAGATTGATTTGATTATTTGCAAATCAAAAATTCGAGGGTTTTTCGAAACGAGTCTAGTTATCTATATATATATATATATATATATATATATATATATATATATGTATGTAAACTACAATAGGAAAACTGTAATATTAGCCGGCGCGTTTCGTCCGGTGTGGACTTTTTCAAAGCATAAACGAAATGTATTTATAAATGTATTTACAAAGCAACTAACAAAATAAAATGTCCTTATCAACAGGAAGAATATAGAAAACGGTATTATATTTGTTATGATCCAGGTTAGGACCAAGGAAGAACAACCCGAACACAAGAGTAGAAACAACGAAGGTATATTACATGAAATAATAATACACGTTGTGGAAGGTGTTAGTATGACTGTCAGTCTGGTTTGGAGTGAAATAATATCGGCTCGACTCGATTCGGTATCTAGCCACCCCACCCACGAGGGTTGCATGTGGCACAAGGCTGAGTTTAACGTGGGTTTCCCGAGCGCATAGGCTCGGCCAAAAAATGTTCGTAGAACCCTTATAAACGGGATCGGGTTGGTCAACCTCCCCGAACGAGACTCGGCCCTTCGGCGGAGCCTCGTCCGGGTTCCTCTCTGCCTCTGAGCAGAGAGTTTGACCGTCAAGCCGAGAAGCTCGGCTTCATTTGGTATCTAGCCAACTCCCACGAGGGTTGCATGTGGCACAAGGCCGAGTTTAACGTGGGTTTCCCGAGCCTGTAGGCTCGGCCAAAAAATGCTCGTAGAACCCGTATAAACGGGATCGGGTTGGTCAACCTCCCCGAACGAGACTCTGCCCTTCGGTGGACCCTCGTCCGGGTTCGTCTCTGCTCAGAGGCAGAGAGTTCGTCCGTCAAGCCGAGAAGCTTGGCTTGATTCGACCCTCTCTCTTGAGAGGCGTAGTATACATAGTGTTAGGAAGAGTTCATTCTGTAGTTATAGATAAGGACCCATGATAATATTCATATTGTCAACTGAAAATTATGTCAGGTACTGTCACGTGAGGAGACATTGTTTTTATTGTTGTGATGACGGATTCAACCATTTTCTTTTGATTTCCTGATCCTGCTGTGTATGTTCGCCTGGAAGACTAGTAATTCTTTTAGGAAAGGTGAGATAGAGAAAGATTAATAGATTAATACTAGTAGATTAATATTTCGATATTTCGTTTTTACCTTGAAAATGTCCACATTGGACGAAACGCGTCGGTAATAATACAGTCTTTTACATTTATAAATATTGTCTTTTTCTACAGGTTAACTCTGAGAAAATTTTCACACACACACACATATATATATATATATATATATATATATATATATATATATATATATATATAGTGATGTTCGATAAAAGTGACTCAGCTTATCTTTTGAATTTCGTTTCGTCGGAGAAGAAATTTTTGTAATATTGAGCCCATTCAAGTATCTTAGCGTTGTTAGCTTTGCTTATTAGCGGCTTAAACCTTCGTGCACAACATTTGTAGCCTTGTTCTAACAAGATTTGCGATCTTGTTCTGAGGGACTGTTGAAGAGGCAAGACTAACACCTTGCTCTTCGCTTAGACTAGCTGCAATGTCGTGGCTAGTTATAGTCCTACTCATCGCAACTTCTCCCTTGATTACCCTGCCAGTTCTATCATCAATCTTTTTCTTTCGTCCCCTTGTTTCCTTCCTTGGAGCAGGAGTGACATCATTATGTGTCCTAAGCACTCGAGAGACAGTTGATTGCGAGGTTATAGCAATTTCTGTAATTTCTCTCGTAGATTTGCCTGCTTTTGAGAGGGCAATAATAGATGCCTTAAGTGGTTCTGAGTGGCTATTTCAAGCTGTTTTTATACTGTATGAGGCTTTCTCGAATATTCTGGAATACTCTAGATTTAATTTAAGCTGTTCTAGAATTCTCTAGAATATTGTTCTGATTGTATTGTAAAATAGTTTTCAATATTTTGTCAAAAGCTCTTTAAATTTACCAGTTTAATCATCAGAATGCGATATCTGAGTCATTTTTGCACAGAGTTTTTTTTCCTGAATCTCATTTATATTCAAATTTATAATTATCAATAGAATACCTTAGGGTGAATGAACTTTTTTCCTAGGTGGTCGGGAAGGGGTCTTTATATTAGTAAGATTAAAAATTATTTTAACCGTAAAAACAATAGACAAAAAATATTTCTTAGCAAAAACAAATCAGGTGAGTCACTTTTATCCAACAGCACTGTATATATATATATATAAATATATATATATATATATTGTCATCCACAGACAGACTGTTTCGCTGTATCACAGCTCATCAGTGCGTCTAGACATCCGGTTGCCTCTAGCTAGGATCGAAACCCGACTGAATTGGTATCAGGCAGATATTCTAAGCTGTCGGCGCACGGTCGGGATGAAGGTGGATTTTTAGCGTATTTATTTTTGGAAACACGCTCAGTGACCGACAGTGACTCAATTCGGCTTGTGAAGAGTCTCGCTATAATAGTCACTGTTTACAAACCCATACCTCAGCCCGAGAGTGCTCAACTGGAATGAAATTTAATTCAGGAGCTAATATAATGTCATCCACAGACAGACTATTTCGCTGTATCACAGCTCATCAGTGCGGCTAGAAATCCGGTTGCCTCTAGCTAGGATCGAAACCCGACTGAATTGGTATCAGTCGGATATTCTACCACTAAGCTGTCGGGATGAAGGTGGACTTTTAGCGTATTTATTTATGGAAACACGCCCAGTGACCGACAGTGACTCAATTCGGCTTGTGAAGAGTCTCGCTATATAGCTATAATAGTCACTGTTTACAAACCCATTCCTCAGCCCGAGAGTGCTCAACTGGAATTAAATTTAATTCAGGAGCTAATATATATATATATATATATATATATATATATATATATATATATATATATATATATATATATATATATATATATATATATATAATGTTTTTCTGTTATTTATGATTATTTGTCAATCTCTTGTATTTTGTTGCTGAATTGCGATTTATGTAGCTCACTCTATATAATCTGATCCATACATTGCTTGCTAGATAAACATGTAGATATACACAGGCTGTTGCAGATAGACGGAAGGATGATGCTTAATTAAACGAGATTTCGAAACTGCTCTCCATAGCTTTTCTTTTGATTACAGAAAATAAAAAGGAAAACAACATTTCGTTTCGTCGAATTGCTTTCCAATGTTCCTGTCCTATCTTTCTATCAGTCGTTATATGCGCCACGTTAAATGTGCCGCTGCATAACGCCTTCGCCTTTTCGACCTCGTAAACAATTCTCGTTTTCGGGTTAGGCACCGTAAATAAAACGGGAAATTGAAATTTGTTATGATGAAGCAGCGCGTCTTATTTCTACTCCTGCGGGTGATCGGTTGTTTGTGTTGTCCTCGGCATCGAAGTAGAGCGGCGAGGAGTCGATATTTAATTCCTTGTCACTCAGCGACGGCAACAAGATAAGTGATTGTCGAGTAAACAATGAAAAGTGGACAGTTCAGGTTGCGCCAATAGTACGGCCATACCATCTAAGTCAAATAGCAACCCTAAATATCTTTGTTTTGAATAGGACTCGAACAACTACAAAAACCGCTTCTGAGAAAATATTCAACACCCTGAACAGCACATATATAATTATTTACCCGCTGTCCCACTCAGCAAGATGTGACACAAGGCCGATTTTTAAAGTTGGGTATACGAGCTCGGGCAAAAATTCCCTATAGATCACGTAAAAACGGAGTCAGTTTCCCGAGACGGGTCCCTGCCCTTCGTGCGTAGCCTTGTCTGGGGGATAGCCTCTGACATGTGCCAGCTAAGCACATATATTATATATAGCCATTATTTTCTTCACTATTATACGTCCTACAAAGCACACCCAGACACACACATACACATACGCACACACACACTCACAAGCTCAAATCACACAAGAGGGTGGGGCGGCGTAATCTCTTAGATGTCTCAGTCAGTTATGTGTCATGCGTGATACACGCTTAGGCGATCATGTATCTTTCGATACATGACTGAGGAGGCAGGGTTTTTTTTTCCAGGAGTAGGTTGCCATTTCTTTCTGCGGTAGACCAGTTGCCATCCAAAGCTATAGAAGTCTGTCTGTCCTGCTATTAATATTTAACCCACACTTGGGGGTGAAGAGGATTCAGACTTTTCCCAAGGGTATTAGCACGTAAACGAATGTCATAGATTCGACCGGAATTCGAACTCGGCTTTCCGATTCCTCAATCCGAGCCGCTAACCATTACTCCAACGTAAAGAACGGTTATCTTTTCAACTATCATTTACAGCCCAGCTCGAGGAAATTCGTCAATCCCTCCCTCTCTCGCCACTCTCTCTCTCTCCCCTCTTTCTCTCTCTCTCCCTCTCTCTCTCTCTCTCATCCTTCCTATCTTTTAGTCCGATGAAGTCTTAAAAGAAAACTCGTCACTCTATGCAAGGGAGGTAATTTATTTGATTTTTTGAAAAGATATTTTTAATTATAGTATTCGAATTTAGTATTTTTTTCAGAACTTTTTTGCTAAACTGGTAGCTGACTTTATTTCATAGGGGTGAAAAAATGTTTTGGATTTACGGCGATAACGCATAACACATCCACAGATATACAACACCTGAGGATGGTCTCAGATGAGATCGAAATTATTGGGAAAATAAAAAATGAATTGAAAGAAAATTTTTCAATTTTTCTTGATCAATTTTTTACAGCCAACAAGAAATTAATTCATGAACTTGAAAGGATTAAAACTAAAATAAATAGGCATAATACGTCTAAATTATATATATATTTTATATTACGGTGGAGCAATTACCCATAGCTAGCGTAGTTCGAATTCCACTCGAATCCATTAAATTCAGTTACGTGCTAATAACCTTGGGAAAGGTATGAATACTCTTCTTCTCCCTCCAGCTATGGGTAAATAGCAGGACAGAGTGGGTTCTTAAGCCTTGGATGGCAACTGGTTTAGAAGGAGGGCAACTCTGAATTCAAAACCCGCGGAGGGTCATTTGAGGACCTTGTGGCAGGTAGTGCACGAGATCTCTCTATTCGGCCCTTCAAAAAGTGCTCATGTCGGACTGTCGGTTCATAGGAACTGAGCTGCTTAGCCCTCATACGTCGAATTTGACGGAAGAGTTGAGAGTGGGTATATATATATATATATATATATATATATATATATATATATATATATATATAAAATTAGAAAATCAGCCGCTTTCGCTAGCTTGGCTTCAACCTTTCGGTATCTTCAGGCAATTTCGGCCAATTGATTTTCTAACCCTTTATTTAAAAAAAAATATTATGAACCCCATATTTAAAAAAAAAAAAGATGAATAAGCACAGGACGTGAGGTGTGTTAGAAGTTGAGGAGGAGAGGAAATCAAGTGTATTGGAATTTTATCGGAGAGATTAAATGAAATATACATACGTTATTTTTAACATTGGACATAGTAGATAAAGGCGTTAGTTCGATCCAGTGACAGGACCCAAAGAATTGTGAGTTCAATACTTGATTAAGGCAGCGGAGATCTTGAAGAGGGGAATTAACAGGAGATAACTGATAACTAACATCCATTAGGCATGGTACGTGGAACTAGAACAGTTTACCACAGGGAGCGAAATAAGAGTTCACTTCAACATTCCAACCGTCTGTAGAAGGCCGGAGCGTACAACGGCCGAAAGTTTGTGATAAATATGGTAACAAAAATGAGGACAATATTCCGAACAATGTAAATAATGTACATAATACCTCATCTCAGAAATATAGACAAATATAGCAACAGTAATTCATTTTGGGTCTGATCTGGTTCTTATAAAGGTAGATGATGTCGTAAGGAGTTAGGTACTTACTAGGGCAGTACAGGGAACGGATAATTTTACCTGCATTTTGGCGATGGATTGTATATAGGAATTCCACTTGAGATCCAATGTGAGTTTGAAGCCCGATATCCCTTCGAGATACGGGGCTTCCTCGAGGGGACATCCGATCATTATAAATAGCGTTAGTTCTGGCTCTAATTGGCTGTGATGGAATGTAACCAGTTTGATTTTAATGACTTTGTATGTAACCAGCCAGTTTTGTTGCCCACTGAGAAGTTACTGTTAAATCAGAAGAGAGGTCACTCGCCAATCTCTGATCGTAAAGTCATTTAGAGATGCGCCCGTATATTGTCGAATCATTGGCATAGACGTTGACAAATTATCGGAGTATATTCTTAGGTAGATGATTTATGTAAATCAAACAGAAAGTTGGCCCTAGAATTGACCCCATTGACCGCCAGGGCCTCGGAAGAGAGGCCGTTAATTACTAGCTTCAGGGATCTACCTAGGGAAGTATTTTATAACAGCGAAATCCATTCGAATAGTTCCAGAGCTAGGGAGCTTGTTCAGCAAACCTTTGTGCCACACCTTGTCGAAGTCCTTCGAGATATCTAATGCCATGGTCCTTGCGCTATATACATTTTCAAGGGCCTCACTAATTCTATGTGTAGTGGTAGTTAGTATGTCAGCAGTGGATCGGGCTGATCGAAACCCATACTGCTCGTATCACAAGAGATTTTTTCTATCCAGGTGATCGACAACGTTCTTGTTGATTAAAGCCTCAAAGAGCTTACTGATGATACTGGGGAGAATAATTGGTTTATACTGGGAGGTGGAGGATCGGTTAACAACGTTCTTGAAGACTGGGCATCCGCTTAACAATTCCACATGCTTGCAAAAGATTTCTCCTTCAAGTAACGGCTAAATAACTTTTCTATAATCGTGGATAATTCTGGGCTGATTTATAGACGACCACTGGAATTTTGCCTGGGCACTGGCGTTTTTTGTGGGTTGGGTCGAAGATTTTGATAAAGCTAGCGATTTCTCTTACTGAAATGAGTATACTACTGTGGTTATGTTTAGTGGGACGTGGAAATTTGAGGCGGATATGGTCTTTGTCATCTAACGTTGAGTTTGAGGCAAGGTGAAGAATTTCGTCTAGTCTTGCCGAGGGGGATATGACCCCGGGGCCATTTATAATAGTAGACACAACAGCTTTGCATCTGTTCATAATTTGCTAAATGATCTTCCAGAATTCGAGAGATCTAATTTATATATTTTCAACTTTGGCCTGGACAGATCACGTGTAGCTGGACTTTGCATTTTCCAGGACACTCTTCCAACGATTGGGGGCGGTGTTGAAAGAAGTAATCGCCAGAATTCTCCGCTCGTTACGTTAGATTTTGAAGGAGTGTTTCCTATGGCTTCCGTGCATTTAGGGGTGAACCAGGGCTGACTGTTTGCTTTTTGCTGGAATTTTTCTGGGGGTATAAAACGTTCCATTCCAGAAAAAAAACATTCAGAGATTAGGGCGGCAGTTTTGGGGACATCATGTTTGAAGATGTTTGGGAGAAAAACGTCCGTCATACCGAACAGGTAGCTATATCCGAGTTATCCCCTACATAGCTTAAAACCGTTCTACGGAACGGTAAATCAGAGGAGTCATAGTTTGGAGTCAATCTGGACACTGACTAGAGAATGATCTGACGTGCCAACAGGAGCTAACACTTTTGATGGCCATTTGTCAGGACAGGATGTTAGTAAAAGTTCTAGGATTAAGCGTAAATAGATGCTGTTTTCTAGCCTGTATTGTACCATGGCGATTCGATCCGCCCACAAATATTGTAATGGATGTGTGAATTTGTATTCCATCTTTTCCAAAAGTTGCCTCATCCGTAAAAGAAAGTCTGAGGATACAATCAACGGGTCGGCAGTTTGTGCAATAAACCATCGGCAAAAGTTTTCCCGTGGTACGTAATCATAGAGCGAAAGACCCTGCCCACATTGCAAATGATACGGACATAGGAATTGATCTTGAAGTACCCGACATGAGGTACTATGCGATGTACAACTTGCTAGGAACACTTGACGTGTGCTGATACCTGGATCGTTCTGCCAGCCTGCAGAATGTGTTATGTCTGGTCAGGCGTACGAGCGAATCTCGATCTTCCTCGATCCAGGGTTTGTGCTGCCACGGATCCTGTCTCAGCAACACGACGATAAACAGCAGCAAAGGTTGGATGACTCGGCTGACTTCGGTCTAGAAACGCAATCTGATACATCCGTGCAGCCTTGCGGCCGTATGTACGATATGCATATCATGCCATTTTTAAACCGAATACGTCTCAGTTAACTAATTACTACAATCGCTAAACTTTGAAGATAGACTACGCACAAATATACACGAATGAAAAATGTAAACTCGTCCTAATGGCAACACAGCGCCATCTGCCGTAAACTTTATTTAAATTTAAAACGAAGGATAGGTGACACTTATGTTTATATGGACTTTTGTCTTTGTTATGGTGTGATGAACTCGCCTACGAAGTTTGTAAAAGTATTTTGATACACTCTTTATATATGTATAAAAGTGTGGTAGACATTGAAATCAACACACGGCGTCTATTTCAAGCTTAATCGCAATTGTTACTCCATGTACGACTATTTATATATGCTGGAGAGTGGTGGATTATGTTTAGGCTTATTGTATTACTATAACAGTTATTTGGGTGGGCGTTATCGTTTTGATGTCGAATTTTTCTAGGGACTATTGAATGGAAATAATTGTGGATCCGGATGCAGTTATGTGGCTATTTTGTCGAATTATTTGTTAACTATTTTATCCACTATTTATTATTTTGTTGCTTGCTGTTGGGTGTATAAAACTTTTACTTGTGCTTATGCGTGCATTCGTTGTTTGCTAATTTGTTTACTATTTATTTAAGTACGGATATGGATTAATGCATATTATTTATTTTATTTTATTATTTATTTTATTTTATTATTTATTTATTTTTGTTCGTTTTTAGTTTGCCATTTTTAAGTAACATAGTAAAAAAATCTTTTCGTCTCTGCATTTTTTAGATGAGTTCAGATCGTTTATTTAGTAATTTGAGTTTGTCTTTCAATATATATATATATATATATATATATATATATATATATATATATATATACACTATACCAAAATTATTAGATTTCGTCAGTCAATACCGATTTTTAACATTATTTTTTCATAAAGGCGTACTTATTATTATTATCGTTTATAAACCACGAGCTTTTTCGTCGGCCTTCCATATCAAAAGCACACACACAGACACATTATATATATATATATATATATATATATATATATATATATATATATATATATATATATATATATAAATATATATATATATATATAATTAATATATATATATATATATATAGCTAATATAGCTCAATCACACATTTTAATATAGCACACACACAGAAAAACACACACAGACATACACATTATATATATTAGGTTTGTGCAAAAATAATGTCGTTAAAAAATACTTAAAAAACCGACGTTTTTTTGTACCAACCTAATATATATATACACATATATATATATACACATATATATAATTAATATATATATATATATATATATATATATATATATATATATATATATATAGCTCAATCACCCATTTTTAATGTAGCTCAATCACCTACCATTATATGGTTTGGCGGTGACAGTGAATACATCACAACGGATGTCCATCTTTGCCAAGGTTAACCATGGCCATCAGGTCGACACCGGCTGCGACGAGTCGCATCTTGACTGACAAAGAGCTCTGAAAACGCTGCGTTGGCTGCTTCATCATCCAGATCCGGCGGTTGTTGATGGCTCCAACATTGCGCCAGCATGTATTCAGTGGAATTCTGGCGTTCAGCCAAAAATTGCGGCACCTCCTACGATTTGATTAATCAGAATCTTTTGACTTTAAGGGAGCAGTGTGCCGATTTTGAAATACACGGGGAGACACTGCAAAGAATATATAATCATTAGCCAGAGATTTCTCTACTCAGTCGAGATTTTAACACGCACACCCCTATATATATATATATATATATATATATATATATATATATATATATATATATATGTTTGTTTGTTTGTTTGGGTTTTATGGCATATCAACCAATGTGGGTTATTTAATGCCAAATCCAGTTTATATGAATTTTAAATGCCTATTTTGTATGGAATAAAAAATGTATCGCTGGCAACATTATTCCTTTACAAAAAAACGTATAGCTTGCAACATTACTTTTTTTATTAAAAAACTTAGAGCTGGCAACATTATTGTTTCAAAAACTTAGAGCTGGCAACATTATTTTTCTGAAAACATTATCTGAGACCTTGCTGTTGGATGCAGTTCATCGCCGTACCCAGGACATGGATGTAATTTATCGTCATACCCAGGACGCGGATGTAGTTTATCGTCATACCCAGGATATGTATGTATATATAAATACATGCAGGGGTCGGACAAAATTATGGAAGCACCTGGAAATTTCAAACAAATATATTTTAATAAGTTGTAGGACCGCCTTTGGCAGTAATTACAGCTTGAATTCTAGCAGGTATGGACTCATAGAAAGTTTGAAAGTTTTCCAGAGCAATTTTTGTTCATTGTTCTGACAAAACAGTCTAAAATACTTTCAGTCATGATGCTTGAGGATATCGACTCCATACTTGTTTTTACAAAATGCACCATAAATTCTCAATAGTATGGAGCCCTGGGGATAGTGAGGCCAGATAAGATGGTCTACTCCCCTAGAATGTTCTTCGTGTCATTCAGACACAATTTTAGTTGTTTGAATTGGTGCATTATCAACTTGAAAGATTACGTTTACTTCCGGAAAGAGTTCCGCGATCATAGGTTGAATTTAATCTGATAAAATGTTTAAACACTCTTGACGTTTCATGCTGCCATGGAGGAAAACCGTTGGGCAGGCAGATTTCCAAGATATAACCTCCCAGACTATCACAGAGCTTCCTCCATGTTTAAGAGTTGTAAGAAGACATTTTCGATCAAATGTTTCTTTGGGCTGTCTCCACATATATACTCGACGAGATGTCGGAATTAAAGTAAAAGATGACCCGTCCGAGAAAATAACATTCTTCCACTGTTCTAGGGACCATTCTGTAGGTTTCTAGTCCACTCCAAACGCTTTTCAATATTGCTTTGTAAAAGGAGTGGTTTTCTAATTGCAGCCCTCTCACCCGAAAATCCGGCTTTGTGCAGCTCTCTTACGGTTTTTGAGGAAACTATTAGGTTGGTGCAAAAATAATGTCGTTTTCTCACATAATAATATATGTAAGAAAACGACATTATTTTTGCACCAACCTAATAGATTGTCGAGATAGTCATTAAGCTCTGCTGTATTTTTCGGAGTATGTAAGAGTCCGAGGATCCCTATCAGACAGCTTTCGCTTTTCTTCAGAGTTTTGCTTCAGGCAGTAGTTTTTTTTCCTTCTTTCTCAAATGTTGTCATTACTTTCGAAGCAGTACCCCTTGATGCAAAAATAATTCAGCGGTTTTTATTATACTCGCGCCTACTATACGAGCATCAACAATTTGACCTCTGATAGATCCGCCATTTTAATGAATTTTTCTTAATTTCCTCCGATGATATCTGTAAAAAAGCAACAATTTTAGTTAATAATAAGTCAAGAAAAATCAATAATAAATCAAAAACATAAAAATAACAAACGTCTGAACGTTTTATAGATTTTACGTCTTTTCATTATTTTGTCCAACCCATATATATATATATATATATATATATATATATATATATATATATATATATATATATTACAATGAATCATTCATACAAAAAGGAGATTAGTAAAGTTAATGATATAAAATGTCGAAATCCTTTCGTGCATTAACCTACGAATCATTCGATAAATATTATGATCCTTGTTTTTAATAATTATAAGCTGTATAAGGCCTTTTTTTAAATACGCAAGTACTTTCAACTGTACATTCAGTCATCCTCAGGCAACTAAATTATTTTGCTTTTAGTAAAATCCAGGTAACATCTCAGACGAAAAAATTAAATGTGAATCGAAATATGTGTTTTGTTTTTTTTAAATCTGTTACTGTTAACGGATACAAACATTTGAAACGTGCAATCGCAACGCTAATGTTGAATTTTTAGAAAATTTAAGAGAGTGCTTATTTTTAATAATGTAGCAATTTGAGAATATTTTTTGGTAGGATTTTAGCAGTCAAAGTGACATGAACTAAATTGTTAAATAGGGTAATGTGTCAGTTGTTCTCCTGAAAAATTTGCACGTCGGGTCAGTTCTTTTAAATCAAATATGTGGCGCCGTTAAGTTTATATTATATCTTATATCATTAACTTTACTAATCTACTTTTTGTATAAATAATTCATTGTAATATAAATTGAACTGCACGACATATTTGATATATATATATGTGTGTGTGTGTGTTATTATTTATTTTAGGATATTACATCGAAAACATTCCAAAATCGCTAGACAATTGCAGTCGTGTTTCGATGCGCATATAACGGATCTCATCAGTTGATTGTAAATTATATATATAAATGTCTGAGAAATTTTCATAGAAAATATTCGTGCTTCGATAGGATTCGAACCTGTATCCTATACAGAACCGTCATATAGCCTGACGTGCCTTACCGCTCGGCCACAAAGGATCGTTATAAACAGAGCAATTACCTAAATACTTGTATCTATAGAAAGAATGTTAATCATAAAAATATCTTTAAATAATTGTCGGACTTTGTCGATTTCATATATATTGTAGTGACAGAGAAAATCACCAACCACGAAAAAAATTTGTGTTTTGTGTGTGATCTGCAGAAGAAAGATTAAAGAAAAAGAATTTAGCAAACATCTGTAAGTATTAGAATCTAGACTAAAGGTCTTTCCCTACCCTGAATGGCGTGGCCAATCAGAAACATCGCTCGGAGAATAAAAGCCGTTGTTTTTCTGCTTATCGGCGGTACGATTTTTTCGAGGCTTGGTGGACGAACGTGCGTTTCTGCTGGTGAGAAGTGAAGGTTGGTTTTGTGACCCCATTTTGTAGTTAATTCGTTGGCTGTTTGGACTGTTACGACGGACTCATTTGAACTGTGAAAAAGGCTACAAGTGTCACGGCCAAGAGACAGAAGAAACATATTGCATCCGTTTAATGTTACTATAAGTTCACAGTTTTTTTTTTCTCTCCAATAACAATTCTTTACCAATGCATTCTGTCCTCAAGAGAAATACGAGGATTTTATTTTGCCAACTAGTATTTATAAAAAAAAGTAAAAAATAATATTCCGTTATGTTTTCAAAATGTTAAAATCTAAGAACGCCCATAAATATACTTTAGGAAAGTGTGGCAGTTAAGTGAAACTATGGATGATGCTAAGTGATAAAATTTAATGCCTATTAAAGGAAAGTGAGTAAATGTTGACTTTTTAAATGTAATTATTATTTTTTACATACGCATATATATATATTACGTATATATATATATATATATATATATATATATATATATATATATATATATATATATATATATATATATGGCCTTTAACTTTTCTTTTTCTAATGTATTTACAGATTTTCTTTTATGAAGGCTAAGAATTCGTAAGAAATAGTCCTCACTAAAGATTACAGAATAACTGTAAGGGCACTAGCAAAAATGAATCAAATTTTATGACATTTTTTTTCAGTCACATTCAACGAAACATGTATAAAGGAAAGACTGCTACCAAAATCAGCACTACGTGGTTGTTAACTGTTTCACTACTTAAGTGATTATCAGATCATGTGTTACTCCTTTTCGTGTAGGCTCTCTATATAAACGATAATGAAAGCGTATGGCAAAGGCGAAACTGTTTTACTTGTTAAGAAAATGTAGAAGACACGATCTCTAAGGTGAATACACAAAACGCAATAAAGACCAACGCCCGAAAAGCGATATTTAAAAAACAATGACTGACGGCATAACAAAGAAAAGTTCTTTAAAAATGGCTGGTATTAACCAAAAGTGTTTTGACATGGGAAGATATATTTAAAATAAAACCCAGAAATCATAAAACAATATAATATATATAAGAAATATTAAAAAAAATAAAAAAATAAATAAATGATAATATGGAACCTTCCTTTGTTTGTATTAAAACATGCCCAATTAACATATATATATATATATATATATATATATATATATATATATATATATATATATGACGTCACACATTATGAAATGGACAAAGTCCGACAATTATTTTTAAGACATTTTTTTATGTTTATACGTTCGTTTTATAGACACAAATATTTAAGTAAATGCTCTGTTTATAATAAACAGTATTAACAACATTTACTGCCTGAATGTCCGAGTAGTTTTCATAGAAAATATGCGTCCTCCGACAGGAATTGAACCTGTATCGTAAAGGGACCGTCTTATAGCCTGAGGTGCTTTTACCGATTGAGCCACAGAGGATCGTTTTGGTTATCAAGGTCGATTTTACTCTTTTTAAACTACAATTCTCCAGGATTTTCTCTCATACATTCATATCTGCTCGATGCGTATCCAAATGGAAACAAATGACGTCACACATTATGAAATGGACAAAGATAAAAAGAACGTATAAACATAAAAAATGATTTTAAAATAATTACCGGACTTTATGTAAGTAATAGAATTTTGGGAGATTTGAATAATTTCACATAATAAATCACCGGTTATAGAAGAAGAATCCTCAACAGAATTCAGAACGCACTGGACGGCCGTTTGTCCTTTTTTAGGGCGCATCTACAGAGCGCATCCACCACTGGGAATCGAACCCGGGCTGTTACGACATAAGGCAAGCGTCATACCACTGGGCCACCGAAGAGGAAGCGAATTAGACTCAATATAGCGCAGCTACTCGTATTGGAGCATTTCTGGTGGCTTATGTATACTTGGTCGAGTATCACCACCGGAATTAGGAGTAGCTACGCTATACTGAGTCTAGTTAGTTCCTTCTTCATCACCAAAGCTCGCTGGCCCAGTGGTATGACGCTTGTGTTGTATCGTAACGGTTCAAAGAAGAAATGAGACGGATCAATCCGGTGAAAACTATAAGAGAGTTCCTATCCTCTTTGAGATTCCACAATCCTTTGAATTATCTATCGGGCGTAAACAGATAGAAATTCAGACGTTATCCACGCCTCCAAGGTTTGATCGTTCAAAGAAAATTTCAACGTTAGGTTCCCTAAAATAGCAATGTACGTATTATTTTAAACTTAATAAAGTCAAAATCATAGCCAGACGGTTTTGAAAAACATTGAAAGACGTGCATATCCCAAAAGTTCATTAAACCGTCATTTGTGTGAGAATAAACTACATTCGCTAGCAAGGCCGCTAATCGTGAGGTTTTGAGGAGCAAAAAACCATCTATTAATTTCTACTGTCCCCAAGTCCACTCTGACCCGGGGTGGTACCACCTGTTAGTGTCACACCCATGGGCACATAGTTAACCGTGGTCAAAATACTATGAAAGTATAAACATAAATTTTTATAGCAAAAATATCAGCAATATATATATATATATATATATATATATATATATGTGTGTGTGTGTGTGTGTATAAATATAAATAAATATATATATATAAATATATATGTATGTATAATTATTTATATATTATATGCGCGGTACTTATTAGAAAGCGCTCAATATCAGAGAGAGAGATAACATATATGGTTGGATAGATGTGAGCGTGAAACCCAGGGTCACAAGCTCACATCTATCCAACCATATATATATATATATATATATATATATATATATATATATATATATATATATATATATATATTAACATGAACACATTTGATCTCCGCAAAAAATCTTTCATCTAGTCTACAATTGCTATCCCACAGACGTGTCGTGGCCTCCCTCTGTCTCTTCTACAAGTATTTTCACGGCAACTGTTCCGATGAGCTACTTTCGATGGTTCCCGGACTACATAAATTTAAGCGAGCTACCAGGCTGGCACCTCGGCCTCACCCTTTCACTGTCAAAATGGCTAAGTGTAACCATCTCTTCTACTCAAACAGCTTCTTCTCTCGCGCTTCCCGTCTGTAGAACTCCCTTCCTGTACTTGCTTCCCCGATAACTATAATCTTCAAATATTGAAGTGTAATGTCAATCGACATGTGACACTCTGAGCTTCTTCCTCGTCCTTCTCTATATCCTTTCCTTAAACACGCCTCTTTACACTTGTTCTCAATTCTCTTGTTGTGGTAGGATCCACCTAATTTGCATAGTGGAGTACCGACCATATAAATATGGTTGGTACCGGGAAGAGAGGGGAGGAATCAAGAGATTCAACCAGAGACTCTCCCCGACTGCGACTCAGTCAACACATTCTCCAGGAACGGTCTTCCAAGGAATATGCAAAAGACTATATGTAAATATTGTGTACACTTTCTTGTTTCAATACATTTTGTTCTAAGTACATTTTGTGTTGCATTATTATTCCATGCATTAGTCAAGTTTGAACACCTCTGTAACCCCTTGCATGCTTACCTTAAAAAATACGTCAACGAAACCTGATCTAGAAACTGATTTCTTACAAAGAATATATATTCTGTTCATACGAACCTATCCTAAAAATCTTTTCGGCATTAAATATCCCATTGCGGTTGATAAGCCGTAAAACAAAATAAACCAATACGTAAAACATATAGTCGCCAAGGCTTCACAGAAAGGTTGAATGAAAAGTGCTGTATAGGAGTAAAGTGTCCCTGCCGACATTTTAGTTTGAACATAGATCGCCAGTGAGCAAACACGGCCGATTCCATTATTTAATTAAGTAGATCACGTGATAATAAATGAAACGAATATATAGAGAATAGCGTGACTTGTAAGCGATCACTAACGTTATCCATCTCTAAAAAGAATACCAGCTCGGCCCGGTGGCTAGGATCAAAGTGTAGTATCTGTGCTTTGTGAGCTGTCGGGTCGGGTGTCTGTCGAACTCACTGCTTGCAGGGAGGAACCCTGACGAAACTCCGCCGAAGGGTAGAGTTTCGTTATGGGAGGTTGACGGAACTGGCCCCCCCTCCGGCGGTTTGGATGGTTATTTATTTTTGGTTGAGCCTACGGGCTCGGAGATACCCACATTAAAAAAGCCTTGTGCCACATTCAATCCTCGTGGCTGGATTGATAGATACCATCACTAACGTTATCCTCTATTGCTATATGGATCGGGATTCTCTTTACTGCTCATTGTACGAAGTACTATTCGGTGATTATTATTTGAACTTGTATTATTAGTGCTCGTATTATTTGAAGGAGTTACTACTACCAGTATCTGTGTTACATAGTCTCGACTATCAAAAGCATTTTCGGAAGTGATAACGAGCATTCGTTGACCTAATGGAAGTTACAACGTGTGTGCGGTCTAACATCGCAAAAAAAAAGAAGAAAAGTCACTAGTGAGGAAAGCTTCCTTAGCATTTGCTAAAATGTTTCGGTATCAGTCAGTTGAAGATGACTGGCGTGAGACAGAAAGAAAAATGAACTTTTAGAAACACGGCAAGCAAAGATGTTTGTAGAAGAAGAAAAATAGAAAATGATTGAAGATAAAATAGCGGACGATAAAAAAGAAACAAAAAAAAAACGTTATGGGAAACATCCTTTTATGGTGGCTATACAAGAGTAAACATGACATCAATGAAGTAATCTGAGAGGGAAATCAATTAGCTAACATATCAGCGCATTTTTTCAAAATAATCTAACTTAAGCTTGAAAGGGGATTCATCTCCTAACAAGAAAATGGGCTGATCTATTTCGAAAACCAATTCATAATTTCTGTCTCAATTTCTGGTATGAGAACTTATTATTTACACAATTTAGTCGGAATATTTTTCTCATTTTTCATGCAGTTATCACAACGATTTGGTTAATATGTCCTCCGTGCTTCCTCGTATGCATATCTTGGCTTATGGCCATATCACGTTGAAACACCGGTTTCCGTACGGTTACCGAAGTTAAGCAAAGTCGAGCTTGGTCAGTACCTAGATGGTTGAACTCTTGGGAACACTGTAAATTTGGATGTGGGGCTGGTGCAATTGATAGTTGCTCGCAAATCTTAATAATTCCGAAGACTTAAATCTAGTTCACAATTTTGTTTTTTTTTTCCCGCAGTAGGTTGCAATTTCTTTCTGGTAGTTGTCATCCAAGGTCTGTCCTGCTATTTACCAACAGAAGAGGATTCATAACTTTCCCAAGGATAAAAGTACGTAAGTGAATGTAATGGATTCGACTGGAGATCGAACTCGGCTCTCTGATTCCTCAATCCGAGCTGCTATACATTAGTCCCAGGTATGGGTTAATTAGTAAAACTTGGATCACTAAATCATTATTATCACCAGAATAAAAAAAAATTCTTACAATCTAAAAAAATATATATTCTGGAATTAAATAACCTGTAAATTTGTGAAAAGCCGTAGAAAACAAATGTATATATTGACCTGGGTAACCTGCTGAAAATTCTGAACTGAATCCCTTATTTAATCTACGAGTATAGACCGTTCTCGTTCCACTGCCCATACCCAGAATTCCCTGTAGCCTATCCAGATCAATATACGCCTGAGGGAGGCCGTAGGTTATAAGGGCAGAAACATTGCCATAGCAACAAAAGTGGGGATAATAATACGAATATAAATAGTGTAAACAATATATAATTGTTGCATTAGAAGAATGCTAATGTTAATAGAGACATTTCCTTACGTGGAGGGTGTGAGGATGGTGTAACGAAAAGATGTTCGGAACAAGAAATCGGTGGGCCAACTTCGTCTTCCAGTCGATTTTTGTCAAATTCAATTTCGTGCTAATATTCTTGGGAAATGTATGAAGCCCCAACAGTGGATTAAATAGTATTGTAAAACGGCTTCTTCAGCCACAGGTAGCAACCAGTCTAGAAGGACAACTCTGAATTCAAGACTGTACGCCCCATACGGTCTTCAAGTTCAGCTATAAAACGTCGAAACACCAGTTCCCCGCCTATCACGGAAGTTAAGCAACATCGAGCCTGGTCATTACCTAGATGGCTGATCGTTTGCGAATACCAAAAACTTTAAGCTTGGATGTGCGGGTGGTGTAATGGATAAGGGCTCGGAATTCTTCATCGGAGAGCCGAGTTCCGATACGATCACCGAAGATAAGCCACATCCACCCAGGTCAGTACTTAGATGGGTGACCGCTTGGGAATACCAGGTGCGGTAAGCTTGGATGGGCAGGTGGTGTAATGGATAATGACTCAGAATTGTTAATCGGGGAAGCGAGATCATATTCCAGTTGTGTTCGTTATATTTACTTACGCACAAATACCCTCCGGAAATGCATGAATCCAACTCCACTTCGTCGCAGCTAGTGGTTAATTAGTAAAAATTGTACCACTAAACCATTATTATCGAAAAATGAATCTTTACAATCTAAAATTATTTTCTGGCTTTAAATAACCTACAAAGGGTTGATAAACCATAGAAAGTGGATCAATCAATCAAAACAGTATCTAACCTTGGCGAAGCACATTCTATATATATATACATTCTATATATTGGAAGGATAGTGAACTTTTCAAGGACTGTATGATTCCCACTGCAGTCAGTTGTGTGCAAACATTTGATATGCATTGACCGAACAGTCAGTGTTACTTTAGTTACGTTTTTCTGGCTATATGGTCTGGGATCAAAATGTTGTATCCGTTTGTCTAATCTGTATTTGCGATGCTAATATAAGCACAGCAGCTCTGATTGAAGAATCGGAGAGCCGAGTTCGAATTCCATTCGAATCCATTACACTCACTTACGTGCTAATACCTTGGGAAAGATAGAAATCATCTTCTCCCCAGCCCAGCTATCGGTAAACAGAAGAACAGACCGGGTTCTATAAACTTGGTTGGCAGCTGGTCTACCACAGATAGAAATGACAACCTACTGCAGGAAAAAAAAATCTGCCTTGTCAGTCATGTATCGAATATAAGCCGTTTGATTATGAGGAAACAACTGACATTCACTACCAGACAAACCAATGCTAGATTTGATTTAAATTCATGAAATCTTTGTCGTAAAGTAATTTTTCAGGGAAATATGCTTTCTAAGCCTGTTAAATGTTGCTTCACATTCGAGTATTTTAGGGGAGATCTTTTCTAATCACGTTTTCGAGGTAATGTCGAAAGTCATGATCTTGATTATTGTCATGGGTCCTTACCTATAACTACAGAATGAACTCTTCCTAACACTATGTATACTACGCCTCTCAAGAAAGAGGGACGAATCGAGCCGGGCTTCTCGTCTTGACGGTCGAACTCTCTGCCTCTGAGCAGAGAGGAAACCAGACGAGGCTCCGCCGAAGGGTAGAGTCTCGTTCGCGCATGTTGACCAACCCGATCCCGTTTATACGGGTTCTACGGGCATTTTTTGGTCGAGCCTACGGTCTCTGAAACCCACGTTAAGCTCGGCCTTGTGCCGCATGCAACCCTCGTGGGAGGGGTAGCTAGATACCGAATCGAGCCGAGCTTCTCGGTTTGACGGTCGAACTCTCTGCCTCCGAGCATAGAGGAACCCGGACGAGGCTCCGCCGAAGGGCAGAGTCTCGTTCATGTAGGTTGACCAACCCTACTCTGTTTTTACAGTTTCTACGGACATTTTTTGGCCGAGGCTACGGTCTCGAGAAACCCGCGTTAAACTCGGCCTTGTGTCACATGCAACCCTCGTGGGAGGGGTAGCTAGATACCGAATCGAGCCGAGCTTCTCGGCTTGACGGTCGAACTCTCTGCCTGTGAACAGAGAGGAACCCGGACTAGGCTCCGCCGAAGGACAGAGTTTCGTTCGGGGAGGTTGACCGACCCGATTCTGTTTTTATAGTTTCTACGGGCATTTTTTTGGCCGAGCCTACGGGATCGGGAAACCCACGTTAAACTCGGCCTTGTGCCAAATGCAACCCTTGTGGGGAGTGGCTAGATACCGAATCGAGTCGAGTAGATAGTAGTTCACTCCAAACCAGACTGACAGTCATACTAACACCTTCCACCTCTTGTATTATTATTTCGTGTAATATACCTTCGTTATTTCTACTCTTTTGTTCGTGTTGTTCTTCCTCGGTCCTAATCCGGACCATAACAATTATGCCATTATTTTCTCTTCCAGTTACATGTTAAAATGTTATCCATTTTAGTAAATACTGCTGTTGAAAGTACTCAAAGGACGTGGTTTATGTTATCTGGTGCAGTTATTTCTGATTCCTCAGCGCCACTCAAAAAGAGATGGTTCTTTCTAAAGCCAAGACGATTCCTAAAATTATGGAAATGCATTCAAAAGATTTCAAAAAAGAAATTTTCTCAACACGACACAGTGGAGGAGGTGGATCAATTATAGTCTGGGCTTCATTTATCGTACATTGGAACTCTTTGAGTTACAGGAGGTAAAAGGTCATCAAACAGCTGCTACTTACATTGACATGTTAAGAAACGCATCGCTAATTACTGAAGGCCCTCAACTATGTGGAGAAAACTGGATTTTGCAGCAGGACAATGCTGCAATCCACAACGACCTCCCGATCGAAACTCAATCGAGAATATTTGGGGATAGATGGCAAAGGATGTTTACAAACATGGATTGCAATTTCAAATTGTGAATGTTGTTCGTGCATCCTGGGCGAGGATCCCAAACTCCCTCATGGAGAAGTTAATAATGAGTATGCCAAAGCGAATTTTCGAAGTAATTCGCGAAAATGGAGGATATACTGAGAATTAAATTGTCGTTGTGACTTATTCGTTCTGTATTTGCTATTTTTATGTACGTGGTCTTATCTTTATGACCAACAAAAAACAAAAAAACAAAAAAAAAAAACAATCCTTTTTTTTCAATGTTTTTTTTCAATTAATCTGTTAAAAGCTTAAACTGTTCACTTATTTATTGATAAACTACATTTTCTAATTAAATGTAAATGTTTCGCAAATATATCTTGATTACAGTAACAGTATTTTATTCTTGATTTAACCCTTTTGTATCTGGTCTTAAGATTTTGACCAGGGGTATATAATAAACGCTTCAGTGACCTGAATTTATTGCAACTGAAGATTACAAGCATCAACTAAAACCATCGAATGGAAACAATCTGAAACTATTCTCTATAGAAGAATTGTTGAAATAATGAGGAACCTTACCGAAGACGTCAAGAAACGACTATTGACAGTGATTGGTGCCAATGGACTTTTATTTAGTTATTAGGTGACAGAATCGATACCTTGTGTGAGCCATTAAAGCAAATTTATTCATATTCCCTTCTTCCGTATATCGTGTCCCATCAGGACGTTGTTAATCATGGCTCTCCACAACATTCTGCCATTCATAGCTCTTAGATATGTTCGCAGTTTTACCATCTCCATCACTCTCTGTTCTGTCATCCATCCACACAGCCGTCCTGAGTATGACGATAAACTACGTCCAGCAGCAAGGCCTTTGATAAAGAGGTTTTGAGGAGCGTGGAACCACTTCTTAATTGCTGGTGGGCCCAGGCCCAGGCCCAACCTGACACGGGGTGAGAGCACCTGTCAGGTTCCCAGCTATGGGCAAATACTCAAAACACTATGAAAGTGTAAAAATAGATTTTAATACCAGAAATACTTAGTAAAAAAATAGTATCAGCAATAAAGTTTGTAAAAAGGAAAATATTACCAACAATAAAAATCTTGTCAGGATTAAATAACCCACTGAGGTTATTATGCCACAGAAGAAAATAAACCAAACTATATATTTTGAAAAAACATTATTACCAGCTATAATTGAAAAAAAAAAATTACTTGCTATATATGTCTGAAAAAATTACCAGCGATAAACTTAAAAAAAAATAAAGGAAATTTTGTCGGCATTAAATAACCCATTGTGGTTGAAATTCCGTAAAACAAAGCAAACCAAACCAAACCAAACCAAAACCATCCATACAGTATCGTTAGTTAGGTTACTGGCTTCTTTCATTCACATGCATTCAATATGCTCTGTTCGTTTCAAATTACACGGTTATGCTTTTCTTGTCTCGGGAAATAACAATTATTTCCTGATTATTTGTTTCCAGTTTCCTGAAAACTTCCTTGTTTTTCACATGCTCTGTTTATAGTATTCTCATCAAATTGCTGTTAGCTCAAGTCTTCCCTTCATTGGCGAGAAACAGGAGGATTTATTTTACATAGCGATACATCAGTGTCTTCTTTGTTTCTAACGATAAATTCCTGTTTCTTAATACTTTATTTGGGTTGTTACAACATACGTTTTTCTATTGCAATGGTACGTCGGATTTCGGTGTCACATTTTCTGACTTCTCGTAAAACAATCGCCTGAATTTTAAATTTCTGTAATTACTTCATTTTGACATCTTTAATTCGTAGCTTTTATTCTCTTGCTGATAAACCAGCATTCTGGCTTCTTGTCATTAATAATTAAGTCTTTATTCACACTTTCCTTCATAACTTGTCACCGAGGTTCAATAGATTTATTTCTCCTTCTTCTATCAAGATATTTTCATATCTTATTGTTATGGGATCTTACCCATAATAATAACTATTCCATACTTAATAAATACTGAGCCTCAGGAGTAGGCAAGGTGTCAGTCCGTAGTTCCCTACTGACTATTCGTTTATACTCTCATCCTACGGACGGGAGGAACCCGAAAGAGGCTACGCCGTAGTGACAGATTAAAACAACACATAACCTACCTAGGGAGCTTGAGTAATCCGTAGGCTTGGTAGTTCAGACCGAAAGCAAGAGAGACACATGAAAACAACGCATAAACGGAGTATAACCTACATAGCGAGCTTCAGTAATCCGCAGGCCTGGTAGTTCAGACCGAAAAAGAGAGAGAGAGTGGTGGGGGGAGGAAACAGCGCATAACCTACATAGCGATCTTCAGCAATCCGTAGGCCTGGTAGTTCAGACCGAAAGAGAGAGAGAGGGGGGTGAAGGCGCATAACCTACATAGCGAGTTTCAGTAATCCGTAGGACTGGTAGTCCAGACCGAAAAAGAGTGAGAGTGTGTATGTGTGTGTGGGGTGGGGGGGGGGGAACAGCACATAACCTACATAGCGAGCTTCAGTAATCCGTAGGCCTGGTAGTTCAGACCGAAAAAGATAGATAGATAGAGAGAGAGAGAGGGGGGGGGGAACAGCGCATAACGTACATAGCGAACTTCAGTTTATGGATGGCGGAAGAAAATCTAGAAGAGATGAAAAAAGATAAAATTTATTAAGAGGTATAAAGAACAGGAAAATGTGGAGAGATATAATCGTAAATACCCTGAAGATCCAGGCCACAATGACGAACATGCGTGATCTCAATGATCCACATCAGTAGCACTCTTTGAATTAATTAGATAAACGCCAACAAATTAAAATCCGAGGGATTAAATTAATCACCTAAAAATAGAAAGTTACTCGAGGAATCGCATGCTTTTGTGTACACGTCTACATATATCGCTAATCAATCATCAAGGACTTAAAGCTGCCCGTTTTCATTGCAGTCCTTCCCATAATACCTTCGCTACAATACAACTTCCGTTCGGACAACAGGCAACTCATTCTATATACTCCCTTCTACTGACAACCGCATTCGAAGGTGAAGAAATTGGCTGACTCCCAAATATAATTAACGGATCCAAACCACGACAAATCGATTTGCGCTGGGGTCGGAGTGGCTACGGTTTTTCGTTTTCGTCAATGGCGACATGAAGTCGAAAGGCGATGGACAATTTCCCTGCTGGGTATCCCATTTCTGAAGCTGCTGAGAAACAGTCAAATTTTCATCTTCGTCTCTGCTCGGATCCAATAAATACATGCCTACACACACACACACACACACACATATATATATATATATATATATATATACATATATATATATGTGTGTGTAAATATAAAAGTGAACATAGAAGTCAACACTTAGAGGCGACAGTTTCATACTAGATGCAATCGGTGGCCTGACGATTGCGTCTAGCATAAAACAGACTGTCGCCTCTAAGTGTTGACTTCTATGTTCACTTTTATATTTACACACGCTCTATCCCTGATATTCAGCAATTTACCCCATAAATATAGCACATTTTAAGACTATATTTCTTCTTATCTATCTATCTATCTATCTATCTATCTATCTATCTATCTCTCTCTCTTTCTCTCTCTCTCTCTCTCTCTCTCTATATATATATATATATATATATATATATATATATATATATATGCGTGTGTGTGTCTGGGTATGTACATATTATAAAATTGATATATATTAATATCATTATATATATATATATATATATATATATATATATATATATATATATATATATATATATGTAAGTGTACTCAGAATTCAACACCAGGCAGCGAACGCCTGTTTCATGCTTAACCACAATCTTCGCCACTCGGTCATGACCTCAGTGCCGACATTTTTATTTACATACACTTTATCACATACACTCTCTCACTGATATTGAACACTTGCTCTGATAGATATCACATAACTTAAAATTATATATATATATATATATATATATATGAACCCCAAACTTACAATGCTACTCGGATTTCATGCTCAAGTACATAATCCAACTCTCTCTCTCTCTCTCTCTCTCTCTCTCTCTCTCTATATATATATATATATATATATATATATATATATATATATATATATATATATATATATATAAACTCACTCATTGGAGATCACGAAAACCTAAACATATATAGACAATGTGGGACTGGGCATATATGCGCATTCATGTGTCGTTGCGTACATACGTACACAATTGGTCACTGTATTTAATGTTGGATTGTGTAGCGATCATTTTTCGTTAGTTGAGGTGTCAAAGATCGTTCGTCTATTTTGTTCACCGAATAATTTTTTCTCGAACACATGTATATACATATGCACACGCGTTCACAAATCTTCTATCTGTCTGTTCTTTTATATATATATATATATATATGTGTGTGTGTGTATATATATATATATATGATGGGTTTTCTGTAAGACTAAATATGTTAGTTCTATCACCGAATTTATTTTTACAATAAGTACCGCGCATATATGATATATAAAGAATATATATCAAAATTTGCATATGTCTATATATATATATATATATATATATATATATATATATATATATATATATTTATAAATATATTTACATTTATATTCATACACATTATACATATATATATATATATATATATATATATATATATATATATATATATATGTATATATATATATATATATATAATTGATTAAATCCGAAAAATATTTTAATGTATTTTCTGTTTATACGTTGTTTTTTTATGGATAAAACTTATTTAATTAAGTAGTTATTTGAGCTTTGCTAAATTCAACGTTCTCTGTGGCTGAATTTGTTGACGGCACTTCAAATTAAATAAGTTGCATCCATGAAATTAACGTATAAACAATATATATATATATATATATATATATATATATATATATATATATATATATATTGTTTGTGGATTGTTAGGGTCAGAAATAAATACACAATGGAGGAATTGAGTTAAACAAATATATTGACAGAAACACTCATACAAACATATATAAACGAGATAAACTGTGGAACTGTGAACGACCACAACTAAAACTTTCATGCCTTTTCCCGCAATGCTCATGTACTTGGCAACTGTTTCTCGATAAAATGGGCATTTTGTCTAGCCCGCATCGTTGGCATTTTCATGTTGCTACAACAAGGGTAGCAGATATGTACATATTTTGCACGGCCCAAATAAACACGCCGAGGAGGAAATAGTTAGATGGACAATGTGGAAATATCCAAAAATGTTACATGGCTAGGAAAGTACCAAACATTAGGAAAACATCAAATGAATGTCGAGAAATTGCTGAAGCTCATGGGATTTTTTTTTAAATCGGTATCGCCCTAAACAAGGCAGTCCAGTCACTAGAACGTAAGTGGTCACATATCGTGGAGTAATTAGGAACAGAAACATTAGTAATGAGGAGAAAGAGAAAAGAGCAATCAGGAGGACAATAGACAGCTATTAACATTTAAATCCTGTAGATTAAAGTTGGCTGGAAACCATAGAGCCGGGAGGGAGTTCCACAAGCGAGCAGTGTGAGATATGGAACTGATAGAAGATACAGCTACATCTAGCTAGCTCAACTGCAAAATGATAAGATTTCGCCGCGAGTTTAGTATTGTGATTAGATTCATACAGGTATCATAAATCGCCAGGGGACATTGAATCGCGAAAATTAATTTTGTGAGGTATTGTTGTAACATAGAAAGGGTTACTGAATGAGGAATAACCAAAAAGGAGGCTAGAAATGAAATGATAATCTTTATAACATCAACAAAATACAATACTCGCCAGCGGCGTGAAGTAGGTAAACCACTGCTCGCGGTGGACTACTTATACAGCATATTACCCCCCACTTAAAATAGTATCTAACGTATTTATGAAGATTCGGACATACCAATTTGTGTCCATATAACAATGACTGAAATAGATAGATAGATAGATATGAACAATGCCATATATATATATATATATAGATAAATAGATAGATAGATAGATAGATAGATAGATAGATAGATAGATAGTGTTGTAACGTAAAAAAGTTTACTGAATGAGGTTGTAAATGAAATGGTAATCTTTATAACGTCAAAAAAATGCAATACTCGCCAGCGGCGTGAAGTAGGTAAACCACGGCTAGGGGTTGACTACTTAGACAGCATATTACCCTCACTTACAATAGTGTCCAATGTATTTATGAGGATTGGGACATACGCATTAGTATTCATAGGTAAGGTTTATAACAATTAGTAATATATTGCTCATAATTTTATATTTTTATTTTCAAAATGTTTTTCACTAATTTTTACTATAAAAATGTACATTTTATATATTGTTCGGGTTTTGGCCCCAGTTTGGAGGTTAACTATTTGCTCATAGGTGGGACCCTGAAAGGTGCAACCACTCTGCATCTGGCTGGACCTGGGAACAACTGCAATTGTGAGGTGGTTCTAAGCTCTTCCCGTTCGGAAGCTTTGCTGCCGGATGTAGTTTATCGTTATACCCAGGAACTCTGTAAAAGAGCATAACGTTAAAAGGAAAATAGGGATTGAAAATACCGACCCTACAATGTCACCCATATCAGGATATATTTATTAACAATGTAAGCAACTTGTAAGGAGAAATGCTACTAAAAGGCACCAAAGAAAATTAACATATTTACCGAGTGTAACAGCTAAATTGTCCAAATCGTGTAAAAGCAAAATTGCCAAATTGTTAAATTATACTTTGAACCGTATATCTTAGAAATGATTAAAGATATTTTACTAGAATTCTGCAATAAGAATATGTAATTACTTTTCAAGCTTAAAAGATGTATCACGATGAAATTCATCATAAACTAAAATGACATGTTCATTATTAATGAATCATGGCTATGGATCATGAAGGATAGAAAAAAATTTATATATATATATATATATATATATATATATATATATATATATTCCAGGATCATTTTTCAACTTATTCAAGATGAACTTTGCCGTTTCTAACCTTGTAACCTTCAGTCCTAGAGTAACAAGTTACACTCAAAGTTTTCACGTACGATTTAATTTTCAAGACTTTTTTCAGTGCTATTTGAACTGTCATAGCCGAAACTTCTTCCCCGTGTGCCAAACTTCTTATGAATTGAGTTGGAACTTTTCTCATTGCCGCTTTAGCTCTGAGTTGAAATGGTGATCCCTCTTCCTGTTGTGACGTCCTGATCCATTTTTCCTCTCTACATTCCATCTTTTTTTTAAAATTTATTCTCCATTCTTTTGATGGTTCTTGAATGGACTTTTAAAATGGAAGCCAGAGTATGAATGTTGGTACCATTACTGAAGAACTGAATGATATTTTTACTCTCACCATTCCTCAGTTGGGAAGACAGTGGGTCTGATACAAAACAGTTTTAACCTGCTCTCTTTTTCAGAGATTCTTACGTCAAATGGTGTCAAGTTGGCTAAAAGCATTATCTGAAAACCTGAACAAATTAAACTCATTCGGTTTAGTGCCTTTTTAAAGATATTAAACATTACAGACGGTAAGAATAAAAGATAAAGAATATAATGAGATAAAAGCTTAAAAAAAAAATTAAACCAGGGGTGGAATAAAAGAAAGACAGAAATATAACATAATAATATTATTAATCAATTAACTCTTAATCCGTTAATTATTAATCCATTAATTCCAAAATCCAGTGTATCGCGCAGTAAGAATCAATATGTATTTGTTACGCAGATGTTTGGAGAAATCAAACAGAAAACATTATTTATACTATACTTTTACTAGCATGGAACATTTAAAGTGTTCTTATTTTATCTGATGTCACGCACGATCTTGTTGATTCAGAACTCTCTTTACTTTGCAGCACTTAAGAATGTTTTCTTAGCTTTCCTACAGCCGGGGTTTCTACTCCGTTACACAAGCTTATTAAATCTGTTACGAACCGTTTCCCTGTTTTCTTTGCTTTCAATATGTTCCCTAAAAGAAGCTATTCAAGAAACCTCTCCTAATTATGTATCCTAGAAATATCAAATACCTATTTTTTTTTAAGATTTTAAGCACAAGTGGACGTTTCGTGTCTATTTACCCTAAATTGTCCCCGTTTGTCATAGTCCATTCTGAGAAGTGATTTTCAGATCAAAGTTTGTTTGATTTTTCTTGTAACATCTCCTATTCAGTAACCACTTGCGTCTCAGTGACTCGTTTGGAGCAAAACGATTAAAAAAGTCAACAAAGTTTAAAGTCTATTGTTTCAAGTTTCAAATTAAATTCCTCTGGAAGGAAGCTGTCTAGCATTGACTGTCATATAAGTAGAATCATATTACGCAACTGTGCAGTAGTTTTTTCTTTGTTTCTAACAACATTTTCAAGTTTCTTATTGCGTCTACGTTTTGGATACATCGTCCGCTATTCCAATGTGCCTTCTGGATAGGATGTTATATTTTCCGTCACGATAAAATAATAGCATTTTAAGTAACATCAATCATTTCATAAAGTGTTGTATATATATATATATATATATATATATATATATATATGTGTGTGTGTGTGTGTGTGTGTGTGTGTGTGTGTGTGCAAATATATAGAAAAATAGAACCGTTAAGTTAATAATCCGAAGTTCTTTTGTATTTTTGTTTTTATTAAAAAAAAAAAACATTTCTCAATACACAAGTAGAGCCTAAATTATAATTATTAAAAAAAATATGATTCCATCGCTACATACGAGTTCTCATGTTTCAAAAACAGAAGCTAAAGTCTTCAATTTAATTATAAGAATTAGATTGAATTAAAATACCCAACTCTGAATTTTGGAATAACTACTCATTAAATTTACGGAGCTTTATAGGCATATACATTTGTAATATTAATTACTATGGAAACGGTGAATCCAATTATCTTAATAAGGGGCGTAAGGGTTTACATTTTCACTGACAACTATTGTATCAACATATTAGATACTTTCGGAATGAGGTTAAGTCAAGGTAAGGGTCGGGGTGTCTATATTCAAGCGAATGATGACATCAGTTTGACGCAGATCGTCTGGTCTATTTCAACGACAGAGTTATTGGCATTTTTGCTACGCCGTTAAACAACCCTTTTCGAAAGAAAATCTTTAGGTATACAAATCCGAATTTAACGGCGAAACAAAAATTGCCAATAACACACTATACAGCGCAGAAGTCTAAAAGGAAACATCATATGGTTCCACCCACCTTATAACAAAAGCTTAACAACAAATATATGAAAAATATCCATTATACATATCCACATACACTTTCCCCATCAATCACTCTACACAATACATTGGGCAAAAAGACAGGAAAAATCGGCATGAAACAAACAAAAATGCAGAACAGAAAAAAACAACTTGCAAACCAAACGGACGTTTAAATCGAGAACGGAGCAGGTATGTCCTTTAAACGGCAATTACTTGCAAAACAATGTAATATACCAAGCGACTGTGAAATCAGCAAATAGCGAAAACTATAAAAACATAGATGTAACTAAAGAACCCTGTAAACGGAGAAACTAAGAACACAAATCATCCTTTACAAATAGTAAATGCGCGAACAGAACAATGCTTTCTAAAAATATATTAAAAATTTAGAACAAAAACCAAATCATACCAAAAATATGGAAAATAAGTAAAAGGCGTAAGCCTCTAAAAATAAATCCAAAAACTTTAAATTCTGTCAGTAGGAGAAAATAGCTATAATCACCTTCGAAGACCAACACAAATTACTGAAAAAAACGACTGACACTCATTTCAAAATGGAGACAGAAAAGCAAATTTTGATTAAGTTTACTTAAAAAATGAAGCCTAAAAACGGATATGAAAAAATAAAAAATAAATAATAAAAATAAACCGAAAAAAACAAAACCTCGGAATCAATGAATAAGGAAGCAAATTACGTAAATAAAAAGGGTAAGAAACTGCGAATTCATGTATAAACACAAATAATCGTAAAAATGGTAATCAATAAAAACAAAATGAGTGAAAATGTTAAGAAACAAGACCATAAAATAGTCACAAATAATTATATTTCATCTCAATACCCTCCCAGAATAATTTGACACACAATCGTTACCGACCACCCATTAACTGTAATAATGATAGAAGAGACCCTCTACCCATAATACACTATTGATTAGCATACATAAAAAGGCGATCCAAAACACAAGACACGTATCGGGAAGCATACGTTTAAACATGAAACAGATTGTTGACATCAGTGTCAACTGATATATATATATATATATATATATATATATATATATATATATATATATATATATATATTGAATAAAAACATACCACCTTAAGGTTCCATGTAATAAATTATTTCACCATAACCCCTTTAACAGTGCTCTGGATCATCAGACTTTACTTCCAAACATTGAAATGAAAAATGAAAAGAAATTCACACATTTTTGACGGACCTCATCAAGTATACGTAAAATTAACGAAGTGAGGAAGTGAGGTGGGAAAGAGGATATGAATGTGTCATATGTAGCATTTCAAACTCTTATTTTTAATTTTTAACTCCAATGTGTCGGCTAGATGTTGTTCGAATTTATTGTGTCTAGTCTCAAGATATAGATGGCTAAGGAGTGGAGGGGTGGAGACCGACTTTAAAGGAAGAAGCTACACTACTTTCACGAGGACAGTTTTTCTTTCAAATTTTTTAGACGCTGTTAATTCGCGTTACTTTAACGGGCATGTTTGGGAGGTTAAAGTGTTTTTTTTTAAAGGGGTTATGGTGAAATAATTTATTACATGGAACCTTAACGTGGTCTG
>OZ010589.1:49559721-49639721 GCA_963932145.1 Acanthosepion lycidas | reverse complement strand
TCTAAGCTACGCTTAGAAAAACACCTTTGGTCGCCTCGAGGCTGAGTAAAGTTTAGCAAGCATGCCTTGTTAGATCAATTACGACTGAACAGTAAATTCGATCCTCACTTGGTGCCTCTAAATTTCGGCCTTGTGCCAGATATAAGCAACGCTTAGAAAATCATCTTTGGTCGCCTCGAGGCTGAGTAAAGTTTAGCAAGCATTCCTCGCTAGATCAATTAAGACTGAACAGTAAATTCGTTCGTCAGTGGGTGCCTCTAACTTTCGGACTTCTTCCAGATCTAAGCAAAGCTTAGAAAATCACATTTGGTCGCCTCGAGGTTGCCTAAGGGTTAGCAAGCATGCCTAGCTAGATCAATTACGACTGAACAGTAAATTCGATCATCACTGGGTGCCTCTAACTTTCGGCCTTGTGCCAGATATAAGCTACGCTTAGAAGATCACCTTTGGTCGTCTCGATACTGTGTAAGGGTTAGCAAGCTTGTCTCGCTAGATCAATTACGACTGAACAGTAAGTTCGATCTCAGTGGGTGCCTCTAACTTTCGGCCTTGTGCCAGATCTACGTTCCGCTTAGAAGATCACCTTTGGTTGCCTTGAGGTTGTGTAAGGGTTACAAGTTTGTCTCGCTAGATCAATTATGACTGAACAATAAATTCGATCCTCAGTGGGTGCCTCTAACTTTCGGCCTTGTGCCAGATCTATGCTCCGCTTAGAAGATCACCTTTGGTTGCCTTGAGGTTGTGTAAGGGTTAAAAGCTTGTCTCGCTAGATCAATTATGACTGAACAGTAAATTCGATCCTCAGTGGGTGCCTCTAACTTTCGACCTTGTGCCAGATCTAAGCTACGCTTAGAAAATCACCTTCTCTCGCCTCGAGTCTGTGTAAAGGTTAGCAAGCATGACTCTCTAGATCAATTACGACTGAACAGTAAATTCGATCCTCACTGGGTGCCTCTAACTTTCGGCCTTGTGCCAGATATAAGCTACGCTTAGAAGATCTCCTTTGGTCGCCTCGTGGCTTTGTAAGATTTAGCAAGCTTGTCTCGCTAGATCAATTACGACTGAACAGTAAGTTCGATCCTCACTTGATGCCGCTAACTTTCGGCCTTGTGCCAGATCTGACGTACGCTTAGAAAATCCCATTAGGTCGCCTCGAGGCTGTATAAGATTTAGCAAGCATGACGGCTAGATGAATTACGACTGAACAGTAAATTCGATCCTCAGTGGGTGCCTCTAACTTTCGGCCTTGTGCCAGATCGAAGCTAAGCGTGGAAAATCACCTTTGGTCGCCTCGAGTCTGTATAAGGTTTAGCAAGCATGCCTAGCTAGATCAATTACGACTGAACAGCAAGTTAGATGCTCAGTGGGTGCCTCTAACTTTCGGCCTTGTGCCAAATCTAAACTACGCTTAGAAAATCACCTTTGATCGCCTGGAGGCTGTGTAAGGGTTAACAAGCATGCCTCGCTTGATCAATTACTACTGAACAGTAAATTCGATCCTCACTGGGTGCTTCTAACTTTCAGCCTTGTGCCAGATCTAAGCTACGCTTAGAAAATCACCTTTGGTCCCCTCGAGGCTGTGTAAGGGTTAGCAACCATGCCTCTCTAGATCAATTACGACTGAACAGTAAATTTTGTCTTCAGTGGGTGCCTCTTACTTTCGGCCTTCTGTCAGATCTAAGCTACGCTTAGAAAATTACTTTTGGCCGTCTCGAGGCTGTGTAAGGGTTAGCAATCTTGTCTCGCTAGATAAATTACGACTGAACAATGAGTTTGATCCTCACTGGGTGCCTCTTACTTTCGGCTTTCTGCTACATCTAAGCTACGCTCGGAAAATCCCTATAAATGCCAATTAAAATACATAGCAAATCCACGAATCAAAAATTAAGTAACAAAACTTATAAACGATTACACAAAAACTAGGCTCATACGATTACTAACGAATTTAGTGATTTGTGATGCCACCCTGGTCTTCTTCTTGTGCTGATTTCCCCTTCTCGACCCATCTTCCCATGTCAAGATCCGGACATACAACAAATGGGCCTCCTCGCTGGACACAAGAACCAAAACCAAATAATATCTCCGAAAGATAATTGGTGGTTATTCTTTCTGGGGTGGTTTCACTGAATTCCTTCTCGGTCGCATGCTCGACACAGTTTCGTTATTTTTCAGAATTCTGTTTTCCTTGTTGCGTCATTACATTAATTAATTCTGACAGAATCCGATACCCGATTTTCTTACGAATTTTCTATTTTCTGCCAAAAAATACCTTTCTTCGTAAATGAAAATAAAATCTTTACCCATTTTTCTTTGTTAAAAAAATAATGTCGATCGGTATATCTTTCGTTATAGCTCTTTCTCCCCTTAAGTATTTCTCGTTTTTAATTTCCATGCTGACTTAGTTAGCCAATTACCATAGCTAAATAGTGACACAGATTAACAAAAAACCAATATGGATAATTTCAATTTGTCCTGGCTTGACGTCCCAGCTTTATTCAAATTTCCACCGCCGTAAAGTTGCCTCCCTTTGTCATTTTTAAAAGCCCCCCCCCCCATCAAAACAGAAATACTACTATTACGCAGGGGGGGGGTGCAGAGAATGAAAGTGAGAAAAAGACTGGTATAGGGTGAATTGCGGAAAGATTAACTGGATTCAAGAAGATAGATGACGACGATTGACGTTGCATTTAAATTGTTGAAGATTGTAATTATCAGGGAAGCAAGTAAACGGAACGGAGTTTCACGGGTGGGAAGGACGAGAAAAGAAATTGTTTGAGATGCGGTTAAATTTAACTATTTCAACAGTAGAAGGGTGGGGCCTAGATGCCAATCTAGAAGCACGCTTAATTTCATGCAGAGGGGGCAATCGGGTAAAAGCCCCCCCTCTCCGAGCAAATGCCATGAAATTATTTGTAGAAAAGACAGAGGGAAGCCACGTCACGTCGGTGAGGAAGTGATTGGAGTCGAGATGCTAAGTAAGGATCGATTACATTGCAGATCTTTCTTTGGATTTTGTCAAGAGCCTCTAGACGATTAGCAGGAGCACCAGACCAGATATGGTGACATTATTTAATGAACAGACGAATGGTAGATTTTTTAAATGTGCAAGGGGGACTCTGCTTTATGGCACGACACAGTGAGCCAACTTTCCTTGCAGTAGATGCAGCTATTGATTCAATGTCGTCATTCCATTTCACGTCATGATGGCGTGGGTGGGGGAACTTTCTATATGGTGGTTAAATGAGATCAGTTTCGTTTTGGAGACAGTATTTGGAGTATTGTATTTTGTTGATGTCGTAAAGATTAGCATTTCATTTCCAACCACCGTTTTGATTATTCCTCATTCAGTACCTCCTTCTAGGTTACAACACTATCTATTTATCAATCTATCTGTTATTAGGTTGGTGCAAAAATAATAACGTAATAATGTCGTTTTTTGACGTATTTTTAACGTCAAAAACGACATTATTATGTCATTATTTTTGCACCAACCTAATATATACGGTACCTATGAACATTAATGGGTATGTCCCAATCCTCATAAATACGATGTTTACTCCCTCCTCCCTTTAAATTGGGGACCCGAGCGCATACAGCCGGGCAAGGGACAAAAATTACCCACAGCCCCCGCAAACTACGGTTGCGCTGGCCTCGATGCGAGCACTGATCTCTCTCTCTTGGGCGCGGCCTCGGGCAGCTGTTCCACAGGGCTTGGCACCTCTCAGTATAATATTCTCAGTTGTCCCTCTGTCCTTTGACAGAGAAGCCCCTGAGCGCATACTTTCCAAAGACAGAGACACAACTGAGTGTTGATAAGTCATGTGAATAATATGCTGTCTATGTAGTCCAATACTAGCAGTTCTGCGAGTATTGTATTTTGTTGATGTTATAAAGATTACCATTTCATTTCCAACCTCCTTTTGTTTATTCCTCATTCAGTAACCTTTTCTAGGTTACAGCAATTATTGACACGTCTACAGCAATTATTGACGTCTTGGCTTCAGTCTCTTTCTCACCACCGTAGAATTTCTTCCCTATGCCTATTCTATAAATACTTTCATGGTAATTGTTCGGATGAGCTCTTCACCATGGACTGTTTTGGTGTAAGGAATATTGTCGTATACTTGGGTCCAGTGGCGTAGCTAAAGGCGATGGCGAGGGGGGCGGACCGCCCCGCGTGCCAGCACTCAACAAAATTTTCCAACCAGGCCAAGGTGCTAAAAATAGTCTGAAAACAGTGGTGGAGACACAGGGTTTCGCAGGCGGGCATATGGCCCCCAAGAAATAATTTATGATCCCCTAGTTTTGCCCCCCCCCCGTCAGAAATTTTCTAATAAATTGTCGGAAATTTGTGAGTAGGAAAAATAGCAATGTTTTCAGCTTTCATGTGTTTCAGTTGCTACAATCTTGGTTACTAACAAGAGACATTGTTGTAACATTTTATCGGATGATATGGTGTTTTAACTCTGCATCATTAATAACAACAAAGCGAAATACGAAGCCAAAAGTGCAACAATTTCAGTCTTGTCTGTGTATCAATTCGCTGAGATACAATTTTCCATTGAGTGAGCGATATACTTTTGAATATATCTACTAGTGTTGGGACGATTAATCGGAATCGGAATCGAGAATAGGAAAAATCGTAACTTTTTGGGGTATCGGAAACGGTATCGGAATCGGAAAAATTTGTGCCTATTTTCCGATTCCAAAAACGATTCTTTTAAATTTTTATCTTAATTTTCCATTATTGGTACTAATGATAAATATTTATTGTTTTTAAATTATCACTAAAACTAAAATCATAATAAAATCAAAATACGATGTAAATTTATTTTACTTGTATAAAGAAAAACAAAAAAATAAACTTTGCATAAATTCTCTAAGTAACGTTTAAAAGAATGCAGTTGATTTACAATGTTTCGAAAAATGCTTAACAATTAAATAGAACATTTTTGTCAAGAAAAATACTTTCAAACATCATTGATAATTAAATAGTAACCAGAAAATGATGCAACGGAAAATTGGACACCGGAAAATTTACAACAGAAAATTACGTCTACCATGAGCCAGTCGAGACTGTCGGATCTGACCGTGCTGTCCATTGAAAACGAGCTTACAAGACAAACAGATTTTGACAATGTCATTGACCAGTTTGCCACAAGGAAAACAAGAAAACATTAATTCTAAGACCATAGTATCGAATGTCAGTCTTTTGTGTATTGCCATGTTTTGTATTTAGTTTTTCTGAAAGTGAACAATTGCATTTTAAAAATCTTTTTGTGGTATCGGATTTTGTCTTGGATCATACATGTAAACTGTAACATACTGGTCAGTAGAGTAAAGTAGAGGTAGAGCATGTATTAAAATTTAGCTACAGCTAACCATTCAGCATAAGGGGAATCGGGGTCATTGGGGTGACATTTGAGCGGGCCGCCCCGGGTGACGTTTACTGTAGTTACGCCACTGCTTGGGTCAGTGATTGTGTCTTGGCTAGAGAAGTTTAATTATAAGACAGAAGAAGACCAACTTTTTCCCCCTTTCCTCATTTTGGCCATTCGATCTCGCTGGTGACCTCGTGACACCAAGTGAAAGGGTCACGACAGCGTTGTAACGGGAAGTAGAACATTGTCATGAAGTATATGTGTTCGCAATCCTGCTGACAGTAAAGGATTTTCAACGATCCGTGTTGACAATTCTGTGGACGTATTTGATGTGATATGTGCTGTTGACACCATGTATTGACACTGTTGCCCTTATAATGCTTCGATCTTGGCGAGCGATATGGCCGCCTAGAATCTAGTGCGCAGGAATTTGTTCCCAGCTGCCAATATTGAAATGCCGTTGACGCGTAACGTCTAACGTACTCATTATTCTCAATTCCAGCCTCCCGATCACGGATAGTCGATTTCGCTCAAATTGCTCTAATTAAACAAATCTACCATCTTATATCAGCTTAATTTAAAACTAGGCACCTCCACTGATGCTTAAGGTTAAAATGACTTTTTTAAAAATTAAAAAGTATTCTTTAAACTTTCATTTTTGCTTTAATTGAAAGCTAAATGATTAAATTTACTATTTCCAGTAAGGAAAATACTCTGGTGTATTTCAAATAGGAAATTATATTGATTGGACTATTAACATTTTTGTCGCATTCACAAAATCAGCGATTTTTTTACAGTTTTTTCACAAATAATTATGAGATTTAAAAATCTTCTGAATAAAAGTGTTATAGTGGAGCACACCTATTTTATAGTTAATAGACTCTCCCACCTATAATAAGTAGGAGTAGTAAGAGTAACGAGTCAGTCAGTAAGTCGATGTGTCAGTCGTTCAAGTTTTGACTTGAACAACTGCTCGGTTATATTCTCTTTCTACGGACGGGAGGAACCCGAAGGAGGCTACGCCGAAGGGCGGAGTCTCCTTCGGGGAGGTAGACCGGCCCTGAACCCGTTACATACGGGTTCAATGGGCATATTTTTTGGCCAAAACACGGGCTCGGAATGCCCACGTTAAAAAGGCCTTGTGCCACATGACACCCTCGTGGGAGGGTGACTGAATATCGTCAGTCAGTCGATGTGTCAGTCGTTCAAGTTTTGACTTGAACAACTGTTCGGTTGTACTCTCTTTCTACGGACGGGAGGAACACGAAGGAGGCTACGCCGAAGGGCTAAGTCTCCTTCGGGGAGGTAGACCGGCCCTGAACCCGTTTATGCGGGTTCGATGGGCTATTTTTTTACCGAGTCCACGGGCTCGGAATGCCCACGTTAAAATGGCCTTGTGCCACATGTCACCCTCGTGTGGTGGGTGGTGACTGAATATCGTCAGTCCGTCGATGTTGGTCGACCGGCTGATCGGTTGAACTTTCTGCCTTCGGGCGGGAGGAACCCGAAAGAGGCTACGCCGAAGGGAGGAGTCTCCTTCGGCGAGGTAGACCGGCCCTGAACCCGTTTATATGGGTTCAATGGGCATATTTTTGGCCGAGCCCACGGGCTCGGTATGCCCATGTTAAAATGGCCTTGTGCCACATGACGCCCTCGTGAGGGAGTGAGTGAATATCGTCAGTCAGTCGATGTTGGTTGATCGCTGATCGGTTGAACGCTCTGTCTTCGGGCGGAGATGAACCCGGAGGAGGCTACGCCGAAGGGCGGATTCTCTTTCGGGGAAGTAAACCGACCCTGGACCCATTTATACGGGTTCAATGAGCATATTTTTGGACCGAGCCCATGGGCTCAGAGATCCCACGGGCTCGGAGATCCCACGGCCTCAGAGATCCCACGTTAAACCGGTCTTGTGCCACATGATGCCCACGTGGGGTGGGTGACTATATATAGTCAGTCAGTCGGTCGGTGAGTCAGTCGATGTCGGACGACAGTTAGTCGAATACGAAAGTATCAGCGAATACAACAAGATTACTCTGCGTAATACCTATTATATCAAGTTCCTAACGTTTTTGTAAGTCGAACCTATTTTAGGACCGACTTAGTACAAATACAAGCCTCCACTGCGAAATAACTCCACAACAAAAAGAAATACACTTCTGGAACTTTCTTTGAGGAATATTAACTGATTTAAAGTATAATTAATGATTTGAAAAATATTATTTACTTTAAGTTGAAAATAACAGTTTAAAAGAAACGAAAGCAGTGATTACGCGCTTTTCGATCGGAGATCAATTAATAAGTGATGATAAAATCTATCAACAACGTTACTGTTGTTCTATGGAGACATTACCTGTTGAAACATACTATAAGAAAAAGACGAGTAGGCGCTTATTTTATATAATTTTTAAGTACTTAGTAATCTTAAAAATGTTGCAAAAATATTCTCCATAATCTAATTTTAGGAATGTCGATTTTAAATTTTCTATAGTCATCACTCTTATTTTCTGAATATTTCGTGTATGGTAGAGCATACTTTCAAATAGTGGCACGTTACATAATATCTTATATGCATCATTTTTTCTGAGAAATATTGAGTGTAAACGAGTTTTATTGAGCGTTTCCCATTTTTGATCCGTAAATAGAGATTTCACTTAAAAACAATATTACATAACCTAATTGAAGTAATGCATAATTTTAAACGATTTAGAATTTTATGAACTAGCAGCGTGGCCCGGCGTTGCCCGTCCTTGATTCAAAAATTGTACGACTCATACAGCAATCGCTATCACTTGATTTAAAATATTTTTGCCCTTCCTTGCCTTTAAAGGAGTGCACTTTGCCGTGCTGATGTTGCTACATTCCTTACTTCTTGCCTATCTGACACTGAAATTTTTTCTAAGCTCCATACTAAACATTAAATCTATTACGAAAAAAGAACTAAACAAAATGAACACAAAACGATCAGCTTTAAAAAAGGACTCGTAACTGGAAAAACCGAATGAAAAAAAAGAATGTTAACAACAAATACATATCCCCACCCAACCCAGTTCTGCGGAATCAGAATCAACGTTGAGTTTAAGCAAGCGAATGAGCCAGTAGGAGTAAAGTGCCATGCAGGTTTAAATATTTTCCCACTTGTGACGTATGCAGATATAGATTTTGTTTTGCATGCTAGTTAACACTCGTGTCAGTCAGCTGTTGACTCTCACGCTGACCAATAGAATATTCCTGCCTATTTGTGGCAGCCAGCTATAGGCTCTCGCTATGGCCAGTAGAAAATGGCCGCTAACTACATGAAAAGTTCCGCAGAAGCATGAAAAAATCGATTATTCCACTATCGATGGGAGTTGTCAAATGCAATGTCGATCTTGGGCTTCCCGCTAACTTGGAGCATGTGCATGTAAATTTTGGTGCAAATCCGTCGAAAACTGCGGCCGTGCTTTCGTTACACACACACACACACACACACATCCTGCCTTTTATAGATAGAGATTATTAGAATTATTTTTTTTTTTAAATTAAAACAATTCCTATAAATATTCATTATTAATCGATTTTTTTCTCAAGACAATGGTGTCCTTCATAAATCTTATTTATAAAATCAATTCAAAGCTTTTCTAATTAAATAATGTCATAGTTTTATTGCATTTTTTATTTTAAGATTCCGAGCAGATTTTCGAGAAATGAGTAGTAGTTTGAAAAAAAAAGAAGTTAATTTCCATTCTCCAAGGAGTTCTGCTTTTAAATAATAAAACAAATTTTGAAATTGCACTTTAATTTCTCGAAATTTCCTGTAAATAAGTAAGTAGGGGCTCTGTAAAAAATATATTTCTTACCAAGATTTTCCAAAAAATATTTTTTTAAATTACAGATTTTATGAATAAGTTCTGAAAATTTCATTAAAATCTGACAATTATTTGATTTTTGCAAGAATTTCAAAATCAATGTTTTTCACGTGGAACAAAAGACGCAAAAAACACTAATCGTAAATATTACGTCTATCGCTGACGTAAAAACAAGATTTTTTCTAAAATTTTGAACGAGCCAGAAATAATTTAAAAAAAAATAATAAGATAATAAAAAATACATTGGTCTTTCATATTAATACTAATATAAACATTTTGACGATAAAACTTTGTTTTTATTAAGTTTGGGGCCCTTTTTCATCATGCTATCTCGTTTTCTCAGCAAACAAGTCGAGGTAAACACAGTACATCTTGCTTCATGATCGACTCATCGGTGAGTCAACTGGTTGCCCCATCAGGCTTTTCTGGTAAGGAGGTTGGCTAGACACCGAGCGGGATTGAAAACAGCACAAAGGGTGGATGAATTTTCTTGTAGGGTAAACGGCACTCTAGTATAGTAAGGTAGGTTACGAGCCTTAGCTATGTATGTAGCCAGTTGTGTGATGACATTGTGTCGCTAGACGATGGAAGCAACAGCTATGTCGGAGGGTTCCCATGAACGGCAATGTGTTGGTCAGCAAGGCGAATCTGCAAGTTGGAAGAACTTGGCCGTGGTTAGACATGGAGAAGGATGGGCTCTGCCAGATCTAATTGTCTTTGGCATACGACGCTCGGATTCATGCCTTTTTGTCTTTTAGCCCAGACATATCGAATGCGCAATTAATGTGCTCTGTTGCGCCGAATAGGAACTCGGAGAGCGGAGTTGAAATTCTCTTGGCGTTCGTTATATTCACTTACGCGCAAATACCCTTTGGAAACGTAAGTACCTATCTATCATCCCCAGCTAAGTATTAAATAGTAGGGTGTGTATCTGAATAATTATTATAATCATAATTGCAATTTATATTATTCTCACCAAGTTGTTAGCGCCATATTCAATCGCAATAAATATTCTTACAATTCAAAATATATTTAACTATATAAGCCACCGTTGGTTTAACTATATAAGCTACCGTTGGCTTAAAATGCCATAAAAAATAAATCAGTCAGTTTGAAATTTAGAGTTTTCCTTCTTTTAGATGAGTTACCATTCAAAGGGAGAAGTACGTGATATTTAATCAATGATTTGCCGGATGAGATAGATACATAGTTGTTAGATTTTTTTTTTTTTTTTTTTTTAAGGATTTCACCCCAAGCGAGGCAGAAGTACCACTATTACTAGGGGTTACAGAGAGTGGGACCAAAAGTAAAGAGGCGTGATAGAGGAAAGGGTGAAGAAAAGGACGGGGTAATAGATCAAGGCATCTGAAAATGTCGATTGACATTGCATTTGAATATTTGGAGATTATAGCTATCGGGGAAGCAAGTAAGAGGAAGGGAGTTCCACAGACGAGAAGTGGGAGACATGAATCTGATGGAGTTAAAGAGACGGCTACAATTAACCGTTTCAACAGTAAAAGAGTTGGACGGAGATGCCAAACAAGGAGCACGTTTAAATTCGTGCATTTTGGGAACTAGCGGAAATAGCTCGTCGCAGGAATTCTTCGATTTTATGTTCTTCATAGCAATTTCAAGTAAAATTATCTATGTGAATCTGTGCATTATTGTTGTAAATACATAGGTTTCTGTTAGGGGATAATGTTTGTATCATAAGATGAACATAATCAGTCAAGACTATCAAATAATATTGGACACTAAGCCTGCGATGTAGAGCAACTTAAATACCAAAAGATTCCCATAATATGGCTGCCGAATTCACCACAAAGCCACCTCCATACTTCAAAGTAGGAACCAAAAAAAATCAGGGCTGAATCTTTTAGGCGGACTATCAAATCGCAAGAGGTTACTGTGTGCTATAGAATATGAAAAAAAAAAAAAAAACGCTATTAAGGAGAGAGGACAATAAAACAAGTATTAAAACAGAAAATAACAGTTGACAGTGAATTTGAATCTGATCACTAGGAACTAAAAAAGCGGAAGAGCGTTGCAAAAGCAGGAAATGTGAGAGAAGAAACTATTAGCATAGAACTTACGGTTGCATCTAATCATTTAACGTGTAAAATGATGAGACCTTGCGGCCAATCTACAGGGTGATTCGAAAGTATTGTCACCGTTACATAATATAATTTTCCATTTCAACGTTCTGTGGGGTATTTTCAAGGAGAGAGCTTCACATGGGCAATACTAGAATACCCATCAGTTGAAGGGTGCCGTTCGGAGAGCCTTGGCAACAATCAACAAAGCACAGCTTCGTAAAATATCACACAGGTCATGGCGCTGCATCATTTTGCGCACGAAAATGAGGTGATCATCCAGACATTCTCGGTGTGTGACAGCGTCAATGAAAGTGAATAAACTGATTCCAGTACATATAATTTGTATTACTGTATTACTTGTTTGTCTTTTGTTCTTATTACTTTTTGGTGGGGGTGACAAGACTTTCAAATCTAACTTTAGTACTGCGTGTAAATTATTCACGTCTAGGTAATATATTTAAGATTTCATCCGAACAATTACCATGGAATTACTTAGAGAAAAGGCACAGAGAGGCAATATTACGTCGAAATGTCAGGTCAGGATAAATAATATTGCTGATTCTTCTTTGGATTTTATCAAGATGTACAGCAAGAAAAGCAGACCATATGTGGCAGTAGTATGGTCCGAAGCATGGAATCATTCTCATAAGGGTTAATATCAATCTTGTTTATGTAGGGCAAATATGGGTCTCTCAGGTGATTAATAATTTCTCAGATGATTAGGTTTCGTTTTGGAAGCGTTAAAATTAACAAGCCATTCCTTGCCCCAATTACCAACACGCCGTAAGTCATTTTTGAGATCATCTGCCAATTTGACCATTATTTAACTTATTAGGTGTAAATTATCGTGTCACAGCATAGATACCAAGTTATGAACTGAAGTCATCATGTAGGTCATTGATGAAAATTAACAAGAAGGTTGGTCCAAAAATAGAGCCCTTGACCACACCTGCATTGGTACAAAAGGATGTCGAAGTGTGGCCGTTGAGGATAACTTTCATTTCACGATTTGATAAGACTGAAACAGTTCAAACATTATTCTGGAAATACCATCGCTTTTCGACTTATAAAGAAGACCAGAATTCCAAACCCTGTCAAAGGCTTTCGAGATTTCTAAATAAGCAGCCCGAGTTTCCTCATCATTATCTAAACCATGATAGACTCTTTCAGTAATAATCGTTAGTTCATTGCTAGATACGCGAAAGCCATATTGCTTGTATGTGACAAGGCCCTGCGATGTAAGATACTTAACCAATTAGGAGTTAATTATGACTTCTACTAGTTTGCCAAAGAGATGTAGGATACTAAGAGGCACATAGATGTAAGTGTCGGATGTATCACCTGATCTTTTGGAACAACAAAGGAGGATATCCAACAAGCAAGAATGCAAGAGGCAGCGAGACATTCATTGGACAGTTTGGAGAGAACAGGCGCACATACATTGATACCATAGGTCCACATGCTTTGTGGGGATTAATATTATAGATGATAGCAAAAACAATGGGAAAGTAATGCAGAGACTCAGTTCTAAGAAAGAAGCCGATAGTTACAAGACCAATAAATAACGGCACTCTGTGGGTATATATATATATATATATATATATATATATATATATATATATATATATATATATATATATATATATATATATATATATCAGAAATCAGTAAAATAATGAAAGTTTAACCTCGTGTAAAATTTCTATGAACACTTTTTTCAAGATCAGTGTGTGAAATATATTCTTCATGATTTGTGAAAATTCGACTTTGGGTTCGATACGATGCTTCTGCAATTTCGCTATCGAAATTTAAGGGCAGGGGCGACAGTGTAACGAAATGAAGCAAACGTCAAGGAATTGAGATCGACAAAATATTAATTCCAGAATTTTCAGAGTCAAAACTAATAATAAAAAGAAATCAAATAAAAACATTCAATTCCGTTTATACAAGGAGGAGCGCTCAAAGAACGCAATATTCTAATAACACATTCACTCTGCAAACATTAAAACATTCCTCTATTAATAATGTATATAAATAAATATCCAGGTTCATATATATATATATATATATATATATATATATATATATATATATAAAGATACAAAGAGGTAGGGAAATTATAAATAAATTATATATATATATATATATATATATATATATATATATATATATATATATATATATATATATATAATAATACCTCATGCTCACGCCGACATTACGACTCAGCATGCCCAATGTATTCATCAGGTCCAAATGAACAGGTATGACGTCGGGTGTTATGCATATTTATTAATATATTCTTAATAGCTCTGTTAGTTTGCATGGAGCACTGTTATATTTACAGCAAAGGATATATATATATATATATATATATATATATATGTATGTATGTATGTATGTACATATATGTGTATGTATGTATATATATGTGTGTGTGAGAGTGTATTTTTTGTGTGTTTGTGTGTGTGTGTTTGATTGTGTGTGTGAGTAACTTCTCTGTGCAATTGTATCATTCGAGATATGGAATTTTACAAAAGCTTTGTCACATTGATTTTTAAAAAAATTATTTAACGTAATTTCGTCATATTTTCTTACAAATACACTTCACTAAATTTAATATATAATTATACTTGCTTTTGAGTTTTGCAAAATCTAATTTCAAATATAAAGGAATGTCATTTAAAAGACGAATATAATTATATTTCTGAAACTCAACCCGGATTTCAGTTGCCGCTAATACATACATACATACATACATATATATATATATATATATATATATATATATATATATATATATATGATGCCACAAGCACACCTATACGCTCGTACGTATATACGTACATACATACATTAATGCATATATATATATATATATATATATATATATATATACACATTTTGTCCGTAGTCTGTAATGAAACATATATATATATATATATATATATATATATATATATATATATATATATATGTTAGTTTTTTAAAAAAGTAATATATATGTGTGTGTGTGTGTGTGTGTGTGTGTGTATCTGCGTGTTTAATTATGAACATTAATATTAGTGCATTATACTAAAAATAAACACGCCAGTAACTTATTCTACCCTAACCAGATGCACTCTGATTACAGACAAGATGAAAAAGTGCTTTAAAATATAATTCGCAGATACATATCACTCAACGATCATAAAAAAAATCACCTTAGATTTATGATCTTCTATTAAAACTTTAAAACATCTTATCTAATCATTACCAACAAAAAGAGACCTAAATAAAATTCTATTTAAAAAATAATGTTGTTGACGAATCATCATCCCACGACAGAGAGTTTTTATTTTCAATAATAATAATAATAATAATAATAATAATAATAATAATAATGATAAAATAGCAATAACTCTTTTAACGGATAAACATGCACTACATTTACTCGTAGGTTGACTTGGCGCTAATTGAAAGTCAATGCATTTCGTGCACATATCTACTAGCTATTATTACAAAAATTTTTTTAAAATACCCACTTTAAATAAAATATATTTTATCACATCAGATATCTTTTCAGTGTGTATAAAATATTTAGTATGCGTATACAAAGAACAAAAGAATGAAAAAAGAAAACATAATATTCGATGCATTCGTTTTAGTGCAATCTAGTTCACTTTACACGTGTCTGTGTTACACTGTGGTCTGTTTCAAACTTTCAGCTTTCTCAAAAAAATACCAAGAGAAAACCTAGGATATTTTATGTAAGACAGTGACAGAACAGTGGTGAGTACTTGATCAAAACCCGAACTAGTTTACCCGCAATAATTCTTCTTTTTTTATATGCCATGTCCTTTCAGGTCGTAGGCAATTACCGCCATCCGCCTGCCTCTATCCCTTACAGCTCTCAACAAGTTCCTTCCTTCTGCTTCCACCCCCACCCCCGACCAGATTCTGTCAATCACTTGCTTAAGCCCGCCGGGTATGACACGCGTTCTTTTCTCTTGTCTCTCTTTCCCTCTATTCGATCTGTGGGTATCATATTCTTCAGGCCTTCCTTTCTTCATTATGCGTCCTAGGAACTTCAGCTGCCTCTTCCTGATATTAAGTATAAGCCACCTCCTTCTTTTGCAACCTCTCTAAAATCACATTGTTGCTCGCACGGATGATGTCCGTAGCATCCTTCTGTAGAACCACATCTCTGTCGCCTCGAGTCTCTTCTTCATCTTTCGCTGCCGTAATGAAGGGCAGATGTCACGTAACAGCTCATTATTCTTTTCTTTGTTACTAATGATATCCTCCTGTCTCGCAGTACTCTGCCCAGCTTTTAGAATGTGTCCTTAGCCATCACAATACGTCTACGGATCTCAGTGTCGCACTTACCGTCCTCCGTGAATACGCTTCCCAGATATTTAAACTACCGCGTCTGCTTGATCCTGGTGTTTCCGACCTTCAGATCGCATTTCAGGCTCATCCTCTTACTGATGACCATGCATTCTGTCTTCTTGTAGTTTATGCTTAGTACCTTCTTCTCAATCTTCGTCGCTACCTTCTGTAGGAGATTTTGTAATTTCATTCCCGTGTTTGCTATCAGTGCCGTGTCAGCTGCGTATCTTATGTTGTTAAGATTGTGGCCGCCAATGCTAAATCCCGGTAGGGTTTCCAATTCTATCAGAATTGCCTCGCTGTATAGGTTGAATAGGTCGGGTGCGAAAACGCATCCTTGCCTTACGCCACTTTCTGTTCTTGTATATTCACTGAACTCGTTCCCTATGCGCATGCATGCTGTTTGCTGCCAGTATAGGTTCTTGAGTATTCTGTCTTTCCCAAATATGGCTGCTGAGGAGATACATCAAATCTTTGTGGCGTACTTTGTCGAAGGCCTTTGCATAGTCTATGAAACATAGGTACACGTCTCTCTGCATTTGTGTCGCTCTTTCTGATAACATTCTAAGCATGAACATCGCGTTCCTTGTTCCGATGTCTTTAACGAACCCGCACTGTTCTTGTCCTATCTCTGGGCTGATTCTACTGCGTGCTAGGTTCATTAGAATAAGGATGATGAGTTTTGTCACGTGGCTCATTAGGCTTATTTTTCGATGGATTTCGCATTCGTTTGCGCCTGTTTTCTTAGGCATGGCTATGAAGGTAGATCTGCTGAGGTCTTCCGGTATAGTCATGCTATTGTAGATTTCATTTTTTATTTCGGTGGTCTTGTCTATGCCAAAGTCATCTAAGGCTGTCAGCATTTCTGCTACAATTCCGTCTGGCCCAGCTACCTTGTTTCTGTTCATTTTGGCCAGTGCAGAATTCCAGGTCCATCTGTAATCATGTGTATTACTGGTTGTTCCCTTACGTCAAGGAAGAGTTCTGCAGTATACTTGCTAATGCGTTGAAGAATTTTTTCCTTCTCTAATATAAGTGTTCCATCTCTTGATTTTAGGCAGCCTGTTGACAAGCATGTATTTTTTGCTTGTGCATGTCTCTTTTTTTGGTAGTACTAAATCTTTCTATTTCTGCACATTTATCGTTTAGCCATTCTTCTTTAGCTTGCCTGCATTTGCTCTGTATTTCCTTGTGTAATTTTCTGTATTCCGTTCCATATATTTTCAGGGCTTCCAGTCTCCTTTCCATCATATCGGGAATCTCATATAGTCATCCAATCGTTGTACTTTCTCCGTCCTGTCTCCTTTGGGATGATATCGTTTGCTCATATCACTAAAGCGTCTCTTATATCGTCCCATTTTGAGTTTCCATTGTGTCCCTCGTATCTTCTTTTCACATTGTCCATATACTTTTCTTTTAGGTACTGGTCGCTCAGGAGTTTGTTGTATTGCAGTTTGGGTGCTGCGTTAGGCTGCTTCAATTTCCGCTGTCTCACTTTTAGTTTACAAATAAGAGGGCGATGTTCGCTTCCGCATTCGGCTCTTGGGTAGGTTTTGAAGTGAATTATTGCATTCCTGAACAAAGCAAAAGTTAAAAGGACACGATTTAATTTAGGATATAGAATCCCAACAAAGTTTGTAAAAGATTTAGCGAATTTCTTAAAGACATCGTCTGTTGGGATTTAATTTTGGAACAACAATTTGAGAAGTTCACATTCTCGCTATTTTTTCTATCCTTACTCTAACCTCTTTTTAATTTCAAAACCGGCTTCCAAGGCCTTCATTCTTATCAGAGATAAGAATATATGTTTTGAATAAGGAGATAACTGGAAAATAAAAAGGAATTCCACCACCATTATTCTTTCCATGGTGCCATAAAGTCTGGGAGAAACCTCACAGTTTCTTCACTTCAACCTGTCTTCAGTACCTTCGAAACCGGCTCCCAGGGCCCTGATTCTTATCAGAAATAAGAATGTGTTTTCTGACCAATAGGGCGGCCAGGAAATTTGTACAACAATTTTGGAGAGAGAAGTCTACGATCCATCGGTGCCTCCCAAAACTCCTTAAATTTGGGGAATCTTGCCTATGTCGACAGTGAGATTTCTGCCCACCGTCTGCGAGGTCGACATTAGGAAGCTCCAGCACCTCTTTCACCAAAGAAGAACTACTAAAAAGGGCTGTCAAAAACGAACATCGGTCCACTATTCAAGACCAATCCAAAAAGCTGCATCCCTTCACCACTCCTTCTGACGAGCCCACTGGACTTCTGTCGTCGACCAAAAAAAAAAAAAAAAACTCGCTCAGCTTCAGACTTCCTTCATCTGCGAACAAATTTCCAACTCTACAAGAACTGTGAGAGTTTCTATCAGAACTTTAATATTATATCTAATCGCTTAAAAAACTCTTTAGGCGCTCGAAGAAATATTTTGAGCAAGCCTTTTTAAGTTAAGAACATTTTCTCTTTTCCTTTTTCTTTCTCTACTAATCATCCTTTTATCCCTTTACCTTTTTTTTGCTGTATATGTTGTAAATAAACACTTTCTTCTTTTGTTTTTACTCACCGAGCAGGAGTTTTTTCTTTATTCGTACGCGCTGAAAAGAGAGAGTTTGTCCGCTCTAATCTTGATGTTTTACTTGAGTTTTTTCGCAAATTTTTAAACCTCAACCCTATTTTTAACCTCAACTCTTTGATGCGGGAAAGCCGGGACGAATTTCCTAGCACGTCGGTATTCTATCTCCTATTTCAAAAACATATATTGTCGACACGGGAAGCACATGAATAGATAAAAAAAACATATAAGTATTTTACTTTCAACCCATTCAGAAGGATTGTACGTGGATTTGCCTTAGATTAAATTTTAGAATGAATAATTTGCTTTTGAACCTTTCAGAATATGAGATGAACATTTGCCTTTAATTCGACACAAAAATGCTATTAAAATATATTAACGATTTTTTCATCGACATGATGAAAGTATTGTAAAGAAATGATATAGAATGGATACTAATGGCTTTTTTAAAAGTCACTCATTTTTTCTTCTTTAATCACGAGAAAAATGAAAATTAGGGAAAAAGTACAAAGAATTCATTATTTAAGCATAGACACAAACACACATTTCTTTATTTCGTTTTGAGGTCTGATAAAGCTTTGAATGACGAAACACGTAATCAAATCTATTTTCAATTAAACATTTTCCATTTTTCAAATTTCTTGTGTGTGTATATATATTAGGTTGGTGCAAAAATAATGACGTAATAATGTCGTTTTTTGACGTATTTTTAACGTCAAAAAACGACATTATTACGTCCTTATTTTTCCACCAACCTAATATATATATATATGAACCCCACAGTTACAATGATATCGCACATTAAGTGCTAGTGTTAATAAAGTAATGATCGATGTAATCTAAAAGACCGATTAATTATAATTAAATAAATATATATAATACCCTCACAAATAGCACGATTTCAAGTTTCATGCACAACGCAATATTCAGGTGCTGGGTACGGACTGAATGTTGCATAATTTAAATTTTAATATAATTATCTGGTTAACATCATGTTGGCGCCGTCCATATATTAGTACTATTCTGTTTTGTATATATATATATATATATATATATATATATATATATATATATATATATATAGAGTCATGCACAGACAGGCAGTTTCGCTGCATCAGAGCTCTTCAGTGTGGCTGGATATCCAATTGCTTTAAGCCGGGATCGAAACACGACTGATTTGATATCAGTCACATATCGTACCTCTAGGCTATCGTCACACGTAATGTGAGGGGAAAGGAAGGAAATTTTAACGTTTTTCTCTATACGAAATACAACAGCGGCTCGGAGAACTCATTTCAATTTACTTGAAGAGTAATACTTAATAGCAGTAGGAGCCGCTGTTTTTAAATTTCCCGTTCCCTAGAGAACTCAACCGCATTTCCGGGAACATATATATAGTCATCCAAAGACTGACTGTTTCACTGTATCACAGCTTCTCGGTGTATATATATATATATATATATATATATATATATATATATATATATAGAGAGAGAGAGAGAGAGAGAGAGAGAGAGAGAGAGAGACATATATATATATATGTAAAAGTGAACGCTGAAGTTGATTTCAATGTTCACTTTTATGTTTATTAGGTTGGTGCAAAAATAATGACGTAATAATGTCGTTTTTTGACGTAAAAATACGTCAAAAAACGACATTATTGCGTCATTATTTTTGCACCAACCTAATATATACGCTCTATCTGTGATATCATATGAATATAGCACATCTTAAAACTGTATTTCTTAATATGTGTGTGTGTGTGTGTGTGCCAGTGTCATTTTCTTGAAGTATCTTTCCAGTTTTATTAAGAAATATAGTTTTAAGGTGTGATATATTCATGGGATATCACAGATAGAGCGTATATTAGTATAAAAGGGAACATTGAAGCCAACAATCAGAGGCGACAGGCTGTTTCATGCTGGACGCAATCGTCAGGCGGCCTGACTTATATATATATATATATATATATATATATATATATATGTAAAAGTGAACATTGAAGTCAGCACTCAGAGGTTGTCCTCCTTTATTCATTTATACTTTAAAATATTCCCCTTCTTTTTATTATATCTTTTATTTCTAATTCATTTTTATCCAATCTTTGTGCTCGGATTATAATGTCATTTCGTCCGAATAGACGCATGGCTCATTGCTTAACGGGAAAATGACAAAACCCAGACATTACGACTGACATAAGATCTTCAGAGGAGAAATGGCAAAAAAAAAAAAAATATTACTACATGAAATGCTAAATAATTAGTCGTTCGTTCGATTTTAGCGTTTTTAGGTGCGTTTCCTTATCGAAACGAATCTCATCTTTCTTTTTTCTTTTGAATTCATTCTCTGGACTCCACGATTCTGTCTAGCTTGTGCCTTAAAAAAGAAGTGTTCATTTATAAATTTGAAACACACACACACACACACACATATATATATATATATATATATATATATATATATATATATATATATATATATATATATATATATATATATATATATATAAGGAAACAAGGCAAACAATCGATTTTTGTTACAAAAATGTAATTTTGGATTCGTAATTATATATCGCCTGGGGTGTGTGTTGGTCCTTGCCAATCAGGGTTTTCGTCAAGAGCTGCTGGTAGCTCGTCTTGTCTGATTGATCAATATCTGACGAATTTATCGATCTACATTTCAAAACGTGGAATCAATCTGATTAGAATTAGAGAGGACCTATTTTCGTTTGTTTGTATTTTTGTATTGTCTTGGTTTGAAGTTGAAAATCAAACGACAATGCAAGTTTCGGTTTGGATTTGTTTCAATTGAACTTTAATTAGGTGTTTTGTTTTATACCGAAGCACAAACGAAAATGAAACAGCAAAGCGAGGATAAAGACGAGGCGCTGTTTGAATAGTAGAGATTAGGAAAGCATTTCAGGTAGAATGAAGCGGAGGCAATACGCAAAAGGATGAAACGAAAGAAAGAAAGAAAGGAAGAAAGAAAGAAAGAAAGAAAGAACGAGGAAAACATTGGAATTAAAAGTAAGGCATTTTGAAGAAAAAAATGAAGTGATGATAAAAATATAAACAAATTATGAAAGAAAGAATGTAGACGAAACGAAAGTAAAAGAGAAAATAAATAATCTAAAATGAAAAACGAAAGAAAAAATAAAAAAGCAACGAAAAAGTGAAATTAAAACGAATGAGAAAGGAAATAAAAATGGCCGAATGGAAAAAGAAATAAAGAAAAATTAAAATGTAAGAAAAGGAAGTATTAATAAAAAAAAAGGAATAGAAGAAAGAACGTAAAAAGAATGGGGAAAGAAATTAAAAAAAAGGAAGAAAAAAGGAGAAAATTATAGAAAAGAAAGAGAGAAAGAAATGAAAAGAAAAGAAGAAAAGAAATTGAGAAGATTTAAAAATGAAAGAAATTAAAAATAAGGAAGGGATACAAAGCAAAAAGAAAAAGGAACAAAATAAAATGAAAGTAAAAAGAAAGAAAGGAGAAATAATGAAGAAGTAAGAAATTAAAAAAAGGAAGAAGAAAATACGAATAAAAATAAAACGAATAATAAATAAAAAATAACAGAGAAAAAGAAAATAAAAAGGACAAAAATGAGAATTAAAATAAGTGCGAAGTAAAGGGAAAGAAAGAAAGAATGAAGGACGGAAGAAACTAAAAAAGAAAGAAAGAAAGAAATGAGAAAGAAAGAAAAAGGCAGAGAAAAAATGAAAGTAAAAAGAAAGTAAAAGAATGAAAGTAAAAAAGAAAGCACACAGAAAGAAAGAAAAAGAAAGAGAAAAGAATGAAAGTGAAGAGAAAGAAAAAAGAGAGAAAAAGAAAGAAAAAAGAATGAAAGAAAGAAAAAGAATGAAAGTAAAAAAGAAAGAAAGAAACTAGGAAAGAAAGAAAGAAAAAAGAAAGAAAGAGACAATGAAAGAAAGAAAGAAAGTAATAAAGAAAGAATGAAGGAGCTTGAAAGTCAAACGAAAAGAAACAAACAAACAAACAAGAGAAAAAGAAAGGAGAATGAGAAAGAAAGAAAGAAAGAAAGAAAGAAAGTAAGAAAGAAAGAAAGAAAGTAGGAAAGAAAGAAAGAAAGTTGGAAAAAAGAAATGATCAAAGAAAGAAAGAAGAAAGAAATTAATAAAGAAAGAATGAAGGAGCATGAAAGTCAAGGGAAAAGAAAGAAACAAACAAACAGAGAAAAAGAAAGGAGAATGAGAAAGAAAGAAAGAAAGAAAGAAAGAAAAAAAGAAAGAAAGTAGTAAAGAAAGAATGAAAGAACTTGAAAGTCAAAACACAAGTCACATGTTTGACGCTTTGTTCCATGGAGATAATGTAATTGCAATCTTGTAAGAAACTGGTTCCATGAACACTCGCTGATTTCTACCTACAGTCTTGTCTTCCCATCATTCGCTAAATTTAAACTAGACTGACAATATATAGGATATGTTGTAGATCTCAGAATATTGCCTGTATCAACGCCCAACAAGCACAATTCGCCTATAGTCAGTTCTGGAACGAGATTGATAGATATTCTCCGAAACGACCACAATAACTTACAGATTCTATACAGTGTTACGTCCTAGCATTGGCTCAGCCTATACATGAACAGATACACGTTACTACCCCTAAATTCTAGAACATCATAACACACACACACACACATATATATACACACACACACACACATATATATATATATATATATATATATATATATATATATATATGACTTTCTGTTTACACGTTACTTTTTAGATACAATTTATTATTATTATTATTATTATTAATAGTAATTACGCTGTTTTTTGACCTGTATTAATTACATTTACCGGCATGAATGTTAGAGAAGTTTCGTATAAAATATGCGTTCTCCGACATGAAACGATCCTGTATTCCTATACATTATCTGACGTGCTATACTATTTAGCTACAGAGAAGTGTCTAGTTTGCCAAGTCCAAAGTACTGTTCTTGTTTTTGTTTTTTTTAGTTCCCTCTCTATATATTTAAGCATTTCACTCCAAGCAAGGAGGGTGTGACACTAACACATGGAGAGAGCTCAATGTATAGTATACAGAACAATATGATAAACATCAAGAAAAAAACTTAACGTATCACCAAAAACACGAATATTTTTCCCAATCTAAATTGGGAAAAATATTTCCATTTCTTAATTCGTCAGCCCCAAACCTTGTTAAGCCATCTTTTTACACAAACTCATCAGGTAAATACTTTGCTGCATTCTTCTATCACTCTTACCCTCAATATTCTCCGTCATGTTTAAATTTTCGAAGCACTTCTTTATCTTTATATGTCCAAAGAATTTCTGCTGTCTTGCCTTGATTCTGAGTATAAGTATTTTTTCTGTTGCCATTTATTAACAGACTTCCCACTTGCTTATTCCATCACCCTATAGAATCATCAATATCCTTGTGTACAATGTTTTGCATTACAGGCATTTTATTTTTTATCAATGACGTATGCAGTTTCAAACTTGATATTTTTAAATAAAACAAAGTACAGATAATTCTAAAACAATCAGAGATAGATTTGACACTATATATATATTATGAAGATAAATGCCTCATATTCTAAAATGATAAAAAACGAAAAAAAAAAAACAATAACGATTCGATTGGGGGAAAATGTCACTAGACGAGGAATATCTAAAGAATGTTAATCTTCAAAAAATATTCGACAGCAAATGTTTTCCGATTTTTTACAAACTTCATTAATTGTCGTTTTTATTAACGGGATCATACAGAAAAAGAATGTTATGGGAGCGTGGAAGTACAATAAAGTCTTTTCAGAGTTTACATCGAAACGTTAAGGATGCAGACAGGAGTTGTCTTTTAAATTTTAAATTGGATGACCTACAAATTTAAACGTTATACTTATCCTCTTTCATGCAGCTTCTTCTCCTCCTCCTCCTCCTCTCCTCCTCCTTCTTCTTCTTCTTCTTCTTCTTCTTCTTCTTCTTCTTCTTCTTCTTCTTCTTCTTCTTCTTCTATGTATCGTGTTCCTTCAAGATATAGGCGATCACGGCCCCCTAAATTCCACTATATTTTGTCTCTTAATATTTGAACCAGTCCTACAGTATGGATCAGAAACTTGGACATTATCTGTTCGTCTTGAAAGACGACTGGATGGAACATATTCAAATCTACTTAGAAAAAATCCAGAACATTAGTTGGAGATCCTATGCACACGCTTAACAGAATTTACGGGGAACTGATACCAATCTCTCTTAATTTAAAACAAAAACGATTACAATTTGCCTTCCACTGCCAGCAAGCGGACAGGGAAATCGTCTCCTTACTCCTTCTGGAAGTGTCTTCTCGCGGTAATTGACTTTCCCTGACACCATAGCTCGGGACTCAGTGTTGGACATTGGGGACCTGAGGACAGCTGTACAGGACCGAACCGTGAGAAAAGGGATTGTCAATGGTGTCCCGACCAATCATAGGAAAGTCGATGGATAATGCTGACCATGAATTTTTTTTTCATGTTAAATCTTCAAACCCAACACCTGATAAACCATCCTTTTATATAAGCTCATCAGGTAAATATTTTGCTGCCTTCTCCTGTCTGTCTTAACCTCAATACCTCCGTGATGGTTAAATTTTCCAAGCACTTCTTTCATTTTATATGTCCAAAGAATTTCAGCTGTCTTAAGCTGATTCTGAGTAAAGTGTTCTTTTTTGTTGCCATTTTTTAAAAGTCTTCCCTGTTGCTTATTCGGTCTGCTTATAGAATCATCAATGTCCTTCTCTAGAAAGCTTTGTATTACATGCATTTTATTTTTGCCGCGATCATTTTAATTTTTTACGGCATTGAATTCGCAGTTATTTTCTAAGGAAGGGAGACATGTTGTATAACCCTCGAAGTAAATTTATCGTAGAAGATTAGACCGAACAAGATATTGAATATCAATTGTTGAGACTGTTTCTAGCAAAGTTGGTTCACTGTGTCGTGCTGGATAATTCCTCTCGCCAGAATTTATCTTACACATTTTTAAATCTGTCATTCATCTATGCATTAAATATTGCTGCTACATCTGGTCTAATTCTTCTGCTATCTATATTGAGATTCTGTTTACAATCCAAAAGAAGAATCTGTAATGTTATTAGCCCTGAGCAGGCATTTCCCCTTCAGTTACATTCCCACCGACGTAACAGATGAGCTTTCTTTTGAGGTATCTAGGCTTTAGGAATGTAACGACAGTACTAGATTGGCGGAAAGGTCCCATCCGTTTATAAATGAAAATGGCTAGATATATTCGTAAGTTCGATGCTGATAGTTTCTTTTTTACGCATTTCTCGCTCATGAAACTCTATTCTGGCTTCTTACTTTCCAGTTAACTTTTAGGATCAAAAATTTAAATGCAATGTCAATCATTATCTTCTGTCTTCTTAACTCCTATTTTTTTTTTTTTGTTCTCTCTCGTCGTAATATTTTTTTCTCATATTCTCCCACACTCAGTAACCCCATGCGTCTTAGTGATGCAATTGCCTTGTTTGGCGTGAAAAATTATTAATCTAATGCGTTATGATTAAAAACAGCAACAATAAAACTATGGTCGACGTTGACCATCGAAATACAAAGGCCGTCATTATTTCAATTCAAATGCTGAACGTCACTGTATGTTTAACGTTTCGATGTAAACTGTCACCAGCGTTCATTGCATTTTCTCCACCTGTCCACACCGTTTATATGTAAGGCCGGATCCACTATATAAAAACAACAACAACTAAAAGAAAAACGTTATGAATCTGAGAAAGGAGAAAGTTCCCCTCCTCCCTCGCAAGGAAATGGTCCACTAAGAAGATTCTCTCAATTTATCCCTTAACCTACAAAGAATCTTATTCTCAATAAAGATCCTGAACATGAACGTCTATTTTGAATCGAGCCCACTCCAAACCCCAACCACCCTGTCGTCTGGGGCTGTAGCCTATGCCGATTGCATCTCTGCAGAGAGGTAGGGGTAAGGTCCTCCCTTTCCTGTCAGTAGTCCTGGATATGCTGATAAACTACATCCGGCAGCAAGGCCTCTGATCGGGAGATTGAAGGTTTTGACGAGCGTGAGGAGAGTTGTTGTTGTTTCCATGTTCACTCTGACCTAGTGGGTAGCTCCCGATATGGTCCCAGTTATGGGCCATTGAAGAACCCCCAAACAGCAAATGAAAACATTAGGAAAGTATAAAAGTACATTTGTTTTGCAAAAATACCATCAATATATTGTTCTAAAAAAAATTACAAACAGTACATTTCTGTAGTGAAATTACCAACAATACATTTTCATACAAAAAAAATAGCAGTAATACATGTTTATAGAAAAAATGACTAACAAGACATCTTTTAGCAAAATGACGATACATTTTATATTAAAATTGCAGACATAGCATACAATGTCAAAAAAATATTTTGCCATATTTGATCTTATTTCTTAAGGAGAAACAATTTATCACCCCCCGTTTGATTTTCTGTCTATATTTCTAGTTCCACGTGCCATGCCTCTTCCTGCTGTCTCAGTTATCTCCCTTTAATTCAACTCTCCAAGTTTTTCTTCATCTTTGCCGTACCCAATCATTTAACTCACAACACTTTGGGTCAAACATCTGGATCCAACCAACGCTGACCCAAAGTTCAGTGAGTTCAATTCCTGGCTGCGGCAGTCGTGAACAAAAACTTGGAAACCTGCGTTAAAGGGAGATAACCGAGAAACCCGGAAAAGGCATGGCATGTTGATCTAGAAGAATCGAACCCCTGCGGACGAAATAAAGGGTTCAGTTCGAAATTACAATCATCTGAAGAAGTCCGGAGCGTACAACAGCCGAAACGTAATGAACGTGAGGAAGAGGACAACTGTTTGAAACATATAAATAATGTAAATCGTTTGATTTTGTAAGATTATTTAGCAAAAAAAAAAAGGTTAAACTACGTAATTAAAATTTAATAATGAAATAACGTGATTCTCTTGAATTAATAATAAAATTAGAATTTTTATATTTAGATTTCGAGATTAAATGACCCATGATTTGTTGATGTGCCGGAAGATCCAGACGGTATCTCAATACTATCCATTACTAAAGATGCTGAAAAAATGGACCGTTTCTTGTATCACTCCTACTGCCATGCTCTGTATTTACAAGATATAATGGAGTATTGCTGCCATAGCTGAGGCTCTTGACTGGAGCGGCCCAATCTAGACTTTCCAGCCTTGACATGATTCAAAAGAGTTTGACATCCTCAATACGTTGTCCACGCCAGATTATTAATTGTTTCTCTGCTTTCTGTGTGTTAAATAGAAATATGGCTGAACAGGCGTACGCAAGAGTTATTGGCTAAGCGAGTTAACAGGCGATGGAAATCAGAGATGTTATCAGAAACAGGGAAAAAGTAAACTTAATCAACACAGAACTTAAGTAGATATGAAATCAAACGTGCATAACTTAAAAATTGCTGGCCAGGACATTGATGACCCGAACGGTGTGAGACAAATTTAAATCCGTGGACATGATATTTTGACACTGATGCATTGTTTAATGTGAAACCGAAAAGAAAAACACATGAAGAAAATCAGCAGTAGAACCATTCACAGACGCGAGCTGTAAGTCGGAAACTTCAGAATGATGCAGATAGACGAATTTAACTGCGTAGCGTCGTAGCAGAAGACGTAAAATGTTGTGTTTGAACAACACAAGATGGCTCCCAGATATTAAACTAATTATTAAACTCAGAAAACAAACTATTAGAAACAAAGAAAAGAGTACTGAACACCTATGTCATATCTACATTCAATATGACAGTAAATATTAACATTATTTACATTGTTCGGACTGTTGTCCCCATCCCTATTGTACGCTCCGAACTTCTTCACGGGATTGGAATTTCGAACTGAACCCTTTATTTTGTTGATTTTTCACTCCACAACCTATCTCCCACAGATGACTCGTTAGATTTTCGCTAATCTATCGCAATGTGCATGGCAGTGTTCAAACAAGCTACACTCCTTACTTCCAACAATCCAGACCTCCAGAGGTAAGATTCATCATGCTAAAACATCGTCAATTCATTCTCCCTATTTTATATTTCATTAGTAAGGAAGAAGTATCATTTATGGAGCATAGTGTCCAGATATGTTACTTTGCGAGTGAGGAATTATTTTTTTCTCGAAAGGATGCTTCTTTGATTACTACGATCTCAACCTCTTCAAGAGTATGGTCAACTGTTATATATATCACATATCCTTATTCTTGTGGATTCCAGGATGAAATCCGGTACCAACAAATAACAAACGCCAAGAATGAATATAGGAAAATAAATGTATTAACGTAATAATATAAACTGGTAATGCAGGTTAGTAGTTCCAGGAATGCGGGTTAGTAGAAAAATATATATACGATCTTTGTAATTGAGGCCGTAGATATCTCTATGTCTGGACTCGACTATAACTCTGGTTGAACACCCGGTCTCGACGTATGGATGTATTAGTTCCTTACTGAGTCTACGTGCTCGCTGACTGTGACTCTTGATCGCTACCTTCGTTCGTTCTCCCAGAGGTAGTATATGTATACTCTGGGTGAGTCCATTTGTGTAAAAAAAAAAAAAAAAACGGGAGCACCCCTCAACACTTATAATAGGCACTTCTCAATAACACGTCATTCTATTTTGAATGCTTTGAACTGGGTCAAGAATATTATACAAAAATCTATTAACCTGACATGCATACTCATATATCCCACCTTTTAATACTTTAATAACCAGGAAAAATGCTTTTTCTAATTAACTAAAGAAGATATGAATACGAAAATAAACATTAAAAAACACTATCTACAGCTCTTGTTTAAAAGTGAAATATTGATGAACAACAATTATGCTGCTCGGAATTACGTTTATCGAATATTAAATTTCTGTGACAGCCATACAGAGAACATGATTGTATAACCTTTCAGGCCCATAACATCCGTGTATTTTCATGTGCAAATTTATGCACACGCGACAGAATCCGGTAAATTTTAAATGCAGGTGACACAACGCTATTACGCATGCGTGCTCTGCGCGCACATCTCAAGAACGCAATGCAAATTAAACGAGGGCCTGCGTACTTTTACCGGAAATAATGCGCGAGCATGCATGCGTTAAGAAAGGGCTAAAAAGAAAACTAGTATTTGGCGGGGAAAAAAAGAAAAGAAATACAGTTAATAAAAGTAAACAAAATTCCATAATCTGAAAAAGAAGTATCCTGTAATTGATAAGCGATTTAATTTAAAATGGCGGAAACATTTTAAGAAGAGAAAAATGTTTGCAAGAAAGGGAGACGCGAGAAGTAAATAGCATAAAACCTAAATCGATAGTCAGTGCAAAAATATGCTAGGATTTTGGGGAATAGATGAAAATATTAAATTATATATTGGCGTTTATTAAATGTTACGAAAATATTAGTAGTAGTAGTAATAGTAGTAGTAATAGTAGCAGTAGTAGTAGTAGAAGTAGTATTAATAATTTATCTATTCTAATCAGAAGTATAATATCACTAAAGACTGGCATCTGGATTTCTGAATACATACAACACCACCCTCCGTATTAGTGCTTTTTATAGCAATGGCGTTGCATGATTGGTTTTCATTTTTCTACGCATTTCCAATTATTATTATTATTATTATTATTATTATTATTATTATTGGCAGTATGAACGTTCATTATTATCAACATTCACATTCTGACCATGAGACTCGGGTTCGAATCGCAACATGGTCAATTTGTCAAGAAGAGTTTCTGATATTATTGAACTGGAGGGGTCTATCCCATCGTACGACACCTCTGGAAAGTGACTGAAAACCATACCGCTGGACGACGACCCAAGCCTTGTGAGTGAAATCGAGTAGACGGAACATTTGGGGCCATCGAGAGCTGTGCTAGCATGAAATAACAATTCATCGTGACCGAGCGTTTAAATGTGCGGGCTGTGTTCAAATTGTTGATCATGCTAGATAACACGCTCTTTCCCAGAAACTGTAACTGTCTGCTCAGCATTGTTTCACTATAAACTACAGATGTTCTTTGTGGGTGTTGAATAAACACAAATGCGCCTGGGAAAGCGTCTGCAATAGGGATTAGCTAGTCGTCCTAGTAAACGGGTATCCTCGAATACGAGTGGCCAGCTATACATTATTATTATTATTATTATTATTATTATTATTATTATTATTATTATTATTATTATTATTTCCTTTGATTTCTGAGTCCTTGGTAAGAGGATAAACTACATCCGCGTCCTGGGTGGGACGATAAACTGCGTCCAACAGCAGGGCCTCTGATCAGGAAAAATTATCGCCAGCAATGCATTTTTGAGGAAAAGATGTTGCCGGCAATAAAAATCTTCCTGAATATTCCTAAATTTTCGCTTGAGGATGAAACAGGGTTTGTTACTTTAATTCAATTTAATTTTAATAATTATATTGAGGGTCTCGGCTCTCGTTTTTGAAACATAAGAACTCTTATGTAGCGAAGGAATCATATTTTTTTTTAAATAATTATAATTTAAGCTCTACTGTTTTTTAAAAATAAAAACAAAAATACTAAAGAACCCTGGATTATTTACCTAACGTGTTCTTTCCTATTTTTCTACATACCTGCACACGCGCGCGCACACACTCACAACGCACACACACACACACACACACACACACATATATATATATATATATATATATATCATACTTATTATAAAACCCAGGTTGTGTGTGTGTGTCTGTCTGTTCGTTTCTATATTGGATCGGATTTCCTACATTGTTCAACCAATTCCAACAAAACTTCACAGTACTACGTAAAATTACCTTGCGGTGGTTCTGACAGTGCCAAAAATTGGAAAAACACAATTGTTTTTGCACGAAATCAATTTGAAAATACGATTAAGAGGCGTCGCTGTCGTTAGAATGAAAGGGGGACAATTTATATCGAGTTATACGTATTATAACACCTAGGTTGTTTGTGCGTGTGTATGTGTTCGTTTATATATTGGATCGGATTTCCTACATTTTTCAACCGATTTCAACAAAACTTTCTTATTGTCTTGCACACATTTTTTCTTTATTTTTACATTCAGAATGCTTTAAAAATTCCATTTGCAAGACAATTGTTTATAATAAAATTCTATTCAATCGGTAGACTCATAACGATTGAAAACAATGTTTTTGTTTGAGTTTGGGTTTGACCAATTCGTAAAAAAAAACAAAAGACAAAACAAAAAAACTAATTAAGGCATGCGTGTCCGTCAACCTTAAACAATAATCTTTGTCAATTTTATTTTTCAGTCTTTATGATGGTCGATACTTGATCTATCTCTTACTGTTACATGTTTGTTCGGAGAATTTAATACTCACCAAGTAAAATGAATTCATGGGAGGCAGAAGGAAAGATCGAATAATCTACGTAGAGCATTTGTGTGAATGTATGGCAGAACGGAGACAAAGAGAAATAAGAAGATTTAAAAAATGGGCTTCTAGATACAAGGAACAGGAAGCTGTGGAGAACTATGTACGCTACCACATCCTTAATGTGCACGCATCATAAAAGACGAAAGAAGACTACAGCTGCGACTTCGTATGTTAATTTCCAAATGGAAGCGATCTTCACGTGAGCGAGTTTGTGACGTCAGCTTGAGATCATTAATATAAGCGAGAGTTGACAATAGTGCTGCGGGAAGGCTTCGATTGAACACGAGGTAACGTTTCCTATCGTATCTGGAATAATGGGACATGTACAGATGGCTGCGAAGCGGCGGTGTTGAAATAGGAAAATGAAAAGTGTCGATAGCAATAAATGAAATGCATTTGTAGATTAAAAGAGACACGAAGAAGGAATCGATTTGAGGAAAGAAGGCAAATAAATGCGTGTTGAATAGAGAGGAATAGGAAAATAAAGTGTAAAGACGGAGGAAACATTGAGGAAACGAATAGAGGAAGAAAAAAAAAACAGTAACAGCAACATGGCGGAGCAGAAAAAAAGACGATGAGTCTCACGACTAAATGGAGGCGAGCAGACGACATCAAAATAAAGGTAAAAAATTAAAAAGAAGAATGAAAATAAAACTGAAAATCAAATTGTAAATGCAATAATACAGAAAACGCCATTTCTAACACTATCCATAATTAAGATTTCTTCTGTATAGAATTAAACCTTTCTTGAATGAAAAAAACGTGTGATACCCTGCTCTCGTCAGCCGCCAGATAGAGGAGGTTAAATAGTTTCGGTGATTAAGGCGGTACTGACACCTCTGGTTCCACCAGCAGCCTTTGGCACCGGACAGGGATTTTTTTTTTTTTTTGTTTACGTGATAGTATCATGAGATTTCTTTTTACGACTACAACTGAAATTTTTAAGATTGTGTTAAAATGCATAATGCGCTCGTAGCAAAGAGACCGCCCAGAAGAGTTAAAAGAGATTCCGAAGTCGCCTGAAGGCCGTGTTTGCAGCCAATGGCAATTTTATTGAAGAAATCTACTCATTAGTATTGCAAGACTTTTTTCTGTAATTTTGGTAAATATATCTGTTAAAATGAGATGTCAGTGTTATTTTCATATTTGCGTAATTTAGACGACAGTTTATACATCGTACCCTGTACTAAGAGCAAACTCCCTTCATTCAGACAGAGAATGAATTGAGCTGATATAGAAAACTATGAGATGACGTAAGACAAGGGTAGGTCTTCTTTCCAGATTTATCCAACCTCTGCGGCAAGGGATGTAACGACCCTACCAGGATCTATTATCGGTGGCTGTAGGCGTAATCTAACAAGAGAAGATATGCAGATGTCCGCAACAGAAAGGGAATACGGGACGTCCTAGACAGGGCGGTAGAAGAAAACGAGGAAAAAGGGCTAACCATCAACTACATCATCCGTCCAGGTCGACCGTAGTCTGGATTATCGGGCCAATGCGAACGATCCTTTCTAAAGCTGTATAGTATATGCTACGCCAGGGCAACATATAGTTTTGAATTCAGAGTTACTTTCCCCTAGACCGGTTGCCACCCAAACCTATAGAACCCAGTCTGTCTTGCTATTTACTCATAGCTGGGGGGAGAAGAGGAGGATTCATACCTTTCCCAAATGTATTGAGACGTATGTAATAGATTTGAAAGGAATTCGAACTTGATTCTCCGATTCCTCTCTCTGAACTGCTATTTATTATTCACTAGCAACATGACCCGGCGTTGCCCGTGCTTGATTCAAATATCGTACGACTCATACAGCAATACCTATTACTTGACTTAAAAATAAATATTTTTGCCCTCCCTTGCCTTTAAAAGAGGTGCCCTTTGCCGTGCTGATGTTGCTACATGCCTCACTTCTTGCCTATCTAACACTGCGAATTTTTTTCTAAGCTCTATACTAAACATTAAATCTGTTACGAAAAAAGAACTAAACAAAATGAACACAAAACGGTCAGCTTTAAAAAAGGACTCGTAACTGGAAAAACCGAATGAAAAAAGAATGTTAACAACAAATACTTTTTCACACCCAACCCAGTTCTGCGGAATCAGAATCAACGTTGAGTTTAAGCAAGCGAATGAGCCAATCGGAGTAAAGTGCCATACAGATTTAAATTTTTCCCACTTGTGACGAATGCAGCTATCGATTTTTTTTTTGCATGTTAGCATGCTAGTTAACATTCGTGTCAGTCAGCTGTTGGCTCTCACTCTGGCCAGTAGAAAATGGCTGCAAACTACATGAAAACTGCCGTAGAAGCATGAAAAAATCGATTATTTCCACTATCGATGGGAATTGGGAAATTCAAAGTCGGTCTTTGCCTTCCCGCTTACTTGGAGCATGTGTATGTACATTTTGGTGCAAACCCGTCGAAAATTGCGGCCGTGCATTCGTTACACACACACACACACACATCCCACCTTTTATAGATAGAGATAACAATAGTAATGGAAAAATTAGGGTCCAGTGAAATTTTCCTCGAAGCTGCAACCTTCGTGGATTTTTCCTTATCCATATCTAAGACTCCATGCCAACTTTGAAGCTTGTGGGAGAAGAAGAGGATTCATAACTTTCCTAATGGATTCGACTGGAATTCGAACCCTGCACTCCGATTCCTCTAACAGGACCGCTATCCATTGCTCCACCGTGCCTCCTAAAAAGACGAAGGCAGAAATTAGGATCATTAGTAAGAGAAAAGGCCTAAGATAAGAGTTACGAATTGGCGCAATAAACAGCGATCAGGCGCCGATGTTTAAATATGTGGGTTTCCATTTTAACTGAGGATTAGAGATGCGACGACGAAATCCGAATTCGCATTGTACAAGCGAAAGGAGAATGTCGTTAGAAACAAAGAAAAGTGTGCTGGATTGCTATGTGATGTATATCCTATTATATGGCGGTGAATTCTACAGCAGGATACTGAGAATTCCATGGATGTAACAAGTAAGCAACGAAGCAGTTTTAAGGAAAAGTGGCAACAGAACAAACACTTATACTCAGAATGGAGCAAAGGCTGCTGGAATTCCTTGGGCATATAATTAGGCACGAAGGTTTGGAAAAGCAAACCTTCACGGGGCATATTGAGGGCCTGAGATATAGAGGAGGCAGCGAGTCACTTACATGACTAGCTTGCGTGAATTGATGGCGGAACGGTCGTCGGGATCGTTAGCAAATTGGAGAAAAAACTGTTAAGAGCAACATGGGATAGGAAGTTGTGGAGGACCCTGGACGGATGCGGCACATGGAAGTAGAAGAATCACTGGTGGTGGTTTCTGTTCGTATCATTTTTATACATTTTTATATAATATTGGCATAACTTCTAATGCAGCATTTTCCTCTCTATTTATTTTCATTTGAGGTTCAGAAGAGAAACTAGTTATTAGAAGATCAATCGTTTTTCTAGCGTTTATGTAAAAACGGCACTTTAGATCGGTTTCGTTAATTAAAAATGTACCTGGTCCGACCTTGCTGGCTGCTTTTGATTGTGGCTAGAATGAATCCCAATCTTTCTGTGTTTTTTCCTCAATATCCAAGGTCTTGTGCTCACATTGGCTATCACCAATATGAGGGTTTTTTTTCCATTTCTTTTTCAGGCTGTCATAATTATAATATTAACACACGCATCAACGAACATCTTGCATTATGGATAAAATAATAGTTACATCCTTTCTTCTTCTTCAATGTGCCAACCCGTTTTACCATATTGGCGATCATGGCTCTCCACGATACCCTCTACTTTGTAGCTCTAATTTTTGTGTTTGTTCTATCTCTCCTAAGCCGTGTTTAGTCATTCAAGCCCGTTACGAAGGTTATACGCCGATTTTCTCTGTCCCCTTTGTCTTTAATAAGTCCTGTGAGTGTCACATTTTCTTAGTCCTCTTTTCTCATTATGTCCTCTAGAAATTTTAATTGTCTCTTTCTGGTGTTAATTATATGTGCCAATTTTGTTTCCTTTTTCTCTAAAACTTCACCATTGCTCACATGCTCAGACCATGGTATTCTCAGCATCCTTCTGTTGTCCCACATCTTTTCATCATCTGTGAGGAGATTGTCCAGCATTCACTGCCATATAGAAGGAATGATATTAGTTAACAGTTCCGTACACGTTTCTTAATCCTTTGCTTAGCTTTTGGAAAACATATTTCCCTATCTAAATGCGTCTACGAATATCGGCTTTTTATATTCCATCTTTTGCTAGAACATTTCCAAGCTATTTAAATTTTTGGTTTGATTTTAGTATCTCCAATTTTTAATTTGCATGTTGGGCTCTTCCATTTGTTGACAAAATATATATTCTGTCTTCTTGTTATTGACGCTTAGTCCATTCTTCTTGCTTTCTTTCACTACCATCTGTAGGGGGGGGGGGGGTTGTAGTACTTTCCTTTCTGTGTCTGCTATCAACACTGTATTATTTGCATATCTTCAGTTGTTAAGATTGTGGCTGCTAATAATGAATCCTGGAAGGATTTCTAATTTTCCCAGAATCGCCTCACTGTATAAGTTGAATAAATCCGGCGAGAAGATACATCCTTGTCTTACAGCCCTTTTTATTTTTGTATATTTACTAGGAGTATAACCCGTCTTCGACCGAGTGTTTCATTACTGGGAATTTTTTGCCGTTCAGTTGAAGCAGTTTAAGTTTAAAATCAGCCCACTCGAAAATCAATATTAGTAACACAATTGTGTGCAACTAAGGCACCTCCCCAAATGGGGGGGGTAACAATTTGAATGGAGGTGACTTTGAAAAGGGCCGTTTTCGCATTCTCAATCTTGCAAGGAAGGAATCTCTTCCATGTACCGTCATAATAATAATATAATAATAATAATAATAATAATGATAATATATATATATATATATATATATATATATATATATATATATATATATATAATTCTAATAATCTTTTGCGTTAGTTTTCAACTCTCTAAATTGATTGCACGCTGTTTTTTCCAGACATTAAATTTTGTCTTTGATTTTTGCGCAAAGTGTAGAAAATCAATATTTTTTGTCGATTTTTCTCCTTCAAGGTTGTAATTTTTCAGGAGAATTTGGACTCAAAACCACCACTGAAGGATTATCTATCAAACAAATAATACGTCATCGAAAATTGTGGAAATGCATAAACAACATCATACAAACACACAGACATACACATTTTGAGATTTATAGATATAGATTGAATTCATTTTTTGTCCGTATGCAAGCAGTTTTCTGCGAGTTATCTTTGCAAACAGTCCACATATCTTTGGTTAACTACTTATGTTATTGTTCCGTCAAGGATTTTCTCAGCTTTTGTTGAATCAAATATTTAACAAGATATTCATGATATCGAGTGGTACCGAGTCTCTATAAAGCAATTTTCCAGGAGTTCAGGTAAATCAAAGACGTAGATGTGGATAAATTAAGCACATTTTATATAAAGTGATGATGGGATCACATCTTCTCCTACAGGAACAGCATGATTAGAACGATACAGAGAGAGAGAAAAATCTTACGCCGACCGAGAAGTTTTTAACCTGTAATCATACTGTGACAAAGACTTAAATATCTGGTGGAATTACAAACTTATCCCCAGGTGGATGTGCGTCGTGGGTATGACGATAAACTACATCCGCGTCCTGGGGAAGACGATAATCTACCTGCAACTGCAAGGCCTCTGATCAGGCGGTTTTGAGGAGCATGGAACCACCTCTTAATTGCTGGTGTTCCCAGGTTGGTAGCACCTGTTAGGGTCCCAGTTATGAGTAAATAGTTAACCCCCAAACTAGGGTTAAAACTCTATGAAAGTGTAAAAATAGTTTTTAATACCAGAAATACTTTGTAAAAAAAAAAAAAAATTACCAGCAATACATTTTGGAAAAAAAAATTACCAGCAATATATATATATATATATATATATATATATATATATATATATATATATATGTGTGTGTGTGTGTGTGTGTGTGTGTGTGTGTGTGTGTGTGTATATATATATATATATATATATATATATATATATATATATATATATATATATATATATATATTACCGGCAATACATTTTTTGAAAAACACAAATATTCCCAGCAATACATTTTTTGAAAAAAAAAAAAATACATATACACCTTTTTTACCAAACTATCGCTATGAATCTAATTTAACATTTTGTTGGTAGTAAATGGCCCACTGAGGTTGATATGCCATAAAACAACCAATCGACCAACCAGGTGGCTGTGACTGTGTAACTCTTGGTATCAGGGGGAGGCTATTCAGTTTAGTCCGTTTATATATTCCGCTTACACTACCAGTGTGGACCAAAACACGCCCACTTCATCGGCTGCAGATAAAGATCCTACATAAAGGACGTCCTTCAAATTAAAGTACAAAACCGATCAATGTTAACCTATAAACTCAAGTTTAAACCCGATTATTATGTACCAGTGCATTCAAATATAAGCTATAATAATTACTTATCTATAGTCTCATGTATAAAGCCTATCAATGTTTACGTAAGTATTGAGTATAAACTTAAGTATAGACTTAACCACTATTTACCAGTAGATTCAAACCCGATCAATGTTTTCCACCACATTCAAAAATAAACTCTACCTATAAACGCAAGTATTAGGTTGGTGTAAAAATAATGTCGTTTTTTGACGTTAAAAAATACGTCAAAAAGCGATATTATTTTTGCACCAGCCTAATATAAGCTCAAGAATAAAACGTAACAATGTTTACCTATAAACCCAAATGGAATAAAAGAGATTTTGATATATAATGACCAAGTTGTCCTTAAAGTCTTCGTTCTTTTTCTTTCTCGAAAGTTGTTATTTTTAATAATTCAGTTATCCTGTCAAACGCCAAAAGTATTTATATATATAATACGCCATATATATGTATGTATTTACGTTTTTTTGCGTGAGTAACAATTGAGATGTGTGCAAAATAATGATGACCCACTTAGTATCGTGTTAACTTGGTTGCTTTGACGCATACAGAAAGACCCTATCGAGGAAGTTTCGTATATATAATACGGTATATTTCTCTTCAAAACGCGTTCTTCATTTTTAGAAATTCATTTTAAACCTTAATAAAATATAATTAAAACAGGGGGGGGGGCAAAATAAGTTAATATATATATATATATATATATATATATATATATATATATATATATATTGCTTTTAATAAATAAAATAAGCAGGAAATAAGCAGACTCTGAAATTACAGACTGAATCTATAGACTGTCAAGTATTATTCAGACCTTCCAAAATTTAAACAAAAAATATTGTGCTTTTTTTGACTTAAGCATATTTTTGGATGTAAACATGTAACTTTTATATTGGATAATATACGGGTATTTTTTTCCTTGGGGGTTAATAATTTGTGCACTTTTCATTTATTAACGTTAAGAACGAACTATTTTAAATTACAAAATTTTAAATTACAAAATTGTACTAGCGTTAAAGGAAAATTATTTACAACTAGCAGCCTGTGCTTGATTCAAAAACCGTACGACTCATACAGCAATCGCTATCACTTGACTTAAAACATTTTTGCCCTTCCTTGCCTTTAAAGGAGTGCCCTTTGCCGTGCTGATGTTGGTACATGCCTTACTTCTTACCTATCTCCCACTGCGAATTTTTTCTAAAAAAAACGATCAGCTTTAAAAAAGGACTCGTAACTGGAAAAACCGAATGAAAAAAGAATGTTAACAACAAATACAAATACACCCAACCCAGTTCTGAGGAATCAGAATCAACGTTGAATTTAAGCAAGCGAATGAGCCAATTGGAGTAAAGTGCCATGCAGATTTAAATTTTTCCCAATTGTGACGAATGCAGCTATCGATATTTTTGCATGCTAGTTAACATTCATGTCAGTCAGCTGTTGGCTCTAACGCTGATCAATAGAATCTTACTGCCTATTCGTCGCAGCCAGCTATAAGTTCTCGCTCTGGCCAGTTGAAAATGGCCGCAAACTACATGAAAACTGCCGTAGAAGCATGAAAAAATCGATTATTTCCACTCTCGATGGAAGTTAGGAAATGCAAAGTTAGTCTTGGCCTTCCTACTAACTTGGAGCATGTGCATGTAAAATTTGGTGCAAATCCGTCGAAAATTGCGGCCGTACATTCGTTACACACAGACAGACACACACACACACATCCTGCCTTTTATAGATAGAGATATAATACATATTTCTTTTAGTACATTCCTTCTTGGCGTCAATTTTGATGACACGGGTACACTAGTTCATAATAAATATAATGTCAGTGAAAAATGAGAAAAAAAAACAAACAAAAAACATAGGGAATCGGTAGAATCGAGTTCTTTATTTTTTGATCGGCGTTGTTTTAGTGAAGACCATAGAATGACAGGCCGATTACAGGCAATGAAAAGTAACTGCAATTAGGATGAAAGAAATACCAATAAAAGACTCACTAATGATTGGGAATATTTCAGCGAAAAATGCATTTAAGATAATATCGTATTATAATTGTGCTTGTTCCCCCCTGCGTTATTTCGCTCTACCGCTGCGCCTTGTCAATCCCACATAAATAATGGACTATTTCGTTCTGATCGCGTGGAAAGACGGGATAAAAGCGCTATTTGCTTTCAGTGAGAAAACAAAGTGAAAGAGGGATAGATAAAAGTGGACAAAGAGAATCAGGTTAAGCTGATAAGAACATATACTACACTTTGATCCCAAGTAAAAGGCCGTTTATTTACTTGAACACTGAGTCAAGTTGTGACACAAGGTCGGTTTTAACATGGAGACCCATGTGTTTTCTCTCGGGCCGCTGGTCCAAGCTTGTCTTAGCTGGTCGTATCTTGTCCAAGCTGGTCAGAGCTGATCTAAGCTAGTCATAGCTGGTCTTGGCTTGTCATAGTTGGTCCAGACCAGAGCCGGTCCAAGCTAGTCATAGACGTGATCGAATCTTAGCCAAAAGGCCGAGAAGCGATTGTATTTTCCTGCCGCCCGACAAGTGTAGGATTTGACACAAGGTCAGTTTAAACCTTTGAGACCTGACCACCGCTTCATCGGTGGTAGAGAAAAATGATGTAATGCCCAGCCAGCAGTTGAACGGGAAACTCTTTTCCTTTCAAGGGTTAAACATTACATACCAATTATTTACGAATTTTGATTCTGGAGCTCAGGCAGAACGGTTAAAATTGTTCAGGAACGAAGGGTTCTAACAGTAAAAGTGGGTAACCCGAGCGCATGTACACAATAATAGCCCAGCCCCAGCAATCTTCTGTTGTGCTGGGTTCGGTATTACTACAGATCCCCTCTTTGATATATTTCTAATATACTACACTATTATTTATTATATATTATTATACATTTACAATATTTGCTAATGGCTGTAGTATGACGGCTTGTACAGTTGCGATAAAATGCATTTGAAATTAAGATGAAAGAAATAACAATCAAAAATTAACATTGCATTCATCTACTAACAATTTAACAATAATATTACTAATAATGTCCGTAGATTGATAGCCTGAATGATTACTTTCTAGATCATCTGTTTAAAATTAAATAAATATCATATATAAATTAATAATGGCTGTCGATGTTTCAACTAATAAGAAACTGAAAACAATGTTGCATTTGTCTATATTTCTGAGATGAGGTATTATGTACACTATTTACATTATTCGAACTATTGTCCTCATCTTTGTCGCCATATTTATGACAACGTTTCGGCCGTTGTACGCTCTGGTTTTCTTCAGGTGGTTGGAATGTCGAACTGAACCCTTTATTTAGCTCACTGGGGTAGACTGTTCTAGCACACATGGCACAGTGGATAAAGGCGTTGGTTAGATCCAATGACAGGACCCAAAGACTGTAAGTTCAATACACGGTTAAGGCAGTGGAGAACTTGTATAGGGGAATTAACAGGAGATAACTAACATCCATTAATCATGGCACGTGGAACTAGAACTGAAGAAGGCCGGAGCGTACAACGGCCGAAACGTTGTAATAAATATGGCGACAAACATGAGGACAATAGTCCGAATAATGTAAATACTGTTGCATTTAATTGTTTTTAACATGAAGATTAACTGGGAAACATGAAGAGACTTGCAAAAGTGGGAAGTGCGAGAGAGGAAACTGTTAGCATAGAACTTACGGTTACATCTAGTCATTCTAACTGTAAAATAATGGGACCTTGCCGCCGATTTAATATTGCGCTTAAAATGATAATATCTAAGATCCAAAGAGGAAGGTTAATATGAACAAAAACTATCTTGATTCCGAGTCAATTTTGATCTTCGAAAATATAAATGTAATGCCAATCGTCATCTTCTCTCTTCGTAATTCCTGTTCATTTTTTGTTCTTCCTCTTGAGTAATGTTTTATTTTTCTCACACTCAGTAACCTCTTACGTCTTAGTGTCTTTATTACCTTGCTTGGGATTAAAAGATTAATGAAGAATAACGATTCGTGTAATTATATTATGCTTTGTTTTACAGTATATCAAACTCAATAGGTCGTTTAATGCCGACAAGATTTTTATTGCTGGTAATATGCTTGTTCAAAAATGCATTGCTGGCAACATTTTTTTTTTTCTAAAATGTATCACTGATAGTACATTCTTATCCAATAACGCATCGCTGGTAGTATCTTTTTCTTCCAAATTTATTGCTGGTAACACTACTTTCCTCAAAAATGTATCGCCGGCAACATATTTTCTTTCAAAAATGTATATCCCGCACACCTCAAAAAAGTCTTACAATATTTATGGGTTTTAAATAACCTGCGAAGGGGTGATAAACCTTTAAAAAAAAATGGAATATCTTTTTTTCAAAAATGTATCCAAAAATGTATTGCTGGTAATTTTCTTTTTTCAGAACTCTAGTGCTCGTAATATTTATCCAATTTATTTGAATTCTTGATAAAGTCGTTTATCCTATAATGGCCAAACCTAAACAGCTTTATCTCTTTCAGATGCTTGTCCTGGCAGCTGACTAATGCAAAAAATAATTGCGCTACACTCTTACTACTAAATCTAACTGTAATAATATTTTAGAAAAAAAGAAATATACTGGATTTTAAAATTACACACATATAAACTAGGGTTAAATAAAGTCTTGGGTATTTTAAATCTTTATAAATATTTCAATAGTTAAACATTTTTTTTAGATATAGTTAATTTTTTTTTAAACATCATCAAAAATATTATTTACGTTAAGAATATTCGAACACAGTGGCGTCCCATATCACCTGACGCCCGAGTCTCGCGACGGACGCTACTTGTAAACAAACAGTAATTTTTGAAGAAAGATTGAGATCAATCTGAAATATCAAATATATATAAGTAAATAAATACTTTCATAAAAAAACATTATTATTTTTTTAATTTGCAACTTTTTCTATATATACATATTAAGAAAGTATACGTGGCTTCTCATTATGCTATATATATATATATATATATATATATATATATATATATATATATATATATATATTTCAATAAAGGTGCAATCAATTTACAAATTCATGAATTATTCATACATAAAACAAATACAAAGGTTAATGATTAAATGGCGAGAAATACATCTTCGCGAACAATTCAATAATATACAAAAACTCCGAATCTGTTTAGGAATGAAAAGATCCTGTTTTATAAATTTCCGTTGCATTAGATCTTTTTATTTTACAAGCTTTCGTCTGTTCCTACAGACATCCTCAGGTATGAAATAGATTGGGTTCTTGTTTATACTTTCAGTAATAAGTGGACAAACGAAAACAATTTGTATTTGTTTTATGTATGAATAATTCATATATATATATATATATATATATATATATATATATATATATATATATATATATATATATATATATATATATATATATATATATATATATATATATATATATATATATGATTAAAAGCAGCATAAAGCCTGGTCTGAACTTAGATGGGTAACAGAGCTTTGGGATACTTGGTGCTGTAAGCTTAGTTATGTGGGTGGTTTAAGGGATAATGGCTCGGGATTGTTAGTTGGAGAGCCGAGTTCCAATTCCGGCTGGGAAAGGTATGCACACACTTCTTCTCCCCCAACTATGAGTTAATTAGTAAGTTTCGTATTACTCAATGATTATTATCCCTCCTCTCAAAAAATTCTTAAAATATTTCAAGGTTTTAAATAGCCTGCAATGGATTGATAAACCGTAAAAACTATCAGTCAATAAAAATTCAAATGGTGTAATGGATGATGGCACGGAATTTTTAATCAGAGAGCAAATTTCTAATTCTCGCTAGGTTCGTTATATTCACTTACGCGCAGATACCATTGGGAAAGGCATGAATCCACCTTTTCCCCAAACTATGCGTTAATTCGTTAGACTTGTATGACTAAATGGTTATTATCTCCAAAAAACATTATTACAATATATAAAAAAAATCAGGCTTTAAATAACATATAAAAGCTTGATAAGCCGTAGCAAATAAATCAATCAACCAAACGCGCGGTCCTGAATGTAGATACTGATTTAAATAAGTTGACCAAATCTAATAAGCTTAATGGACTAAAATAGTGAGGCAATCTCATCACAATATTTCAACATATACACCCCAGGCCTCATTGAACAATCAGACCCACGTAATTGAACTATTGTTACTACTTTATCTCCCATTAATAATAATTAGGTCGAATATAATTGCTTATTGTAGGCAGATCTGTTATTATATAAATTACTGGCTGTTATTCTTAGGTTTTCTTTTAATTCATTTTTAGTCACTGCCATTAGTAGCGCATGTGTTTTATCAAATCCATTTAATCAACCGTGTTATTTAAGCCGTCGTTTTTCCCAAAACCCTGAACCCTGTATTTTGTTCTGTTTATATATATATATATATATATATATATATATATATATATATATATATATATATTAGGTTGGTGCAAAAATAATGACGTAATAATGTCGTTTTTTGACGTATTTTTAACATCAAAAAACGACATTATTACGTCATTATTTTTGCACCAACCTAATATATATATATATATATATATATATATATATATATATATATATATATATATGGTAATATGTATGTATATATACATATATATATATATATATATATATATATATATATATATATATATATGTATATATATATATATATATATATATATATATATATATATATAGGTAGAAATAATAGCCTCGCCAGCATATATTTCCTTAATCGATGCCCCAGCGTGAAATCGAACACCTACAGAGGATGTAAAAACGTTATCACAGATGCGCCCAAGGAAGCATAACCAAAGTTAATGCTGTTGTTTTCGGTTGCCCGAGCTTTCGAGGCAGGAGAGCTTACGAAAGCCGTCCACTCAGTTATGAATTGCACGGGTCATCAGACAGCAAAATAATGGCCAAGATTTCAAGTAATAGATGACGACTGGCCACGTCTCGTCTCGCTAGTGTTTGGGCCAATCGATTAAGCGCTCCCCTGGGTGCACTGAAGACTGTCGATGGACATGAAAATTGCCTCATCATTCCTTTCCCCACTGACCTATGAAGCATGTTTCGAACCTTTAAAAAGGACAGAGGTTTTATAGCTGCTCCCAAAGGTGTCGTTGGCGTGCGCTACAAAAAGTTTTCGTTGTTTTAACTTTCCCTTTGCCGAATCAATTATCGCTAAAAGACTATATTTTCAATGAAAACAAAAATAACAAAATTAATAAAAATAAGTATTTAAACAAACTATCGAAATACTACTACAACTACTACTACTAATAATAATAATAAGAGTGGTAGCTGGACGCTCGTATCCGAGTATGTCTGTCTAAAAGGGCGGATAGTAATTCCCTGTTGCAGACGCCTGCTAGGGCACATCTGTGTTTATTCAACACCCACCCAGCTCGTCTGTGCTTTATATTGTAACTATGCTGAGTGTATCTTTCAGTTCTGAGAGAGAGTATTATCTGGTGTGATCAGCAGTCTGAACGAGGTCGGTATGCGCAAACCATCGGTCACGATGACTTGTGACATCGTGCTACCACAACCATCGACGCCTCCCAAAAATCGCCTCCTAAAAGCAGATAACGTCAAGAAGACACCTTCCTGATAAATTGACTGTAATGAGGTTCGAATCCGGGTCTGATAATCAGAAAGCGAACCTTCTAACTACTAGTCTATTATTATTATTATTATTATTATTATTATTATTATTATTATTGTTGTTGTTGTTGTTGTTGTTTTACAACAACAAAAATCATCGGAAAAAGTCATAAACCCATTTCTGACCTTAGATCGCTGGTTGAGACCCGGAAGGAAAAATGTATACAACAGACATCAAAAGAAATAATAATAATAATAATAATAATAATAATAATTATAAGAAGAAGAAGAAGAAGAAGAAGAAGAAGAAGAAGAAGTAAAAGAAGAAGAAAATTTATATACATGGGCGTTATGAAATTATTAGGAAATAATAATAATAATAATAATAATAATAATAATAATAATAATAACCACAAACAAAAACGGTGCCTCCTTATTGATATGGCAGTCCCTGCTGACTGCAATGTATCTTTGAAGATATTCAAAAAGCTGTCAAATTACAAGGACCTTGAAATAGAGGTCTCGAAAATGTGGCATATGGGAACATCAACAATCCCTGTTGTAGTTGGAGCCCTAGGACTGGTTGGAAAAGATTGCAGTAGACTAATTGCAGGGATTCCTGGAAGCCCATGCCTCAAGGAGATACAAAAAATTGTTCTGACAAGTACAGCCCACACTTTACGAAGGGCTCTATCTATGTAATTTTTTTTTTTTTTTTTTTTTTTTTTGTCAGTGAAAAGTGTCATGATGCCATTTCTAACCTTAGGTCCCTGGGTGGGACCCGGAAAGAAATGTGTAAAAGCCAGAAAGCAAAGAAAATAAAAATAATAATAATAATAATATTGATAGTGCAGTCCTTGCAGCCTTAAATATGTCTTCAAAAAACTATCAAAATACAGGGATCTTGAAGTGTAAATCTAAAAAATGTGGCACATGAGGACATCAATAATTCCCGTTATAGTCGGAGCCCTCGGATTGATTGGAAAGGGTTCCGGTAGACTCATTGAAGGGATTGCCTTAAAAAAAATAAAAGTAAAATGATTTTACTCACAAATAAAGTTCACACATTACGAAGAGCTTTATCTATGCAAAATGTGTGTCATCTTAGTCTTTCTTTTTCTTTTTCTTTTTCTTTTTTCACAACAAAATTCATCGGAAAATTTCTTACTTTAGGTCTCTGGTTGGGACCCGGAACGAAAAGTGCTTACAACAGAAATCAAAGGAAATAATAATAATAATAATAATCAGAGATCATAAAAATCAGAAATATACCTTCTTACTGATATGCCAGTCCCTGCAGATTATAATGTATCTTTGAAGATACAAATAAAAGGCCCTTGATATTTAATCTCAAATATCTAGCACACGAGGAAATCAACAAATGGAGCCAATCGGTTTGATATGAAAAGGTTCCGACAGACACATTGATGAGATTCCTTGCGGCCCATGCCTTATGAAATACTAAAATAAATGTACTCACCAGCAGAGCTCACACATTACGAATAGCTTTATCTATGTGTGATCATAAGTTTTTGTTATTTTTAATACCGACTGGAAAATGTCATGGTTTCATTTCGGACCGTAAGTCTCTGGTTGGGAAACGGAAAGAATTGGTTATACATAAGAAATCAAAGAAAATAATAATTGGAAACCTACCTCACAAAAACCAATGACTCTCTTCTACAAATAATAAAACACCAAATCCACTCCATCAACAAAGAAGCTACATTCTTCAAGAAACAGTTTAATATACCTGTAACCCTACCAACAAAAAACAGAGCGAATACCATCTACGCCAGATGAGTAAAAGAGAAAGTATAATAACTTGACCAAATGAAATTACAAAAAAAAAATCCTGGGAGGATGAGGTGTTGCATGGCAAATACATAAAAAGAGCAACAGAACCAGATGTGGAGCAACAGAAAACATCATTGGATGAGGGCACGAAGATGAAAGCTGAGACACAAGGCCCAATTATTGCAGCTCAAGACTAATGCCTCCCAACCAGATCCTATCAATGTAACATAATCAAGGATGGAACTAACACGAAATTCAGGATCTGCGAAAATAGGGTGAAACTGTCGACCATATTATCTCAGGATATGCGGAACTGACAAAAATGAATATACCCAGGGACATAACAAGGTAGCGACATAGGTGCACAGGAAGATATTCAAGAAGCACAAAATCGAAACCACTGAGAGATAATATGACCATCAATCAGACACAGTTACCCAAAATAACGATGTAACTATTCTCTGAGACATGTCAATTCAAATTGGCAGGGAAATAAAAGGCAACAAATCTGATATTATCGTAAAAGACAAGAAATTCAGGAAGTGTATGCTTATTGACATAACATCTGAGAGAAAAATCTCTGTAAAAATTATGGAGAAATTGTTCAAATACAAGGACCTGGAGATCGAGATTAACAAGATGTGTGAATGAGGACTGAGACTATAACAACAGTAATCGGAACTTTGGGCCTCATGAGAAAAGAAATGGAAAATTTTACTAACAGTGTCCCAGGTAAAATTAACCTAAATTTGCCCAGAAGATCGCCCTATTAGGAACATTCCATCTACTAAGTCCTATCAGTTAAATGACAATTCTCCTCTATGGCCTAAAGAACATAGTTTGAACCGGCCTCTACAAGATACAAAGCAGGAAACATAATATGCACAACTAATAATAATAATAATAATAATAATAATAATACTTAAAAAAGAGAGCAAAGACAAATGCAACCGGCCAGATAAAGAAACATCGCTCCATGGCCAATACTCTTCCCGTACCAAACAAGCTGATGTAGAAAAAAAACCCGTACTCATCAGTGGCTACATAGTGCAGGCTTGAAAGCTAAAACTGAAGGTTTTATCTTTGCTGCACAGGACCAATGCTTGCTAACTAGGAATTATCAAGCACATATACTAAAATATTGTGTCAGCCCAAAATGCAGATTCTGTGATAAATATCCAGAAAGGATTGATCATCTTGTATCAGGTTGTACGATGTTGGCACCCACTGAATATAAAACCCGACATGACAGAGTGGGCCAATATCTTCACTGGGAAATTTGCAACTTCTACGGGAAGGAAACTGAAAGAAAATGGTATGAACACCACCCAGACCCGGTTACGGAGATAGGACCTGTTACAATTCTATGGGACTACACAATACACACTGACAGAACAATCAAGTCCAAACGCCCAGACATTGTTATTAGAGACCACAAACAAAAAAATGCCTCCTTACTGATATGGCAGTCCTTGCAAACTGCAATGTATCTTTGAAGATATTCAAAAAGCTGTCAAAATACAAGGACCTTGAAATAGAAATCTCAAAAATGTGGCACATGGGAACATCAAAAATCACTGTTGTACTTGGAGCCCTAGGATTGGTTGGAAAAGATTCCAGTAGACTAATTAAGGGATTCCTGGAAGTCCATACCTCAAAGAAATACAAAAAATTTTTCTGACAAGTACAGCCGACATTTTACGAAGAGCTTTGTCTATGTAATTTTTTTTTGTCAGTTGAAAGTGTCATGATGCCATTTCTGACCTTAGGTCCCTGGGCGGGACCGCGAAAGAAATGTGTAAACGCCAGAAATTAAAGGAAATAATAATAATAATAATAATAATAATAATAATAATAATAATAATAATAATAATAATGATAATAATAATAATAATAATGTTCCGAAAGTTAATAACGGAATCTACGGCTGATATACTCAGTGGAATTAAATGTTTTAAGCTAGAAAACCCTCTTTCTTCAGAACCAATAACTATACATTTTTTCCGGACGATCTCCATATTGTGCATTGTGCAGGACAAAGACGTGTCTTGTGACATAGGTTACGCAACTGTTGAAACGGATTACGCGCCGCATATCTCTGATTATATCCACTAGCTTGGTCTCCGTAAATATTGCCTTGACGGATATCAGTGGGTGTCTTTTTCTTATGTGAGATATCTCGCCGGATTTTTTCTACCACTACAGCGAGGTTATCCTAAGGAAGATGGAGACCCGACCAAAATATAATATCGTTGGACGCAATCTTAACAATATATGACATGCAGGTGACACTGTGCTGATAGATGACGCAGAAAGAAAACTCTAGAATCTTCTCGACAAGGTAGGAGAAGAAAGTGAGAAGCAAGAACAATTGTAAGAAAAACGAACCTATGGTTGTCTGTAAGACATAAAAAGCAATAATTCAGGAAAATGGAGATCTAAAAAAAAACAAGTAAATAAATGTACATTCCTTTACAGTCGCTTTCTCACAAAGGTGCAGTCGCCTCCCTCTCTCCTTTCTATAAATATTTTCACGGTAACTGCTCCGACGTGCTATTTTCACTAGTTCCCAGACTTCATGGATTTAAAAGTGCCATAGGTCAACATTTCAGTCCCACCCTTCCACTGTCGAAACGTTTAAATACAGCTGTCTCTTCTGCTCCAACTGTTTCATGTCTCGCATTTCCCATCTGTGGAACTACTTTCCTCTTACTTACTTCCCTGATAGCTATAATCTCTAAGTATTCAAATGCTATGTCAATCGACATCTCCAGATGCCTTGATCTATTCCCCGTCCCTTCACTGCATCCTTTCCTCTTTCACGCCTCTTTACTCTTAATCCCACTCTTTGTAACCCCTCGCTTGATAGTAGCAAGCCCGCCTTGCTTGGGATGAAAAGTTTAAAAAAATAGTGGTACTATAATCCGAAAATGTATTGGAATTGCAATATATGTTTTCCAAAATTTAAACAAAGTATAAGAAATAGAAGAAAATGTCGTTAGACTAAAAAAAAAAAGAGTATTGTAATATCAGTCCTCCTATACGGCAGTGAATTTTGGAGAGTTTCGTCACAGACGAAGAGGAGACTTGACTCAACAGAGATGTAGTTCTACAGAAGGAATACCATGGACTGAACATGTGAGTAATGATTGAGGTTTAAGGAAAATGTAAACAAAAAAAAAACGCTTATATCTAAAGTCAGAAAACGACATTTAAAATCTCTTGAGCATAATAAGAAAAGATATTGCGAAAACATAGTGAAGACAAGAGAGAGAGAGAGAGATGAGGAGAGCGATTCACCTACATAATGAGATGAATAAAATGGTTGGAAGAACAGAGAGAGAGAATGATAGAAAAAAAGATGATCATTCCTAAGATCTGCAATGGATAAGAAAATTAATACTTAGTTTAGTTTGTTTAAAAAGCATATTAACACCTTATGGGTCATTTAATGCCTACATTTTATTTTCTCATGAGTAATTTTATTTTTGTTTTCCAAAATAGTTCTCTGTGTCACGCCAGATGGTTTTCTAATCTGAGTCCATCCTTCACATCTACAAATCTATCATTCGCCTATGCATGAAATACTGTAGCCATATCTGGTCTGGTAACCCCGCTGTTCATCTCGATGTACTCGACATGCAATGTGATCGGTCCGGACTTGGGTTATCGAATCCAGTCACTTCCTTACCGACGTAATGTGGCTTCCCTCTGTCTTTTATATCAATATTTTCATGGTATCTGCTTTCACGAGATATTTTCAGTGGTACTCCGATTCTATGAATTTAAGCGTGCTACTAGGTTGGTATCTCGGTCCCACCATTTTACTGGCGAAACAGTTCAATGTAACCGCCTCTGATACTCCAACAGCTTCTTTTCTCGCACTTCCTCGCAGTGGAAATCCCTTCCTCTTACTTGCTTCTCTGATAGCTATAATTTTCATAAATTTAAATGTAATGTCAATCGACATTTTCTGTTGTCTTGATCTCTGTTCTTCTTTTTATCCTTTCTTAGCCTCCCTATAAGAAGTATTTTCCATTACTTACACTATCTGTTGCCCCTTGCCTATTACTGTCCCTTGCGTACTCCGAGCAGAGAGGAATCCCAGACGAGGCCATGTCGAAGGGCAGAGTCTCATCTCGGGAAACAGCTACCCGACCCCGTTTTATACGATGTCTACGGGAAATTTTTGGTCGAACATACGGGCTTGGATACTCCACATTAAATTCAGCCTTGTGCCACATCTGACCACGTGGAGGGGGTTGTTAGATATCCTGCAGTTGGAAACTCGTCTCCAGCTGAGCTGGTCAAAGTTTCTGCCTCCTAGCAGAGAGGATCCCCAGACGAGGTTATGTCGAAGGGAAGAGTCTCGTCTAAGGAAACAGCTACCCAAACCCGTTTTATACGGTGTCTACGGGGAATTTTTGGCTGAGCCTATGGGCTCGGATACCCCACATTAAATTCAGCCTTGTGCCACATCTGACCACGTGGAGCGGTTGGTAGATATCCTGCATTTGGAGAGTTGTTTCCAGCTGGGCTGGTCAAGCTCTCTGTCTGCGGGCAGAGAGGATCCCCAGAAGAGGCTATGTCGAAGGGCAGAGTCTCGTCTCCGGAAACAGATACCGGACCCCGTTTTGTACGGGGTCTACGGGGAATTTCTGACAGAGCCTAACGTGCTCGGATACCCCACATTAAATTCGGCCTTGTGTCACATCTGACCGTGTGGGTCGGTTGGTAGATATCCTGCATTTGGAGATCCATTGTGGAATTCACTTGACTAACTTCTAGCAGTTGACTACTTCTACGCGATGCTGGCTAATCTTAGATGTGTTGTTCTTGTCCTAAATATTATCGTTCATTACCAACCTTCGTGTTATTATTCTAGTTAGTAACCTTCCCTAGGTGACACCAACTACTCATCTCAAAAATTCGGACAGAAACTAAAAAACGAAACAGAAAATAATATCGATAGTTTAAAGACGATCTGAGAAATGTAGGGATAACTGAAGTAGTGCCTTTAATCTGAAGACCACTGGGAACTTTCAAGTCTCATGCAAAAAGATTTGATTCACAAAAGGAATTGAACTGAAGCAATTCAGATCAACATATAAGTTTTAAAGCCATCTTGCTTTAGTCAAGCAACGATTTTACTGTTCTATCTTCATGCATACACGACGACCCGAGCAACATAATCGCTCACCTAATTTGGTCATCTTAAATATATTAAATATAGCTTCGTAAATATCGCTAGTGGCGAATGCTGATAGTACTGCTACTCATACTATTACTGCTACGACTAAAATGACCCCAGACGCTATTACTTCGATTGCCGCTGATGCTTTTCGTCGGAAGTCTTACGTTTTTCATGGAAAGTGGAGTAACGGTTACTAAAAAGGAAGAACACCATCGTAAACTGGCAGAATACATATTGACTTTGCAGCGATGAGCACAAGAAATTCATGACACCATGTATCATGTATCTTCTCTCGTTAAATTTATGCTCTTTCGATGATATGACAATTAGGCTGACATACTAGAAAGTGGAACCATGAAAATCAGTTCCATTATTTTTTTGTAAAGAGAAGCTGCAAAAAGCTGTTACTCTCATTGTCAACGCTAACAAGTGCCAGTCGCATCGTAGAATATATTGAAGAGAAAAAAACAAAAGAAAAATTACTTTAAATTAGAAAAAAATCCATAAAAATTGAAAGCCAAAATTAAAAAAAGGAAGATGAACGTAATACATAGTTTTACAGAAGAAAAGAAAAGAGAATAAAGTGTATAAAAGTAGTATAATATAGTCCAAATGTTCTATAAATTCGAGCGCTATTCCATTAGCCATTATGAAGCGTGTTCTATTATGACAGCCATTATGAGGCCAGTCTTTTTCTTTCAACGGTTATGAATCGAGTATATCGTGTTAGCCATTAGTAAACGAGCTCTTTTCTATTAGCCATTATGAAGCGACGCATTTTCTATCAACCATTATGAAGCGAGCCCTATTCTATCAACCATTATGAAGCCAGCCATTTTTATCAACCATTATGTAGCGAGCCATATTCTGTTAGCTACTAGGAAGCGAACACTGTTCTATTGACTTTTATTAGCATTTATAAAAAAATATGAAAATATATAAAAATTTATATATGCAGTTAAAAATGAAAAGAAACATCTCTGATAATGGCTAACAGAATAGCGCTCAGATATAAAGAACATTTTAGCAGTTTTTACACATTTTATCCGCAGAAAAGAAAACACTTGGACGAATACAAGAAAAATTGAATGGAAAAGCTTAATCGCAGTATCTTGTCAGTCTTCTTCAAGGAAAAATTGTTTAAAAGAGGGATTGCTGTCCAAACACACGATTATTAAATTTCTTTCTATCTATCTATCTATCTATCTATCTATCTATCTATATATATATATATATATATATATATATATATATGCATATATGTATGTATGTGTGTGTGTAGGTGTGTGAGTATATATATATATATATATATATATATATATATATATATATATATATATATATTTGTAGTCAAAATATATATATATATATATATATATATATATATATATATATTTATCTATTTATATATATATATATATATATATAAATTGAATATATATAAATTGAAACTGAGTTACAGCTGCACTGAAAATATAGAAAGAATCATAAAAAGACACAATAAGAAAATCCTAGAAAAACACGCATACCAAAACAGTAATAAAACACATAAACTAAAACCAGATAAAAATAACGAAAAATTATGCGATTGTAGAAACCCTAAAAACTGCCCGTTGGAAAATAAATGCCTCACAAAATCCGTGGTATACCAATGCACTATCTCATCCATTGAGAGCCCTAACACTGATAGGATATACATAGGATCAACAAAGAATAATTTTAAAATTAGATGGAGACAACACAAGAGCTCTTTCAACAATATTCAAAATAGAAATCAGACATCTCTATCCCAATATTTCTGGCATCTAAAAAAAACGAATAAAACACCAAAAGTAAAATGGAAAATAGTAAATAGAACAAGAACCTGTAGAACCTGGGATGACCCATGCCTCTTATGCTTACGGGAAAAACTACACATCATTAAATTCCTAAATAATGAAAAATTATTAAACCATAGGCAGGAGTTAACGGTTTTTTGCCGACATCAACAGACTTTCGCATTAGATAATTAGCATAAAAATAAAAAAAAACAAAAAAAACATAGCTAAGTAAAATTCTAAAAAGCTCAGCCAAACCTTTAAATAGGAAAAACCCTTTTTGTCGCCGTCAAAAAAACTAAAAAAACAAACTGAAATTCAATGTAAAGCGATCTGTATATTAAACACCCACTTAAATAAACAAAAAAATAAACAGATAATCAGATAGACAATAGTAAAAGACAATTCTCCAGACAGATAACGACTGTAGGCGCGCCATAAAAATATCCTTCACTGGGAACCAACTAAAGGATGACCGTAAACATTAGCCTTGAAATAGATACCCTACCCAACCTTAGCAAAACCTCTCAGAGGATGATGAATCTACTGATAAGAATTAACTCCCTGACCACTTAAAGAAGGGAAATAGTCTAGCCACTCCCACAATAACAAATTCTGTAAAAATACACGTAAACCGAGAGATAGCTTATTCCTAGAATTTCGCTTGAAGATGAAACGGGACTAAACACCACAATCCAACTTAATTTTATTAATTATTTGGATGATTTCGGCTCTCGTTTTTGAAACATGAGAACTCTTATGTAGCGAAGGAATCATATTTTTAAACAAAAAATATTATTATAATATAAGCTCCACTTCTGTATGGAGCACTGTCTTCTTAAAAATAAAAACAAAAATACTAAGGAACCCCGGATTATGCACCCAACGTGTTCTTTTCTATTTTCTGCATACCTGCACAAGGATATATATATATATATATATATATATATATATATATATATATATATATATATATATATATATATATAGATGGAAAATGGTAAAGGAAAAATGATACTATTGAACAGAATCGAAAGCTCGGAAGAAAAATCTTAAAAAACGAAAATTCTCGAAGTTACCAAAAGCTAAAAAATTAAAGAAAATTTGAATAATTAATGAAAAAAAAAAAAAATAGAAAGAAGGAGAGGTGATTCTTTTAAGAAACTGATTGGTAAAACGTCACAGAATGACACAAAAAGGCCAGACAAAAGACTCCAGATTGAGACAAAAAAGAAACGTAACCCATGAAGAAACGTTAAGGATTGGAAGGAAATAAATTCTCGTCGGAATCTTTAGATGAGTAATTATCTTTATGATATCTTCCATTAATCAAGTCCGATTACTCATCTTCGCTGTTATTATCCCATCGTCATAAAGCCGAAATGAGTAAAGGGAGTTGTAAAAGGATTAGTATAGAGGATTAACAAAGTATTGGAGGAAATTTTAATCCCCGCTGTGTTCTCCATTAATTAGGATTTTGTTTTCAACTGTTTAGACAAATAGAACTCAAGCCACAGACAATAGTGTTAAGCACTTTTATTTTATTTCATATCTATGTCTCTTTATTCTTCTTCTTCGTTACTTTCTCTTTATTTTATAAGAATTTCTTTTTGCTATAGGTCTCTGGCTGTAAAGAGATCTTATTTTGCCTATGATATAGTTTTACACAAGATGCATTTTTAAATATGATACACTTTTACACATGATTCATTTTTATAAACGACGGTTGCATAATGTTAGCATGTTCACATTTCTTTTTGTGAATCTTATTTGTTTTCTCATATGCTTGGTTATTCGGACCATTATTGTTAATTGTAATGGCATTATGAACCGTTTCCTTTTAAGGAAACACTTGATATTTTTGACCGAGCACTCAGTGCTACTATCGTCCACTTATAAAAAAAATGTGAGTGAAATAAAGGGTTCAGTTGGAAATTCCAACCACCATAGAAGGCCGGAGTGCACAACGGCCAAAACGTTGTAATAAATATGGCGACAAAGATGAGGACAATAGTCCGAATAATGTAAATAATGTACATAATACCTCATCTCAGAAATATAGACAGACTCAAAAAAAAAAAAAAATCAATTAAACATTTTTCAAGAAAATTGCTTTCTCAAATCCTGTATCATCCCGATTTCCAGTATTAATGGAGAATTCCTTCCTAACCTTTTGTTCGAAGTAGTGTATTATGTCAACATTTTGATTTTGCCATTATTTTTGCATCAAGTTACAGGTGGTATTCATTTAACTTGTTACAAATCCTGTGATTTCTATTATTTGATACAATTCTTTCTTTGCGAATCCCTGCCGCCTCTCCCCGAGTTTAGAAAATCTACAGGCTTTCATTCGCGCGAAGCCATTTTAAATAATTGATCTGAAAATGTGGTTGCATTTAGCAGACACTTTAGATATTCCGGGTTGTGTTTGATGCTATTCATACCATCCATATAAAACTCCCGACAAATTGTAGTGTTTGTATGCGATGTGAGATGAACAGGTATATATCCTGAAATAGGGCCCACAACATATATAGCGGGGTCAAGATGAGTCCAACAAAAAGAAATGTAAATGAAATACAACCAAGATCGAGTATATATATATATATATATATATATATATATATATATATATATATATTATAAATTTATCATATAAACAAAACTATTTTACTCACTACAAAGATGCAGTTTTGTTCCAGTGCATTTCAACTGCACTTCATAACCATTTTCGACTCTCACCCGTCGAAGTGCAGTTGTAATGCACTGAAACAAAGTTGCATCTTTGTAGTGAGTAAAATAGTTTTGTCTATATGATAAAATTATAATAAATAAATAATTATCGCTCTACTATCGGTATCGAGCCCTCTTTTAGATAAATGCTCTGAACGTTGTAATTTATATATTACTTTCGTTGTCATCACATCGGATATATATATATATATATATATATATATATATATATATATATATGAGTAATTTATCATTTCTCTTGGACCAACATTAATTGTTTTATGACCCTTCGCGCAGAACTCTTCGCTGCCAATTCAAGAAAGACATTCGGATTACTAACACAAAAACAGAGAATGTCTCATATCGAGAATATTTATCATTGAAAAATATAAGGAAAAAATTAATTATTTTTAATATGTGGAAATCTCTGCCTTTTACCTGAAGACGGTCGCGAGACCAGAAACCCGTGTAGTAAAATTATGGAAAATAAAGCATAATATTTAAAAAAAAAAAATCCACATTACAACCAAAAACGTTTGCGGAACCTCTCTTCTCTTCTTTTTAATATACACACTTTTCTCTCGTTGGAACCACTATAATCTCTTTCTTATATATATATATACATATATATATATTAGGTTGGTGCAAAAATAATTTCGTTTTTTGACATAGTAACATATGATAGAAAACGAAATTATTTTTGCACCAACCTAATATATATATATATATATATATATATATATATATATATATATATATATACAAACAGGTGTATGTGTATTAACAAAGAAACGGATACAAATTACAAAAACAATAATGTATGTGTGTAACAAATAATTATGTAAAGCTTGTGTTACAAGAAATGCGTCAGTGAATGTTCGTATGTATGTGAATATATTTCATGACGTTTCCCCAAGGAAACGCACAGCGCCCTGCCACAAAGGGAAAAACGCAATCTTCTGCGAGAGCCTATATTGTCGTAGTGTCCGCTGAAAATGAAAACTGAAAGAGAGGACGAGTCAGGGTCTTTTCAAATATATATAGTGTCAGGAGAGCGTCCCCTAAGAACAATTTGCACACTTAGGAAATTAAGGAGAGGGTAACTCTGTCAAGATGACGCCATTTAAGAACAAGATTCGAGTTTTTATCATATGTCTTAATATCTGGACGATCATGCTTACCAGGGCATGACGATAAACTACGTCCGGTAACACGGCCTCTGATCGCAAGATTAGATTTTTGAGCAGCGCGCAACAACCTCTTAATTTCTATGGTTCCCAGATACACCTTGACCCGTGGTGGTAGCACCTGTTAGGGTCCCAGCTATGGGTAAATAGTGAACACCCAAACAAAAACGAAACACTATTAAAGTATATATATATTTTTTTTTTTTTAGTAAAAACACCATTATTGGATTTTTTATAAATAAAAATAACAACAATACATATTTATAGTAAAATTACCAACTGTTATATTACCTAGTTATCTCCCTTAACAGAACTCTCCGGAAATAGGAGCAATTATCTCCGTTTGTTGCAAATAATTAACGCTCTTCTACTGTTAAACATCATTAAATAAACACGTGCAGAGCTTCGCTCACTCTCTCGTCTCTGTATAATAAGACACCCTCCCCACCCAAAAAAGACATGGTGTCAGAAATAAAGGATTTAAAAAAAAACAAAAAAACATGGCCCCCCTGTAACAGGAATCTTAAAAAAAAAAAAGAAAAAGAAAAAAAATGGAAGTTTCTCGTCGACTGAAACAAACATACTTAAACAAGTTCTTGTTGAACTTTTTCATACTCACGCCCCGACATGGCAAATTTCTTATGCTTCCCAGCGAAATATTGAATGGAATAACCCCAACCTAGGATAGAAAATGGACAAATTCGCACGAAAAGCGATGTTCCATTACTAGCCACTCTGCGACGCTAGTGTCGAACTAAAAGTTAACTATATATTAATTAGGGCGGGGTTCAAAACCCACGAAATCAGTGAGACGTTTCTCTTTCAGGGATACAAAGAGAGAAATGTGGAAAGCTATATAAAATAAAAAATAAAAAGATAAAGATTTTGTGAAGCCCAGGACGAACTTTGATGCCTTCCGACACGAACTAATGAAATATCGACAAGAGGTTAGCGATTCGGCGCACACCTTCCTAAAGTGACAACTGCAGCAAATAAAGTTATGCGAATATGACCAATAATTTGAGGAGACCGTGTAGGTGGATCAGTTTATATTCGGAATAATGAGTTGCTGTTCTGGAAGCCATGCTGGTAGAAGACAAAAATGCTTCTCTAAAATGAATAAAAGATAGCAGTTTCAATTTCGAGGGTTAAAATTTGCAAGCCATTACTTTCCTCAGATGTATGGTGGGTCAGTTTATATTCATAATAAACCTCAATTCAAGGCAAAAAACGACTAAAGGAAAGAAAGGGTTTAACAATTTCGTCAGTTCTAAAAGTGGTGTAAATGGATGAAACTATAATCAGATATTTGGAAGCTATTTGTGCTCCTACAGAAACACGATTAAAAACAAAAACTCAAGACAGGGCAGATACTGTGATAGGGATAAAGGGGCTGGGCAAATCCTGTGAAAATTGGTCACTCTACACGTGCGTAACTCTCAAGTGAAAAAAGAATAGAAACGAACACAACAAAGAAGTTACCTCGATACCAAAAGAAACAGAAGGTTTGTTGGTTGGTTGGTTGGGTTTTATGGCATATTAACCACTGTGGGTCATTTAATGCCAAATTAAGGTATATATATATATATATATATATATATATATATATATATACATACACACACACACACACTATATATATATATATATATATATATATATATATATATACACACATATATATATGTACATACGTACGCATATACCTATACATATATTACATATACAGTACTATTAAACACATAGATGGCAACATTATTTTTTCAAAAACGCATAGCTGGCAACATTATTTTTTTTAAAAAAACGTATAGGTTGCAACATTATTTTTTCCAAAAAGCGTCTAGCTGGCAACATTATTGTTTCAAATACGTATAGCTGGCAACATTATTTTTTCCCAAAAACGTGTAGCTGGCAACATTATTGTTTCAAATACGTATAGCTGGCAACATTATTTTTTCCCAAAAACGTATAGCTGGCAACATTACTGTTGCAAAAACGTATAGCTGGCAACATTATTTTTTACAAAAAAAAACAAAAAAAAACGTATAGATGGCAACCTTATTTTTCTGAAAACATTATCTGAAGCCTTGTTGTTAGACGTAGTTTATCGCCATACCCAGAACGCGGATGTAGTTTATCGTCATACCCAGGACGTGAATGTATTTCATCGTCTTACCCAGGACTCGGATGTAGTTTATCGTCATACCCAGGACGCAGAAAGAGAAGAGTCGCCATACTCCGACCTAACAGAGCAGAAGTGATGACGGATACACCGACAGCGTGTATTTCCACGTGGTTGAAACAAAAGACAGACAGCGGAGAGCTACCTAATAATGCAAAATAGACATAGATAAAAGTGAGAGTGGGAAATAAACAAAGCAGGTGGAGGTAAATATCAAAACTGATATAGGAGCTATGAGCAAAGTCTTACCACTTGAGGTATTCAGAAAACTACTCGGCGTACAATTAGAAAAGAACAACAACTCCAGTACGCATTTGGGTTACCGCAATAAAGCAAGCAGGGACATTTTTGTTGTTCATGATGACGGTCGTCTTTGAGTATAGAATCCAGAAGTTAGCAGTGAATATTTCGAAGACAGTAGGGAAGCGTAGTTCAGGTTAGCAATGGATATCCCGGTAAAGTAGCAGAGCGTAGTTCAGTAGTTCTTCCTTCTGTTCCTTTTCGTCCGACAAGTTGGCACTGGACATTCGGAGAGAGTAAACAAAATGGCCGCCTTTATACACGACGGATTGAATATTTTACGTCTTCTGATTGGTTAACCTTCTATTGGTGGACTATAAAGTGAGTGAAGTCATTTGGGTTGGCTCATTAGTCTAATGTATCCAAAAATTGTAACAATTTTTCCTCTGACTGAGGCACAGAGACGCATTCATCATTGCCACGTGGTAAAGAAAAACGAACCACTACTGATAGGGTTACAGACGTCCAGAAAACTAGGCTTGGTGACATTCAACCTAAAGAGGCAGCTGAAGTTACTGGGGCAAATAATGAGGAAGGAAGGTTTGGAGAACTTGATACTCACGGGTCAAATAGAGGGAAAGAGAGACAAGGGAAAACAGCGCGTGACATACCTGACGAGCTTGAATAGGTGGATGACAGAACGTGGTCTGGGGGAACAAACAGAGGAAAGGAGCTTGCTGAGAGCTTCAAGGAATAGAAGGAAGTGGAGAGCCATGATCGCCTACGTCCTGAAAGGACATGGCACATAAAAAGAAAGTACAAATGGAGGACCCAAACATAGTGGAATCGCAGAAAAATAAACAATCAGTAAAAAAGCAACAGAACTATCTCCCACATAAAATCTCAAAACACGGAAACAGGTCCTAAAAGATTCTCTGACACATTTGACGCCTACAGGGGAAATATACAATAAACACAGACCCCAAAGTATCACCAGCTGTCCACCCATTACGGAGAATCCCAGTATCACTGAAACAGATTCAAAGCTGAATTGGACTCCCTTGAGACGCAGGACATCATATCGCCCATCACAAAACCCATCACATTGGGTAAACTCATTTGTATGTGTCTCCAAGGCGAACGGATCAGATAGGTTAAGCCTAAACCCCAAAATTTAAAGAAAGCCATACAAAAACCTCATTTTGCAATACCCATATTTGAGGTTTTTCTTCAACAGAATTCTAATTGGAACGAAATGCGCCCAAGATGAGTTCAAGAGAGCAATGTTCGAGAATTTTAACGGCATCAAAACCGTTCTGTCAATATCGGATGATATCATTGTCTATGGACTCGAGGAAGATGGTAGTGACCAGGAAGCCGCACTCAAGAAACACCTCGAAAGAGCTGGGGAAAAGAACTGCAAATTTAACCCTGATTAACTAAGGGTATGGGCTTCTGAAATACCTTTCTTCGGGAACATAATATCAAAAGATGGTATAAGACCAAAGCTCAAGTTGGTTGAAGCAATCATGCACATCAATCATGAGGATAAGAAACAGTAAGTATTCTGGGATTACCTAACTAGCTCAACAAATTTTCTTCACATCCCGTAAGGCTCAGTAAACCACTGCGGGACCGGATATCCAAAGACAAATATTTCTCTTGAAGTTCTCAGCGGGAAGAACCGTTTGAGAGCATAAAAAAGAAAATTAGCAAAGCCACAGTTTTAAGATAATTCAATCCAAACACATCCATAGAAGTATAGGTCGATACTTCAACCGCAGTGCTAGGAGCAACATTGCTAGAAGAGCAAATACCCTTAACGTTCGCTAAAAAGATACTGACTTGACCAGAAACCCGATGCTCTAACATCACGAGAGAATTGTTAGCTGCCATGTATGGATTAGAAAGATTCCACTAATATATATGAGAACACAAGGTGGCGGTACATAACGATCCCAACTACTATAGTCGATAGCGTTGAAGAACTTGTAGCGTCACCAAGTGTATCAAGAATGCTACTAAACGTAGAAGGGTATGACTTCACGGTAAAGTATTGCCGAAGTAAAACAGTCCCCATTGCATATTGTTTACCAAGAGCATTCACCAGACCTGGAATGCCAGTGAAGAGTACTGACCTCGACATACATACGCTGAATCAACACCTCAATGCATCTCCAACACGGTTACAGACTGTAAAAGAGGAAACCGAGAAAGATTCGACTTGTAAGTGATTTTCTAAGCCCGGTTTAGATGTGTCACAAGGCTGAAAGTATGGGGCACCCAATGAATATCGAACTCACTACTCATCGTAATTGATCTAGCAAGACAAGCTGTCTAACTATTACACCATGTCGAGGTTCACAAGATCCGACTCTAAATGTGTTTTAAAAAAGGCATCACAGCAGGATGGTCAACAGATTGAAGCAGCCTTCCACACACACACTCTTGCTCTACTGGAACTTCAAAGAAGAAGTGGGAATACAGGATGGTGTCCTGTTGAAAGGGAACAAGATTATAATACTAGTGTCACTCCAGCGAGACATACTACAGCATCTACGTGCCTTCCACCGGTGGATCGAGAAAACAAAGCTAGGGGCGAGAACGGCATTATAGTCGGTAAGGATCAATCGACACCTGTCGATGACATGGTCGCAAAATGCCCAATATGCAAGAGACACCAGCCAGACCTTCAAATGGAGACACTATTCCAACATGAGACCCCCATCCAACCCCTGGAAATACATAAGTACTGATCTCTTTACGATGGAAGGCTATGATTCCCTCCTCACTGATGATCATCACGTAACCAATTGTGAAAGAGAAAACCAATATGCACATGCGGGCCTGGTTTGCAAAACGCATAAGACACGTGAAGAAGGCCGGTGCGGATAACTGCTAGCTTTAACAATTAAGTTGAATATGCTGGTCCGGTATGAGAAGAATACAATAAGACTCCTGAAGAAGGCAAGGCGTGTATAATGGCCGAAACGTTGGTGACTATAACAAGCGGAATATACTGGTAGGAATAGCAAAGAATAGAGTGGGGGTGAATAAGTGATCGTACACATGAAAATATTTCATATTTTTATTTGTAACATATTAAATTAACAAAACGGAAATATATCTACTGTATGAGATAGCATCCTAAAAATGTATGCATAAAAAATAATATTCCATGGTTGAGAAAATATAGCAATATTTAAATTTTTAGGGGTTTAAAAAATAATCGTACAGCAGAACAAAAACATGTTTTCTCCATTTAATATTTTGTAGCAAAGCCTTTATTAAGTTCAACAGCAACCAATCTCTGCCTGTAGTCTTTAATTAATAATTCGCATAATTTAGAAGGTATTTTGTCCCATTCTTACCGAGTAAAATGTCTTCAGGTTTTTGATGTTGGTTTGACTTCTATCATGGGTCTTATTTTTCATAAACTGCCATAAATTATCTATTGGATTCAAATCCGGCGACTGACTGAGCCATTGTAAGATGTTAACGTTGTTATTAGCAAACCAATTCTTCGTACTCTTAGCAGTATGCTTGGGATCATTGTCCTGCTGGAAGATCCAATCAGAAGGAAGCCCAAGATTCTCTACAGAAAGGGATAAATTTTCGCTTGGGATTTGTTGATTTGTCTGCATTCATTCTACCGTCTATAATTGCTAGTTTGCCAACACCTCGCATCAAAAAGAAGCCCCAAACCATGATACTACCCCCAGCAAATTTGTCAGTTGGTATGGTGTCCTTGGGTGCGTATGCTTCGCCGTCTTTCCTCCATACACGATTCAGGGAATTGTGAACGGACAACTCAATTTTACTCTCATCTGCCCAAAGAACTCTTTTCCAATAAGAATTTTCCTTATCTTTATGCTCTGTCACAAATTTCAACATGGCATCTCTATGCCGTTTCAGAATGAGTAATCTCTTTCTTGGGGATCGCGACTTTATACCGTCTCTACGTGGTTCATTACTAATCGTTTTCTTAGTTACTTTAACTCCTGACAAACTCATTCTGAAGGTCTTGTCTGATGGCCATTGAGTTATTTTGAACCTGTCGCATTAACTTTCTTCGTAATCTGGGACAGGTCTTCCTGGGAACACCGGGTCTGCCTTTGCTATCAACAGCATTACGTCTTTTAAATCTTGTAATAAATGAACCAATTGTTGAAAAAGTTATGTTCGTGTCACTGGAAATGTTTCTGTAACTTTTTCCATTCTTCCATAGCTTAATAATTAGCTCTTTTTGAGCACAACTCATTTCCTTACCTCTAGCCATTATTAGAAACGTTATCAGTGAACACTGACTGCAGAATGATCCAATTTTGAACTGAATGTTGCAATAGATTTACTGTGAATATTCTAGAACAGTTTAGAATCTTCTACTTTGAAGTACAACCAAAATCTACCGTATTATAATACAAAAATTGATACTGTGCGAACACTTTTTTCCACTATTCGAAATATAAAAGTTTGCATAACTATCATTTATCGATGTATTTCTAATTTTAAATTGCAGATTCTGATTCTATGCCCCCCACCAAATACATATATAACATTGTTATTCGAGATTTTCATTCGTTATAAGTGAGAATAACAAGCATTTTACTTATTTTACTTTTACTTATTCAACCCCACTGTATAACGAAATGTATTAGATGGTGCAAAAATGATGTCGTCATAATGTCGTTTTTTGACCTCAAAAATACGTCAAAAAACGACATTATCACGTCATTATTTTTGCACCAACCTTATAATAATAACGAAAACGCAAGAGGATAAAAAACTAACCTGGGCGAAACGCAGGGCGATTAAGAAAAGATGACTAAAAAAAAAAAAAAAAGTGATAAATTTAAGAATTAGTCTGGAGCTGAGAATCAAAAAAATAAAATTACTAATTTTTTTATAAAAAAGGAGACGCAGAAAGGAATTATGAAATGAACATTTAAAAAATAGTTAAAAAAAAAACAAAAAAAAAAAACAATATTAAAATGTATACAAATGAGAAAAAAAAAATTGACAAAGTTTATTTTCAGAAATTTCAGACGTGTCTTCTTTCCAGCTACTTTGCGTTCCATTTAACTCGCCTGGACTTAAAAGTGATGTTCCTCTAATTAGAAATTGCGTATAAAAAGAAGAGAAAACTAACTTGGTCGTCATGATTTTTATCAGCATCATCACTCGATGGTTGCCATTAATAAGACTCGCGAAAAAAATGATTTTTATGGAAACTGATGCCATTTTCAGATAATGAGGTCAAAGAAAGGGTCAAATTTGGGAGAGTAAGGATGAGTAATACAACTTTAGTGTTCAACATTATCCCCACAGTAAAATGGTGTTAGATGAGTCAAATTTTAAAAGGATTCAAAAAAATAGCCCAAGAAACTAACTGGATAAGTACAACATTAGGAACCATTCAGTCATATGCATATTAGCATACTACCCATAAAAATAGCGTTTCTGTCCTGGATTATTGTATAATATGTACGCAATATTAGGTTGGTGCAAAAAATAATGACGTAATAATGTCGTTTTTTGACGTATTTTTAACGTCAAAAAACGACATTGTTACGTCATTATTTTTGCACCAACCTAATAATAAAAATTTATAATATAGCGAAAAAAATGTATTATTTTGCGAAGGAGGAAGTTTCGCTCAGACATCCTCTTTCCGAGAAATGTCACTTTCTGGAATACCTCCTGAGCTACCGACCACTACCTTGTAACCTCTAGGGTGGAACGATATATATCCTACATATCCTCATTATATAGATATTTTTGGATGTCAGCGAACAATTGTTGCCACTTTTGTAATGTCAACAAATACTCATTGTCACTTTTGTAATGCTCGTTGTAGTAGAGACTTTGTAATTGCAGATACAACTACAGTAACGCTGTTGAACAATACTGGTGTCAGATGCCTCTGAATATCTCACGCTAATAGTACTTGCTCGATAAAACTCGCTCGAAAAGTAATCTGTATAGTGATCCGAATAGAGAAATATTATAGTGAATAGAGTAGAGAACAGCGGTTTTTATAGTAATAGAGGATAGGGTAGAAATGATGATCCATAGAGGATAGAGTTAGAAAGATTGTTCGTTTAGACCATACGCTCATTTCCATATATTTATTTCCTTTATGGTCACGTGATTTATTTATTCAAAATGTGATCGCCCGTGTTTGCTATCTAGAGATCTATGTTCAAACTACAGTGTCGGCAGCGACACTTTACTCTTATATACAACACGCATCTTCCTACTTATTCCATCCGTATAGACTTACAACAATTTCTTTTAGTAGCTTAAATCTTCTTCCGGTTTCTGGATTTCCAGTCAACTATGATATTCTTAAAATGTAACTATAATGTCAATCGTTATCTTCCGTATTCTTAACTCGCTTTCTTTGTTCTCTCATCTTAAAGGTTTTCTTTGTTTTTTTTTTCTCCATATTTTTTCACCTCAGTCTTTTAGTGGCTTTATTGCCTTGCTTGGGGTAAAATGATAAAAAAAAACTCTACTTTTAATGGATTTTGGATGTTGTATTCGATGAATAATAGTAAAACAAAAATGTTCAGAAAAAATGTCTTATCAAAGACAGTTGTACACATGGCAAAACCGATGTAAATTTGAGTTAATATAACCATGCTTATCCTGAAGGTTTCGTTTCGTTTGCTTTGCTTTACGGCATATCAATCTCATTGGGTTAGTAAATTCCGACATCTTTAGGATAGATTCGTATGAATAGAATATGTATTCTTTGGTTTAGTTTGGCTTGGTTTATTTTGTTTTACGGCATATCAACCTCAACGGGTTATTTAATACTGACAACATTTTTGGATAAATTCGTATGACTAGAATATGTATTCTTTGGGTGAGATTGGTTCGGTTTATTTTGTTTGACGGTATATCAATCTCAATGGTTTATTTAATGCCGACAAAATTTTTATTGCAGGTAATATTTTTTTTCAAAATCGTATTGCTGGTAATATTTTTTCTACAAAACTATATCGCTGGTAATATTTTTTTTTTTAATGTATAGCTGGTAATATTTTTTTTTCAAAAATGTATTGCTGAAAATAATTTATCGCTGGTAATAATTTTCTTACAAAGAATTTCTGGTATTAAAACCTATATTAACACTTTCATAGTGTTTTGACTTTAGTTTGGGGGTTAACTATTTACCTATAGGTGGGACCCCTAACGGGTGCTACCACACCGAGTCTGGGTGGACTTGGGAACACCAGCAATTAAGAGGTGGTTCTGCGCTCCTCAAAACCTCCTGATCAGAGGCCTTGCTGTTCGACGTTATCGTCTTAACCAGGATACAAATGTAGTTTATCGTCATACCCAGGACGCTGATGCAGTTTATCGTCATACTCTGGGCGGATAGCCTGAAGAACGGCTTAGATGCAACTTCAGAAGCGAGAATTTTCAGGTTTATGTAAAACACAGCATAGAGCTTTCTACTTATTCTGATTTGATTTAGTACATCGATGAGAGGGATTGCATAATCGCCATTGTGTTCATTTAGAGACGTTTCTGCGAGCAGGCACTGTGGACCTTCGGGAGATACAATGAACATTTCAAGAGAAAAACTGTGTATGTTAAATGTGAAGTGCACCGATGTTGGCAACAGTTGTTATAAAAACATTCATTCACTCGAAGATCGGGTTTTGGACGGTCTTGTATTAGAAATTCCACCTAATCGACGCATTGTCACGGTAGCATTTGCAGGCAGCGGTGACCCAGGGTAAAGGATGCGTTAAAAGCGGACAGAATCGGATATAATGACTAAGATTAACGTAAATATCCTGATCGGGTTATGTAGACACTTTCGAGTCGATCCTTGATACTAAGCAAAATTTTACTGGATAAACTTTGATTTTCTTTTGATAGTATAAGATATACATATGTAATATGTTTTAAATATAAGTGAAAATATGACTGAAAACATCTCTCTCTATACACATAAAATACACACACACACGTGTATATATATATATATATATATATATATATATATATATATATATATATATATATATATATATATATATGGAGGATATTGTCTCTTTATTTAAGTATTAATACTTTCAAATACACAAATTAATTCCTTCTTGGTTGTAGAAAACTGATGAAGAAAACATCAATATTTTCTTTCAAATCTACATATCCACATTTATTTGAACACCCCGAAAGCTGTGATAAACTTACTTGGGAAAATAAAAATTACTTGAAAGGAAATATTTTTCTTGATCAATTTTCTACACCAATCAAGAAAATAATTTGTAGACTTGAAAGACTATACAAGTGCTGATGTGTTTCTCCCATGACGTGTGCAGTCTGTGGCATTGCCTCTTCATTTTGAGGGTACACGGTTGACAGTTCACTGGTTGCTGTTTCCGACTTGTAGTTAGGAGCCCTAACTCTTGCGTAGCGTCTTGAGCGGCCGCTCTGATCAACAGTTGTATAATACCGGGGTGTTTGTAGTGCCATGTCGCGCATGGAACGGTATCCCTGCAGTCACCTCCATTATGATGCAGGCCGTGCCAACTCCTCTCTGCTCATGTTGCGGTCGATAACCGTCTGCTTCTCTTACTTCAGGCCTTCTCATCCTCCAACTTTTACTCCACGTGAAGACTAAGGCCTGAAGTACTTCAGGCTTTCTCATCTTCCAGCAATTACTCTACATGAAGACTCAAATGAACCAAAAAAAAGAAAACCTAAACCAGCCACTCAAAAATCACCTAAACCCTTCAACATTTCGTTCAGCAACATCCGTGGCATTAGAACAAATTTTTTTGCAATGTGGAATCTTTCCTCACTGCAAACAACCCGGATATAATGGCCCTGTGCGAGACTAACCTTGTCCCGTCTATTCCCTCCTCTGATCTCTCCATCCCCGGCTACCTTCCTATCCTCAGAAAAGACTCTCTAACCCACATGCACGGCCTTGGTGTCTATGTCAAGGATCATCTCCCCCTGGCCAGAGAGATGTCTCTCGAATCACCAGACCATTCGTACATGTGTCTTCGACTATCTCTCCTCAATGCTGTAAGCTATCTCTTCTTCCTCTATCGCTCTCCATCCTCTCAAGACTGCGGGATACTCGACAGCATATCGGACAGCATAGACAAGGCCCTCTCTCTCCACCTGTTTGCTCACATATTCGTGTTTGGTGACTTTAACGCCCATCATACCAAGTGGCTCGAGAATGCTACTACTGACCGGGCTGGCATTGAAACACTTAACTTCTCAATTTCTCAATCCTTTACGCAGATAGTCAACTTCCCCACGCGTTTTGCCCCCAACCTGGCAGATAAGGTCTCCCTTCTAGATCTGTGTTTTACCTCCATACCCGAATCCTGTAGCGCCACACAGCTCTGCCCTCTTGGTAACTCTGACCATGCCGTGGTATCTGTTAACATTTCCTTCAACTTCACACCCCGCAAAAAAACCTCCCATTACTAGAACCTCGTTCTACTACCAACGATCGGATTGGGACTCGTTCCGTGACTTCCTCCGCGATGTCCCCTGGGATATTGTCTTTACACTCCCTGTCCATGAATGTGCTTCTGAGGTCTCATCCTGGGTTAAAGCTGGAATCGACGTTTTCATCCCCTCAAGGAAATTTAAGGTCAAGTCGCACTCCTCCCCTTGGTTCTCCGCTGCTTGCTCAGCCGCCATTGCCCATAGGAACCACTTCTTTCACTTATTTCGTAGCGACATGTCGGACTGCAATAGACGCCACTTTGCCTCCGCTCGTAGCGAGTGCAAGCGTGTCCTCAACGAAGCTAAGACAATATTTGCTGCTCGGATGAGGGAACGTATTGCATCTCGCAAATTTGGCTCTAAAGATTATTGGCGGCTCTGCAAGAGTGTCCTGAACAATAGAAAACCCTCCATACCTCCTTTTTTAACCAGTTCGAGGTCTTGACCTCCTCAACCGACAAGGCTGAATGCCTTGCTATTACTCGACGCTTGACTCCACCGGTGTACCCATACCTGACTTCTCTCTAAGAACTGAGGCCCTATTGAGCGGCTTACGCATAACCCCGTCATCAGCACTGGGTATTATATCCAAATTAGACCCCCACAAGACTAGTGGTGGAGACGGCATACAAGCCATTGTCTTGAAGAAATGCGCGCCTGAGCTTGCACCCGCCCTCTCTAAACTGTATAATTACTGCCTCAAGGAATCCTGCTTTCCTGACTGCTGGAAGTCTGCATCCATTGTTCCTGTCTTTAAGAATTCTGGGGACACCTCTGACTCCGCTAATTACCATCCTATTAGTCTCCTACCCCTCTTCGGCAAAGTCTTCGAAGCCCTAATCAACGCAGAAGTGGTTAACCACATTACCACAGACGACGTTCTCTCAGACAAGCAATACGGTTTCCGCTACGCCCGTTCTACAGCTGACGTGCTTACGGCCATCACTGAAACCGTCTACCAAGCACTTCAAAATAATGGTGAGGCTCGTGCCGTGGCCCTAGACATTTCCAAAGCGTTTGATAGGGTTTGGCATGCCGGCCTTCTTCGTAAGCTCCAGGGTTACGGTATTACTGGTCGACTGTTTGAGCTGATACAATCATTCCTATCAAATCGAGAATTGATGGTCGTTCTCAACAGTTTCTCCTCCATTTCCTATCCCACGAACGCAGGTGTTCCCCAAGGCTCCATCCTTGGTCCCACACTTTTCGTTATTTTCATCAACGACCTTCCTGACGCCATAGGTTCCCAAGTTGGCATCTACGCGGACGACATTACAATTTACTCCTGCCTCAAAACAAAATCTAGTGTCGCGGTCAAAACTAACCTGGCCTCGCGTCTTGAAATGGACCTCCAATCGGTTGTTAAGTGGAGCAACAATTGGATGGTCAAATTTAACGCCTCAAAAACTAAACTACTCTCCATTAACCACCATAGATATCCTTACCTGCCCCCATTAGAATGTCTGGTAGTCAACTTCTTGAGAGTGACTCCCTGCGTATGCTCTGTCTCACGTTGACTGCTAACCTGAGATGGAACAAATACATTGAGTCAATTGCATCGTCCACCGCGAGGAAAGTTGGCTGTCTGTGCCGCGCCAGGAAATTTTTCTCCCCTGAATCAATACTTCAAATATACAAAACGACCATTCGCCCTTGCATGAAGTATTGCTGCCATATATGGTCTGGTGTACCTTCTGTTTACCTCGGAGTTCTTGACAAGATCCAGAGACGGATATGTAATGTGATTAGCCCTGATCTGGCGTCTCGCCTGCAGCCACTATCTCACAGACGCGCCGTCGCCTCTCTCTCTCTGTCTCTTCTACAAATACTTTCATGGGAATTGCTCCGATGAGCTGCTTTCCCTGGTCCACAGTCTCCATGAATACAAGCGCCATACGAGGCTGGCATCCTGCTCTCACCCTTGCACTGTAGAAAATTTAAAATGTAGCCGTCTCTTCTACTCCAATAGCTTCATACCTCACACCTCTCGCCTGTGGAACACTCTTCCCAATTACTGTTTCCCTGATAGCTATAAGCTCCAAATATTCAAATGAAATGTCAATCGACATCTCCAGTTACCTTGATTTACACACTATCCTTCCCTTCATCCTTTCTTCTATCACTCCTATCTGCTCTTGTTACAAATCTTCTGCAACCCCACTGCATCCTAGTGGCTTCATGCCTTGCTCGGGGCGCTAAGCTTAAAAAAAAAATAATATGCCTAAATTATTTTACCAAACCTGTTGGATATATATATATATATATATATATATATATATATATATATATATATATATATATATATATATATATATCCTCTCGTCTTCCACTGATAATGTTATTAGGATTATTAGACAATATGAAAGGAACTTACTTAAAATAAAGACAAAACTTGTCTATATTATTTAATGAAACATGCATCAATGAACAATTGTTACCTAAATATACACAATATATATATATATATATATATATATATATATTGAGGCAAATACAAATATCTAGCGGTCTGATGAAATTCTCCCGAATTTTATGGCGAAATTTATGAGTGATGTTGCTTCTTCGATGAAATAACAAAGAATTATAGACAATAAGGATTTTTTATTTGCTGGCCGTGCAATTTCAAGAGATGTATGATTCGGTTCTGTTCTCGGTCAATGTGTTAAAATTTTCCGAATGTTTGCTAAGCTGCTTGTACATCATCAATTGCAAAATGGCGGAAAAGTAGGCTGAATTTACGTGTCGATTGCGCATTAAATCCACCATGACGACCCGAATAACCAGCAGCAAAAGCATTCGCGAAATGGAAAGAGAAGCCAAAAGTGTGGGGGTGGGGGATGTGGAAGCAGATAAAATAATCGAATCACATGCTGGAATGACCGAGAAACGCAGAAAAGGGCACCGGTATCACCTGACTCGGCGTAAGATTGCGTGTGATCATTTGCGCATGCGCATCACATCAGCTCCAAATTTGACAGCTGTGAGTGATGACCTGTACGGTTTGTTGTCTGCCACCTCACACTAAATGCTAAATGTAACCAACGCTTCTTTTTTTTATCTGATTTGATGAATGAGGATTGCTAATAGATGAAGCACGGCTGAATAATTGCATCATCATGTATCCGGTATACACACACACGCACACACACACACACACACACACACATATATATATATATATATATATATATATATATATATATATATATATATATTCACATGCAGATGTCTATTTATATATCGGTATATATTTCGGGTTGTATAGAGATGTACATATATATATATATATAAATATATATATATATATATATATATACCTAAATTCATATATATATACGTGGGTGTGGGTGTATTTATAAGCTACTCATTTACTATGCATGACCATAAGTAATTGTATGAAACGCTATACATCTGGTAGATAAAAGTCAGTTGTAAATATAAATTAAATGCTAGTACATACATACATACATATATATATATATATATATATATATATATATATATATATATATATGTATATTTGCTATCCATGGATACGTGCAATTGTATGAAACGCTATACATTTGGCATATATATATATATATATATATATATATATATATATATATATATATATATATATATATATATTGCTGGTAACTGTTTGTAAAATAAATTAATGCATGAACGAAAGTTGATTTTAAAAAGTAATTGGTTTGATTTGTTTTGGCTTACGGCTTATCATCTTCAATCGGTTATTTCATGCCGACAACATTTTTATCACTATTAGTTTTTTTTTTTTTTTTTTTTTTTTTTAAATCTATTGCTGGTAATAATTTTTTTTACAAAAAAGTATTTCTGTTATTAATTCCTTTTTTTACACTTTCCTAGTTTTTGGGGTGAGTTAAATATTTTTCCATAGCTGGGACCATCACTTATGCTAGCAACCCGAGTCAGGGTGAACCTGGGAATACCACCAATTAAGAGGTGGTTCCCCGCTCCTCAAAAACCTCCCAATTTCAGGCTTTGCTTTTGAACTTATTTTATTGTCTTACCCAGGACGCGGATGTACTTTATCCTCTTAATATACAGGGTGTTTCAAAAAGAATACGCCAAAATCATTACGCTGTTTTTTCAGGTCTATAGCATTGTAGTGGACTGAATCAGTGGTTATTTGATAGAGTACTTATCAAAGTTTGATTAGGTGTCAGTTTCACCGCTTCTGGTGCCAGTGAATTGTGGGAAGATCATCAAAATGGCGACTCCTCAGTAGAAGGCATTATGCGTGCTTGAGTTCGCGAAACCAAACGCCATTGTCACGGTGCAGCGTGCTTTCAGAACAGAATTCAGCATTGATCCGCCCCATCGTGAGAGCATTCGACGGTGGGTTAAACAGTTTAAATAGAATGGGTGCCTGTGCAAAGGAAAGAGTCCAGGAAGACCACGTGTTACAGAGGAGCAAGTGGAGAGGATTCATGATGCATTTGAGAGCAGCCCACGTAAGTCCGTACGTCGAGCAAGTCTTCGGCTTGCCATCCCTCATACCTCTGTCTGGCATGTGTTAAAGAGACGATTACACATGAAACCATACAAACTAAGCCTCGTCCAAGCACTTACTAATTATGACAAGGTGATGCGAAGGACATTCTGTGAGTCAATGCTGGAGATGGAGGAAGGTGATGAAACTCTCTTTTCACGTTTAGTTTTTAGTGACGAAGCGAATTTCCATTTGAGAGGCACAGTCAATCGTCACAATGTGTGCATTTGGGGAACAGAGCACCCAAAACTGGCTATTCACTTTACTGCAAGCAGATTCAAATGACTTCATTTTTCAGCAAGATGGAGCACCACCCCATTGGTATCTCGGGGTTAGTACTTATCTGAATGAAAACGTGCCTCAGCAATGGATTGGGAGGAGAGGTGCGAAAGACCTTGCTCTCTGTGCTTGGCCTGCCAGATCCCCGGACCTCACTGTGTGTGACTTTTTCTTGTGGGGGTATGTTAAAGACCAAGTTTATGTTCCAGCACTTCCAGCAAGTATTGATGACTTGAAAGATCAAATACCAGCTGTAATCAACACGGTGGACCGTGACATGCTGAGGCGCGTTTGGGAGGAATTCTCATATCGGCTTGATGTTGTCCACGCTGCCAGTGGTGGCCACATTGAGCACTTATAAAACATGAAATGAAACTTGAATGTATATACAACACATGTGTTCATGTTAGAGGTTTGTAATTTTTTTCGTTTTTGACACATCACGTGATGATTTTGGTGTATTCTTTTTGAAACACCCTGTATTATATATTATCCTCATATCTATCTATCTATCTATATATATATGTATATATATATATATATATATATATATATAGGAATGTTGAACAAACATATCCATGATATACGTTTTACCATTTCGGACTTCATCAACCTAAAGTGATAAATAAAAAAAATGCACAAAATCATTTAATAGAAAATAAAATAAAAAACATCATTAGAAAGCAATAGTAAATCCCAAAACTGTAAATTTTGTCTCGAGGAGAAAATTGCTATAATTACCTTCCCAGACCAATACAAACTACTGAATAAACGATCAGAATTCATCTCAAAATGCCGACACGAAAACAATTGTTTATTAAGTTACTTAAAAAAATCGAAATCTAAAAACGAATGTGAATAAAATAAATAAACAAACAAAATAAGTAAATAAATTAAGTAAATAAAAAAGAAATTAACTAACAACGAATGAACACATGAATACAAGTACACGTAGTAATAACAACCAAAACCTCACTCCAGACTGAACAGTATTTAGTCACCCCACCCCCCATGAGGGCATCATGTGGCAAAAATATGCCCTTTGAACTCGTATAAACGGATTCAGGGTCGGTTTACCTCCCCGAAAGAGACTCCGCCCTTCGGCGTAGCCTCGTTCGGGTTCCTCCCCGCCCGAAGGCAGAGAGTTCAACCGATCAGCCGGTCTCCCGACTTCGGACTGAACGGTATTTAGTCACCCCACCCCCCACGAGGGCGTCATGTGGCACAAGGCCGGTATAATGTGGGATCTCCGAGCCCGTGGGCTTGGCCAAAAAAATATGCCCTTTGAACCCGTATAAACGGGTTCAGGGTCGGTCTACCACCCCGAAAGAGACTCCGTCCCTCGGCGTAGCCTCCTTCAGGTTCCTCCCCGCCCGAAGGCAGAGAGTTCAACCGATCAGCCGGTCAGCCGGTCTCCCGACTTCGGACTGAACGGTATTTAGTCACCCCACCCCCCACGAGGGCGTCATGTGGCACAAGGCCGGTATAATGTGGGATCTCCGAGCCTGTGCGCTTGGCCAAAAAAATATGCCCTTTGAACCCGTATAAACGGGTTCAGGGTCGGTCTACCACCCCGAAAGAGACTCCGTCCCTCGGCGTAGCCTCCTTCAGGTTCCTCCCCGCCCGAAGGCAAGAGAGTTCAACCGATCAGCCGGTAGCCCGACTTCGGACTGAAGTTCCTGCTTCCTCTTGAGGCACAGTATTTATTACGTATGGAATAGTCCATATTGTTATTATGGGTAAGGTCCCATAACACTGAGGTACAAAATTCAGCCAGTAAATATAAGATGCGAAGCTATGTGCAAACGATTCAGTAGCTGTAGGTTGATCACTTGGTCAAGGCGAAAATCTGTCGGCTTTCAGAGACGAATCTTGCTGGAAATCCTTTGTTTGTAGCCGACAGATAAACCATTATCCTCTCGAACGTCAGACATTGATCGACCAAGAGGCGACAAGAAAACGTATAATAAGCTATTTTTTTCTGTTTAATTTTAACCAGTTTCATTCCCATACACGTTGCGCTGGTTCATGTTGGAAATGAGTGAATCAATCTTTTATCTTTTATCTTTTGCATCCACTTGCTGATTAATTAAGCAAGACGTGATGAGATTACTGACCTTGCGTGACGGCCAGTCGAGAAGAAATAGAAACTGAAAGTCCAAAACGTTTTGGTTGACACGTCACTCGAAGCGAGAAAAGCGCATTAGCTGAATCAAATGTGGCCAGGTCATTCAGTACAGCTAATCATTGATTAGTCGTTTGGGATCCTACATTGCCCTCGGATCTTTGAGAGGATTGTAAGTACATGCTTCTTGATCTGTGCATATCTGAAATCCTTCAATCTAATTCAGTCACGCATGGACATCTTTCCCGTTGTATAATATATATATATATATATATATATATATATATATATATATATATATTCAATAATAATGATATATATAACAATACATATAATATTAGGTTGGTGCAAAAATAATGTCGTTTTCTCACATAGTAACATATGTGAGAAAACGACATTACTTTTGCACCAACCTCATAATAATATATATTATATCAATATATATATATATATATATATATATATATATATATATTCAACACCATCACTCAATAAGACACCAGAAGTGTTGAAACAAAATGGCTATTTTTGTAGTGATTTTATAACATATTTATGTTATAATTTTCGAATAAATATTTATATTTGGTCCACGCTGTATTGAGCACCCTTTTAAGAATAGTATTTGTTGGTTATTGGAATTTATTCCGTACACACCAATCCTATATATATATATATATATATATATATATATATATATATATATATAGGTGAAATGGAAAATCATATCTTGAGTTCGAATTGCAAAAAAATTCAGAGACTGATGTGACCTCTGCATTAAAGAGAAAATCCTGATAATCAAGCATAATGATCCTGAAGAATTATTCAAACAACACAATGAGATGATCTTTAAATGCAGACATAAAAATCATCTCAATATAACTAACTACATATAAAAAAAACTGTCCATTGAAATTCTGAATTACTAAATCATCAATATTTGAAATAATACCCGATGTCTCTCTACACAAACTCTATCATTTATATTATAATATATATGCATTTGTATATGGCCATATGTTCATTGATATTTATCCTTACAATTAGGCTAATATTTATAGGTAACCATATGGTAATTACAAGCATACGCATATCTTGGCGTATGTATATGTAGCTGTTTATATACGGAAATATTTATTGGCTTGCATTTAATGTAAGGATGATTGTATGCACGCGCGAGCGTAGGCATGTATGTGCGGATATGTGCAGGTACGTATATGTACGTATAATGGTGTATATTTCTGTATACATATGTAAATGTCTATATGTGTGCTTGCGTATGCATGTGTATGTGTGTGTATATATATATATATATATATATATATGGATGCGTGTAGAAATATGTATGTGTATATATATGTGTGTGCATATGTAATGTTATGTATGTATATCGATAAATATATATGTGGCTGTATATGTATTTGTATATGAGTACATATATATATATATATATATATATATATATATATATATATATATATAAGTAAATATATGTGGCTTTGAAAATCTAATAATATTTTTGATCTTGTATATAAATACATGTTACAGAAAAAAAATTTGTGTTTACTTTTTGTGCTTATATATATATATATATATATATATATATATATATACATTAGGTTGGTGCAAAAATAATGACGTAATGTCGTTTTTTGACGTATTTTTTAACGTCAAAAAACACCATAATTACGTCATTATTTTTGCACCTAATATATATATATATATATATATATATATATATATATATATATATATATATATGTAATGAAATAGATTAAATCCATCAATTATTTAATATATATTCTGTTTATATGTTATTTTTACACAATTTATTAAAATCAATGCTCTCCTTTTTGTAATTAAACAGTATTTATTAAACAGTACTCATATGGAAACCGTCATTTGATCTCACGTGGTATACCATTTAGCTACAGAGCTAAATTACAAAGTAATCCGGACTTGGTTAAGCGAACGCTTCTCTGTAGCTAAATCTGGTAAAATGAAGGTTCCGTATAGAAATACAGGTTTGATTCCTGTCGGAGAACACAGATTCACTACGAAATTAGTCGAATATTCAGGTCAGTAAATACAACTTAATTAATTTTTAATTAAAAACAAAAACAGAGCATTTGCTTCAATTGTATCTAAAAAATAACGTTTAAACAGAAATTTATATACAGTGTAACCCAGATATAAGAGACCCGGCTATAAGAGAAACTCGTATATAAGAGAGATTTTCTCTGGTCCCAAATTAGAGCCATACTTACCTAAACAAAATAGACTAAACCCGGATATAAGAGAAACCCGGATATAAGAGACTTTTAAATCCGGTTCCGACAACTCTCTTATATAAAACACGGGAATTTTGAGTTTTTAAATTACACAGCACAGTAAAACGAACAGTTGAAATGTTTTGAATTTACAGAAATTAATATACACATTCACAGATAATTTAACCCCCAGAAGATAGATGAGATTGAAAGTACTTGGGGAAAATTAAAAAAAAAAAAACAATTTGAAAGAATATTTTGATATTTTTCTTAATTAATGTTCTAAGGCCACCAAGAAATGAATCCGTGAACTTGGAAGGATCACAACCAAAATAAATCGACATGATATGT
>OZ010589.1:49552221-49554721 GCA_963932145.1 Acanthosepion lycidas | reverse complement strand
ATATATATATATATATATGTGTGTGTGTGTCTACGTGAACAGGATTACGGCAAAAATGGGTTGAAACAACGGTTCCCTGTTTCACTGATCACTGACTTTAATCAAGGTCGTGCATGGTCAGTACCTCGATGGGTAACCGTTTGGGAGTAGAAAGTATATCTGTGGATGGTGTAATAGATAATGACTAGAAATTGTGCATCGGAGAGCCGAGTTCTAGTTCCTGTTGTGTTCGTCATATTCACTGCGAATACTCTTGGGAAAGGCATGAAACCACTTTATCTCCACACCAGCTATAGGTTAATTAGCAAGACTTGTATCACAAAACCATTATTATCTAAAAAAATTCATTTTTTTTTTTTGCAGCATAGCTACGGACGATGATGTCCCCATTCACATAAATACTGTAGTAAATACTGTATGTTGGTCTGCAGTTGGAGATTCATCTCCAGCTGTGCTGATCAATCTCTCTACCTCCGGGCAAAGAGGATCCTCAGATGAGGCTATGTCGAAGAGCAGAGTCTCGTCTCGGGAAACAGCTACCAGAAGCCGGTTTATACGCCGTCTACAGGGAATTTTTGGCTGTGCCTACGGGCTCGGATACCCCATATTAAATGCGGCCTTGTGCCACATCTGTCCTCGTAGGGGGGTAGATATCCTGCAGTTGGAGATTCGTCTCCAGCTGTGCTGGTCGAATTCTTTACCTCTGGGCAGAGAGGATCCTCAAACGAGGCTATGTCCAAGGGGAGAGTCTCGTCTCGGGAAACAGCTACCAGACACCGTTTTATACGCGATCTACGGGGAATTTTTACCCGATCCTACGGGCTCGGATACCGCACATTAAATTCGGTCTTGTGCCACATCTGATTGATATGAACATGATAGATATGAATATGACATAAATAGATAGATAGATAGATAGATATGAACATGTCAAAGATAGATAGATATGAACATGATATAGATAGATAGATAGATATGAACATGACATATATATATATATATATATATATATATATATATATATATATATAAACCTAGTGAGCCAGACAAACCTACCCAGGTTTCAACTAAGCGTACGTCAGGGAAAGCTGTTTTTTTTAAACATTTTTTTTCTTCGAGATTGATTTGATTACTGCCAAATCAAAAATTCGAAGGTTTTTCGAAACGAGTATAGTTACTCATATATATATATATATATATATATATATACAGATAGATAGATAGATAGATAGAAATTAATAAGATATCGATCTATTTACCGCTACAAAGTTAGCCCTCACCATATTCATAGTTAAACCTCTGTAACTTCAGTTTTCCGTCCAGAAAATATTGCATAAAAGCTTCCCCACTTTATTTTTCCTCTACGTGAGACATGTGCATATATGTACACATAATTTTGTCTATGCCTTACTGATATAAAGGTCTCTCTGTGAAAAAAAAATCATGTTTGTCTTTCCTTTATCTTATAACAATTCCTATCCGCCCGTGAAATAAGGTGTTATTACTTACTTTTCCACCATTCTGGGTATTATTGTATCCAAGATATAATAACACCGTACTTCACAAAAAGGCTGAAAGGAAAAGAAAGGAAATTTTATGATTTTTTTTTTTCTAAGAGATGATTTTTTACCACGAAGTACTAATGTCTCTTCGATTAATATCTTTCTAAACTGTGAATGTCGACATGAGTGCTGCTTAAATGTTCTGGGATTGAACTATGATCATTCAAGTGATGGTCGAGATATTGGTCAAAAATACATCAGGGTTACATAATCACAATAAGCAAAACCATAACATTCTGGAAGCCATTTATATAAAAGAAAAATAATATAAAACCAAATACGAGTATAGCGACAAAGTTCTTAAATGTAGCAGAAAAGTGTTATATAAACAAAATACTAAATTAAAACAAAACCATTAAAAAAATCTTCTTTTAAAAATATTAAAAATAAAAGAACCTTTTAAAATATCCCATGATTTACATCCCTTGCAGAGAGGTAAAAATATTTTGAATTGACGCGTAGCACATCGATATATATGCGACTCCTGAAGATGGCCTCGCATAAGATTAAAAATGGCGTTAGGCGGTTTCTCTATGAACCTGGTAAGGCTGTGTGGTTTTCGCTTTAAGGACGAGCGCTGTGGACCAAAGATGTCCTTCATCTACATCGCAACACGCCTCCGACATTCTATACCCTGACGCCACTCACCGACCCTCACGTGACCTAAAGATTTTTTCTTTAGGTCACGTGAATCGTTTTATGTATCACATAAGTTACATGCCTTGCAGAGAGGTAAAAAAATATTTTGAATTTACGCGTAGCACATCGATAAGATTAAAACTTTATAGCGAAGGAAACGGCGACTTACCTCGGCAAACCAAGCGACAGCGTGTCGCGTGTATTCTAGGACGGAAAAAGTGTCGAAAAAGAAAACTACTTACCAAAGAGAAGGGCACGTATTCCGCATAACATGCTGAAAATGGAATAATTGAATTAAA
>OZ010589.1:49509721-49547221 GCA_963932145.1 Acanthosepion lycidas | reverse complement strand
GCGAAATCCATTCGGAAACAAAATTTTGAAGGTGCATTAACCTACAAATCACTCAATGAATGTTATGATCCTTGTTTTTAAAAAATACAAGCTGTATAAGGACTTTCTTTAATACGCAAGTACTTTCAACTGTACATTCAGTCATCTTCAGGCATGGAAATTATTTTGCTTTATTTAGCATCCGAGACGAAAAATATCTAATTCGAATCGAAATGTTTTTTTTTTATAAATGTGTTAAGGTTGAATTTTTTGAAAATTTAAGAGAGTGCGTTTTTTTTACTAATATGGCGATTTGGGAATTTTTTTTTTTTTTGTTGTATGAAACGGATCCGTTGTAAAAATTTTCCGGATAACAATGGAGACATTACTCTATTTATTGAACAATTTAGTTCATGTCACATTAACTGCTAAACTCCTAAAATGTCACATTAACTGCTAAACTCCTGGACATGTTATAAGATATCTGACTGATGTCAAATCAGTCGGGTTTAGATCCCGGCTTAAATCAATCAGACGTCTAGCAACACTGAGGAGCTGTAATACAGCGAAACAGTCTGCCTGTGAATGACTATATATATATATATATATATATATATATATATATATATATATTCTCATTCTTAATCTCTTTCTCTCCCTATATATATATATATATATATATATATATATATATATATATATATATATATATATATGCGCTCCCGGAAATAGGGGAAAAGGGTGTTTTAAAAAACAGCGGCTTTAAGCATTACTCTTCAAGTACCGAACCGCTGGCGTATTTCATACAGTAAAAAAAAAAACGTTAAAAAAATTATCTTCCTATCGACTGTTCCCGGTGTCCTAGAGGTAAGATATCTGACTGATGTCAAATCAGTCTGATTTCAATCCTGGCTTGAAGCTATATAGCCACACTGAGGAGCTGTGAAACAGTTTCTCTGTGGATATGTGTTTATATATATATATATTACAAGGAAAATCTTAAATTTTCATCATATAATCGGTTATAAATTTATTTCACCATATATATATATATATATATATATATATATGTATATATGTATCTGTTTAAATAAATTTATTACCTATTATATGATGAATATTTAAGTTTTTCCTATATTATTTATATCGCTCTTTATAAAACATTTACCTCTCAGCATGTATTTAAGTTTTTGATATTTTTATATTAAAAAGGCCTCCTTTAAATAATCTCTACCACCTACGGATTTGGTATTATATATATATATATATATATATATATATATATATATATATGTGTGTGTGTGTATATGTATGTGTGTGTTTGTGTGTGTGCATTAGTCTGCGTGTTTCTATCCTTCATTTCACCTTTTCGTTCTTCTTTTTTCATCTTGTTTCTTTCTTGCATTCTTTCTTTCTTTCATTTCTTCTTCTCTTTCTGACTTCTTTCCTCCCCTCCAAGCATTTTTATTCCCCCCACTCTATTTTGTACCCATTCTTTTCTTCATTCTTTACTTTCTTTTTTTTTACTTCATTTCTACTTTCATTCTTTACTGGTTCTTCCACCATTTTTTCTTTCACCACCTTAGAATTTCTTCTTAGTAGTTTTTTTTTCTCTTTCTTTCTTTCTTTCTTTCTTTCTTTCTTTCTTTATTTTTTCTTGATTTCGTTTCATTTCTTTCTGATTCATTATGTTTTTTCATCTTTCCTTCTATTTTCCTTCTTTACTTCCTATTTTCTTCCGTTGTTTTTGTTGCATTGTTTAATATTTTTTTCTTCATTTTCTTCCTTTTCTTTTGAGTCTTTTCTTTTTTTTTCAATTTGCTCTTTTATCTGTTGTAGTTTTTTCTTCTTTTTTCTTTGATTCTTCTTCTAATTTTCTTCACATACTATTTTATTAACTCAATTTAATTCTTTTTATTGCTTTCTTGCCTCATTTATTTCTGTTTCATTTTTTTTTTTACTTCCGGTCATTTTTGGATCCTTTACAGTTAATTTCTTTTTCCAGTTTGTTTTTTTCATTTTTACTCTTTTTGTGTTTGCTAATATTCGCTTTTAATTTTCATCTCCAGACATTTTGTTTAATTGAATACTTCATTTTTTTGCTTCTTTACCGTTTCTTCGTAATTTATTTTCTTTTATCTTACATTCTTTCTTTCTTTCTTTCTTTATTTCTTTCTTTCTTTCTTTCTTTAGTTCTTACTTTCTTTCTTTCTTTCTTTCTTTCTTTCTTACTTTCTTTCTTTCTTACTTACTTTCTTACTTTCTTTCGTTCTTTCTTACTTTCTTACTTTTTTCTTTCTTTCTTTCTTACTTTCTTTCTTTTTTTCATACTTTTTTCTTACTTTCTTTCTTACTTTATTTCTTACTTTCTTACTTTCTTTCATTCTTTATTACTTGCTTTCTTTCTTACTTTCTTACTTTCTTTATTTCTTTCTTTCTTACTTTCTTTCTTTATTTATTTATTTATTTCTTACTTTATTTCTTTTTTTCTTTATTCTTTCTTTCTTTCTTACATTCTTTGTTTCTTACTTTCTTTATTTATTTCTTACTTTCTTTCTTTCTTACTTTCTTTCTTACTTTATTTCTTTCTTACTTTCTTTCTTTCTTTCTTACTTACTTTCTTTCTTTCTTTCTTACTTTGCTTTTATTTCCTTGTTGTTCTACTTTTTCTTTGTTCTTCATTTCTTTTGGCCTTCTCGAAATATTTTATTATTTTATCAGCCTTTTCATTTGCCGTCAAATTTTTTTTTTTTTTTTTTTTTCTTTCAGGTATTTATATCATTCTAATATTCTCTCTATTCTTTCTTTCTAATATTCTCTCTATTCTTTCAGTCTAATATTCTCAATATTCTTTCCTTCTAATATTCTCTCTATTCTTTCAGTCTAATATTCTCTCTATTCTTTCATTCTAATATTCTCTCTATTCTTTCAGTCTAATATTATCTCTATTCTTTCCTTCTAATATTCTCTCTATTCTTTCAGTCTAATATTCTCTCTATTCTTTCCTTCTAATATTCTCTCTATTCTTTCAGTCTAATATTCTCTCTATTCTTTCATTCTAATATTCTCTCTATTCTTTCAGTCTAATATTATCTCTATTCTTTCCTTCTAATATTCTCTCTATTCTTTCAGTCTAATATTCTCTCTATTCTTTCCTTCTAATATTCTCTCTATTCTTTCAGTCTAATATTCTCTCTATTCTTTCATTCTAATATTCTCTCATTCTTTCAGTCTAATATTCTCTCTATTCTTTCATTCTAATATTCTCTCTATTTTTCATTCTAATATTCTCTCTATTCTTTCATTCTTTTTTAAAATTTTTCTTACTATTTTTTTAATCTTCCAACTTTGCTCATCTTTATATTCCCTTTTGTTATGTTTTCCCTTTTTTATGCTTTTTCGAATGAAAAATGTGTTTTATCTTGTGATCAGTCTATTTTCCTTTCTTTTTGTCATTTATTTCTCTTTCTCTATTTTCTTCATTAAAATATTATCTCGCTTTTTCTTTCTTTCTTTCTTTCTTTCTTTCTTTCTTACTTTCTTACTTCCTTTCTTACTTACTTTATTTCTTACTTACTTTTCTTCTTTCTTTCTTATTTTCTTTCTTTCTTACTTTCTTTCTTACTTACTTTCTTTCTTACTTTCTTACTTCCTTTCTTACTTACTTTATTTCTTACTTACTTTTTTTCTTTCTTTCTTAGTTTCTTTCTTTCTTTCTTATTTTCTTTCTTTCTTACTTTCTTTCTTACTTACTTTCTTTCTAACTTTCTTTCCTACTTAATTTCTTTCTTTCTTTCTTTCTAATCTCGTGACTCCTTCTCTCTTCTTAAATTCCTCTTATTTCATTGAAATGTTTGTATCTTTGAAAGCTTTATTCTTTAACACATGTCATTTTCTTGTCTATTGACCTTCAGCGACCTGCTTCTTCTGTTGGGGCTTAAATTGCATTACTTACAAAAGAAAATCTCCAACGAGCTCAGGAGTATTTAAAAAATTTCATGCCAATTTCTTTTAAAAAAATATCCTTAAAGGAAAAAGTAAATCCCTCGAGTGCGCTTAAAATGGGTAACATAAAAAAAATTATCTTGAAGATGTTTTTTTTTTTTTTTTTTTCTCTAGATTTCACATAGCTTCGTTGTCATTTCTTACCTCGAAGAAATGGTAATTCAGTTTGACTCTGGAACTACTTAAATTACAACCCTCCCCATCAAAAGAAAACACAAAAATCAATGTAAATAGTTCTGCCAACAGCAGAAGATGCGAATTTGTGCTCAAGGAGTTAAATTTCAGTGATTGTTTTACTCCACATAATCCGATATTTGTGCTCTAAATGATACCATGAAGAACAATACGAATACAATAAGATTATAACCTATGTTTTATAGATTATCTAAAAATGCTTGATAAACTATGTCACAGAGAACTGTTGGAACGGCTAGGTAACCATGGCATATATGGCAAGTATTGTGACCAAGTAATTGGTTAAAAAATAACAAAGCAAGTGGTTGCAGATAAATTGTATATTAAACAGTAAATACAACAGAAGTGTCTTACACGACTTGTGAATGTGTGTCGGTTGACTAGCGTTCAGGATATATCACTGTTAATATTTAACAGCCCCTTCCCCCGAGGAATATATGTGGCACAAGGCCGAGTTTAACGCGGGTCATCCGAGCACATAGGCTCGGCCAAAAAAAATCCCCGTAGAACCCGCATAAACGGGGTCGATTCTAACTCCCAGGACGAAACTCTGCCCTTGGACACAGCTACGTGCGGGTTCAAACCGGGCTAAGGCAGAGATTTCGACAGTTACGAGCAGTCACAGCGTCGGTAGAACAGTCTATCACTGTTAATATTTAACAGCCACCCCCCAACAGGGGTGTATGTGGAACAAGGCCGGTTTATTCTGGGTACTCCGAGCCCGTAGGCTCGGTCAAAAATATTCCCTTTGAACCCGCCTAAACGGGTTCAGGGACTGTCTACTTCCCGGGACGAAACTTTGCCTTGCGGTAAAGCCTCGTCTGAGTTCCTCTCTGCCTAGGCAAAGAGTTCGATAGTTGAACAGTCTATCAGTGTTATATTTAACAGTCCCCCCACAAGGAATGTATATGGCAGAAGGTCGAGTTTATTTTGGGTTTCTCCGAGCCCGTAGGCTCGGCGAAAAATATTCCCTTTGAAAAATATTCCCTTTGAACCCGCCTAGACGGGTTCAGGGCCTGTCTAGCTCCCTGGACGAAACTTTGCCCTGCGGCAAAGCCTCGTCTTAGTTTGACAGTTGAACAGTCTAGTGTTGTCCCCACCCCACCGAGGCTTTTCCTACTACTTTATAGTAAGTGGTAGAGTCCATAATATACTCATTAGAGGGAAGACACCACAACGTTGTTGAGTTCATTTACTGTCTTGTTGCAACAAAAAATAACAAGGTTCACCAACCTTCTTCCTAACCACTGAATTGAATTTGTAGAAATCCTATTGTTTTGCAGAGATTCTGTTTTTGTTTTTTTTTGTTTTTTGTTTTTTTGTTTTTGTTTTTTTTTCCGTAAGAGTGTAGTAATTAACAGTGGATATCCTTTAGGTTGTTTTTCTTCACCAGTGTTGTAGAGACTGGAAAAATTTCATGATTTAACGTGAAGACAGTTTCTATAGAGTCCTTCGTCGCCAAGATGTTGTGACCATGTAATTGGTTAAGAAATAACAAAACAAAAGGTTGCAGATAAAAAAGAAGGAAATTACTGGAAAGTAAAAGAAACTCACCTGAAGCGAGCTGAATGTGTAATACTCCTCATGCCAATGACACTTCCACCGAGCTTCACTACGGCATATGGCTTCACTGAATTTGATGTGTTCCCTTAAACTGGGGTCATCAGGAGAGAATGTGCACCGTTTCGAGGCCTTCCTCTCAACGGTTTCAGTTGCACACCGGCCCCACTCACTGATGTGAGGCCCCATTATAACGATATACAAGTGTTGTAGATAAACTAGTTCAAATGTGTAACGGCGAAATTAAATTTACGAAAATTCCGAAAAATGGCAAACCTCGCGTCCTGAGAAGCAACGTGATTGTAGTGTAGTGTATTGAACAGTACAACAGAAGAGTATTACACGACTTGTGTATGGGTGTCGGTTGACCAGCGTTCAGTCTATATCACTGTTGATATTTAACAGCCCCCCACCACCAACGAGGGATATATGTGACGCAAGGCCGAGTTTAACGTGAGTCATCCGAGCCCGTGGGCTCGGTCAAAAAAGCCCGCATAAAGGGTTTCGGGCCTGTCTATCTCCCCGGACGAAACTCTGCCCTTCGGCACAGTCTCGTCCAGGTTCCTCTCTGCCTAAGGTAGATAGTTTGACAGTAATGATCAGTCTAGCACTCTTATATTTAACAGCACCCCCTATGATGGATGTATGTGATACAAGGCCGAGTTTATCGTGGGTTCTCCGAGCCCGTAGGCTCGGTCAAATATATTTCCTTAGAACCCACATAAACGGGTTCAGGACCTGTCTACTTCCCCGGACGAAACTTTGCCGTTCGACACAGCTTCCTCTGGGTTCCTCTCCGCTCAAGGCAGAGAGTTTGACAGTAATGAACAGTCTAGCACTGTTATATTTAACGCCACCCCCCTCACGTGGATCGTATGTGGCACAAGGCCGGTTTAGGCTCGGCCAAAAATATTCCCTTTGAACCCGTATAAACGGATCCAAGGCCTGTCTACCGCTCCGGACGAAACTTTGCCCTTCGGCAAAGCTTCGTCCGAGTTCCTCTCCGCCTCGGCGGAGAGTTTGACAGTAATTAACGGTCTAGCACTGTTCTCTCCGAGGCTTACTTGCCTAGTAATTTATAGTAAGTGGAAGACTGCACAATAGCCTCATTAGGGGGAAGACACCACAATAGGAAGGATATTATAATCATCCAGAATCTATACTTGCTGCAAACCGCCTGCATACGGATAGGAAATTAGGTCAGTAAATATACAAAAATAAAAAACGGCTGTAAGACAAGGAAACGTCTTCTCACTTGACCTGTTCAAACTATACAACTAGATAATTAGAACTCTACACGGACTAATGCTTGTTTGCCACAATCGTAACAGTATAACACATATGCAGATGAGACAATGTTGATAGCAGATTCAGAAAATTAAGTGAAAGAAATCAAGTAGAAAGAACTAACAATTAATTACAAGGGATAAAGAATGCATGTCTCTCAAAAGGAAATGCCCAAAATGCAAATTAAAAATCGGATATACCAAAAGCTAACCAATACAAAAATTTAAATATCTCTGAAGTGTTTTATCGGGGGGCAGAAAGTGCTACACCGAAATCTGCAGTATAGCGAAAGATGCCCTCCACAAGCTAAGCAAAGTATTAAGAAACCGACAAATTGGTTAAAAACAAAAGAAAATAGTACTGAAATATAACCTAATATCAATCCTTCAATATGGCAGCGAATGCTGGGCCATCTCCACACAAAGGAAGAATAAAGTTGAGATGATATACATGTGGCCATTCGGAAGGATGCAGAAAATTCTGGGGTCTATAATGAGCAAAGAGGCTTTGGAAAATTTTATTGTCACAGCACAGATTGAGACAGGGGGAAGAAACGCATAACCAACGTAGCGAGCTTGACTGAGTGGACGGCGGAACAGGTTTTTGGAAAAATGATAAAAAGACAGATGTTATTAAGATCAACAAAAGACAATAAATTGCGGAAAGCCATAATTATTAACGTTCTAGAGGGACGCGCTACAAAGAAGAAGAAAAGAAGAAGAAGAAGTGATGCCGACGTTATACTTCCATTCATTTTCCTACAGGACCTTGAGGAGTTCGTGTTGCTATGGGTCAAGAGGGTGGTTGCTAGAAGACCCTATGTCTGTGTTGTAACATATCTACGGACAGCAATGGTTATAAATACAGGAGTAAATACTGTCTGTTGGTCTGCAGTTGGAGATTCGTTGTGGAATTCACGTGATTAACTTCTAGCATGTGACAACTTCAATCTTATATGTGTTGTTCGTGTCCTAAGTATTATCATTCATTACCAACCATTGTGTGATTATTATTCAGTAAACTTCCCTAGATTACAACAGTCTGGCAATAGGACTCTGCACAATGCCACGTAAGCAGGAGAACCCTATCATGACTGTTAGACAATTTCTGCGACCACATCACTCCTTACATTTGGCAATCTAAGTCACCAGATTACAATCTCTTTGATTATTATGTATAGAGCACAGTTGGAGGCGAGACCAACAAAACTTCTTATAATACTAAAGATGAAGGCAAAGATTATGGCATCATTCACCAAATTAAACCAGGAGACAGTAAAGAAGTTTAGGAGATTCCAATGTCGTCTGGAGGCCGTAGTTGAAGTCAATGGCGATTTTATTGAGTAAATTTACTCTTTACTATTTCAAGATATTTTTGTGTAATTTTGGTAAATATATCCGTTAAAAATAGATATCTATTTTATTTTTCTTTTTGCGTAATTTAGACGACAATGTATCCATCGTACCCTGTATATGACTGTAAAAATTTTGAAAAAATTAAAAGAACACGGTTAAATTTATAATCTTCTGTTATTTAAAATATATAATACATAAATTAATCTGAAACTAAACTAACATAAATAATAATACTATAAAAATAATAACAACATTTACACACATTCCTTCATTTGGCATTAAATTATATCACTTAGCATCCTCCATAGGTTACCTTAACTTTCAGTTAGCCTGAAGTATATTTATGAGTGTTTTTCAATTTAAAAAATGATAAATTAACGACATTTTTCTGTTTATAAATACTTGTTTCAAAAATAAAATCCTTATATTTGCCTTGAGGCATCAGAGGACAAAAAGCTTTTACGCTTCTCTTTATTCTTATTGTCTTTTAACAGATATATACTTTTAGATATATCTGAATTGTTACGCGTCACGGTTAATATTTAATGGAATAAAATATAATTTCAATTTTACTTTTTAAAGAGTAACGTTGATAAACAAAAAAAAAAGAAAAGGCTTTAGAACTCAATCTGTTTTAATAACTTCGACAGCGGAAACAAATCATAACGAGAAAGTCAGATCCATTAAGAAAAGCATGTCAAAATACAATAGACAGATCACGTGGACAACGAGGAAGTTCGAAAGAAAACTGGAATAGAAAGAGTGCATATTTAAAATCAGACTAGTGAAATTCCCCGGACATATTATAAAGAAAGTGGTTATGGAAAATTTAACAATCACAAAACATACCAAAATAGAAAATGTTGTTAATACTGTTTATTATAAACAGGGCATTTACTTAAATATTTGTATCTATAAAAAGAACGCCTAAATAATATATATATATATATATATATATATATATATATATATATATATATATATATATAATAATTACATGAATCATTCATACAAAAAACAAATATAGAAGTTAATGATTTAAATCGCGAGAATACATCTTCGCAAACAATTTTAATAAAGTACACTAACCCCGAACCTGTATATGAATGATATGATCCCTGCTTATAAATTCTTATTACCGAGAAGTAAAAACCAAGAACAAATCTATTTCCATACCTGAGGATGTCTGTAGGAACAGACGAAAGCTTGTAAAAACTAAAAAAGACCTTATGCAACTGGAATTTATAAACAGGGATCATATCATTCATATACAGGTTCGGGGTTAGTGTAACTTATTGAAATTGTTTGCGAAGATGTATTCTCGGCATTTAAATCATTAACCTCTATATTTGTTTTTTGTATGAATTATTCATGTAATTATAAATTGAACTGCACCTATAATCGATATATATATATATATATATATATATATATATATATATATATATATATATACTGAAAGAAGGAAGGAACAAATATCAGGGATAAACAACAAATAACCAACCTAATATGTTCGCGGACAAAGAAGGATTGTAATGAGTTGTTGAAGCATACGTATGGACGATAATGTTCCCATTTACATAAATACAGTAGTAAATACTGTATGTTGGTCTGCGGTTGGAGATTCGTCTCCAGCTGTGCTGGTCAAACTCTTTGCCTCCGAGCAGAGATGATCCACAGACGAGGCTATATCGAAGGGCAGAGTCTCGTCTCGGGGAACACCTACCAAACCCCGTTTTATACGGAGTCTACGGGTTTTGTTTGGTCGAACCTACGGGCTCGGATACCCCATATTAAATTCGGCCTTGTGCCACATCTGATCGAGGGGAGCGGTTGGTAGATATCCTGCAGTTTGTGACACCATTTAGGGGCGCAAAAAGAGGGAAAAAGAAGGAAAGGAAAAAGAGAAAGAAAAGAACGAAAAAAGAGAGGCGAGAGTTAACTTAGGTGATAACGGGAGGCCATCCACGAGAAATAACATTTGAAAATGTTATTTTGATAATGGAAGACACTGGTGAGGGTTCTGTCGGCCATTGTCTTGGGGCTGGCTGGCAGGATCCAGCTTGATACATTGTTTTGTTTAGATAGATAAAAAATTAACTGTGTCTTTGTGGCAAGAAGATTGTCGGGAGTGGTGAAGTTCCCTGCGAGGAAATTTTAAAGATAAAGTCACCTGCGAGAAGAGACATTTGAAAATGTTATTTTGATAGTCGAAAACAATGCTGTCTGAAAACAATTTAATAGATCATCTGTTGACCACACACAAAGAGAGTCATCTCTAGGTTGGGTCTTTGTCGATGGGAGGTGTCATTGAGAGAAAACACATCTGGGCTGTGTTGGAATTTGAATATGACAGCGAAACAATATTTCGTTGGCGCCGAAGAATGAGTGTGTCTGGTTGACTAACCTCTTGGTGCTGGCGAAAATCTGATTGAAGAATTCCATATGCCGTGACGTTAGGATAAGAATTGAGATTATCACTCTACGGGTCGTATTGTCCTCTTGGCGGCCAGAGAAGAAGAGAGAAACAAAAGAAAGAAAAGGAAAAGAAAAAGATAATTTTTTTTTTCCTTTGAGCAAAATATATATTTTTTTAAGAAACAAGGCTAGTCTAGTCACGCCCACACTGTTGATCGACCATTGGTTGAACGCTAACCAGGCAGGCGGAGGTGATCATGTGACGCAAGGAGGCAGCCGCAGAGAGTTTAAGCATGAGGGATTACTACGAAGAAGTGGGGAGGACCGTCGACGCCCCTCTGGGGCATGGGGAGGTGTCCATATGAAAATAAGAGAAGGTGGGAGTAAGAGAAGACTTCCAAAAATGGAAATAATGAATTTTTCCTGATCGAAAACAAAAGAAGTGGTTTATGGATTTAGGCTTATCAAGGAACCTCAAACCCTGACGAGCCCAACCCCGGTTTTGAATCGGCGTCCATATAAGCAAAGTCGCAGCGAGCGAAAAGCAGTTCGGCAGTTTTGAGTTAGTTCTCAGTTGAGATCGAGTGAGTTCCAGTTGAGAGCTCTGAAGCCCCGCTACTAAGAAGCTGACCAAGATTCGCACAACTTCCGAACTCATCTTCTAACCAAGAACAATTTATTTTTTGAAGAACGACTTAGACCCACACCACCAAAATAAGCTTTGTGAATTTCGCCTGAAGACACACCAAGAACCAGTTTCTTAAAGGACAGACAGCTTAGATGTTAAGACTCGCCTAAAAACCACGTGTCACAATCCATATAGCGGGTCGGGAGATAGACGCAGTCCTATGTATCCAGCAACCAGATATAAAGTATTGTTATCCTTTTTTTGATACCATTTTCGACTTATTATTTTATCTCCTTTTGCCCGTACTTGTGCGATACCGCCCTCATTGGAACTCAAGCTTGCAGTACGGCCCCGACGCTGATTGATTTCGTCTGCCTAAGATCAATTCACATCGTGGGTAGGTAGACTGGAGATCAAAGTAGTTACTTCGGTAACCAGACATTGGAAGCGAGTTGGGAACGACGAGGCTGATATCGAATCTAACCAGATTCCCATCCGAATCACTTAAAGGTTAGATCATCACAATTGGCACCGCGACCAGGATAAGACCCGGTATCGGCTGACGTCACAATTTGACGTAACAGTTAGATGTCACAGTTGGAGATCCGTCTCCAGCTGTACTGGTCAAACTCTCTGCTTTCGAGCAGAGATGATCCCCAGACGAGGCTATTATCCTAGGGTAGAGTCTCGTCTCGGGGAATAGCTACCAGACCCCGTTTTATATGGAGTCTGTGGGGAATATTTGCTCGAGCCTAGGGGCTCGGATACCCCACATTAAATTCTTCCTCAAAGACCAAGGTTTATAAATAATTCCAGTATAACTGATCCAGTTTATGTGTGAGGGTCTTGAAGATTACTTTTTTTTGCAATAGTACATTAAGGCGAGATACGCCCCACATTTTGGAAAGCGTTTCTGACTCCTGCCTTTATGAAAAGTAGAACGTCTTTTCTAAATTTGGAGGGAGGGTACGCTATTTCCACATTTCAGCCTCATTATCAAGCAATGTTTTAATATTCGTTTACTGTTTTATCTTTTTTTTTTTTTACTTCCCCGTTATTGTTTATGTTTGGGTACAAACAATGTAATGCTCGGATGTATAGAGCTGCATGTTTTATTTTTGTGCGTACCATCTGCATAGTGTGACCAGGGGTGAAGACACTGAGATCCGTAGACGTATTTGATGGCCAAGGACACATTCCAAAAGCTGAGCAGAATATTGCGAGACAGCTGGATTTCTTTGGTGAAAGAGAATACTGAAATATTACGTGACATCTTTTTTTCTTTATGGCAGCTAATATTGGACGATTTCCTCAAGGATGAGGAAGAGACTCGAGGCGACGGAGATGCTGTTCTACAGAAGAATGCTAAGGATATCATGGACTGAGCGTGTGAGAAACGATGAGGTCTTAGGCTACAAACAAGGAGAAAGTTTATACTTAAGATCAGGAAGAGGCAGCTGAAGTTTCTGGGATACATAATGAGGAAGGAGGGCCTGGAGAACCTGATACTCACGGGTCGACTAGAGGGAAAGAGAGTCAATTGAAAGCAGGGCGTGATATAGCTGACCAGCTTGCGCAAGTGGATAACAGAATGTGGTCTGAGGGAGTAAGCAGAGGGAAGGAACTTGCTGAGAGCTGTAAGGGATAGAGGGAGGTGGAGAGTCATGATCGCTTACGCCCATAAAAACAAAAGGAAACTCTTCTGTTTTGTTTTTTTTTTTTTGTATTTTTTTTTTTTTTTTTGTTGCTGTTTTTTTTTTTTTGTTTCAATTGTAGGATGCAATGAACATTTTTTTTGTTTTTTCTCCGCATTTCAAAACAATGTCTTTGGCCTCATTAATTCGATTTCAAACTCTTCAGCGATATTGGGTTCTTAGACAATGTTCTTGTTTAATATTTTAGCTCCATAGTCAATTGTTTCTTAGTATCTCCCCAATTTGTTTCTGTTTATTTTTCCTAATATCAATCCTTTCATATCAATATTGACGTTCCACGGAAGGATCTTTTTCCCTTCAAGATATTCTTGGAATTTTATCATCTGCTTCGGTTAAGGATGATGAGACACAATTATATGTTTCTGGAATATTGTTATGGTCAAGATTTAGCGACATTAATTTGATTATTATATTTCATTATCAACGAATTTGAAATTTATTTTGTATTATCAACCTAGCTCAATTAGGTCTCATTTAAATACACATGGAAAACTACCAAAATGTATCCGGAACATACTCGTTGATAATACAAATATAATAGTATCATCCACATGTGAAATAAGGATAAAAATAATTGAAGAATTATTAATAAAAAAGAAAAGGCCAACATTCAATATAATCAGTTATGAACACTGTCAAAATGTGCTGACCGTCTTTGAAAAATAAAGCATTCCTATAACTCTAGATACATGCTCAAAACAATACATTTATTCAGTTGAAAGTAAAATAAAATTCATACCTGATCATACCTAAAAGTATAGTGGAAACACCCTTGGAAAATATTCGGACAATTCTCATATAATTTATGTCCGGAAAAGAAAAGCATTATACGAACACATGAGAAATTATTTAAAAAAAAAACTCAAACACCTTCAAATTAATTATTATGTTGGTGCAAAAATAATGACGTAATATTGTCGTTTTTTGACGTATTTTTAAGGTCAAAAAACGACATAATTACGTCATTATTTTTGCACCAACCTAATACCTTTAAGCGTTACTTTGCGGGTAAAGCACCTGTGACTTTAGTTCTTATTGTATATAGGTACAAGCATATATGTGTATATGTGCTCGAATGTATGTATGTATGTAAGAATGTGTAGAAGTGGCTGTATGTGCTTATCACTCATATATAATCTTCTGCATATGTATTTGATTATTTTTGTGATTATCATGCTTATACCTACAAAATGTATATTATTTATTATCTTTATATATTTTTAATATTATATATTTTGTTTTATTATTATTTGAAATTATTTATTTATTATTTTGTGCATATTTATTAATTTTATCTATATATTTTTGTTTTATTATTATTATTGTTAGTTATTGTATTGATCATTTTTATTATTATATTTTGTGTGATCTATAGCTATATTTTATATTTTCCTCATTTTTATTATTATTATTATCAGGTTGGTGCAAAAATAATGTCGTTTTCTCACATATGTTACTATGTGAGAAAACGACATTATTTTTGCGCCAATCTAATAGTAGCATTATATGATGATTATTATGTTATACAATGATAATATATATTGATTCAATTTAGTAAAATGTAGTCGATCTGATAAGATGAATATACCTGTATTGATCGAATTAAATTTATTAAAAACAATGGATTTTTAAGGTTTTTTTTTTTTTTTATGTATATATGCAGGGTGTCCATAAAGTTCGTGTGCACTTAAAAATTTATAATTTTATTTGTACTTCCGATAGAAATAATATGTAAAAAAATGTTATAAAGTTTAATGTACCTAGTCTTAAGTATAGTTATTGAATAATTCTTTGCCAAAAATTTGACACAATTTTTAGATAAGTAAAAAATATTTTCTTTTTTCCAGAATCAATTTGATCCAAGGCTTCAACGGCGGAAAAAAGTAAACTGTGTCGTTTGGTTGACTGAACTGAAATCTACTGAAAGTTTAGAATTAAATACAATAAAGAACCACCTTAATAGGAACACTATTGCTAAATGGAGGAAAAAAAAAACAGTTGGCAAATGTTTTCCGTGAACTGCAAAATCGTATTACCCTTTTCATTGCTAATGATGGAAGACATGTGGAAACTTAAATAAAATTTTAATAAACCCTAAAAAATATAGATTTACTTCTTTCTAATCCTTTTTACGAATTATTTCTATCCCAAATACAAATAAAGTTACAGTTTTTTAAAAGTGCACACGAACTTTATGGACACCCTGTATATATATATATATATATATATATATATATATATATGTGTGTGTGTGTGTGTGTGTGTGTGTGTGTGTGTGTGTGTGTGTGTGTGTGTGTGTGTGAATTTGCGTGTGTATGTCTTATCTCCTCTTGGAAAATAGTTTACTAGGATTGTTATACTATTTACAAAGGAATACTTTAGAATGCGTCTGTGTTTGTGCGTGAATTCATGACATGTGCACTCGTGACCAAAATCGATTAAGAAGATAAAAAAAATAAGCGGACAGCGTAAATTCTCGAAATATTGTCTAGAGGAACACTGGGTCGTGGCTTTTAGGATTAGTCGAACCATTAACGTCTGTTTGATGGTTCAAAAGACAGACTAGACATCGCGATTGGAATATGTCGAATTGGAAAAGAGAAAGAAAAGAAAATACATGTCAATTAACGGAACAGGGAAGAATCAGTAAAATGGATAGAGTATAAAGAGAGGAATCAAGATGAAGATAAAAAGAGAGAGAAAAGAGAGAGGGAGATCTATCACTGGAAGAAACGCTCGAAGAGAGAAAGAGAAATAAAGAAAATAAGTAAGAAATGAATATTAGAGTCTTTCAGAAGGAAGAAAGAATGGAAGGAAGATGCCAAGAAAGAAGGAGAGAAAGGAAAGAAAGAAGGAGAGAAAGAAATAGAGAGAGAAGGCAAGAAAAAAAAGGAAGAATTAAAGCAAGAAAGAAGGAAATAAAAAAGTAGAGAAAGAAGGAAAGAACGAAGGAGAGAAAGAAAAGAAAGGAGGAGAGAAAGAAGGCAAGAAAGAAGGCAAGAGAGAAGGCAAGAGAGAAGGAAAGAAAGAAGGATAGAAAGAAGGAGAGAAAAAGGTAAGAAAGAAGGAGGGAAAGAAGGAGAGAAAAAGTTAAGAAAAAAGGAAGAATGAAGACAAGAAAGGAGAGAAAGGAGAGAAAGGAGAGAAAGAAGGCAAGAAAGAAGGAGAGAAAGAAAAAAAAGAAGGAGAGAAAAGAGGATAGAAAGAAGGCAAGAAAGAAGGAAAGAAAGAAGGAGAGAAAGAAGGCAAGAAAGAAGGAGAGAAAAGAAAGAAAAAAGGAAAGAAAGAAGGCAAAAAGAAGAAAAGAAAGAAGGAAAAAAGAAAGCGAAGAAAAGGCAAGAGAGAAATAAATAAATAAGGAAAGAAATAAGGAAAGAAAGAATGAAAGAAAGAAGGCAAGAAAGAGAGAAATAAAAAAAGGGGGGTCTGGAAAGAAAGAACCAAAGAGAGATGTTAAGGAAATACACTGAAAAAGAAGAAGAAGAAGAAGAAGGAGAAAAAAAAAACGAAAATCCAGACAGAAATAAAGAAGGAAAATACGACGGATAGAAATAAATGAAAGAAAAAGATATTTGCGGATTTTGTGCGATTTCAGGAATTGGGCTAAGCCGAGAAATTTTCAGCACACCTTCGTAGCCATAATGTAATTGATATTTCCAGAAACTGATAGATATAATCAGCGTGAAGTAGATAAATATGACGAGATCTGGATGGACAGCCAGAGTGCAAGAATGTCCAGAGAATTATCGATCGATGTGCAAGACTAGAAAGACAGACATGTGACAAGCATTAGGTTAGCCGATCAATCAAAGAAGTGGATAGATTGGCAGATAGCTGGAAAGAGACCGAGAAAGGAGGAAAGAAGGAAATAGATAGATAGATAGATAGATAGATAGATAGATAGATAGCAATAGACTGTGATAGATAAATAGATAGATAGATAGATAGATAGATAGATACGGATTTAGATAGATAGATAGATAGATAGATAGATAGATAGATAGATAGATAGAAATATCAATAGATTTACATCGAAAGAAACAAAGAAACATTAATTTATAGCTGTCTACCTATTGAGATAGATAGATAGATAGATAGATAGATAGATAGATAGATAGATAGATAGCAATAGACTGTGATAGATAGATAGACAGATAGATAGATAGATAGATAGATAGATAGATAGATAGATAGATAGATAGATAGATACGGATTTAGATAGATAGATAGATAGATAGATAGATAGATAGATAGATAGAAATATCAATAGATTTGCATCGAAAGAAACAAAGAAACATTTGTTAATATATAGCTGTCTACCTATTGATATAGATAGATAGATAGATAGATAGATAGATAGCAATAGACTGTGATAGATAGATAGATAGATAGATAGATAGATAGATAGATAGATAGATAGATAGATAGATAGATAAAATAGAGAAGAAAATATAAAGCCGAAAATTAAGATAGTTATCAATCTGAAGAATGTCGGTGTAAATGAATAACGAACTCTTCAAAATGGAGGAAAGGAACACATTCTTGTTCCGTTTTTATGCGCATCTTTCTTTCGTTTTTGCTAACCAGAATGATCTTTTTTTTCGAATTTGTCAAACTATTTTTTGATAACTATCTCCATATCATTATATCGTTATTCTTCTTCATTGTAACTCATTTTTCTAGACTTACGGCCAATTCATGTTGCAACACTTGTTCTCGTACGATTGAGGAAGCCTAGTCAGTACCTAGAATGGTGACCGCTTGGCAATCCCACATGATATAACTTTGAACGTGCGAGTGGTGTAATGGATAACGGCTCGAAACTGAAAAATCGGAGAGCCGGGTTCTAATTCCAGTTGGGTTTGTCATATTCCCTTCCGCGCAAATAACCTTGGGAAATGCATGAAACCATCTTTTCTTCCCCCCACTATGTAGTACGTTTATCAGTAAGCCATTATTATCTACATTAAACATGTACAATCTAGAAATATTTTCCATCGTTAAATAACCTGGAAAATGCTGATAAGTCGTAGAAATCAAATCTGAGATTTTATTCTCCTTTCTTCTTTTTTGATACACTCACCTTTTGATTGCTCTTCTTCATACCTATCTGCATTAATTTCGATGGCGGTGAAGAATTCTTTCACGCTATAGACGCTTTCTGTTTTCGTTCATTTTTTTTCTATCTTCTCCTACACCTTTCACAATGACCTCACATTAATAATTTTGTTATTTATTTAATCATTACAATATTCCATTTTTCATTCTTGGCTAGGTATGAGGTATTATGTACACTATTTACATCATCTTTATCGCCATATTTATTACAACGTTTCGGCTGAACCCTTTATTTCGCTGTAGACTGTTCTAGTTTCACGTGCCATGTTTAATGGATGTCAGTTATCAGTTATCTTATCTCCCCTCTCCACTACATTGAACTCACACTCTTTGGGTCCTGTCACTGGATCTAACGAACGCTTTTATCCACTGTGCCATGTGTCCTTGAGGACATTTGTGTATGAATTTCTGTGTATTATAAACCTAATATCGTCAGCAACCAGAGAAAAGCAATGATAATAGCAAAAATTGCAATATGAACACTGGGAAAAACAGTTGCTAAAAACATTACCCAGAGAAAACCAGAAATACCCAGAGATTCATACACAGATGTTTTCACTGACACAAGACACAGTGGACAAAGGCTTTGGTTAAGGCAGTGGAGAACTTGGAGAGGGGAATTAACAGGAGATAACTGACATCCATTAAACATGGCACGTGGAACTAGAACAGTCTACCTCAGTGAGCGAAATAAAGGACTCAGTTCGACATTCCAACCACCTGAAGAAGGCCGGAGAGCACAATGGTCGAAACGCTGTAATAAATATAGCGACAATGATGAGGACAATAGTCCGAATAATGTAAATAGTGTTCTTGTGGTTGGTTTCCTCGCTTACTGTTTCTTCTATATCTTCCCTGCCTTCAATGCTATTCTCATTCCTAGAGAAAATACCTTCATTCCTATGACTTTCAAAATATTTTTGGCACTATTGTCATTATTTGATCACATTAATTTCACCTGTTTGCTAATGATCACAATCCTGTCAACGATATTGTCTTAGCACACTCTTGCTTTTTTTCTGAGAAACTTGTTTTTATGTGTCCCTTTCTGATTAGTTCAAACGTCAATGTTCTCAATTTTCGAATCCATCTAAACTACTGTGTTTAATTATAACAATTTAAATGAAATCAAATATCAATTATAATAAGAAAAAAACGTATACTTTATATTTTTAAAAGTTTCTTATTTATTATAAATTTTTACCTAAAACTCATTATTGCTTGCGTTCCGAAAACGGGAGGGTTGTCATTACTTGGTTAATTTGACTCTATCTACTCCGTTAAAAGTTGAGATAAGATCACAGCTTGGATAACAGAATATGGCAAGGCATATCAAAGAATATTTAAGTCCCCAAAGCTGGATTCGAATGGGTTATACTCTTACAGAAAGAATGATGATTAACACAGTGCAAATTATTAGTTTGGTGAAAAAATAATGTCGTTTTATCACATATGTTACTATGTGAGAAAACGACATTATGTTTGCACCAACCTAATATTACTAGGTTGGTGTTAAAAATAATGACATAATAATGTCGTTTTTTGACGTATTTTTTAACGTCAAAAAACGACATTATTGCGTCATTATTTTTGCACCAAACTAATATTTAAAATTATTTAAATTATTTCATTTGTAATTGCTTTTTTCTTCCTTGGTAATCGTGTTCCATTTTTTCTCTTTTTATTCTAATTTAATTGTTTTTCCTCCGTATTTCCTTCTTTCAAATTATGTTTCTCTTTTTTTTTTTACGTCTTTCTTCTTGTCTTTGAATATTTGTTTTACCTTTCTTTCTCTTTTCTTTTCCTTCTTTTTATTTTTCTCCTTTCTTTTTTCCTCTCTTTCTTCTCTTTTATTTTTTTCTTCTATTTTTAATTTCTTTTTATGTTTCTTATTTTCTTTTTCTTTTAATTTGATCTTCCCTTTAATTTATTTCATTTCTTTTTTTTAATATTTTGTTGCTTCTTCTTCCGTTGATTTGTTTTCTATCTATTAGGTTGGTGCAAAAATAATTTCGTTTTCTAACATATGTTACTATGTGGGAAAACGAAATTATTTTTGCACCAACCTAATATTTACTTTACATTTTCCATATATTTTTTTTTCTTTTCTTTCTCTTCATTTTCTTTTCTGATGGTTCTCTTTCTAGATTTCGCCCTCTTTCTTTTCATTTGCCTTCCTGGGTATGACGATAAACTACATCCGCTCCCTGGGTAAGACAATAAACTACATCCGCACCCTGGGTAAGACGATAAACTACATCCGCGCCCTGGGTATGATGATAAACAACATCTGCGCCTTGGGTAAGACGATAATCTACATCCGCACCATGGGTTAGACGATAAACTACATCCGCGCCCTGGGTATGACGATAAACTACATCCGTGCCCTGGGTATGATGATAAACTACATCCGCGCCCTGGGTATGACGATAAACTACGTCCAACAGCAAGGCCTCATATTTGGAGGTTTTGAGGAGCGTGGAACCACCACTTAATAGAGGTGTTTCCAGGTCCACTAAGACCCGCCGTGGTAGCACTTGTTAGGGTCCTAGCTATGGGTAAATATTTAACCCCCAAACTGGGATCAAAACACTACAAAAGTGTAAAAACAGGTTTTAATAGAGAAATTCTTTGTAAAAAACTTATTACAAGCCATAAATTATGAAAAAAATAATTAATACTAGCATTAAATTTTTGGAAAAGAAGAAAGTTATTTCAAGCAATACATTATTACCAGCATAATATTTATTTTATTTTATTTTTTTAATATTACTAGCATTAAATTTAAAAAAATATTACCAGTTATACATTTTTGAAGCAGAAGTATTACCAGAAATAGAATTTTCAAGAAAAAAAAAAATTACCAGAACTAGATATTTGAAGGAAAAAAATATTACCAGCAATAGATTTTTGAAAAAAAAAACATTACCAGCAATAAAGATTTTGTCGGTATTAAATAACCCATTGAGGTTGATATACCGTAAAACAAAACAGACCAAACCAATCTAAACCAAAGAATACATATTCTATTCATACGAATCTATCCTAAAAATATTGTCGGCATTAAATAACCCATTGAGGTTGATATACCGTAAAACAAAATAAACCAAACCAATCTAATCTTTTCATTTCTTGTTTGCATTCTTTCCTTCTTCGTTCCTTCATTCTTTCTTTCATTTCTTTTCTTCTTTTGTTTTTTTTTTCTTTTTCCTTGGATTTTTCGCTTTCTTTTTCGCTGTATTTATTTATCTATTATTATTCCTTCCTTCCTTCCTTGCTTGCTTCCTTGCTTGCTTCCTTCCTTCCTTCCTTCCTTGCTTCCTTCCTTCCTTTCCTCCGGCCTTCCTTCCTTCCTTCCTTCCGGCCTTCCTTGCTTCCTTCCTTGCTTCCTTCCTTCCTTTCTTCCGGCCTTCCTTCCTTGCTTCCTTGCTTCCTCCCTTGCTTCTTTCCTTCCTTCCTTCCTTGCTTCCTTCCTTCCTTTCTTCCGGCCTTCCTTCCTTCCTTCCTTCCGACCTTCCTTGCTTCCTTCCTTCCTTTCTTCCGGCCTTCCTTCCTTGCTTCCTTGCTTCCTCCCTTCCTTCTTTCCTTCCTTGCTTCCTTCCTTCCTTCCTTGCTTCCTTCCTTCCTTGCTTGCTTCCTTCCTTGCTTCCTTCCTTCCTTGTTTCCTTGCTTCCTTCCTTCATTCCTTCATTCCTTGCTTCCTTCTTTCTTTCCTTGCTTTCTTCCTTCCTTCCTTCCTTCCTTGCTTCCTTCCTTCCTTGCTTCCTTCCTTGTTTCCTTGCTTCCTTGCTGCCTTCCTTCTTCCTTGCTTCCTTCCTTCCTTCCTTGATTCCTTACTTCCTTCCTTCCTTGCTTCCTTCCCTCATTCCTTCCATCCTTTCTTCCTTCCTTCCTTCTTATCATACATTCTTTCTTTCTGTTTCTTTTTTATTTCCATTTCGTTTTCTCATGTTCTTTTATTTTCCTTTTTTTTATTGTCTTTTTCCTTTCATTATTTTATCGATTTCTCTTACTATTTCTTTCTTTAATTATTTGCATCTTTTTTCCTATTTCTGTTGACTTTACATTTCTTTTCCTTTCCTTTTTTTCACTTTTTACTTCCCATCCTTGCGTTCTTTTCTCTTTCATCTTTGCTTGTTTGTTTGTGGGTCTTTCTTTTTTCTTTTCTTTCTTTCTATTTCTTTTTATTTTCCTTTGATCATCTCTCGATTTTCTCACTTTTTTCCTTGTCTTTTTTGTTTTGCTTTCCTTTTTCGATTCATTTGTTTTTTGTTTGTTTTTTTCCTTCTTTATCTATTTTCCTCCTCCTTTCATTTTTCTTTCTCCAACGCGATAATTATCTCTAATATTCAGATTTTCTTCAATTTTCCGTAAATATTTCTATTTATTATTTTTTCAATTTTTGTCTATGTTTTCTTTTTAACCTTTGCTTCCTTCTGTTTACTAAATTGCATTTCCTTACAAAACAAATCCATTTTTCTTTCTCAAAGGGATGCGAATGAACTTCAATGAAATCTATTCAAATATTTTCAACCAATCAAGCACTTCCTCTATCCCGACTTTTCTCTCATTGTCGCTTCAGGATACATTTCTTTCAATTCTTCGCCTTTTGTGTCATTTCTTTCCAATCTCCATTCACTTTTTTAATTTCCTATTAACCTTTATACCTTTTGCACCTTCGAGCATAAAGAGAACTTCGCGTGTCGGACATTTTTCTTTCTTTCTTTCTTTTTTACCTTCTATTAAAAAAAATGCAACTCTTGCTCCAAGTCTCATTTGAAAGGTCGTTAATCTCGGCGTGAATCGACTACGTTTATTATCCCTGATCATCTATTTTAGACAAGAAAGTAGACTTCTTCCTTAGCGACCATTTCTTGAACCGTAGAAACTTACATATCTCTCACCATAGGCCTCTTGCAAGAATAAAACACACAGAAAAAGTTCACACGGTATTGTGACCTTAGATTGATTCTATTTTTGAAATTAAACTGATTGGCTGGCGGCGTAGCAGTTAAGCAATAAATGACTAAGTTTGATATTGAACAACTAGGGTTTTAGAACCAAAGATGATAAAAATATACATTAGAATAGAATAGATCAGTTTTCTGGTGATCATCTGTTCAGGCAATGGGAAAAACAATGAACGCTATTTAATTGGTTTACTGGATAGAAAAATTAAGTAAAAATATATGAAATAAGCAGAGAGAGAAAAAATAACAATAAGTGCCATGCTGCTTATGTTGTTTTGCATCCCAGACCAGACACCACGTTCGATCTCAGGCTTCAGCTTCTTCCAGTCAACAGCTAAAGGCTTCAAAATATCTCTTTGGCCAGATCATTACCCTCGAAATAAGACCATGCGGCAATTGTAGCAGTAGGTAAATTTTATTCTGATTGTAATCTTCTTCTGTAGACTAGTAAGGCAGAGATGAGATGAAGCTGGGGTGAGGGAGCGTACGGTCTAATCGTGGGCTCTCCTTTTCGCGTTGCGGCAAGCGGGCCTGTTTCATGTTGCTAGTTATCACTGTTGTATAGGGGGGAAACGTTCTTTTTCATCTTGAATATAAAAAATATCATCAAGCCCATGGTGTTTGGCTTCAGAGATTGATCTCATTTGTCAGGATCGTTTGGCATGGTTCTTGTAAGGTCCACTTTATTTAATCATCCAGACAATAACTCTAGAAACAATTTCTGAAACATATTTTAGATTTTTTTTTTCGTTTAACAAGATATTGGAAGACAATGATATCGCTACATTTACAGCAAATAAATTACTTAATATTTTTGATTAAATGACAGTACAGACAAACCGTTCTATTTTGTTGCAAATCCATCTCAAGTGTCGAGAAAAAGTAAAAGCCGACCCAAAATTTGCCACCAAGTAGACAACAATGAAAAAAAAAAGCGAGTAACATTTATATTAAAAAAAAAGTGAATAAATAAATAAATAAATAAGTCCCCGGCAACACTGGATCATATTTTTTTCTATTTCTTTAATAATTTAAAAATTAATTTCCAAAACGGAATAACTATGCGGGTTCAAACGTGTTGTATCTTGAGTTTTTCCAGAAATCTTTTTCCATGTTCCGAATTGTGTTGAAAGCAAAAGACGCTTGAACAATTGATTTGTTATTCTTTGATATATTCACTACTTTTGACAGTACAGACAAACCTCTCATCTCCCGTCGCATGCAACGGACATCGACTTAAGGCAAAATAAAAAAAAAAGAATCTGCTTCCAAACCGGAAGTGAATTATTTCAAAATTTGCGTTGTATTAGGTTGGTGCAAAAATAATTACGTATTAATGTCGTTTTTTGACGTTAAAAAATACGTCAAAAAACGACATTATTACGTCATTATATTTGCAACACCCTAATAAATTTGGAAATAAAAATGGGGATAAAATCCGAATAATGTAAATAATGTAACTAGCAAATAGGTTACCTAACATTTAAATGGAGAGAAAAACAAAGAAAAAGATTGATAATAAATTGTCAAATTTACTTAGAAGCACACAAAAAAAAGACTTGAAAAGGATATAAACGAGGAAGAAAACGGCGTGTTCACAGGAGATTTCAAATGACGATAAAGAACAGTAGGAGGCACGTGTTAATGACCTTGGAAAGGTATGAAACCTCTTCTTCTCCCCCACCAGCTATGGGTAAATAGCAGGACAGTTGACCTCGGATTGCAACTGGTCTACGGCAGAAAGATATGTCAAATTACTGTATCAAAAAAATCTACCTCTTCAGCCATGTATCGAAAAATACATGATTGCTAAAGAGTGTATCACAAATGCAACATAACTGACTGATAAAGAACAGTAAGATAAAAAATGAGATCGCTAAGCAATCAAACATACAGTAAAACTTCAATGTGGTCAGAAGACGAATCACGACTTTTGACATTAAAGCAGGCAGACAGAAAATGTTTGTCGTTTGGGAAAGCTCATCTTTGCAATTATGAATTAGTAGTTGCTTTTGGTTTATGCTACTTCGTATATTGGGGGAGAATTCACTAGTAGTAAGCGAAGATAGATAGATAGATAGATAGATAGATAGATAGATAGATAGATGAGAACATAAATGAGATAGATATAAGCATAACTGAGATAGATAGATAGATAGATAGATAGATAGATAGATAGATAGATAGATGAGAACATATATGAGATAGATATAAGCATAACTGAGATAGATAGATAGATATATAGATAGATAGATAAATAGATAGATAGATAGATAGATGAGAACATAAATGAGATAGATATAAGCATAATTGAGATAGATAGATAGATAGATAGATAGATAGATAGATATAAACATAACTGAGATAGATATTAACATAAATGAGATAGATAGATAGATAGATAGATAGATAGATAGATAGATAGATAGATAGATAGATAGATATGACAAACTCTAGACGAACTGGAAATATCCTTGCCCCGGGGCGTGGAATGCGAATTGTCTACATTTGTAGCATAAATAATGGATTCAGTTCATAATTCCCTGTAAGTTACCCAGGCAATATTCACGCGAGGAAGGCAAACTGCCGAAACCTTGTGCTATCAACAAGAAAAGTGAGGACGACAGAGTAAATAATTATTTCAAAATGTTTTTTAAAAAATGAATCAGTCGTACTCAAATATCGATGACGTATGCAGCTTCAAACTTGACATTTACAAATAAAAATACAAAAGATATTTCTCCAAGAGTGCAATGTGAATTCTAAGGCTGAATTTATATTATGAACAAGAAATTCATATTACTAAAATGATAAAAATCATTTTTAGATTCAGTCAAACGTGTAAAGAGTGATAATGTACAAAAGAGAGGAATAAGGATTGATAATGTCCAAATATATTCCTCAACTCCAATTAAAAATACCCTATTTTTAAGAGAGGACCAGTAAATTTAAGAAGTACCTCTATGGCAATTCGCAGATCATAAAGATGGATTGCTTTCTGAGATAGGGTTATGCTTGCTTCCTTTTTGGTATTGTATTAAGAAAACTGCTGAATATAAGAGATGGATGAAAAAAAAAAGAATCTTGGCTGTGCAAGATTCCAAAATAAATTCTAATGTTTGGACGTTTGATCAAATTTTACAGAGTTGGTCAGGCCGAGAACTTTTCAAAATGGGAAGATTTCACAAATTGAAACCATACAGCATCGAATTTGGAATTAACGAAGTCAAAGCTAAATGACGCAAAAAAATAGTAAAGATAATGAAGACAGAGAGAAGAAAAAAAAAAGAAAAAGAAATGGCAGAGAAGAACTTTTAAATACTTCGAGATGAAAGAAAGCCAGAGAAAGGATCGGGTCAGCGAGTGCGTTTCCCGTTCTCAAAGCAACGAATTAATTGTCGCTACAACGCGCCGCTTTGATGCGAAGAAGCTGACTTAGTTCGATACCCAGCCCACGAGTTGGCATACAGTGCACACCAGACATGCTTTTCTTTCCCTGACTCCAAATTATCTGCATTGCGCACGTTTTTATTGTAGCATCTGTGGTCAGCCAAACTTGATTTCTAGCTGATTAAATCTCGCCTGCTATGAACTAATGGGACCTGCTTTGCATAATGGGATCTATTCAGTGCCAGATCAGGGCATTTATCGTTTTTCTGATAGTACATATCGCGTATGCTGTGGCAATAATTACACACACAAATTGACACCCATATACACACTTGCTCTCCCATATATATATATATATATATATATATATATATATATATATATATATATATATATATATATATATATATATATATATGTTCTGTTTATACAGTCCTCTGTGGCTGAACGGTCCCAGCACGTCAGGCTAAATAATGGGGTTCGATTCCAGTCAGTAACGTATATTTTCTACCGGATTTTCTCCAATATTCAGGCCGGTGAATGCAATTACTACTGTTTAATGTAAACAAAAAAAACAAAAAAAAAAAAACAACGGAGCATTTATGCAAATAAATGTATCCATAAAAAAACGTACAAACATAAAATGTATATTAAAATATTTCTCGGATTATATATATATATATATATATATATATATATATATATATATATATATATATATATATATATATATATATATATATATATATATATATATATATATATATATATATATATATATATATATATATATATATATAATTTTAGTGGTCAATACATAGATATATATATATATATATATATTCCAAGAGGATAGAAGTAAATTCAGGTAGAGGCTAATATCCAGGACAGACAAATATAATATAAAAGGCTCAAACACTAATATTCCATGGTTATAATTTATTACACTGGAATCGTAATCATAATCCAAAAGTCTGATAAATTGGGTCGTGATTACGATTCCAATGCAATATATTATAACCATGGAATATTACTGTTTTAGCCTTTGATATATATATATATACATATATATATATATATATATATATATATATATATATATATATATATATATATATATATATACATAGCATAATGAGAAACACGTATACTTTCTTAATATGCATATAGAGAAAAATTTGTAAATTAAAAAAATAATGTTCTTTTATGAAAGTATTTATTTATTTGTATATATATTTGATATTTCAGATTGACCTCAATCTTTCTTCAGAAATAACTGAAATAACTACTTGTAAACAAACAGTTGTTTCTGAAGAAAGATTGAGGCCAATCTGAAATATTAAATATATATACAAATAAATAAATACTTTCATAAAAGAACATTATTTTTTTAATTTGCAACTTTTTCTATATATATATATATATATATATATATATATATATATATATATATATATATATATAACTTTGGTAGCAATCTCTCTCCAATACAGATTTCATTAAAAATGACTGACAAGACATTTCTGTTAAACTTTTGGGACATTCCTGTCCGCACAAGAGCGGAATATCCAAAGGACTTTTTTCCCCCTTTGACAAACCACCGTTCACTACTCAGAAATGTTTATTGTTTCAAAATGCGATGATTAGAATTGGAATAAAATCTAAGCCCTTTTCATACATCCGAATCTTTATTTACAGTATTTTTTCATTATATTTTTGGGGTCTGTTAGCGAAACATCGACAAATTACCAAATTCTAGGTAGGTGCAAAAAATAATATCGTTTTCTCACAAAGTCTAACTTCAAAAAACCGACATTATTTTTGCACCAACCTAATAATTTTAACTTTATAAAATTGTAAATAGTAAGGGTTTTCTTATTGTTGGTTCCCATATTTTTATTATTTAGTAAATGTTTATGAAATGATGAATTAAAAATAGTTTTCAAATTTATTTATTTTTTTACGAATTGGTAAATGATAAGTAACTCTGAATTCAAAACCGTCCTGGAGAGGGTTGGGCTCCATCAGGCTACCCAATAAGCAACACTTCTACTGTGGCTGCAGTACACATGCTACCCCTACGACCCTACGGGTCACCGGATAAAAAAATGATAAATATTGCATTGCATTATCTTTAATCGTATTACTTTTTAAACTGTTTTAAATATGAAGTCATTCTTGTAAATAAACTAATAAATAAATACTGTCTCATATTTTGTTTTAAATTCTCAAGAACGAAAAAAAGGTATACATTTACTTCCATTATATGTCTTGCATTACAGTTCTAATGATTCATGGCTTTTAAAAACTATAAAACGAGGAGTTACGATAGTTAAAATAATAGCGGAGTCAAGGTAACGTTATTTTGGCACTCTGGAATTAGACAAAATCAGTTACATAAACACAAAAAACGAAATCCTTGAAAAAAAAACAATATAAAGTTTGCTAAATTCACTGATTATGTAAAACAGCTAATTTGTAATAAAAATTGGATTGACAGAAGTTGTCGATATTATTCAAGTAAACGTGTTTGAAAAGATGCTTGTTGCTGGAAGCTTATAGACCCCCCCCCGTACCTGTAACGGCATTCACCCGAGGTCGGTTGAGCCGGCTCCAGTAATTGGAGTTTCATCGGAATTTGCAACCCCAATATAGTACATGAGATTTGATTATAGTGATGAAGGTTTCGTGCAGAACCAACCACACTTTTTGAAGGGACGAATGCAGAGGCCTGGTGCACTACGTGCCACTAGGTCTCCAAACGACCCTCTGCATGGTTTTGAATTCAGAGTTGTCTTTCTCCTAGACCAGTTGCCATCCAAGGCTATAGAACCCAGTCTGCCCTGCTATTTACCCATAGCTGGAGGGAGAAGAAAGGATTCACACCTTTCCCAAAGGTCTTAGCACGTAATGGATTCGACTGGAATTCGAACTCGGCTCTCCGATTCCTCAATCCAAGCCGCCCTCCATTACTCCACCGTGCCTCCGCAGGAAGCTTATAGAGGAGAGTGACATCAGAAAACAACGGATAAACTACCTAACGAGATTCGGATGTTAGAAAAGATGTTAGGAAAAATAACAAAAATGCAAAATTTACTAAGCGCTACAAAGGAAAGGAAATTGTGGAGAGCCATGATCTGAAGGGATCCGGCACTTAGAAGAACAACAAACGTCTAACCGTCAATACTACAAGTGAGTCTTATTTCGTTTTATTTACTAATAGATCACCCAATACAAGCCTCAAGGGCCACTCCAAGTAGAGGATTACTGAATAATTGTTGCAAGAGAAGGGTAAGTAAGGAGTGTTTTTGTTTTTTTCTAAATAAATCACCCCAAGCAAGGCGGGAGTGCCACTAGCAAACAAGGATTTACAGAGAGTGAGAGTTAGATTAAGGAAGAGTGTTTGGGAAAAGGATAAAGGCAAGGATAGGGATCAGGGCCAAGGTATCAGAAGATGTCGATTGACATTACATTTGAAGATTTGAAGATTATAGCTATCAGGGAAGTAAGTAAGAGGAATGGAGAAGTGCGAGACAAGAAGCTGTTGGAATAAAAGAGATGGCTACATTAGGCCTTTTCGACAGTGGAAGGGTGGGACCGACATGCCAGCCAAGTAGCACGTATAAATTCATGCTGTTTGGGAACCAGTAAAATTAGCTAGTCAGAACAGTTACCATGAAAATACTTGTAGAAAAGATAGAGGGGAGCCACAGCACGTCTGTTAGAAAGTAACTGTAGACGAGATGCCAGATCAGGAACTATCATATTGCATATTCTGGATTTGGTCGAGGACCTCGAGATGAACAGCTGGAGCGCCAGACCATATATAACAGCAGTATTCCATGCAAGTGGATAAAGGCGTTAGTGCTATTAGTGGATTTTAACTAAGGCCTTTACCCACAGCGCCATTTTTCCTTGAAGCGATCTTCGCTTGAATTTCTGGGTTTTATCAACCTAATGTCTTCAGCAACCATTTTTTCCAACCAGCTGAAGAAGACCAGAGCGTACAACGGCCGAAACGTTGTAATAAATATGGCGACAAAGATGAGGACAATAGTACGAATAATGTAAATAGTGTACATAATACCTCATCTCAGAAATATAGACAGATACTAGGGAAGATCACAATTACATAACAAAGTATGTAAATATTTACTAAGTATAAACTGGATCTCGTACGCGGTCACAGTAATGAGGCATCCTGAGAAGGTGTAGCTCATTACACGAGTGAGATAGTGCGCGCAACGAACTTGTCGTGTTATGTTATGCCTTGGGACAAAGGTAGATGAGAAAGCTGGGGTTTGGTGGGATAAGTTATGTTCCATCACGTCTTTAATTAGGAAAGCTGAATGAACTTATAGTTAGAATATTGGTCACGAAACCTCGGTACACCTACCGATTTCAGCAAAGCTCCGAAGTAAATATTCAGCCAATTATTTCTTGGGCGCATGAAACTCTGGCACTAATCTATTTTCACGGTGTTAACCGATAAATAAACTTGAAATCAACGGATTGCATAATCGGCACGGCAACCAATAAACTATATATATATATATATAATATTATATATATATATATATATATATATATATATATATATATATATATATATATATATATATAATGAAGAGAAAGAAAAGTTATATAATCCGTTGTTCTTATTGATATCTTTATTTTTACAAAACAGTGCTCAATGTAAATTTACAGAGCATAAATATTATAAATTAACTGATATGGTTTCCTCGCTACACAGGAATTACCATGTTTCAAAAAACGATGCTAAAAACATTCAAATTTAATTATATGATTAAATCAAAAGCATTAGTTCTGTTTCATCTTCAAGCGAATTTTGGAATAACTTATTTTTAAATAAAAAATAACTTATTTTTTAATAAAAATAAGTTATTGCAAAATTGCTTAAAGATGAAACCGAAGCAAAGATTTCAATTTAATCATATAATTAAATCTGAATGTTTTTATGTTCAATTTTTGAAACATGGTAATTGCTGTGTAGCGAAGAAACCATATTTAAAATCAGTTTATATATATATATATATATATATATATATATATATATATATATATATATATATATATATATATATTAGTTTTAATGTATGGTATATTTACGGATAAAAGTTTTCAAATCAACATGAGAAAACTAACAAGCATTATGCCAACTAGACATACATCCCCCGCACACACATATACACACACATGCACACACATACATACGAATATAAATTATTATCTTAATACCACATAGACAAATTAATATTCGGGTTAGATCAAGTGTCAGTATAAAGTGTAAGGCTGGACACTGAGGTCAACATGACGATGTTTCACGTTTAACCGCAATCTTCAGGCCATGTGTTTTGAGTGGTAACTCGACTGTTTATATATGCTAATCTTTGAGGCATTGGGGATAGCAAGGCCATGCCTTTTTTATTGCATTATTAATTTGTTTCAGTATGCGAGTCAATTAATATATTTGTTATATGGTAGTCATTGGAACCACATAAGTAGAATGGAGGATAGCATAGAGACAATAATAAAAACAGAAACCAAAAATTTATAAGATAGAAACACTAGAGGGAAACCGATGGAAGGGGAAAGGTAACAGGAACTAAGATAAAAAAACAGGCTCCTTCGCAAATATAGCACCCCTTTTGCCTTTTCTATGAATATTTAGATGGTAGTTGTTCTGATGAACTTTCCTCTATGTTACGTAGACTTTATGAATTTAAGCGCATTACTGGATTGGCAGCTAGGTCTCATAATTTTTACAGTTAAATTTTCTAGATGTAACTGCGAGTTCTATACATCTACTTTTCTTGCAATTAACGCGTGTGGAAATCTCTTCTGGATTCTGACTTTCCAGACAACTTAGATATTATTTTTTTTTATTGTTCTCGCTCGTTAGTAACGTTTCTCCTTTTCTAATATTCTTTCACTCTATGTACTCCTGCATCTTAGTGCTTTTATTGAGTTAAATGGGGTGTACCTTACTCTTTTTGAGTAATTTCAATTTTACTTATCATCTCTAAGTTGCGTCTCTGTCTTTGGAAGGGGAGCGCTCAGGGGCTTCTCTATCAAATGACAGCGGAGGAACTGAGGAAAATTATACTGAAGAGGTGTCCAGCCCCAGGGAACAGCCGCCGGAGGCCGAGTCTTCCCATTGCACCACAGAGAGGAATCGGTGCTCGCACCGAGGCAGTGCAACTGATGGTTGCGGTGGGTGAGGGGAATTTTTGTGCCTGCCCAGGGCGTACGCGCTCGGGTCCCTACCTAAAAACAGACCTTGTGTCACATCTTGTCCAAGTGGGGAGACAGAGTTAATACCGCATTACTTGGGGATGAAATGTTTTGTTTTTTGATTTTTTTAATCTATGTTCATCATTCTTCACATCCTTAACGGTAGAAAACCAGCTTACAGAAGCCACTAAATTAAAAAAAAATATATAGAAAAACACTAATAGCACTTCTAATAACAACGATACAACATTTATAATCCTACTCTCTAACACTATTTCTACAAACCTTATAAACAAATTATTTATCCTTAGGATATTTACCATCACGTCCAAGACAACTGAATATATTAAGTATTACTTCTCAAGTAAAATGTTTACAATGTAAAAGCATTAATGACGAAAAGACATCTTGAAATCTAAAGGCCGTATCCACGAACATAAAAGAGATTTACGTTTCGGCAATCATCCAAACTCTATCGTAATGCACAGGGAAAAAAATGGCCATAATTTCGATATTAAAAACTTCCAACCTAATTAAAAATGAACATAATTCTTTACGTCGAAGTTGATTTAAAAGAACTGATCCGACGTGCAAATTTTCGGGATAACAACTGAGACATTACAATTATTTATTGAATTATTTAGTTCAACAACTCCTACAACGAGAAAAATTCTCAAATTGCACCTTTAAAATTTTGTTAGCGAATGGATTTCGTCATTTTATATCATTAACTTTACTAATCTACTTTTTGTAAGAATGATTCATTGTAAAATATATATATATATATATATATATATATATATAAAAAGAAATAATCATACATAGAACCATATATATATATGATTATTATAAAATATATATGATTATTTCTTTATATATAAATATGTACGCTGCCTAATATATATATATATATATATATATATATATATATATATATATATATATATATATATATAAAAGTCATTTTTATGTTTATATATTCTTTTTATAGATAAAATTATTTAACTAAATGCTCTGTTTTATAATAAACACTATTAATAACATTTACCGGCCTGAATGTCAGAAATTTTCATAGAATCGCACCTGTATCCTATACGGAACCGTCCTACAGCGTGACGTGACTTAACACATCAAACCACTGAGAACCATGCGGTTAGCAATGCTGATTTTACTGATTTTAAAATTCAATCTTCCATGAATCTCTCACGTACCCTGCAGTGTTTTGTTCTCTTTTCTTTTTTTCCTTCTTTTTTTTTTTTTTGCAAATTCACCCAAAGAAATGTCTTTCTTTTTTTTTTTCACTTTTCTCTTTACTCTAATTTCTTTTTTTACTTTTTAATTTTTTTTTCTTTTTCTTTTCACTTTTCTTTTCCTTTCTTTACTTAAAACTTTTTGTTTCATTTTTAAAAAAAAAAAATGGCATAAGTCAGAAGGATCTTCCCCTATATACAGAATCAAAGGCTTTAGAGAAATCTGCAAAAAGTAAGGCAGTCTGTAGATTCTTTACCCTGATGCCCTCAATAATCTGCTAAACTGTCCGAATTTGTCTAATGGTCGACCTATTTTTTCAAAAGCCATTTTCATTTTTTCAGAGCACCTTTTCTACTTCTTCAACTAGCAAAGCTCAATACAAGCTATCTCAGAATCGATCAAAAATCTGATTGGTCACACACCCAGGAAATTGGATGGGTCTTTTAGGCTAACTTTATGAGGTTGCGGTCATCAATTTTTAAGTGTGAGTGAATATGCAATCTCAAATCCCTCTCAATGGAATGGCATAGCGGATCAAGTAGTGCTATGAGAGCAAGCCAGAAAAAGAAAAATGGATAATTTAGAAGAAAGCAATTATGAAAGATGAAAAAGAAAGAAAAAACTTTTCAGTAATTTTGAAAGTTGAATCGATCAAAGTATCACAAAAACGTTTTTAAATCTCTGCTGACTCCGTTTCGTTCTCGACACGCAATAGCCTTGAAAATGGCATCAACCCTTTCTTCTAATTATGGTTTAAATAACAGCTCAACCTGATGTCTTGGCTGGCATCCAGTCTATGTGAATGCCAATTATGAATTCTTTTAAGAGACTTCATGGTCAACCGTGTCTTATTTCACTGTTATCAGTTTTTACAAAAATGATTTACTAGTTTTACCCAAGCCTTCAGCACTGTAATCAAATGATCTGTGAGTCTCGTCTAGAAGTTCAGACCTAAATTAAACTATTGAACCCCAATAGGTCGAAATTGTCCGGAGAGTTTAGAAAAATTGGGGAGTTCGAACCGAAGCTTTGTAAATATCATCTGCTCGACCACCAAAGGGAAAATTAACAAAAGTCCAGTTCTATGGGAGAGAGTGACCTACTGAATTTCATTTCATGAGTTAATATGAGAAAGAAAGGTAATATAAACCAGTTTGCACGTGTCATTGTCGTTAGCGCAGGACTGTCGAGAGTGAATATTTAAAAAAAAAAACGCTGATCTCGTCGAATTTTTTACACACAACAATCAATCGTGTTTACAAAGAATATGATTTTATTTATTTATTTTTATATCATTTTTAGCACCCCATTCACGAGATAACTAGCACAACAAAAAATTATCCATACACGTATAGTTGCTAACAAATTCTAATATCTTTAGTGGGAGCTCTCTTGCTTTGAAAAGCTTATAATTCGAATTAGATGTTATTTAGATATAGAGCATTTTTTTTCTTGGATGATTGTTAATACGCGTTTTGCCTGAACTTCCGAGAAACTTTCACAGAAAATATTCGTCCTACGACAGGAATCAAACCTGCATCCTATACGGAACCGTCATTTAGCTCCACGTGCCTTTACCCATTTGGCCAAAGAGGCGCGTTCGGTTAGCAAGGTCGAATTTACTGTATTTAGACTTTAATCTTCCATGAATCTCTCACGTACATTCATATCTGCTCATGGCGTATCAAATGTAAACAAATGACGTCACACATGATGAGGAGGAATATTTAAAAATTCTACTGAACAAATGGTCTAGAAGGCTTCACCGATAGAATAATTGTGTAAATTACTTATACTTACAAGAATCAATCAATTGAAAAGGATATTTTCTACTGCACGAATAATTTTGTCTTCTCCTGTTTTGCACAACGCCTGTCAAATTTGTTGTATTCAACATATTGTTCGGAAACAATTGTTTTTTTATGCTTATTAATATATATATATATATATATATATATATATATATATATATATATATATATATATATATATATATAAACTGGCATCAAACAGACTTTAGATTCTGAGAAAGGGTTAAAAATATTTCAAGTTGATGGGTGTACGAATAAATATCATTAAATATAACATCTGTAAATATCATTAGTAAAAAAGAAAACTTAGAAGCATTAGAATTAGGAAAAAAAAATATATATGCGAATTGTCAATGAGATTTACACGTAGGAAAATGTTAAAAAAAAATTATCATCATCATCATCATCATCATCAACATCATCATCATTATCTTTCCCTTGATTTCAGCACAACGTCCTCCAGGATATGGGTAGTGCAGAAGAAACAGACAACATACTCAAAGATGATCTTTTGACGTTGGCTCTCAGGCGTCCGTGTGTTGTCATCTCGGTCCACTTTGCTCATGTGTTGCCGCCCCTGCTTCGTCCGCCATCAACAGTGCCTTGCATGATGTTCTTGCAATGGCTGTTATACCGTGTGATATGCCCAAACCATGACATCTGCCGACGCTTAAAAGTGGCGAGGAGATATTCCTGGCGGCCATCGATACGAGGAAAATTATATATATATATATATATATATATATATATATATATATATATCATACTTATTATAAACCCAGGTTGTGTGTGTGTGTGTGTGTCTGTTCGTTTACATATTGGATCGGATTTCCTATATTTTTCAACAGATTTCAACAAAACTTCACAGGACTACGTAAAATTACCTTGCGGTGGTTCTAACAACACCAAAAATTGGAAAAGCACAATTGTTTTAGCAAGAAATCAATTTGAAAACACGATTAAGAGGCATCGCTGTCGCGAGAATGAAAGGGGGACAACTCATATCGAGTTATACTTATTATAAAATCCAGGTTGTTTGTTTGTGCGTGTGTGTGTGTTCGTTTATATATGGGATCGGATTTCCTACATTTTTCAACCGATTTTAACAAAACTTCACTTTTTTTTGGCAGGTCGTGTTTCTTATTGTCTTTCACACTTTTTTCTTTATTTTACATTCAGAATGCTTTAAAAATTCCATCTACAAAACAATTGTTTATAATAAAATTCTATTCAATCGGTAGACTCATATCGATTGAAAACAATGTTTTTGTTTGAGTTTGGATTTGACCAATTCGTAAAAAAAAATAAAAAACAAAAAAATAAAACTAATGCGTGTCCGTCAACCTTAAACAATAATCTTTGTCAATTTTATTTTTCAGTCTTTATGATGGTCGATATTTGATCTATCTCTTACTTATTATATCCACGGCGACGCCAGGCTCTACTGCTAGTATATATATATATATATATATATATATATATATATATATATATATATAGTTGGATTTACGTGAGTTTGTGACCCTGGGTTTAACGCTCTTTATCTGACGTTTGCAAAGAGCG
>OZ010589.1:49487221-49507221 GCA_963932145.1 Acanthosepion lycidas | reverse complement strand
ATTTATCGAGAAGTAAATTTGAAAATAATGTATGTGAGATTTAAGTTGAATTTGTTAAACTTGTTCTGACAGAGTTGTTCACCCTGGACTGTATTTTCTTTTGTCTTATGCTAACATTACAATTTCTGTTTCGTAGTGTAATTAACACTTTTTAAGAAAGCTGTTATGGAGACATAAAAAGATGTTGGTAATTCAGTCAGGAGTTGACCCGCGAAAAGTTCTCAAGTCAAAATGTAGACACGCGTCGATCCGTGTGGAATCTCTCTGAAGGCGAAATACTGACTGGTTTATCGTAAATGGTCAAAGAGAATGTATGGTTTGAGATTCTTGAATGACGAAGTTCGTAGAAGATATTGAACTGGAAGGATTGGTCGTCTCGATTAGCGAGACGGTGAATTATAGTCGTCACATTTTTAAGCTTGAGTAAGAAGCGGTCGAAAAATGGCCTACTGCTGATCTGCCTAGGTCTGCTTCTGCGTCTGCGTCTGCGTTTGCGTATGCGTCTGCATCTGCATCTGCGTGGTCACACGTGCTTTGGGTTCTTTTTAAGAGGTCATGATCACGTGGGGTGGCTCCAGAACGATTTTGCGCCAAAACTTCGAAGTGCACGTGCGGGCGACCTGATTGGTAGAAATGAACCAATAAGAGGGCTAGATTTACGAATGAAAGTTGGAATAGTGCATTACTCGAAGAAGGTAAGATTGGGCTAATAGACGAGCCCAATAATATCAACAAAAATAAAATATCCAGTGATAAAATTTAGATACTAAGAAAATAATGAATAACAATAAAAATTGATAGTTTTATTTTTTTAAATAAAAAATTAAAACATATAAATAGATAAATAATATATAAACAAAAAGAATAATGATAAAAAGAAAAAGAAAACTGACATGTGGATTATTTTCTAACTGTAAACCATTCTTTTTCATACTATATTTTAAATTTATTTGATCATTTTCCTATCTTTAAACCCCATTGAGAGTTCCGTTAATTTATCTACGAATAATTATTTTTAATTTTATTAATTGTTAAAAGTTTTTTTTTTTTTAAATTAAAATTCATCACAGTATTTCCCAGTAGTAAGTTTACCATCTTATATATATATATATATATATATATATATATATATATATATATATATATATGTGTGTGTGTGTGTGTGTGTGTGTGTGTGTGTGAGAGAGAGAGAGAGTGTGTATCTATGTATATATCTACATACATAAAAATTAATATATATACATATGTACATAAACATACATATGTATATCTATATACATATGTATATATATATACATATGTATATATATGTGTGTGTGTGTATATATATACATATATATATATATATGTACATATGTATGTATGCATATATATATACATACATATGTATATATATATACATACATGCATATGTATATATATACATATGTATATATACATACATATGTATATATATATAAATACATATATATGTATATATATACAAATGTATGTATGTATATATATACATATATAGAAATATATTCATATGTATATATATATAAATATGTATGCATATCTGTATATATATACACACACTTACATATGTATGTACACACACACATGCACACACACGCACACACACACACACACACACACACATATATATATATATATATATATATATATATATATATATATATATATATATATAGTTGAATTGATGTGAGTTTGTGACCCTGGGTTTCACGCTATTTGCGATCGTCAGACAAATCAATGCAACTAAATATGTTGGCTATATCACTGATATTGAGCGCTTTCCACTAAGTAAGCGCATATGCAATATATAAATAATATATATAAAAAATTGCATACATATATATATATATATATATATATATATATATATATATATATATATATATTCATATTTATATACATACACATTTCACACACACATATTTATATACACACACATACACACACACACACACACACACACACACATATATATATATATATATATATATATATATATATATATATATGGTATAAACCATAACCCCAAAAACGTAAGTTATTGAATAAGAGATATGAATTCCCCTCCATTCATAAGGGATGGCATTAGTGAAAATGTTTAATCAGGTAAAGGGAATCATTTAGGTGAATATCAATTATGGAACGAGAAGAGCCATCATAAATGAGCTAGAATTGCGAACGACCCAAGAATGAGGAAACTTCACAGAGCCTGCAGGAAAATCCGACTGTAAATCCAATATATAAATCGTTAATAGTTGGCGAGTTAATGTCCAAATGTTCAGACGGAGCAAATAGAAACGGCAGTTTCCATAAAAGGTCTGCCTATAACGAAACCCAGTCGGGACCAATAGACACAAACTAAATAATTCCTTGCTTTTCCGACTCAGTAGAGGAAATCATCTGATGTCTAACGGTTATATTTGGGTGAATTAGTTTCCTTTGCAGGTCCAATCGATTTTGTAATAATTACAGATAGTAATATATATATATATATATATATATATATATATATATATATATATATATATATATATACCGAATATACTCACATATGATGCGAGCTTTGAAGAACTAACTTTGAAGCTAATTTGACGATAGTAAACGGATTTATAGTTTGGTCGATGGCATAGACAGGGCCAGCAGAATATACGCTAAGTTTATATCTCGTGCATGATGCGACCCCGTTAAAATTAGCTTCAAAATTAGGTCTTAAATAGTCGCATGAATTTAGCTAAAAAGAGAGCAGGTTAAAATTGTTTTGTGCCAGACCCACTGTCTTCACAACCAAGAAATGGTGAGAGGAAAAAAATCATTCACTTTTTCAGTAATGGTGTCAACATTCGTACTCTGGCTTCCATTTTCAAAGTCCATTCAAAAACCATCAAGAGAACCGTGAATAAAAATGCTTGGGAGGTGGATGAGGATACTGGATCAGGAGGTCACGGCAGCAAAAGGGATCATTTCTAGACAGAGCTAAAGAGATCAATTAGACAAATACAACTCAATCCCTAAGACGTTTGTCAAGTGAGTGATGAGATTCATTTTTTGATTTGAGAATAAAATCGTACGTGAAACCTGTGAGGAAACTTGTTATTCCAGGACCGAATGTTAGAACATTAGGGAGGGCGAAAATTCTTGAATAATTTTCTGGAATAATATATATATATGTATATATATATATATGTATATATATATATATATGCTTATGAATATATATATATATATATATATATATATATATATATATATATATATATATATATATATATATATATGGAGAAAGAGAGAGAAGAAGAGTTATTTATAATCCAGAGTACTTTGGCATTTATTTTTTAAAAACAGTGCTCGATACACAGTAGACAATAACATTATAATTATTTTTTTAAAAATATGTATTCATCGTGATACAGAAATTACCATATTTCGAATCCAAAACCTAATTCTTAAATTAAACTTAAAATTTGAAGTTCATTTCCATTTTCAAGGGATGATGAATAACTTTCGAAAAAAAATTGATTTACTCTATTTATAAGCCAAATACTATTATATAGTTTAAATCGAATTTTTTAATTTTTTATTAAGTGTGAACATTTTTGGACGAGTCAAGATACAAGCATGTTTTTATGTGGCAAATTGAAAATCGATTAAGGTTAGGTGGGGCTTGAAATCTGTGTGTGTTGATACTGACTCCCTTTTATGTGAACTTGTCATCACAGTCTGTTTTCTTTTTTTTCTTTTAGTTTACACTATAATACAATTGCCATTTTTTTTATTTTCTTATTTTTTAAACTGCATCGAGATTTTCTTAAAGGTTTTTTTTTTCCAAATATTATTAAGTCATTATTTATATTTTAATTTATAAAGATCTAAAATACTATATTTATTTTATTTACTAATAAACTCTATATGCTATTGTAAAATTAAAATAAACTATATAAGGTATCGTGAAATTAAGTAGGCATTTATAAACTATTTTATTTGTGATCAAACAGTAGATATATAATTATGCATATTATTTTATAGATAATTCTTTTTTTAAAAAAAATATGAGACAATGTCTACGAAAAACTACTATTTTATTTCTTTGATTTAATAAATTTATTTAATTTTTATTTAATTGCTTGCTTTTTATGACAAAACAAAATACTATTATATTTTTATGTGGCAAAGTGAAAATCGTTTAGGGTTAGGTGAGGCTTTGAAATTTCTGTCTGTTGATACTGACTTATGCGAACGTCTTATCACAGTCTGTTTTTTTTTTTAAGTTTGGGTTACACTACAGTTGGAATTTTTATCTATTTTTTATTTATTTTAACACCCACTTAATAATAAAAAATAATTTTGAATTCTTTTTTTCATACCAAGTGAAACTATATAATACTATTTGGCATATAGAGTAAACTTCTTTCTTTTTCTTTTTTTTTTTTTTTTTTTTTTTTTGAAAGTTATTCAGCATCACTCGAAAATGGAACTGAACTTCAAATTTTGAATTTAATTGAAGATTTAGGTTTTGGTTTCGAAACATGGTAATTTCTGTTTCGCGATGTGATACATATTTCGAAAAATAATTATAGTAAATATATATATATATATATATATATATATATATATATATATATATATATATATATATATATATACTGCGATTGTCAAACTGATTAATTTTTTTAAAATTTTTGATTTATGTAGGGTTGCGTGTATTGGTGTTGTTATGGAAGTTGGAGGAAATATATATACACACCCGTATACCCATTGAGTTACGCAGACACACATACACACATACACACGCGCTCGCCCACCGGCGCTCACACAAACAAAACATATGGGAAGAGTATGGAACTTGGCATATATATGTATATGTGTGCTGTTGTGTACATACGTACGCATTTGATTGTTGAATTCAATGATGGACTGTGTAACAAATAATTTTCCTGAATGTAGCGATGTCAACTCAGGGTCACAAACTCACATCAATCCAACTAAAGATGTAAGCTCTCTCTCTGCTTATGTCTCTGCAGATTGTAATGTATCATTGAAGATCTTCCAAAACACTATCAATATAGAAGGGTCTTGAAGTGGAAATCTCAAGAATGTGGTACAACGGGACATCCATAATTCCAGTAGTAGTTGGACCCTTCAGATTTATTGGAAAAGGTACCGATTGGCTCATTGAAGACCATGCCTTTAACCTGGTAGCCCATGCCTTTAAGAATTACAAAAACTTGTACTCACAAGTTCAGAGTTCACATATTCCGAAAAGTTTTAGCTATGTAAAATATGTCAGATCTCATGTTTTTAGTTTTTTAGTTCTTTTTTTTAAAAAAAAAAAAAAGCATCCATGGAAAATGTCATGAAGTGATTTCTGACCTTAGGTCTCTGGTTGGGACCCCGAGATATATTTAAAATATGTATAAAACAGAAATCAAAGGAAATAATAATAATAATAATAATAATAATAATAATAATAATAATAATAATAATAAGACATTGTTATTAAAGACCACAAACAAAAAAGTGCCACCTTATTGATATGGCAGTCCCTGCAGACTGCAATGTATCTTTGAAGATATTCAAAAAGCTGTCAAAATACAAGGATCTCAAAAATATGGGATATGGGAATTGTTGTAGTTGGAGCCCTAGGAATGGTTGGAAAAGCTTCCAGTAGACTAATTGCAGGGATTCCTGGAAGTTCATGCCTCAAAGAGATACAAAAAATTGTCCTGACAAGTACAGCCCACACTTTACGAAGGGCTTTATTTTTTTTTTTTTTTGTCAGTGGAAAGTGTCATGATGCCATTTCTAACCTTAGGTCCCTGGGCGGGACCCAGAAAGAAATGAGTAAACGCAAGAAATCAAAGATAATAATAATGATAATTATAATAATAATAATGGTTTAAAGAGGATATTTAATCTAAAATCGCAGAGAAAACTCGGAATGTCTAAGGCTTTAATATCTGGTATTAGTCAGAATAGAACAGAAAGCCTCTATAGTCGGTAGTGCTGGTCTCGACGAAACTGATGTGTTTTTTTGCACTTTCGCTGAAAAGGTTTCCTGCCACAGCGATCCCAGACAACCTCGTTATTTGTAGCATACAGCTTGAATATATACAATAAAAAACAAAAACAAACTACGAAATATGTACAGAAGTGTCGCTCTGAATTATAGATTAGTACTGAGTCCGAAACGAAGTGAGAAAATACATTTGTTTCTAAATCTTTCGCATAAATCACGCCGGCGATGTTTCGAAAGGGCCGTAGTTTTATCATCAGAATTGTCAATTATTTAACACTGAGATTGAAGAGTAGACGGGTGTGTTTTATTTTTCTTTTAGCTTTTATCAACTGACGCCTCCTCGCCAATTGTGCGTCAGCTGCCGAAATGATATTATCGCTTGGCAATTATTCATGCTTACAATTCGGCGTAGCGCAAATGGGATTTTTAGACATTTAGTATCAGACAAACTGGTGTGAAAATATATATATATATATATATATATATATATATATATATATATATATATATATATATATATAAATGCATATGAAGGCAGTCTAAAAGTATTGGGCTTATATAAACGAAATTACAACACATATCAATTCGGCATTTGAATACTACGACGTGATGTAATGTATCAAGGTTGTCTCGCTAGCCGACGAATTACGACTGAATAGAAAGTTCGATCCTCACTGGGTGCCTCAAACTTTCGGCCTTCTGCCACATCTTAAAAAACCGCAATAGGGACTTCAATGTGGTGTAATACTTAGATAACTTTTCTCGCTAGATAAAATACGACGGAATAGTGAGTAAGATTTTAACTGGGTGTCTTATACATTCGGCCTTCTGCCACATCTTAGAAAACCACCATAGACGCTAAAATGTTGTGTAGTACTTAGAAAACTTGTATCGCTAGATTAATTACGACTGAATAGTGAGTTCGATCCTCACTGGGTGTCTATACTTTAGGCCTGTGGCCACATGTAAGAAAATAACCATGTCAGTTTGGCATTAAATTTCTTTTGAAGGTCTCCCCTTCTGAATCCACACGCTTTATCCAGCGCCGTTTCCACTGATGGAAGAATCCCAGGAACTCCCTTTATGGAATCGCGAGCAGTTGCATTGTCGCATTGTCTTGGATTTTTTTAAAGTCACGAAATTTGGTTCTTTCCAAGTGGCCTCTGATATTTGTAAACATAAAAAAAGACGTAAGGTGCGAGATCTGAGGAATATGGTGGCTGCAGAACCTGGGAAATATTGTGCTCGACGGAAATCTATTGCATAAGCCGTCGTCACTGATGGAACCTTCTTGGTGTAGCGAAATCACCACACTCTACACACTTTCCTTCCAAATATTGGTATAATCAACGAATGTGAGCGAGAATATTATAACTTATGGTGAATGCATGACAGAGTTCAAGGTCAAGCTTTTCTAAGCGGCTTAGATTTTGCGTTCTTTATGCTCATTACCGCAGTATCATCCACGATACTTTTGAACAGACCTCGTATATATATATATATATATATATATATATATATATATATATATATAAACACACCATATACTACTACCGCACACTACCATAAATTCGAAAACTATTTTTCTTCAGGGGTCTGGATTGAACACTTCATTATGCCTCCAGTTTTTGAAACGCTAGCATTTTAACATACTTTTTTGTTATATAGGGTGTTCCAATAACTTGGACCGATTTTAAATGTGAATAAAGTTTAAGCGCTTAATTTTCTTTTTCTTTTTCTTTCACATTTAACTTTAACTTAAGTCATTGACAATTTCAACCATGGAAAGATTATAAATCAAACAATTTATCGAAGCCTATTACGAAAATGGACGTTCAAACAGAAATGCATTTCGCGTACTTCGCGATTTTTGGGGTCAGCATAATCGACCAATCTATAGTGCAACTGGAAATGATGTAGCCTTGTTGTGGTGAGTTTCAATTCCTGTGCGCGATGACGAATAGAGGTCTGGGTTTCCGGACACATCCTCGTGCTCTCCGGCAATGTTTTCAGCTGAACGGCGTAAACGAGGACACAATGGCATTTTCCCATTTGCTACTGAGCCAGTTTAAAATTGCGAACAATTTTTCCAATGGCAATCTTGAAACTTTCTCACGTTGTTTGATAGTTAATATTTCCATGGATGAAGTTGCCAAATACTTAAGTTGTTAAATCTGAAAATAAAAGAAAAAAATCATTACACGCTTAAAATTAATTCACATTTAAAATCGGTCAAAGTTATTGGAACACCCTTTATATATATATATATATATATATATATATATATATATATATATATATATATTGAACAATAAAAATTAAAAAATTAAAATCCCCAGACACACTGGGTTGTAGATTAATATTCTTTCGTTTTTTTATTATTATTCCATTTAGATTCCTCGACTAGTTTCGGCCGAAATGGCCATCATCGGGAGGAGAAATATTTCTGCTTGCTGCTAGCACTAAACTACAGAAATGAATCTATATACATATACATATATATATATATATATATATATATATATATATATATATATATATATATGTATGTATGTATGCATGTATGTGTGTGTGTGTGTATTTAGGCAGCAATCCTTCTTTCATGCACATTTCATTGAATACGACAGACATTTATTTAGTTCTTTATACAATTTCTCATGCGATCTAATATTTTCTTTTTCTTTTCGGATGATAAATTATATAAAAACTGTCCGAATGTTCTTTTTATCGAAGCGCTTTCGGCTATACATTCAGCCATTTTCAAGGATTAAATATTTTAACTGTTAAATAAGAAATAGTTTGTTTTATGTATGTTTTATAAAATGTTTTCATTTTTCAAAACACGGTCAAGATGTGTCCATGTTCAAATATAATATTATTAAGTTTTTTTTTTGTTTTTATTAATAAGGCTTCCGTTATTTTTAGCCTTTTTTGGAAGGCAGATGATGCTATTATATTAGTGTTGTCAACAAGTACGAATAGTGTCCGGTAGGTCTCCATGAATATTTAAATGAGATCTAATTGAGCTATGGTCAGAAAGGTGTAGAGTGAGTCTACGTGTCAAACATGTTGTAGTGTGGCCTATATAATTATTTACGAATTTAGATTGATACAATTCCTTAATGGGCATTTAAATTCGTAAATAATATATGCCCTATTTAATTTAGTTCTAGGAGGTGAATTATTGTTTTAACTATAAGGTAAGATGTTTTCAATTTGTTCGTAATAAATAATCTAATTTTTTGCTATTGCCAACTGTTGTTGTGCATTTTTTATAATGTTCTTAATTCTGCTTTCATCCTGTTTATAATTTTCGTTCATCTGATTTTTATAAAAAATATTAATGTTATATATATATATATATATATAAGTATGTAGGTTTAAGTTGTAATATTGAGGCCAGGTTTTATCAGACAGATATATGAAGTTTACATACGTTACTGACAAATATATTTTATTTCCTTTAGTTTATAATGAATAAAAAAAAGATAGGGGGTATTAAACGTGTGTATAAACATCGCTAACGTTCTACAACATCATGGTCCTCCACAACATCTTATCATTTCTAGCTTTTAACAATGATTGTTTACTCGCTTGTTCCATCTGTCCCTGGCTTTGGTAAGTCTTGTGAGTGCCTTCCAGTTGTATTTTCTCATTATATGTACAGGAACTTTGAACAATCTCCTCCCGAGGGCTTACGGTCGAAACACCGATTCCCGTTCGTTCACTGAAATTAAGAAGTGTAGAGTTCAGCCAGTATTTAGATGAGGGGTTCTTGGGAATACCGTGAATTGAATGCAACATCCTGTAAACTGAATTGTTCCGGCGCTAAATAAACAACAAAGGTTGATAAGCTGTAAAAAATCAGTCTCTCCTATTCTAAGTGCAAACGTCCTTCACATTTCTATTTTCCTAAAAGTTCATCGTTCCTTACCTATTCAATCCATGGGATTCTCAGCATTATTTTATAGAACCAAATTTCTGTTGCCTGAAGTTCTCTCTTCATCAGTGAGAAAGATGTCCAGCATCTACTGCCATATGAAAGTATTATTATATGGCAGTTCAACACTCTTTTCTTTGTTTTTGTGGCCTCAAGTTGTTTCTTCATCTGTGAAGAATTTGTCCACCATTCATTGCTATATAGAAGTATCAACTCTGTTTCTTTGGCCTCCAGTTGCCTCTTTATCTGTGAAGAAGTTGTCCAGCATGCACTTCGATTTTGAAGAATTTATACTGTATCGCAATTCATCACACATTTTTCTTTTTTTTTTAGTTTCTGTTGACTCAAGTCGTCTCTTCATCGGTGAGGAAGTTGTCCAGCATTCATAATCATATAGGAATATTGATATTATATAGCAGTTCAACACTCTTTTCTTTGTTTCTGTGGCCTTCAGTCGTTTCTTTATCGGTGAAAAAGTTGACAAGCATTCATTGCCATATAGATGTATTGATATTATATAACACTTCAACTCTCTTTGTTTCTTTGGCCTCCAGTCGCCTCTTTATCTGTGAAGAAGTTGTCCAGCATTCACTCCGATTTTGGAGAATTTATATTATATAGCATTTCATCACACATTTTTTTTTTAGTTTCTTTTGACTCAAGTCGTCTCTTTATCTCTGCGGAAGTTGTCCAGCATTCACATTCATATAGGAATATTGATATTATATAGCAGTTCAATAATGTTTTCTTTGTTTCTGTGGCCTTCAGTCGTCTCTTCATCTGTGCGGAAGTAGACCAGCATTCACAGACATATAAAATATTGATATTTTATTGCAATTCAGTATTCTTTTCTTTGTTTATTATGAAATTTCCCAGTTTCTCAATGCTTTGCTTAGCTTTTTAAAAGCAACTTTCGCTACTCCAGTGCTTTCTTTTTTCTTCTTCTTCCTTCTCCGTCTTCTTCTTCTCTTCCTCCTTCTATCTCTCCACCCCATTCTTCTTCTTCATCTTCTTCTTCTTCTTCTGTCACTGCTGCTCCTCCGCTATCTTTTTTCTTCCTCGTCCTTCTCTGTCTTCTTCTTCTCTTCCTCCTTCTTTCTCTCCACCCCATTCTTCTTCTTCTTCTTCTTCTTCTTCTTCTTCTTCTTCTTCTTCTTCTTCTGTCGCTGCTGCTCCTCCGCTTTCTTTTTTCTTACTCTTCCTTCACCGTCTTCTTCTTCTCTTCCTCCTTCTTTCTGTCCACCCAATTCTTCTTCTTCTTCTTCTTCTTCTTCTTCTTCTTCTTCTTCTTCTTCTTCTTCTGTCACTGCTGCTCCTCCGCTATCTTTTTTCTTCCTCTTCCTTCTCTGTCTTCTTCTTCTCTTCCTCCTTCTTTCTCTCCACCCCATTCTTCTTCTTCTTATTCTTCTTCTTCTTCTTCTTCTTCTTCTTATTCTTCTTCTGTCGCTGCTGCTTCTCCGCTTTCTTTTTTCTTCCTCTTCCTTCTTCGTCTTCTTCTTCTTCTTCTTTTTCTTCTGCTGTCGCTGCTACTCCTCCGCTTTCTTTTTTCTTCTTCTTCCTTCTCCTTCTTCTTCTCCTCTTCCAGTGTGTCTTCGAATTTCGATATAGCATTTTCTATTCTATGTGAATAATTTTCCAACAATTCAAAATTGAAATGAACATCTTCAGTGTAAACCAATTACTATAAATATATATCATTTATGAATATTAAGTGATAAATATTAATTAATAAATAGATGACTGTTTACATTTTTTAGATGAGGTATTTTAATTATTTACACTATTTACATTGTTCGGAGCGTGGTCCTCATCTTCGTTTTCATATTCACGACGTTTCAGTCTTTGTGCGCTCCGGCCTTCTTCAGGTGATTAGAATTTCGAACCTAACCCTTTATTTTGTCTGGAACTGTATCAGATGCTTCCAACCTGGTCAAGGTGGTCTTGTGTGCAGCAGCAATTAAGAGTGTGTTCCTTGAAAACCTTCAATTTCCCGATCAGAGGTGTTGCTGATCAGAGAATAACGTTTCCAAATAACCCAAAATGGTTTGAAGTGAGAGTGGCGGGAACTAGTTTTACTACAGAGCTGAATAGAGAGGTCTATGAACAGATAGACAAATCTAAGTTTAAATTTACTAAAGAATCTAGTTCTATAAACATGCGTTCACAATATAAATCAAGCGTTCGGATGCTGAACATGGACATCGTTTTGCCACAGTGACGTATATTTTGCTCTTCCTCGGTATATGAGCGATCATGTCTCTCCAAAACATCCTATCTCTTGTACTTTTAAGCAATGTTTGTCTGTTTGCTATCTCTCCAGTCACAAGCTGTTTTTTACGCTTTCTTTTGTCTCCATTAAGTCCCGTGATTATCATATTTTCCAAACCGGGTTTCTTCATAATGTGTTGACGCTGTTTCAACAGTAACATCATTCTGATCCTACGCCCAACTTTTTTTTTTATTCCCGTTTGCCTTAAAAGATCCTCATTGTTCACAGGCATCATCCATGTTATTCTCAACATCCTTCGGTAGAACTAAGTTACGGTTGCATCAGATTCATCTGTTAGGAAATCGGGCAGCATTCAATGGCATATAGCCGTTTGGTGATACTTTTAAATGTTTGTAAGAAAATTTTCCCGTTTCTTCTTACTTTGCTTAGTTTTTGGTGGTCACCATTTGCTATTAGATGTTAAATGCTATGGCTGCTTGATTCTATCGTGTCCAGTTTGTATCTTGCACTTTGGACTGTATCTTTTGCCACCCACCAGACATTATTTCCTCTTGTAATTTTGGTTCGTCTTTTCTTCCCGCGCTTCTTTATCTTCCACGGGATCAATTATTTCGTCGAATTTTACTGATTAATATTAGATTTTGCGTTACAAATGAATGGTTGGAAGATTAAATGCTTCATTTAAAAAAGAATATAGGGATCATGTCGTTGTTAATGTCTTCCTTTTGTTCTAATTTACAAACTATGTTTTCCTCTGTTTTTATGAAGGTTTCTATTTTGGAAGCAGAATGGCTTAAATCTTATGCACGTAACAGCTTTGTCCCTTGTCAAATAAGATAGATTTTCAAGAATTTATGTGCGTGTACGAATGTCGGTATATAGAAAAAAAAAACTTCTTCTTCTTCTTCTTCTTCTTCTTCTTCTGTCGCTGCTACTCCTCCGCTTTCTTTTTTCTTCTTCCTTCTTCGTCTTCTTTTCCTCTTCCTCCTTCTTTCTCTCCACCCCATTCTTCTTGTTCTTCTTTTTTTCTTCTTTTTCTTTTTCTTCTTCTTTTTCTCTACTCCTTTTTTCTTATTATTATTCTCTTCTCATTGTTTTTCTCCACCCCCATTCTTCTTCTTCTTCTTCTTCTTCTTCTTCTTCTTCTTCTTCTGTCGCTGCTGCTCCTCCGCTTTCTTTTTTCTTCCTCTTCCTTCTCCCTTCTCCTCCTCTCCCTCCTTCTTTCTCTCCATCCCATTCTTCTTCTTCTTCTTCTTCTTCTTCTTCTTCTTCTTCTTCTTCTTCTTCTTCTTCTGTCTCCGTTCTTCTCCTCTCCCTCCTTCTTTCTCTCCACCCCATTTTTCTTCTTCTTCTTCTTCTTCTTCTTCTTCTTCTTCTTCTTCTTCTTCTTCTTCTTCTTCTTCTTCTGTCTCCGTTCTTCTCCTCTCCCTCCTTCTTTCTCTCCACCCCATTTTTCTTCTTCTTCTTCTTCTTCTTCTTCTTCTTCTTCTTCTTCTTCTTCTTCTTCTTCTTATCCACCCCATTCTTCTTCTTCTTCTTCTTCTTCTTCTTCTTCTTCATCATCACACAGCACCCTCATCAGCATCTGTGGCAAACAAACCCACTAAAATAACAGCAGCTAAATAAATAAACAGGAATCAGAGTTTAATTCAGTTTATCTCTTCTATTGGAAAATCAAACATTTCATCCCATCCTTTGTGGCACACCTACATAAATCTAGCTTTCACAGAACAAAACGTGAGAGCAAAAGGCAGCGACAACATAAATTGTTTGATAATTACCTTGAAGCGGATGGATTGTCGTAGCGGGGGTGGCTATTCAGTGATTTACCGAGAAGTGGGTGGACAAAACATCACAATCACTAATTATTTACGCTGTTTGTGCAGAATGAAATATCAGTTAATATATTAAGTTGGGTCATAAGTAATTTACCTGTTTGGGGAACCAATTCAAATAAAAAATGTATCATCCTTACTAACCCTTCCTTAAATATCTCCGTCCTGGGTATGACGATAAACTACATCCGCATCCTGGGTAAGACGATAAACTACGTCAAACAGAAAGGCCTCTGATCAGGAGGTTTTGAAGAGCGCGGAACCACCTTTTAATTGCTGGTGTTCGCAGGTCCGCCCTGACCCGGGGTGGTAGCACCTGTTAGGGTCCCAGGTATGGGCAAATAGTTAAGCCGAAACTGAGGTAAACAATATTATGAAAGTGTAAAAATAGGTTTCAACACCAGAAATAATTTGTAAAAAATTATTACCAAAAAAAATTTTTGAAGAAAAAATCTAGTACTATTATTTAAAATAAAAACAAATTAACAGCACTATGTTTTTGAAAATAATATTACCAGCTATACATTTTTGAGGAAAAAAATATTTCCAGGAATAGATTTTTGACAAAACAAAATATTACCAGGAAAAAAAAAAAATCTTGTCGGCATTAAATAACACATTGAGGTTGATAGGCAAAAACAAATAACCGAAACCAAACCATAAATATCTAATAACAGATGATGAAAAATGGGTTGCATAGGACAATGTTCAATACAAAAGACAGTGACTTTACAAGTATCTGTAGTTGCTCTGTTCTTTGAGGACATTTGCAGGAATTAAGCAAAAAATGCATAAATCGTATAAGACTTGCAATCACAAAAAGAAGTAATTAGCATGAATAATATTGAGCGATTTTTTGACGACTACTATTGCTTTTGCTATCAATATTTTTGTTACCACTTTATGACACTACCGAAAATAACTACTAATATTTCTTTAACTATTAGTACTGTTGTTACCACTTTAAGAACAATCACTTCATAACCATCTCTACCACCATTAATACTGCTTTTTATCACTGATATTATTGTTATTATTATTATTGTTGCCATCATCATTATTATCATAATTACCATTGTCATTATGTTTTATACTGCATTTATTACCATTACTATGATTATTGTTCCCATATCATTAAGGCTAAATTTACTCTTCATCATAACCAATAACACATCAATCATTATTAATATATCAATAAGAATATCACTGTTATTATTACCATTAACATAGTTACAATCATCAATAAAACACCAGCAGTAATCGTTGATAAGAATACAAACATCATCAACCTCATGTCCACAGACAGAACCCAATATAGCCAACGTAGTGATAGTGGGCAAGGGATCAATGAGTGCGGATACACGTCTGCATATATGTGTGTATGTGTGAGCGAATATGAGCATGTCTGGCGGCGCGGACGGCCAATCTGAAAACCGTCAAGACCACCCCTGCCTGTTCCTTGTTAAGAGAACATTGCCGAACATGTAACGCTACAGTCTTGACACCGAAATAGAATGACAATTGCGTATATATGTGTGCTCAAACACATGGATGTGTATCTGCGCCTAGCCTCAGATTATTTATATGGTGTGCACTTGTATGTATGTGTGTCTATGTAGGTAACAGTGTCATTCCAAATAAATACAAAAGAAAATTCCTCCCTCTACCACACACAAATAATCAAATACAAATAAGCATAAATATATCTTCTTTTTAAAAAATAAACCAGTTCGTCTGATGATCGCAAAAGCGTGAAACGCAGAGTTACAAACCAATATGCATGCAAATGAATATGTTAGCTCTATCATGGATATTTAACACTTTCCACTAAATACCGCGCATATTATATATATATATATATATATATATATATATATATATATATATATATATATACATATATATATATATATATATATATATATATATATATATATATATATGCAAATGTAAAAGAACGATGAGTAAGATCACAGCGTTCAAAACATTAACACTATGAGATTGTGTTAGTAATCCGAATTTCTTTCTTGAATTGGCAATGAAGAGTTCTCCCGTCGTTTTCGACCTATGAGAGTCAAGCAATTCAGTTATTAGATGCAACAGCCTGACAACCCGCACATTTCATTGTATTTTAGTGATTAAAACAGGGCGCAATACAAAGTAGAGCCGTAAATATAATTATAAATTATAATTTTATTTAAGGAGTGTTAGATGAAATATATATATATATATATATATATATATATATATATATATATATATATATATATATACTAAAGGCTCAAACACTAATATTCCATGGTTATAATTTATTACATTGGAATCGTAATCACGATCGAATTCACCAAACCTTCTAATTCAAATAGAAATCGGAAAATATAACTCCGGGTATAAATACAAAAATTAATTCTTTTAGTGAGAGTGTATATGCTTACCCTGTCCTGGACATTGAGTTCTTCCTAGATTCTATCTTCTTGGGAATTTATATATATATATATATATATATATATATATATATATATATATATAAACCTAATGAGCCAGACAAACCTACCCAGGTTTCACCTAAGCGGATCGTCAGGGAAAGCTGGCTCCCCATGTCTACACGTTCCATATTAGTTGATTTAAAACAGTGCTCGATAGAGTAACCTAGAGGTTTATAAATACAAATATAGGTAAATATACTCGTTTTGAAAAACCTTCGAATTTTTGATTTGCCAATAATCAAATCAATCTCGAGGGAAAAAAAGGTTTTAAAAAAGAAAGAACTAGAAACATGAAAGTCTGTTGAAAAAAATCGCACAGATACAGGTTCGAAGCTCAAAGAAAAAAAAAACCGACACGAGTAAACAACTAACTAAGTAAAAGAGCTCAATACAACCGTAGAGCAGACCTAGATAAACCTAGTGAAAGCTGGCTTTCCCTGACGATCCGCTTAGGTGAAACCTGGGTAGGTTTGTCTGGCTCACTAGGTTTATCTAGGTCTGCTCTACGGTTGTATCAAGCTCTTTTGTTAGTTAGTTGTTTACTCGTGTCGGAGTTTTCTTTTTTGTGCGATTTTTTTCAACAGACTTTCATGTTTCTAGTGTTTTCTTTTTTTTTTTTTAAGTTTTTTCCCTCGAGATTGATTTGATTATTGGCAAATCAAAAATTCAAAGGTTTTTCGAAATGGGTATAGTTACATATATATATATATATATATATATATATATATATATATATATATATATATATAAAAGAAAGAGGTTGTAGTGGTTCCAACGAGAGAAAAGTATGTATATTAAAAAGAAGAGAAGAGAGGTGCCGCAAACGTTTTTGGTTGTAATGTGGATTTATTTATTAAAAATATTATGATTTGTTTTACATAATTTTACTACACGAGTTTCTGATCTCGTGACCGTCTTCAGGTAAAAGCGGAGATTTCCACCTATTATTAAAAATAATTAATTTTTTCCTTATGTTTTTCAATGTTAAATATTCTCGATATGAGACATTTTCGGTTTTTTGTGTTAGTAATCCGAATTTCTTTCTTGAATTGGCAATGAATAGTTCTCCCGTCGTTTTCGACCTATGAGAGTCAAGCAATTCAGTTATTAGAAGCAACAGCCTGACAACCCGCACATATCATTGGCTTTTAGTGGTTAAGGCTTGTGCAGAACCGACCACAGTTTTTCGGAAAAGCCGACTACAAAGAACTGATGCACAGTATGCCAAAATTTCCCGAAACGACCATACGCAGGTTTTGTGTTCAGAATTAGACCGTTCGCCACTCAAGTCTATAGAGCCCAGTCTCTCCTTGAATTTACCCATAGCTGGTGGGGAAGAAAAGTGCATTACTATTAGCAAATAAGTGAATGTAATGTACTCGTCTGGAATTCGAACGTGGCTCTCCGATTCATCAATCTGAACTGCTATCAAATACTATTATGAATACATACATGAGGTTTATTGTCAACATGTCTCACAAGGCGTTTTAAAAAGACCTTCATTGAGAGTGTAACCATTCGTCGTGACCCTAGGTTCGTTTTTGAAAGTTACAAATTATTTCTCCGCCATTAAACTGATTGGCCTAAGTCAGAGGAGATTATCAGATCATTTTGACCTTTGGATTTGATACTGTAAAATGTGTTATCATCTGCTTAGATATTCACTAAATATCTGAGAATGCTACTAGATTGATCCTTAACGAAAAGCGAAAAGGATCAAGGCGATAATCTTGGGAAACGCATGCATTTACCTAATGGGCATGAGAAAACTGCCCATTGACAACGATGTCCATGAACCTACCCGAGGGAAAGGAAATGATAACTGCGTAAACTTCTTCAGAGATTACGTATCTGGAGAGTTTTGGCAGAAAGCTTCTTTGCCACACTTTGTCAAATGCCTTTGAGATATCTAGGACAATCGCTATTGTAATGAAGTTACAATAGAGAGATTCATAATATTCAAGTGGGAATTTTTCCGTGTTTAGAATAGATTTCATAACGAAATATTTGGGTATAAATTGAAGGAAACCTACAAAGATTAAGAGAAGGGGAAAAACTGAACATTTTTAAGAGTGGATTTATTGTAAATCAATTTGGAAAAGGCCATTTGGATAATGAATATAAACAATTAAGAAAATGGTTTCCATTATCAACAGCTACACATTTGATTTTGTTAATGTCTTTTCTGTAGTTTTTTTTTTTTTTTAATGCTTTACTATTTGGCATTTGTCATGAAGGTGGAGCTTGGTTCGAAGAAGAAAATTGATCGGATCGTTGGTTCAAACAATCATAAATAATCGTGTGCCTGCTTACCTGTCACCTTGGCCTACAAGAAAGGAAAATCAATACACTCAGATCGATTTAGCAGGATATTAACGGAGAGAACAAGTTACAATCACATGACGAGATTTGGTCGAGATAACGCGAGAACTTATGTAACATAATATCAAACACACATAGATGTGTAGAGACACATGCACTCACAAACATACATATATGTGCATATACATCTATGGAAAATATTAAGAAACACGTAAAGAATTATACAAAAAAATATATAAAAAAACATATATAAAATATATTATTCATCGATTAATTTACTTAGCAATTTATTTAGTTAGAAAACGAATTGGTACCACATAAACTGCAACTATACTGACATGAGGCACACCTTTGTTCTAAGTAAATATTAAGGTTAAATGCGTACATGGTGCGATGGGTAAATTGTCGCTATTTTATATTCATATTTTCACGCATGGGCGTTGTTCGTTTTATGTTGTCGACTCCACAGTAGGGCCAGTTAGGCATCGTTTATGAGGAAAAGAAGAACATCATGACGCAATTCACTCGGCGAGAAAATTTGGAAACAGCATGCTGCACTGCTTGACATTCGCGCCGAAAGCTCCAATACTAACATGTTAGAGTGTTTTGGTGTCAATCTCAGGAGACTGCAGAGTATTCGAAAAGAGTTAGATGAGTCTAATGGTGATTGCGATCGTGTTTGGAGTGATCACTAATGGTGGCGGCCTTATCCCTCTATTCGTGGTCCCACAGGGGCCCAGATCTAACACGGAGTTCTACAACAAGTGCCTTGAGAGTGTAGTGCTCTCCTGGGTCAAGAGGGTAGCTGCTAGAAGAACCTATGTCTGTCAGCAACAACACTCTGCATCATGTCACACAGGAAGGATAACCCAGTCATGGCTCTCAGACAATTTGTGCAACCACATCACCCCTTACATTTGGCCACCTAACTCCCTAGACTGCAACCTCTACCCTTGATTATTATGTGTGGAGTGCAGTTGAGCAAGCGGCCAACACTCCTTGTAACACCAAAGATGAATTTGAAGGCAAGGATTATGGCAACATTCACCAACTAAGACTAGGAAACCACTCAGAAATCATCTGGAAACATGGTTGAAGCCAGTGGCGATTTTATTGAAAAAAAATTACCTATAGAATTTCAAGATATTTTTGAGTA
>OZ010589.1:49477221-49484721 GCA_963932145.1 Acanthosepion lycidas | reverse complement strand
TGCATGAATTTAAACGAGCTGGCATCTTGGTCCTACCATTTCACGGTCGAATCGGTTAAATGTGATCGTCTCTTCTACTCAAACAGCTTCTTCTCTCGCACTTCCCGTCCGTGGAATTCTTCTTGCTTCCCTGATAACTATAATCTTCGAATATGTAAGTGTAATGTCAATCGGCATCTTCTAATACCTTGATCTTCTTCCCTGTCTTTCTCTTTATCCCCTCCCTAAACAAGCCTCTTTATTCTTGTCCTCTACCTTCTGTAACTCCTTGCGTTCTAGCGGCGCCCCTGCCTTGCTTGGGCTTCATCCACGTTTTCTGCCAAGCGACTGTTAATTCTAACATGATGACTTGCATGGTCTTTTCCGAATGAATAATTATAGCTCAGTCTATTATTTTCACGGGGAATTTTTATTTCCTTCTATAATGTTTTTACCCTTTCCCAGGCTCTAATGAAATTCATTAGCTTCTTTTTAGGTTGATATCGGTTTGATTGGTGACTCTTTGAGACTATTGTTGCAATGACTCTTAAAACTTTATCATGGTGCCACTGGTATTTTCTTATCTATGTAAATAGTAATTATTAGCTGGTGAAATGAAACTTGATGGGAACTGGGTAAAAACGGAAAACATAATTACCTTCTAAGTATCCGATGAAGGGGTGTCCACAAAAAAAAAAAAAAAAACGAAAAAAGAAAAAATACCCGGAAACAGCTTAAATAGAATTCGCACCGTTGTGATTGGCTGTTGGTCAATCGCCAATCAAATGTGTGATAACGGGGTATATTTATAGAAGTCAGTGTCTACAAGCATTTTTTAGAGGGCGTTTCAGAGTCTGATCAGCTCTGAAGAGGTCGATTTGGTGAGGTCAGCATGATATTTGAAAGACCCGAAACTGGCCAATGATCCATTTCCAGAACATCACTGACGAAGCCCTCCAGCGCTAAAAGAGCGTATATTCAAAACACCCCTCACTTAACGGCAACTTCTCAATACGTAGTGAAGGGATCTTCTCATCTGGCACAACAGACAAAGTGGAGACTTATTCTTCCCTCTATTTCCGGGTGGGGGTTTGCCTAACTGGGTAATGTATCATACACTCCCTGCAGAGCAACGCTTGTGTTACTGGGATCAGCATACCAGAGATCTGTCCAAATCTTCCTTTTTTATTTTTCTAGGTTTCTCCATTTTGTCCATGCCTCCTGTTGATCTAAAGCCACCATTTTACTGGCTATAATTTCCTCCACACTTGCTCTCACTTCATAGTGAAGACAGTGTTTCCGATCGTTTCTTTCTACTCGCCTTCGGAGATTGGGACAGTAACCTAGCCCTGATTTTCCCAATGTCCCTGTTCCTACTAGTGCTTTCTGTCTCAAGCTTTGCTTTGCCGCACCGAGCGTGTCCTATGCGTTCGACTTTCACCCAGTTCGAACCTTTATTCCTGTTTCTACAACTTTAAGGTTATTTGAATCCCTATATAGGATTACTTCCATTTTGCTCACCATTTCAAATTCCACAGCTAATTCTCTGAAGTGGTGTTGCAACGCGTTCGAAACACAATACAGAGCTGCACTGCTCAAACTCCTCTGTAGGCCTAGCCATTTTCTCAAATAGCCATTAACTTTCTTCTCCATATTCTCAGCTGTTGTTAAATCCACTTCGTATAAAGTCAGGGGGTATAGAATCTTTGTCAAAATGTCATATTGATATATCCAGGCTTTAAAACAGTTCGGCAGCCCTAAACTGTCTATTTTTCTTAACGTTGCGTCGAGGTCTGTAAAATATTTCTGGGTAGCATCTGTTACTTTTAAATTAGCTTTGATTATTTTATCGAGACAGTTAACTGTTTTTTTTTGTTTTGTTTTGTTTTTTTAACGACAGGATAACGGTTCCTGAAATCTTAAAAAAGAACATTTCTATCATAATCCCTCTCTTCAATACTAAGGACCTCGATTTTGTCGGTTTAAACTGCATTCTTTCCCAAGTCGTTTCTTCTCTAAATACAGTACTATCCACCGACATCCATTAACAATAGATCTAGTACCTCTCAGGCAATCAATATGCCTTTTCTTTACTAAGCATAACTTTCATAGGACCGTAATTAGTGAGCACTCAATGAGGATCGACGTTATCTAACAAAAAAATATTCTTAAGATATATATATATATATATATATATATATATATATATATATATAAGGTCATATCACTCAGCTAAGTGACAAGTTTTACTCGGATTAATCTTATTAATGATCTGTCTTCGATATCAATCAATTTATTGCAAAGACTGCTTGTCTCAATTCACTCTTCTCTCAATACCACCTTGTCTGCATTTTTGGTCTCTTTCATATCGTTATTGGCTTAGCCCGTGAAAAACTATTCTCAATTGAGAACTTTCTAAGATCTTTATTTCCGCTTGATCACTCTTTCACAGCATTCAGTTCCGCTGTTATGTTTTCTCTAAGACACTATCTTACAGCAGTATGGGACCCACGCGTAATTGCTCTTTAAAGATATACAAAATCAGACCTAAATGACCGCAAAGTCAATCTAACAGAAAAAATAAAACACTGCATGAAACGCATCAGATGAAAAACACAATGACAATGGTGACAAATATGAAACAAATAGTAGGCCCCCTTTGGTCAGGGTTGACTATGGGTAGCATCGTTGTTGTCTATTTAGCTGGGACATCGATGTTTGTGACTGTCGAGGCCGATGCTGGTGTGACAAATTCTGTTGCAGAGGTCGCATGTGTCTTCTGTCTCTGGTCTGTGGGAGCTGTCACTTTGCTTTTTGCGTACCCGCCTTTCCGTACCGATTTGTGTCAGCTTCTCCTCTCCTGACTTGAAGTGTTTGGTCAGGGTTCCTCTCCACTTGAATCGTACAGCTGCCAGGCTCTCCCGGAACTCTGTGTTGATGTCCACAGCTTTCATGTCTTCACAACTTTCACGATGACAACCATAACACTGATAATACCAATAATATTAACCAATTTGGATTTACATCAATGAAATGCTCAACGCAACAGGACGATCTCATTGCTTTTGAAAATTACTTAATAAACATAATCAATAATCTGAAAATAAGAAAATTCAACAACAATTTTCAAAAAAGACTTAAAAACGCCAAGAAATGAGAAACAACTCAAAAAATGATTGATAAAAGCAAATAATTCTAGGATAATCTATGAAAGAGATATCAACTATCACAATGAAATAGTCGACTAAGAAGTCACTAAATTTTGCAAAATTACTTATAACAAAACAGAAAGTGAGATAAACAAAGAAGCTAAAAACAACCAATAAACTAAAATTAAGACGATGTAATAAAACAATTCGCAAAAGTAGAACCATTTATTAAATTAAAAGACCATAAGAACAATTTCACGACCAAAACAACATGCAGATTACGAAACTACACAAAAAGCAACATTGGGAAAATAAGTAAACAAATATTAGAAAAAAAAAAATTAGCCAAAACTAAGAAGCAAAGTAAAAAGAAAGCAATGGGAAAATTCTAGAGCAGAAATCAATTGGTTTAATAACTTTAGTACCTAAGAAAACTCTTCCTTCACACAATTAGACATAAAAGATTTTTACCAGTCTATTAATGAACATATATTAAACAACAGATTAGGGCATAAATATAATTAAACAGTGCTGAAAATAATTATTATACCACAATAAAAAATACGGACTAAAAGTGCCAGAATAAAAAACAACAACAACAACAACAACAACAATAATAATAATAATAATAATAATAATAAGGATATTTTTTATTCTTGCTGAAACTAATGGTATTATTCTTGCTGCGTAGAATCAATGCTTGCTAACTCGGCAAGAGAGAGTGGGAAAATATATCGACTTCAAAATACTTACGGAAAGGATTAAAATTTATTACCTAAGCATTAATATTAATTAATTAAAAAACGTAAATAAACGAAATTCAACTTCCCTTAAAAAAATTGCTCATGAATGAAAATAATTAAATAAATAAATAAAAATATGTCACATGTCTGGTGCCGGAAGAAACCCAGACTAAGTCAGCAACAACAAAAAAAAAAAACACGGATAAAAAGGCAAAATCATCACGACGCACATCCGTGCAGATGGCCGAACGAATGACCGCGCGGGGACAAACTTACACCGGTGTTCAATGTGCAAAGAAAGAAAAAACGAAAAAACATAAGCAGATACTGATACTCCCGGAAGAGTGAACAGAAAAGTCTGTCTACAAAACTCTGGAGTCGGAATGTTGAAGGCAACATCAATCAGTTAAGTGATAAATGGATTACTGGGAGTGCTAGAGAATGAGAAGAGATTAGTAGGAACGGGAAATCCTATGCTAAACAGGAAACAAGTGATAAACCTCTACTTCTGGTCAAAACACCGGGGACGACTATGAAACGGAAGATAAGTGAAACTAACTACAACCTATCGATATGTTTAGCAATATACTAAATGTAGCTTTGATGTGGTATAAGGTCGAATGAATAGAGCACACTATGCGGAAGGAACTCAGTACTCTGGCGTAACTGATTTAGCGAAACAAGCTTGTAACTATATTGCCACATATAAGAAGCAAGGATTAGATATGGCAGCAGGCCGAAAGTATGGAGCACGCATTGCGGATCGAACGTTGTTAATTATTGCACGACAACGAACTGATGTAACAAAAAATCTTTAATTCATGTTTAGAGAAATGAAATATGTCTAATATCCTATTCCAAACATTTGACAAGAGCATCAGTTTTTCTCATTCCAATTATTGGAAATATTTTCTCAAATTATCTGTTATATAATTTAAGTTATATTAGACGAGCTAGTTTTTTTTTCAACATTATATCCCAATGAATGCCACTAAGATGCAAGAGATTTCTGACTATGATGGAACATGTGAAGCTACTATTAAGGAGAGAGAACAATAAAAAGAACAGGATTTACGGAGACTGAGGATAACGATTTACATTGTACTTGAATTTTAGATCAAAAATTCGACTGGGAGGCAAGAAGCTAGAAGAGAATTCCACAACCGAGAAGAAACTGTTAGCATAGAACTTACGGTTATATCTAGCCATTTCATCTCTAATATGATGAGAACTTCCCGCCAATCTAGTATCGCGTTTAAATTCGTAAAGTCTGCGTACCACAAAGTAAAGTGATATTTATCCTGTTTAATACACAAAATCTGGCACATGGCCGAAGGAGGGGGATTGGGGAAAGGACGGTCTTCTTCTGTCTTAACTATAACTAGCCACAAACGCTGACCCAATCGCACAAACAATATTCCATACACAAAAACAACACATTCATACGTACCTTTTTTACTACAATCACCATAATACCACTTTGTCTCTATGAAAATACTAACTAGTCCCCATATTTACAATTCATTGTCTGTGGAGGGAGGGGAACAACAACAATTCTAAAAACTAGCCTCAATGAGAATTTACAATATGAAAGCAAAATCTATTTACAAGAAACTAAAGAAAATAATATTAGTAATAAAAAAACCCTGTGACGTCGTCCCCTGGTCGCAGCGCCAACCGTGTCGTTCTATCCCAGTCTACCACGGCACCAACTGTGACGTCCTACTTTGATTCCCAGTCTGCCTACCCACGTTGTGAATTGATCTAGGTAGAGGAAATCAATCAGTTGTCGGGGCCGTACTGCAAACCGAGTTCAACGGGGGTGATACCACACAAATATGCATAAAAGGCAATAAAATGAAAACTCAAAAGTTCAAAGTATCAAAGAAAAAGGTAACAAACTTTATGTCTAGTTGTTCGATACATAGGACTGAATCTATCTCCCGACCCGTTCTATGGATTGTGACACGTCGTTTTCCGCTAGACAAGTTTTAACACTTCAAGTCGTCTGCTCGCTAAGAAATTGGTGTTTCGGTGGGTCTTTGGACGAAAGTCAAAAGAAAAAAACTTATTTCGGTGATCTGGATCTAAGTCGCTCTTCAAAATAATTGTTCTTGGTTTGAAGATGGGTCCGGAATGTGCGTGAAACCTGGTCAGCTATCTGCGAGGCTTGCCTCAACCGGAGACTGACTCTGGGAACTGCTGGGACTCGACTCATTTCTGCTCGTTGTGGCTTCGTTTATATGGGCGCCGACCAAAACCGGGGTGAGTTTGTCGGCGCCGGGGGTTCCTCGATAATTCTAAATACATATCCACCTCTCTGGTTAGGAATTTCCACCTTTTTCCATTTTTGGGAACCTTTCCTCACTCCCACCTTCTCATCATACTTCAGAGGGACGTGAACTGCCCTCCCCACATCGTGGCAACCTATCTTACTCATCCTCCAGATGGGCGGCAACAGCCTCCCTCGTGCATCACGTGATCACCACTCGACCAATGATGTCTTAGTCGGGCGTGGACGAATCTGCGGCTTTGTTTCAGGAAGAAAAAAATATCTTGCTTAAAAAAAAAATATATCTCTTCTCTTTCCCTTTTCTTCCCCTTAATGGTTTATCATTTATCCAGCCGCGAACGGGACAATATGACAATGGCGGTCATAACTCTTGTTCTACACGTGGTTTTCGTCAGGTATTTTGTCGCTAATTATCAGAATGTGTGGTCTTCTTAACACGGTCTCAAAAAGAAACATCTCCAAAGTTCCAGTCAGTCTGTCGCTCCGAAGAAAGAAAGAAAACACATTCATTTTCCTTCGGTACAAATTCCTGATAACAATATTTTATTATCGCAGGCCAAGAATGTTCCGTCGGACGTTCGTGTGTGGTTTTTAATTTTTCATATCTGTCCAAGTCTTTTTAGTTGCCTGTTTTTCGTCACTTAACGAAATAACATTTTCATTTGAAATTTTTTTTCTTTGGCCAGCCAGTCTGTAGTTGATAATAAGATGTCTTCCCGTACCAATAGTTTGTTTTCATATCCTTAGATAACACAGCCGATGCCAAAACATATCTGATTCTTTCCTTCTTTCCCTTTCTTTTTACTCAGAATTTCCCTGTCATTGTAATGACACTCTTTCGCCATTTGTTACTTATCAAAATATCCTTTTATCCATTGTCTCTTAGCTGTGTGTGTGTTCTTGCTTATCACTCACGATTCGGTTCTTAGCCTCTCCTTTTCTTCTTTTCTTTCTTTTCCCTTTCTGCCTCGTTAAATGGTGCCACACCCACAATCACTAAATGTTGCAGAAATATCAGTTCACTGCCAGAAAACAATACGGGACTATCATAGTATGAAACATTTATTCTTCCCAAACACTCAAACTGACATGCACTCATTCAGACGCAGCAACAAATACGAAAAAACACTCACGCGAAACAGAAGAATGTTCGTCAGAACAATTACCATGAAAGTATTTATAGAAAAAGCACAGGGAACCTATGTTATGTCGGTGGGGAAGTAACTAAAGCAGAGTCTTTGGATTTTATTAATACTCTCTAAATATACAGCAGAAGTGCCAGATCAGATGTGCAGCAATATCCAAAGCATAGACGAATGGTAGGTAGATAAATATG
>OZ010589.1:49467221-49472221 GCA_963932145.1 Acanthosepion lycidas | reverse complement strand
AAAGCATTTATATCTCGGAAGAGATCAATGGACGGAAAAAGAGAGACAATTTTATGCACAGACAACAACAGATAGTTATGAAGACTGTAACTGATACACAGGCCGATATATATATATATATATATATATATATATATATATATATATATATATATATATATATATATTCAGGCAGTCAGATTTGCTTGTTAATAGGACGGTGATGCACATTCGTGCAAATACCCCACACTGCCCTCCAGACTTGTGAAATTTTATGACAGATTAATTTCGCTATCCTGTAGTTGATTAATCCTTGTAATTAATGACGAGATGCCGGGTATCCGCTTTCAATGACACTTGTCAATCAAAGCCTACGATCAACGCCCCCTTCCGAAGAAAGTGGGTAAATCAAGACACATTGCTATTCTTTTCCCCCTCCCTCACACAAGTATAGGCACCCACATTAAATAAAGTGTGTGATGGATAAGTTGTCGTCTAAAATACGCAAAACTAAAAATAAAACTGAGAGTTCATTTGAATAGATAAATTTACAAAAACTGCACAAAATCGTCTTGAAATACTAAAGAGTAAATTTATTAAATAAAATCGCCATTGATTTCAACTACTGCCTCCAGACGACTTCTGCTTTTCTTCTGGATGGTCTCCTTCTTTAAGTTGGGGGAAGTTGTCATAATTCTTGCCTTCAGTTCATCTTTGGTGTTACAAAGAAGTTTTGGTTATCTCTCGCTCAACTATGTCCCACACAAAATAATCAAGGGGGTTGCATTCTGAGAAGTTAGGTTGCCAAATTTATGTGGAGATGTGATCTCAGAAATTGTCTGACAGCCATGACTAGGTCCACCTGCTCGTATGCCATGGTGGAGAATCTTGTTGCCAGACATAGGATCTTCCAGCAGTCACCCTATTGTTCCTAATGCACTAGACCTCTGTGTTGTGTCTGAGGCCCTCACCAATATATTCAGAAGTATTTTTCATATCAGAACGATCAGAATGAGTTTTTCAAGCTGTTGTATTTTCGTAATCAACATTAGACTCATTCAATCCTTTTCGAATCTTCTAAACTGTCATCAGATTGACGCCCACAAACTCTGAAATGTTCGTGTTGGGGCTTCTAGTGCGAATGTCAAGCAGTACATCATGCCGGAGTGAATTGAGTTACGGTGCATTTTTGCTCACAGACGGTGCCCAACTGACCCTACTATACTATGCACTCGGCAAAATCAAAAAGAAACGCGCGCATGCGCGAAATTAAAATTATAAAATGGTGACAATTTACTTTAATTTACATCTCACCCTGTATACATGCTGTTGTGGGGCTCTCCACTTTTTATATAAGATGGACTCGTCCAAAGTATACTTATACTGACAGAGAGAATACCTGCTGTTGAGATAAGTCGAGATACAGTCTCGACGTCTGTCGAACTCTCTGCTTTGCCAGAGAGGAACCCGGACGAAGCTTTGCCGAAGGGCAAAGTTTCGTCGGGGGAGGTAGACAGGCCCTGAAGCCGTCTAGGCTGGTTCAAAGGGTATGTTTTTGGCTGTGCCTACGGGCTGGGAGAAACCCACTTTAAACTCGGCCTTGTGCCACATATATTCCTCGTGGGTGGAATGTTAAATATTGAGATAAGTTGAGATACGTGGAGATACGTTGAGTTACTTGCATTTACGTTGAGACAGGTTGAGAGATATGGAGACAGACACAGGGTGTTCTCAGAGAGTTATACAAGAGTCCAGAGAGAGAGAGAGAGAGAGAGAGAGATGATTACGGCTTTACTTACAGAGACTTGTACATATACTTTCTACTATCCCGCATTCCTGGACTACTAATCTTCACTTCAAGTCTGTATTCTTACGTTTAATACACTTATTTTTCTATCTCAATTACTGGCGGTGTTTATTTATTTGTGCAGGTTTCTATTCACGGAATCCAGAAAAAATTGGCGACGAGGATGAGATACTTCACGGGGACTTAAAAAAAAATGCCGTTGCCAGCGTCCACAATACATGCAAATGTGGTTGAAAATCGAAGGATGTTCTTTGTTCAAGTCATTGAATACAAATTGTCCAATGAATTCGAAGCGCTTTCAGTTTCAATGATATATGAAAGCTATTTTCTGTGTGTTGATTACATTGAGCGTGTTGATTGGATTACACTTATAGGTAAGCATTTCTTTCTTGGTTTTAAGTGGTACATCTTTATTCGTCAATGGCCGCCATATCGTTTTTTTTTTCAAGCTTCTAAAAAAAGGAATTTAATTAATATTAATAACCAAACTTGCACAGATACACACACACAGAGAGATATAAATGGGAATATATATATATATATATATATATATATATATATATATATATATATATATATATATATATATATATATAGTTGGATTGATGTAAGTTTGTGACCCTGGGTTTCACGCTTTTGCGATCGACAGTGTTTGTCACTCACACCAATCCAACTAAATATGTTAGCTTTATTACTGATATTGAGCACTTTTCAATAAGTAATGTGCATATATAATATATAAATAATATATATAATAAATTAAATATATATATATGTATATATATATATATATATATATATATATATAGATAGATAGATAGATAGATAGATAGATAGATAGATAGAAACTGAAAAAGAGGGCTATATATATATATATATATATATATATATATATATATATATATATATATATATATATAAGGTGACTTCTTGATATTATCAGACTGGAGGGGTTGATCCTAGCGTGCGGCACTTTCGAAAGGTGCCTGAAAGCCATACCACGGGTTGACTCAACACTTGTGAGTGAAATTTGGTAGAGAGAATATTTGTGGGCTGTCGATAGCTGTCCTAGCACGAAGTCACAAGTCAATGTTGCCGAGGGCTTGAGCGCGCTGGCCTTGTTGAAATTACTGATTACGCTAGATAACACGCTCTCTCCCAGAAGCTGTAACTAAGGTCTGCTCATCATAGTTACAGTATAAAGCTCAGGTTGGCTCAGTGGGTGTTGAATAAAGATTCATCGGAAGGAGAATAATCAAAAAGATACAACTGAACACGGTACACACGTGGGGTAAATAAGCAGCGACGACTAAAATAATTTTATTTTTAAAAACAAACAAATCCGTGTGAATAAGCTCCTGGTGATTATAAAACATTAAAAAAGAATTACTCATGTTCAATTCATGAGACACAGAGAACGATGAAAGTTCTTTGTCCTGCACAAAGTTGGTCGGTGATGCCTGATATAAAACAGCTTCTAAAAACTGTGAATGTTTAACATACCGAGCATTGTGCAGGATCCTAAACTCTCCGTCAATACGTTCGGAAGCGCAACCCGGTTTGTTAATCAAATAAAGTCCAGTCGCTGACTCATAAACTGAGTCAAGCAATTATTGTTACTAGCTCCACCACGTCTTAAATAAGCGGGAACGCGTTGTCCAAAACCATATATATATTAGGTTGGTGCAAAAATAATTTCGTTTTCTAATATATGTTACTATGTGAGAAAATGAAATTATTTTTGCACCAACCTAATATATATATATATATATATATATATATGTATATATATATATGTGTGTGTGTGTGTGTGTGTGTGAGCGTGTGTGTGTGAGTGCGCGTGTGTGAGTGCGCGCGTGTGTGTGTCAGTGAGCATTTTCCTATTTCTTAATATTTTGCTTAGCTTTTGGATGTTGTTTTTCGCGCTTCCAATTCGCCTTTAGATTTCGCTCTCGCATTTTCCGCACTCAGCTGAAATACTTTATAGATATTTAAATTTAATTTGTAATTCACGTGATGAAATCTTTTTGCTGAGAGCCTAATATGCTGTCTTCTTACAGTTAAGGTTTCGTCCTATCGTCTTGCTTTCTTTTACAACCTTCTGCTTAGGACTTGTATTTTTTTCTCTCTATGTCTGATCAATCCACCGTGCCATCTGCATAATAGATAATAACATCAATTACGAACCCGTCTATATGTTGAGTGAAAGTAACTCCCTATTTTATGTATGATGAACTCTCGCAATCTAAAAATGATATTTAGATGAGAGAGTCCATCATACATACAATAGGCAATTACTTTTCAATCACCCAATCTAGATCCACAAGTTTTTACGAGATTTTTGCGCTCGACTTGAAAATTAGAACAATGCCTGTAGTTCGCTGGTTGTAATCGGATTCCGATGTATAGCTATTATAATTATAATTCCAGCATTTCTTTGATTTACCATTTCTGCATTCTATAGATTCTTTATTGCTGGTTTTCTACTGATAATTTTTACAACTAGATTATTCTATTTATAGATAGAATGATAGAATTATGCTGTCTAAAATTTGCTATATTTATGGGGCAAAAGTGTTCAATGTCGCAGATTGATCGTTTCTAGATAATAAAAAAAAGCAGTATGAATATAGAAATTAACACGGGCTGATGATCGCTAAAGCGAGAAATTTGCAGTCACCATAAAAAGATGATTTCTATGTCAAGGCTTTACACACACACACACACACACACATACACACACACACACACACACATACACACACACATATATATATATAATATGATAAAATATATTTTAGTGTATTCCATATTTATGGTTAAGAGAGAGATAGTGTAAAGATGAGTAAAAGATAGAACTATACAAATATGAAAGTAGACACATAGACGCTCTCTCTTCATGTCTTTATCTCTCTCTCTCTCTCTCTCTCTCTCTATATATATATATATATATATATATATATATATATATATATATATATAGAAAAGATAGATAAATAGATACATAGATAGATATAGATATTGTTGTAGCATACCTACGGACGATAATGGGTATGACCCAATTCGCCTAAGTACAGTAGTAAACACTTTATGTGGGTCCGCAATAAGAGATTTGTCTACAGCTGTGCTGGTCAAACTCTGCCTCCAGGCAGAGAATGTCCCCAGATGAGGCTATGTCCAAGGGCGGGGTCTCGTCTCGGCATACAGCTACCCG
>OZ010589.1:49387221-49462221 GCA_963932145.1 Acanthosepion lycidas | reverse complement strand
TCAAAATCCATTCAGTGCCCAATCTGAAGAAATAATACGTTCCACTTACAATCTCCCTTTACCAAAGACGAAACAACACAAGCATATCCCAAATCTAACGTCATTCGCATAGCAAACGTTCAAGCTAAATTCAATATTTGAACCAGTTCAGCTGTTTATCGCTCGGACACAGCATACCACTGACACAGGTTCAAGTCATTATCAGTTACTCCATATATCAATGCTATGAAGGAAGTCGGACTATGACAGAGTTTTTCCAAGAGTATGCTCCCTGGAAACTTACCATCTTCAGGTCAACAGTTATTTATCAAACACCTCCTCTAAACCTGCAATTAGTTCTTCCTCTAACGCTTGACCTTTCTTATCGAAGTTATAACTATTAATAAAGACTTCTCTCAACGTCTAAGTTTCTAAATATTGCGATAACTTTTCATGTACAACTGGAAACTAGTATATTTCTGATTTTCGTCACGAGTGTTCTCGCGATCGAAGTGCGTATTGATTCAAATTGCAAAGGCAACAATAGTAATATTTATACACTAAAGATCGTGTTAAGCATTAACTGAAAACTCGTGTTGTGTCGCTTTATGGCTGCCAAAAACTATTGGCCATAAAGAAGTCGAGTAAAAACAACAACAAAAAAAAAACTATAAAGACAAAAATAACGTAAGAGACAGAGAATGCAAAAAAAAAACGTGTTGATAGATCGTTCAAATTATAAGAATAAATATATCTTTAAAAGAATCAATGCTTAAAGAAATGAAAAAACAATGATCTTCAAATGGACGAAAATAAAACAAAAACAAAATATTGTAAAAACAAAATTCACAAGCTTCCTCTAAAATAAATAAATTGAATATAAATAAATAAACAAACGACTTCCTACTTAACGCCTGCTATAAATTCTAAACCTTATAAGTACTGGTCTGTTGTGTCTAAATTATTTATTGTCTGCTGCAGACGCCGTAATGAGGAGGCAAGAATAACATGGCGACACATAATCAATATGGCGGAGAGTGTCTATTGAATAAATAAACAACGCCGGCAAAATCAAGGAAAAGAACAATAAAAACTACAGACGGTCCCATCGTATCTCTACCCCTTGCGTCATTTGCACTCATTCTCTCGTTAATTTTGCTTTCTTTTCCAAGACGTTGCGTGATTCGTGGTGACGCTAATTCGTCAAGCCAAACGCACAACTGGCAACAGGAGTCGTGGTTTTGCGAGTTTGGAATAGGAATATCGTTTTTATTGAACAACTGTTTAAATTATCAGAATACGCAAGTTAAAAATGAGGAGGAACCTGTACAGCTTGTACGTAGATAAATCAATAAGTCGATGGCGTTTCTTTCATACAAGAACTTCCTTTTTTTTTCTGCGTAATCACCTGCACTTAAATCAACAATGAATATTAATCAAAGAGGTCGGACATTTCAGATCAAAATTCAGGCAATGACTACGCATCAGGTTACAAATATATTGATCCATTCTCATGTTTTTAACTCTAAGTTGAAACGATGTTGTGATCTCCTGAATCAGTTTTTCTCCCTACTGCTTTTAAAATCTTATTCACCGTTCCCTAGATGTTTTTTTTAATGGACTTTGAAGGTAGAAGCCAGTATGAATATTCTCACCATTACTGAAGGTCTGAATGATTCTTTTCCTCTCACCACTGCATATAATTAAATTAAAAGCATTAGTTCTGTTTCATCTTCAAACGATTCCAGTATTCGCTTGAAGATGAAACGAAACTAATGCTTTTAATTTAATTATATAATTAAATTTGAAGTTTTTAGCTTCCATTTTTGAAACATGGTTATTTCTATGTAGCGAAAAAACATATTCTAAATCAGTTAATTTATAATATTTATACTCTGTAAATTTTTCTTTAGCACTGTTTTTTACAAATAAAAAATAACAAGAACACCGGATTATATATATTACTGTTCTTTCTTTATATATATAAATATATATATATATATATATATATATATATATATATATATATATATATATGTGTGTGTGTGTGTGTGTGTGTGTGTGTGTGTGTGTGTGTGTGTGTGTTTTAAAATGAATTTACGTATATGATTTGATTTGAACGTATTCATTTTATATAAATATATATGTGTCTCGTTAATTAATTTTGATAAGTTTTGTCTACTTATTTTTAATATGATCCTTTCATATTCAAGGACAAGCTTATTTTTATTCTTATTAAGGGAAGAAAGAAAGTTACCATACAGATGCAGATTAATTTAATTCGAGTACTTTCGGCCTAAGCAAAATGTCATATTCGGGGTCCTGTTTTATCTAAGACTAATTTGTTGTGTTTATCTGAAAATTATTTGTTTTGTGAAGTCAAAAATGCTAAACTTATGTACTGTACAATCTTTAAATTTTATGATGTAATTACACACGTGCAGTAACGACAAGGGAGGGAACTAAATTATTACGATATCTATATATTTAAAAAAATATTTAAAGCTATTAGATAAAACACAGATAATTTAACCTATCTATTGTAAACATTTTAAAACATTTGTGCAGTATTCATAATTAATTTTATTAAGGGTTGCTTTCAATTTTTTTTAATATAGATAGCTTCAAAAATTTTTGTTTATGTTTATTATTTTCATGAAAAAGTGTAGATGTTTTTTCAACAAGAATTTTTCACTAAATGTAAAAATAATATTTATGTTGATCGCACTCCACCTACGTTATCTCGGAGGTTGAGTTTTCATTTGAATGATGCGTTTTATCATTTCTAAACATTTATTACAGCATGCCTGCCCACATTTGCAGTTTAGAAAAATTATTTAAAAAATCTGTCCCTGTGTTTGCATGCTTGCGCGCGCGTGTCTCTGCGTGTGTGTGTGTGTAGAATGTCTTTCATTCGATATTACTAAAGCAGCGACTGGGACTGCAACAATGTGAGGGCAAATATCTCAGCGGTTAAAAATGTATAGTCGCATCGCGTCTATGACCTCATTAATAATTTTGAACTATTTTAAACTTCATTATTTTTATACTGGCTTTTTACATTCGATGACCGATGGGCAATGGCAGATGGACGATATATATATATATATATATATATTTATATATATATATATATATAAAATAGCAGAATTTGCGTCCCTCTAGGTTCTTGGAACCAATCTAATATGAGTAATAACTTATATCTGTTGATCAAGGGCACGTTCAAATCAAGATATATACGTAAATTCATTTTAAAATTAATCTATCTTGCGTATCTACTTTACTTTAATTCTCATTATGTGTTCTTCCTTTTACAGCCTTTTGAAAGTTTGAACATATCTCTAAAAATAACTGAAATCGTCTACATAGAATAGTGAGTTGAAAGCGAGTTGTGCGTAGGCATTAATACTTCAATTAGTTTACTGTTGATCTTGTCCAATATACTGCTTTTTTCAGCTAAGCCTGAGAAATGGGGAACAAACAGTTCCATCCTCACGAGTTTACCATGTTCATCTTGCTTAGATTGAAACAAATGCGCTTCCAGATGAGGGGTAAGATCCTCACGAAATAGATCCCCTTCCGTTTGGATATATAGAAGGCTTGGAAAATCTGATACTCGCAGGGCGGATGGAAGGAAAAGGGGACAAGAGGAAGCAACATAACGTCCATGAGGATGTCAGAACAAAATCTGGGAGAAGAAGCAAAAAGACAAAACTACTTGAGAACTACATTGGATAGCAGGATGTGGAGAGCCATGATCGCCTACGTCCTGAAGAGATACGGAACATAAAAGAAGAAAGACTCATATGTGGATGTCAGAACAGGGTTGGAGAAAGCAAAAAGACAAAACGTATTGAGAACTACAAGGGATAGGAGGATGTGGAGAGCCATGATCACGTACGTCCTGAAGAGATACGGCACATAAAAGAAGAAAGACACGTATGTAAATCGGACCAAGGTCGACTTTTTGATTCCAGTGTAAACTGGATCAATGTCGACCAGGTTAATTAGTATATTCGGTCCCAAATGGACGATTTTTGACTATAGTGAAAATCGGACTGATTTTGATCTTTTTGGGGATTCTCCTTGAAACTTGATCAGTGTCTACCATTTGATTTTAGTGCAAATCGAACCAAAATAGACCGTGATTCCTCTGGAAAAATCGAACTGATTTCGATGTTTTTGATGCTACTTGAAACTGGATCAATGTCTACCATTTGATTTTTAGCGCAAATCGAACCAAAATAGACCGTGATTTCTCTAGTGTAAATCGAACTGATTTTGTTTTTGTTTTATTTTTTATGCTCCTGAAAACAAAATCAATGTCTACCATTTGATTTTTAGTGCAAATAGAACCAAAATAGACCATGTTTCCTCTAGGGAAAATCGAACTGATTTCGATGTTTTTGAGGCTCCTTGAAACTGGATCAATGTCCACCATTTAATTTTTAGTGCAAATCGAACCAAAATAGACCGTGATTTCTCTAGTGGAAATCGAACTGATTTTGATTTTTTTGGGATTCTCCTTGAAACTTTATCAATGTCTACCATTTGATTCTTCAATGCAAATCGAACCAAAATAGACCGTGATTTCTCTAGTGGAAATCGAACTGATTTTGATTTTTTTGGGGATTCTCCTTGAAACTTGATCAATGTCTACCATTTGATTCTTCGTGCAAATCGAACCAAAATAGACCGTGATTTCTCTAGTGGAAATCTAACTGGTTTTGATGTTTTTGATGCTCCTTGAAACTGGATCAATGTCAACCATTTGATTTTTAGTGCAAATCGAACCAATATAGACCGTGATTTCTCTAGTGAGAACCGGACTAATGTGGACTGTTTTGTCTTTAGTTTAAACCGGGTCTATGTCAGCCTTTTTGAATCGAGGGTAAAACGAACTCTTTTTTATTTGCTTGTATTTTAAACTTACCAATATCGACGTTTCTGGCATGTTTTACACGAACTAATACCTAAGTTGGCATTTTTCATTCTAATGTAAACTCAACCAAATCTACCATTCATGACACTAGTGGAACCCAAAGCAATGTCGACTTTATGTTTGCTCTAGTGTAAACCGGTATTATTTATAATCATTTTGATGCGGGAGGAAATCTGACAAATGGTTAACTATTTGACTATAGAAAAAAACAGGATTTATATCTACCTATTGTTTATTCACTGAATTATTTTACGATCTTTTTCGCCATTAAATAACCAAACAAATTTTGTTCGGTCACTAATTCTAAGAACATAACGTAAGACTAACCATAGGAGGGCTCCGATTCGCAGGTTCTTGTGCCAGATAATGCTAAGTATTCAACATATACTTTGCTGACTGGCTTTAAGATAATCTTAAATATCATTTCTAATCTACTGCTAGTTATTTCTTCAAGAGGAGCATGATATGTGTGGCCTTGTGGCAGGTTATTCTTATCATAACAACAATATTTGAATGTAGGAATTCCCACCGAGAGAAATTGTTTTAAACTGTCGATCTATACTTACGAGTTACAATGCAAAAAAAAAAAAAGCTGGAAAAATATTTGAATGGCGTGAACCACAAATCATTTGTGAAAGGAATTTTGACAGAATTTCAAAGCTGTCTCGCAGATTTTACAAACTGTCCACCTCTAAGACAGAAGAACATCACGAAAATATATTTTCTCTGTCTTTAGGATACTGTGCTTTGAAATATGTTTTATTTTGCGCTTAACTTTTTCTCTCTCCCCCGATCTCTCTCTTCTCCTCCTCTATCTCCCGCTTTCTCTCCTCTTCCTCCTCCCCTCTCTCTCTATCTCTATCTCTCAATCTCTCTTTCTTGTTCTATCGCACTCATTCTTCTTCTCTCATTCTCTCTTCCCTTACACTATCCCTCCCTCTCCCACATCTCTCCATCCCTCTCTCCCATCTTCCCTCTTCTCTCTCTACCTTTCACTCTCTCTTGCACTCTCTCCCGCACTCTCTACCTTTCACTCTCTCTCTACCTCCTCCTCTCACACTCTCAGTCTATCTTTCCCCCTCTCAGTCTCTCTACCTCTCTCTCCCCCTTTCTCTCCCGCTTTCTCACTATCCCTCCCTCCTACTCACTCTACTCTAACTCTCTCTCTTTCTCTCACTCTCTCTTTCCCTGTCTCTCACTCCCACTCTATCTCTCTTTCTCTCTCTATCTCTATTTCTCTCTCTCTATACCCTGTCCACTAAGGACGTCAGCGATTAGGGCTCTCCACCACACTCCTAAGTAACCAAGACTATTTTATGACATTTTGTGATACTTGTTCTTCCCGGATTTAAAAAAAAAATTTTAGGTAGTTTATTCGCTGCTTTACCCTGCTTCTCTTGCACTCTTGTTACTTTTGCATTCAAGAACTGGAAATAGGATTTTAAATATTTGCTTGCATTCAGCTTTCGAACCTGGGCATAAGCCAGAATTTTGTACGCTAAGTTTCCCTGTATACAGTTTTCTTCCTTACTTGAAAAATGTAATAAGAGTTGGTCTATTTCTGTACGAAGCTTAACTTAATAAAATATTAAATGGCAATAGTAGAATCGAAGAAATGATTGCGTGTCTGAACTCAGTTCCAAATGCTCCAGAGATTCCTCATAAATAATCGCCTATAAATTATATCCATTTTCATTGTCTTAATGTTTCATGAGTAATAATAAAACCTGTCTATATTTTATAGAGAAAGTTAAATGCCACTAAAACGCAAGGGGTTACTGGGAGTGAAACAGAATGGGAAAATGTTTGTGAGGAGAAAGGGCAATAAAAGTACACGATTCACGAAGTCAGAAAATTGTGATTGGTGTTTCATTTACGTTTTTGAAGATTGTGAGCATGTGAGCAACTAGGTAGGTTTTAAGAAATAGATAGCTATAAAAGACATTTATACTTAGAGTCTGAAAGAAACGGTTGAAATATTGTGGACATATAACGAAAAAAAAGGCTTGGTGAATTTGACACCCACAGGATATATATATATATATATATATATATATATATATATATATATATATATATATATATATATATCAATAAAGGTGCAATTAATTTATAAATTCATGAATCATTCATACAAAAAACAAATACAGAGGTTAATGATTTAACTGGGGAGAATCCATCGTAACTTACTGTAATTATTGAACATATAAATTCATGTCTCTTATTGCTATATTTGTACAAAAACGCACAAACATAAAATTTAAATTCAAACTCAGCGTTGCGACTGCACGTTCCAAAACAATAACACATTTCTCATAGCATTTTTTCGGATTACATCTCTATTTTCGTTGTCCACTTATTACTGAGAAGTAAAAACAAGAACAAAATCTATTTCCATGAAGGAACAGACGAAAGCTTGTAAAAATAAAAAAAGGCCTCATGCAACTGAAATTTATAAACGAGGATCATATAAATTCATGTACAGGTTCGGAGTTTATGTGTCTTATTTGAATTGTTTGCGACGATGGATTCTGGCCAATTAAATCATTAACCTCTGTATTTGTTTTTTGTATGAATGATTCATGAATATATATATATATATATATATATATATACACCATGTGACTAACGAGGAAGTTTTAAGTTATAAAGCATAAAGGACACACTTAGAATGAGAAAAGCTTAATTTGCTGACTCAACAACATATGTGTTTGAGTGTTGATTAGCCTCATCCAATTAGATTTAATTTTGTGTCTGTATCTTACATATATTTTAATTTCTCCTATATGGCTGTGAATGCTGGACAACTTCCTCATAGATGAAGAGGAGACTTGAGGCAACAGAGATTTTGTTCGACAGAAGGATGCTAAGAATAACATGGACATAGCATGTGAGTAACGAGGAAGTTTGAAGTTATCTGGAAGCATAAAAAATATACAAACATAGAATCAGAAAAGGTTAATTTGCTGACTCAACAATAATGTTTGTTTAACTGTTGATTAAACTAATCCAATTAGATATAATCGTGTTTCTGTGTCTTCCATATATTTTAAAACCTCCTATATGGCTGTGAATGATGGATACTTTCTTGAGGTAACAGAGAGATGGCTCTACAGATGGATGCTAAGAATAACATGGACATAGCATGTGAGTAACGAGGAAGTTTTAAGTTACATAGGTGAAGAGGCAACAGAAAGATGGCTCTACAGAAGGATGCTAAGAATAACATGGACATAGCATGTAAGTAATGAGGAAGTTTTAAGTTATATGGCAGCATAATGGACACACTTAGAATCAGAAAAGCTTAATTTACTGATTCAACGATATGTGTGGTTGAATATCGTTTAACCTCATACAATTAGATTTAATCTTGTTTCTCTCTCTTTCTATATATTTTAAATTCTCCTGTATGACCGTAGCTGCTTGACAATCTCATCGCAGATAAAGACTTGAGGCAACGAGGGATTTGTTACAAGAGTGATGCGTTGCTAAAAATAAAGAGAATATCGTGGCCAGAAGAAAAAGTCCCCAGGGAAATGGGAGTTAAAAGAGCAGTTTGAAAATCTACATTAAGAGAGTTCTAGTCTAGAAATTAAAATTATGGCGAGCCATACTGAAGGCAAGAAAAGCAGGAAAAATAGCAATTAAACGAAATAAGAATGTCATGGACTACGCATTTGAGCTACGAGGAAGTTAGAGAGAAACGGTAAACAAAAAGGACAATTATATCAAAAAATTAGATTTTTGGAATTAATGGGACAATTATCTCTTATAGCCACAAATGATAAGAAGCTGTGGAGACACATGATTGGCCACACACATAAAAGAATATATATATATATATATATATATATATATATATATATATATATATATATATATATATATGTTGTGAGACCGTAACATACCTACAACATGGGCTCTTCCAGGACTATATAAAGTATGCGATATAACACTCTAGGACAAGAGGAGGAAAGAGAGAAAGAGATAGTATTCTAATACCGTAGTATCAGCCGCGTACGACTACCAATATTGGACACTAGCACATAGTAAGCTCCGCTTACACTTACACAAAATTTGTAACCTTTTTGTTTAATATATCTTTCTTACCTCTAATCCGTGTTCCGTGTTTTCCTTCCGTGGTCCCGATTTTGGGCCCACATCAGTGGCGACGAAGAATTCGAGAAACGCATTCACGTCGAAAATTTCAATACCTTGCCAGTCCCACATCAGTGGCGACAGAAAGATTCGAGAATTTCGTTCTCACCATGTCAATAGCGACAGACTACTCAAAAAATACACAGAAACTCCACGCGTTCCCACAGCAGTGTCGAACTAATAAGGCTGGTATTACTACTTTAGCGATTTAAACGCAACACCCAGCGTCTACATATAAAAAAAAATATTCCGATACCAAACAGCAGTGACGAACTAGAGATTCGACATCTACGGAATATTAAAGTCTGTCCAAATAACATTACGAGAACGATTTCTTACACACCCACACACAGAAAAAAACAGTTTGTTCGTGAAACAAACTGACCACACAAGAGCCGAAGTACTACTTACAACTCCAATTTTCGAAAAAAACTATCTAAGATTTTTTATGTAACTGAGTTGAATCTCGTGCATAAAATTATTCTCCCCTTAAATTCACTGAGGCGAGTTTTCTCTTTTTTGTACATCTATAAAGAAAAAGAAATACATAATAAGTGTGGTGAAAATTTATACAATAACGTTAAAATTAACGGAACCATGGAATCTCAAAAAGCTAAACACATAATTAGTTTAGTTTAACTAATTGTCTGTCCATATTTTTTTTTTTTTTTACAAAAAAAAAGTCTATCAAGATTCTTTTGTATACCTCCCCTTGCTACACGTGTTTCAAAGCAACAAAAAATCGCTGTCATTTTTGTTTGTCTAAATATGGAAGATTTTCAAAAAGTAATCGTCCAAATGCTAAAAGTACATTTGGATCAGCAACAAAAATCAGAAGAAAGACAACAACTATTTTTTGGAATTACATAAACAGCAAATGGAATTCTAACAAATTACGCTTCAGAATGTTAAACTACAACAGAAAAAACTTAAAGAATTACTCGTAAATGCATTAAAAGGCTCAAACTCTGAAAAAGATACAATATTCTCCCAGAGTACAATCTACAATTCAATGGAAACTTTTGAATACGTACCAGAGAACGACAAAACGTTCGAGGCTTTTACAGGCGCTACGAAGATATTTTCAACTTAAACTGTGAACAATGGCCCAGTACAAAAAAAAGGTACGACTACTATTGAGAAACCTGGGAACTACAGAACATAGTAGGTTCGTAGACTTCATACTATCCAAGAAAACCACTGGCTTGGATTTTTTAGAGACGATTAAGCTCCTATCGGAATTATTCGGACCTAACACAACCTTGTTCCACAAACGTTGGAAATGCCTGTACACAGTCAAAGACAACCAGCAAGATTTTCTAACGTTTGCAGCATCGGTGAACAAGCTATGTAATGATTTTAAACTAGCCGAACTGACTGCCGATGATTTCAAGTGCTTAATTTTCGCACAAGGTCTAGTATCAGCAGAAGACGCGAAGTGAGACGACGGTTACTGACCAAGCTTGAGAACGAACAAGGATTGACTGTCCAAAAACTGGCAGAGGACTGTCAAAGAGTAATATCTGTAAAGTGTGACTCAAACACTATCGAGGAATCAGGTGTGGCTCAGATTAATAAAATCAGAAGCAAGTCTACCTCCTATTCCCCTCAAAAAGACAAAAGTCAAATCTCATGTCCTAAGTTCCGCAGTAACCAAAACCCAAATAGGTTAAAGAAACCTCCCGGACCATGTTACCATTGTGGTAAATGGCATTGGATGAAATTCTGTTCAGTTAAGAACAACAAATATTGCAAAAATTGCAATAAAAATGGGCATACTTTAACTTAGTGCAAGCTCAATCTGACAATATTGTCGATAGGAATTTAAGGAAATATGTAACTGTGTATATTTTCAATAATTCTATTAAATTCAAGCTTGACTTGGGTTCCTATCTTTCAACCATTAACTGGCGTACTTGGCGAAAATTAAACAAGCCGACCTTATTAAAAACGGATAAATCAGCAAAATCCGAAACTGGCGAAAATATTAACATTTTAGGCGAGGTAATACTTACAGTAACACTAAATGGAGTTACCAAAGAGCTCAAAGTCTACGTATTGAAAACTTCAGATAATTTATTTGGAACAGATTGGATAGAAAAATTCAATCTTTGTGATTGCCCAATGAGTACATTTTGTCGCAAAATACAAAGTACAACGTCCAATTTGGTAAATCTCAAAAAAGAACTCAAACAACAATTTCCCCAGGTTTTTTCTGGCAGCCTTGGGAAATGTACTAAAATGAAAGCTAAGTTCAAGGTGAAGGACGGTGCACAACCGGTATTCAAAAAGAAACGGAATGTCCATTTCGCTGCTCTAGAGCAAATCAACAAAGCGTTACATAGACTCATTCCAAAAAATACAGAAGTCTTTGAAGACTCCATCTTTGCTACTCTAAGGACAAGAATTGTGAAAGCAAAAATATGATCGCGAGTACCATAAGAGAGCTCCAAGTTACTTTGACCGACATAAAAAGGGAGTCTCGAGAGGATGAATTAATTCAATCCATAAAAAGCAAAATTCGCAATAAAGACCCCAATGTGCCTGAAGTGTTCTCCCTCTGAGATGATGCCCTACTATACAATGACCGCGCAGTGATTCCAAACAGCCCACAAAGAAAAATCCTCAGGGATTTTCACATGGGGCATCCTTGGAAGGACCGTACGAAAAGCCTCATACGCTGCTATGTTAATTGGCCAAACATGGACAAGGACATAGCACGTTCCAAAAAAATAACACATTTCTCATAGCATTTTTCGGATCACAACTCTATTTTCGTTGTCCACTTATTACTGAGAGTAAAAACAAGAACAAAATCTATTTCATACCTGAGGATGTCTGTAGGAACAGACGAAAGCTTGTAAAAATAATAAGACCTTATGCAACTGAAATTTATAAAACAGGATCTTTTCATTCATAAACAGGTTCGGGGTTTTTATATATTATTTGAATTGTTCGCGAAGATGGATTTCTCGCCATTTAAATCATTAACCTTTGTATTTGTTTTTTGTATGAATAATTCATGAATCTGTAAATTAATTGCACCTTTATTGAAATATATATATATATATATATATATATATATATATATATATATTAAAGTTATAGAGTACATGTGGAGTAAATGTTCAAATCTTTCCCACGTTAGTTTGTTGCTGTTGGCTGTTGTGGTTACCATAGCAAGTAGAGTTTTATGGTATAGCTGAACACCTAAAACGTTATAAATTCAGAGTTGTACTTCTCTTAGACTTGCTGACATCCATTGACGGAGAAAGGAGGGATCCATATTTTCCTAATACTCTGTGTTCGAACGTCAACTGCTTCGGTCAGAATTTGAACTCGACACATCGATCTTTTTGTTTGTTTATCATTTCACACTACGCAGGGTGAGGACGTCACAAAAGGTTACTGAGAGGGAAAGAAACTGGGAAAATGTTGCTGAGGAGAAAGGACAATAAAAAGAACAGTCGAGAACTACAAGAGAGGAAACAATTAGAAATGAACAGATGGTTACATTTAACTATTTCAAACCTGGCTAGTAATCAAGCTTAAGTTCATAAAGTCGAGTTACCAAAGAGGAAAGCTCATCAAAAAAATTCCCATGGAAATTGTTATGGATTCCATGATGAAATCCGGTCTCCAATGAATGACAAACGCAGGAATTAAATATAGCAAATAAATGTATTGACGTAATAATACAATTGGTAATACGGTTAGTAGATCCAGAAATGCGGTTAGTAGCAATAATAATATATGTACAGTCTGGTAAATTCAGTATCGAAGTATGACTTCCTTCTGAGTCTACGTGCTCGCAACTGTGACTCCTACAAAGCGGTTACCTCACACTCTCACTCTCACTCTCTCACTGTATCACTGTCTGACTTGCGGGTATTCACCGGCAGTAGTACAAGTACACACTGGCCGAGTCCACTTGTATGAAAAGGGGTGGACCCCTTAACAGAAACGTTTACAGAAAAAAAAGACAGAAAAGAACTCTCGTGGGAAGGTAACTGAAGCCAAGATGCCAGCTCAGGAACTAAAAGATTGGAAATTATTATAGAGAGTTTGTCAAGAATCGCTATAAACAGCAGAGGCGCAAGAATAGATGTAGCAACAATATTCACTCCGCAGACGAATGGTAGAGATATTAGGTTGGTGCAAAAATAATGACGTAATAATGTCGCTTTTTTACGTTAAAAATATGTCAAAAAACGACATTATTACGTCATTATTTTTGCACCAACCTAATATAATCTTGCATGACTGATGTTAACCTCCGGAAGATCAACTCATTGTGCCTTCTTGGACTAACGTATTCTGCTGACATGAAGTTCGCAGAGTATACTGAACCAAGTACTATGTCGGCATCTAGGAATGTTGTTTCAAAGTGTCGTACTATTTTTTTTTTTCTCACCAGAATCCTACCATTCCACCTTGCGTTGAATATTGCTGTCACATCTGGTTTGGTGTTCCTTCTATATATTTAGAGATTCTTTATAATACTCAAAGAGTAATGTGCAATGTTATTGGTCTGGACATAGCATATCGTTTTCACTCCCTTTTCCGCCGCCGTAACGAAGCTTCCCTGTGTTTTTTTTTTATAAATATATTCATGGTAATTGTTCAGATGAACTTTCATCCATAGTCCCTAGATTTTATGAATTTCAACGTAGTATTAGATTGGCGGGAATGTCTTGTTCTTTCAAAAATTGAAGTGACCACATATAACCGTTTTTTCTATGCTAACATTATCTTCTTGTGGAACTCTCTTCAGGCTTATTGATTCCCAGACAACTTAGATCTCGAAAAATATGCATTCAATATCAATCTTTATCTGCTATCTTCTTTTTCTTGTTCTTTTCTTGTCCTTTTTCCTTAATCGCATTTTTTTTTTTCATATTCTCTAACTCTGAGAAATCCGTTGTGTCCTTGTGACGGTATTATTCGGTTGGTGCAAAAATAATTTCGTTTTCTCACATACGTTACTATGTGATAAAACGACATTATTTTTGCACCAACCTAATACCTTCCTTGGATTGAAATCATTAAAACAATAAAGAAATTGTTCTGAAGAACTTCTTAACAAGAGACTTAGCAATTCGCTCAATATAATCATTCCAGGTCATATCGGCGGGAAAAAGATTTCAAACGAAGTTGGCGTAGTCCTGTTAGTGTTATTTAGAGATTCATAGATTCATTGACGATAACCTATTTACATTTGTGTAGTTTAAGTTTATTCGTTTCCCTGGCCGGACTTGGGCAAAAATAAAGTCATTAAATTTGTGTTATGTTCATCTGTCTCTGAACATCGTTTATGCAATTCAGGTCTTGCCAAATATCATATGAAAGAAAAAAAAAAAGGAGGCAACTTTTGCTTTTCTAGACTTCTTCGGGTATTTCTTAATCCGACTATCCCTCGGCTAATTTAAAACGAAAACATTATTTAACAAAGTAATAAATTGCGCTCTCGTTCCGCAGTACACGTCTCGGGATATCACGTCTTATTTTAATTTAGTACTGCTCAGTTACCGTTCACATTATTTCCATTTTATCTGAGGCTGCACTACCTGCTTAGGAATTATTATGCATTATTATTATTATTATTATTTTTATTTTCTTTGCTTTCTGGCGTTTACACATTTCTTTCCGGGTCCCACCCAGGGACCTAAGGTTAGAAATGGCATCATGACACTTTTCACTGACAAAAAAAAAAATTACATAGATAGAGCCCTTCGTAAAGTGTGGGCTGTACTTGTCAGAACAATTTTTTGTATCTCCTTGAGGGATGGGCTTCCAGGAATCCCTGCAATTAGTCTACTGCAATCTTTTCCAACCAGTCCTAGGGCTCCAACTACAACAGGGATTGTTGTTGTTCCCATATGCCACATTTTCGATTATTATTATTATTATTATTATTATTATTATTATTATTATTATTATTCTCCCCCTTCATATTTATTCCTTCCTTCCTCCAGCCTTCTCCTCCTACTCCTTTTCCTTCTCCTCCACCTACTCTTTCTTCTTCTTCCGTTCCTTCTTCTTATTCTTATTCTTCTTCTTCTTCTCTTTCTTCTTCTTCTTTTTCTTCTTCTTCTATATGCCGTGTCCATTAATGCCGTTGGCGACCATATCTCTGTAGTTTCCCGTCCATTGTCGGCCTTATATAAATTTCGTCTTTTTGTTATCTCTCGTAAAGCTCATTCCGCCATCCATTTACTCAAGCTGGCTACGTAGGCCATAGGTTGTTTTGCTCTGTTCCTCTTGCCTTCAATCTACGTCATGTCCATTCAGGACGTTGGCAATCATTGCTCTTCCCAATTTCTTCACTTTGTAGCACTTAATATACATCGTCTTTTTTGTTGTCTATCCTAAACCTTGATCAGCCATACATTTAATCAAGCTTGCTAGGTAGGTTGTGAGTTTTTCTCCTGCGTTATACTTGCATTCAACCTGTGCCGTGTGAATTCAGGATGTTGGTTGACCATGATTCTCCACAATTTCCTATTCTTTGTAGCTCTTAACAAATTTGATTTTTGGTATCACTTGTAAACCTTGTCTCCCTATCCATTTAATCAATTTAACAAGGTAGGTCATGCGATGTTTTCCCCAGTCCCACTTGTCCGCAATCTGTCCTGTGCGTATCAAATTTTCCAAGCCCTCTTACCTCATTATATATCCTTAAAATGTCAAAAGTCTCTTCCGTTTAATCCACTAGGTTATTTTGGACAATGGACACCCGAATGGGAATAATCTACTCCGTGTATATTAAGAACAGTTTTGAAATAACTTGAATGCAACCCAGATCAATCTGAAGACCTTGACAGACAGAGCGTTTACTTAAAATTCAACCTGAATTCAGATCGATAAACTTTCAACTTGTTTACTGGCTTTTAATCGATTATTTTGCCTTTAAGAGATTTTTTTCTTTCAAAGAGCTTTTCGTCGACTTCAGCTTTCATTATGATTATTTTAAAAATGTCTGTAATTTTTTCTCTGTTATTTACGACTGTATTAATTGTTATCCTCCTTGCCGCGCCTCCAAATAAGTGTTCTATTTTTTTCTGACTCTTCTTGATCGATTAATTTTATCGATTAGACTAGCTTAATTGTCTATGTGTTCAGAACGGGCTGCAATTAGTACCTCTCTCTCTCTTTCTCTGTGTGTGTATATATATATATATATATATATATTTCTGAGATGAGATATTATGTACATTATTTACATTAATCGGACTATTGTCCTCATCTTTGTCGCCATATTTATTACAAAGTTTCGCCCGTTTTACGCTCAATGACACATAGCACAGTGGATAAAGGCATTGGTGAGATGAGGTGAGCGAACATTCCAACCACCTGAAGAAGGCCGGAGCGTACAACGGCCGAAACATTGTAATGAATATGGCGACAACGATGAGGACAATAGTCCGAATAATGTAAGTAATATATATATATATATATATATATATATATATATATATATATATATATATATATATATATATATATATCGTTCTGTCGCGCAGGTTAAAATCATTGATGAAGAATTATAATATTGAATACAATCAACTTAGAAAAAAATAAGGACAATATTAAAGAATTAAATAGTAGAAGATTGTCTTGCCCAAGGAAGAAAATTCCGACTGTTTAAAATCAGCATTCACACCTCTGGCCTCAATCATGGCACACCGACGTGACGAAATAGCCACCTATCATAACGCGAATCAGGCTCTATTTACGTTTCTATAGATTTATAATTTCTTATTTTTTAATATTTTTTTTAATCAGTGTCATCCCAAGCAAGGCACCACATCCACCAACACGCAATGTGTTACAGGGTATGGAGGAATTAGGAACTGAAACATGAGTAACGAATAGAAAGAGAAAAGTGGAGAGTAGATCGCGATTGACATTGCACTTAAATTCTTGCCGATTACAGTTGGCTAGAAAACATGGAACCAGAAGGGAGTTCCACAGGAGAGAGAGAGAGAGAGAGATGCGAGCAAAGAAACTCTTAGCGTAGAAATTACGGTTGCATCTAAGTAGCCCAACTGTAAATTGATGCTACCTCGTCACCAGTTTAGTATTGCGCTCATACAGTCTAGGTAAGATAGCTAAGAGTTCGTCCGACAGTTAGCATGAGAGTATTTATAACAAAGGTACGAAAATGTTCGTAGATGGATGGAGACTGAGAGAAACTATTGCGTCGAATGTACAGCAGTCTTGGGAAGAGGAGGAACGGAAAAATTAAAAAATAGATATCCGACAGAGCTTAGTAGCAAAAGATAGAAGCAAATGAAAGAACAATCGGAGGCCTCGAGAGACAGTTCTCTGAAAAATCGGAAGATTATCACGGATGTAAACATCAAGGTCATGCATGTGAATACTGGAATGTTTTCGACAAAGGGGAAGATACCCTGGGAGCATGAATTCATTGGTAGCAATGGAAGAAGTTGGTTTTACATAGGGCAAGATATCTGGAGACGGTTCCAGGAGAAAAGATTCTACGCTGTAGAAGTTGGAACGGATACCAAGAATATTGGAGAAAAAATATTCAGAAGGTTTGTAGTTTTTTGTTAAGTGGTTTAATTTATTTCTTTTTTTGTTGTGATTTCCATGAGATAAGTTTTGAGGAGAGAGGTAAAATTGTGTGTGTTTATCAAATAAGGTATATATATATATATATATATATATATATATATATATATATATATATATATATATATAAATACATACATACAAATATAGATAACTATACTCGTTTCGAAAAACCCTCGAATTTTTGATTTGCCAATGATCAAATCAATTTCGAGGGAAAAAAAGGTTTTAAAAAAAGAAAGCGCTACAAACATGTTGTTTTAAATGGCTAAACAACATACCTGCCCGCATACACAATTCCGTAAAATACTTGTCGAAAACAGAATTATACTCCGACATGAAAACAATAGACAAAAATTAAAAATCCTTGAAGCATTATACATCAAACAGTTGAAACCCAACCTAAACAAAATCAATTATGGCATCTCTACAAATATTCTTAAATGTCTGTAATTGGTAACAGAAGCCATTGGTTTCTACCCCATCTCGCGGGTTGAGCGCGGTCGTAAACCCCGGGATCAATCGGTTTTCCTTCGCGAGTGTCGGTCGGCCTTGAGGGCCGTTCCCCGATCCAGTGACCTTTCTCGGCCTAGGAAGGTCTTCTATCGTGAATTAGTGGAGAGGCCCGCGAAGGATCTCCTACGAGATACGCTCGGCTTGTCGGAGGAGGAGTACTGCTCCTACTGGTCTTGGGCGCTAGCGGCGGATTACCTCAGTAACCCTGAGTTTTCGCTTAGCTGGCGATTGGCTCGGAATCGGCTGCCTCTCAACGACAAGGCTTTCATATGGGGCTTGGCGGATTTGCCAGACTGTGAACGGTGTGTCCTTGGCTTAGAGGAAACGGCTGCGCACGCCTTCTACCATTGCCCCCAGGTCCGCCCCTTATGGGACCATGTCGGCGAGCTGACGGCTCGTCTCGCTCCCGAACAGCTTGTGTCCATTGATCGCGCATACGCGTGTGACAATGTGTCGCCCCCGTATTCCGGGATGAAACGGATGGTGTTTCTGACGCTGATGGCCACGGCTCGAATGGTGATTTGGACGACGCGAAAGGAGGAAGTCTTGCGAGGCAATCGTCTTTCTCATTCGGATCTGATTCGATTCTTTGAGCATCAGCTCAAGATGAAGATTAGATCGGATAGAAAACGATTGCATTCGACAGTCTTTAGCGAAAGGTGGGTAAAAGAGGCGAGCTTGCTTCGTGTGAACGGGGCTAGCCTTGATTTTCTCTTCTAGGTCAACCTATTGCACATCGGGGTGGCTTCCTGTGGAACCCTCCCCTTGGTTAGGTTAGACAAGCTTCAGTGTACCTAGTTAATGTGAGTAAGTGTTGTTCCTGGCCTGCATCCCGGCCGTTCTTTGGTTATGATCCAAGTCGAGATTCCCATCCTCCCCAGTTTGTTTTGACCCCCGCCCCATTTTCATCTCGACTGGGTCAGTTTTATATTTTCCCATTCCAGCCTAATATTTTATACTTTTTCCCACTCCCTTAGCGAGAGCCTCTCTTGATTTTGTCCCCTGGGCAGAATACAGCGGCCTCTCTGTTTTATGGGTTGGACGGTCCCTACTAACATCAATTATGTTTAGTTTGTATTTGTGTTTATTTTAAGTTTATTATTGGGTTCATTTCCCTCCCCTCTCATTTTATCATTATTAGAAGTGTATATATATATATCATCATTAGAATTTTCATGGTATGGGGCGCGATTTTGGTAGGTCTCCCTTGAGAGCACGTGGTATTATGGTGGTTGAAGGATTGTTTGGTGATGGACGAGTTCTTTTGGTGAATGTGTAAAATGTAATGTACGAATGGGTCGCGAATCTGATTAGCTAGGTATAAGATAGTTAGTGTTGACCAGCCTCTACCCCTCCCCTTTATTGGCCGTGTGCCACAATTTGTACTTTTTGTTCAAATAAATACCGGTTTCTACCAACGGCTTTCGATTCATGCTTCTACAATTCACTCTCGTGTGGTCATGTGTGACGTCATGAGATGCGGTGCGATTTTCGCTTCTAGCGTCTTATATGCGCGTGTTTATCGTTGCTTAGAAATCTTCTATGTAAACATTGACAGACTATCATCACTGTCGTGTCTGTATATTGTTTAATATGTTGTAATTGACATCTTTGATAATGGCTTAAGTAAGCCGAAAGCTTAGATTGTATTAAAAAAATATGGACCACTACTGTGAATTTATTTCTTCTTTCAACGATAATGTTATTAAACTTATCAGAAGTTACGAAAAAAATCTACATAAAATAAATAGACAACACTTGTCTATATTATTTAATGAAACGTGTATGAATATCTATCTATCTATATATATATATATATATATATATATATATATATATATATATATATATATATATCAATTAAAAGGTGCAATTATGTTTTATAAATTCATGAAACATTCATACAAAAAACAAATATAGAGGTTAATGATTTAAATGGTATGAATACATCGTCGCAAACAATATAAATAAGATACATCAACCCCGAACCTGTATATGAATGATATGATCCCTGTTTACAATTTCTAGTAGCATAAGGTCTTTTTAATTTTTTACAAGCTTTCGTCTGTTCCTAGAGACATCCTCAGGTATGGAAATAGATTTTGTTCTTGTTTTTACTTCTCGGTAATAAGAGGATAACGAAAATAGAGATTTAATCCGAAAAAATGATTTGAGAAATGTGTTATTGTTTTGGAAGGTGCGGTCGCAACGCTGAGTTTGAATTTAAATTTTAATGTTGTGTGTAAATCTATTCCCATACCTGATGATGTCTGTAGGAACAGACGAAAGCTTGTAAAAAATTAAAAAGACCTTATGCTACTAGAATTTGTAAACAGGGATCATATCGTTCATATACAGTTTCGGCGTTGATATATTTATATTGTTTGTGACGATGTATTCTCGCAATTTAAATCATTAAACTCTATATTTGTTTTTTGTATGGATGATTCATATATATATATATATATATATATATATATATATATATATATATATAGTTTGGGGTTATGCCGAATTTATGAGTCACTGTCAGGGATAAAATGTATGTAAATATAGAAGTGGAAAATGGAATCAACATCCAGCAGTGATAGTCTGTTTTATGCTTATACGAAATCATCAGATCATATACACTGTGTTATTGCTCTACTAATTCTATGTACTGGTCAGTAATGCATTGTGGATAAGCTATTTTATTGTTCAAGCGGTTATTTTAGCGGACGGCAACGGTTATGTTTCCAAATATTCTAGTGGTTATTGAGTAGAAATACATATTGGTCCGGATACAGTTTTTTTTTTTTGTATTTTGTAAAATAAAAGTATGTATTAATGATGACTTTATTGTTGGTTTTTATTATTACGATTACTCGTGTTTATGTGCGAGTTTGTGGTTTGTTAAGTTGTTTATTATTTAGTTCATTTATTTACTTAATTGTTGATTTGGATGGATTTAATTTCCTGATTTTGTTTATTTATTTTATGATTATTCCCATTCGTTTTTTAGATTTTTTTTAAGTAACTTAATAAACAATTGTTTTCGTGTCTGCATTTTGAGATGAGTTGTGATCGTTTATTAAAATTGATTTGTATTGGTCTGGGATGGTAATTATAGCAAGTTTCACCTCGAGACAAAATTTACAGTTTTTGGATTTACCGTTGTTAGCTAAGCCTGTTTTCTTTATTTTCTATTATATGATTTTGTGCATATTTTTTTATTTCCCAGATATGCATAGGGAGCATTGTGTTGTTTGAGTGCTTATTATTTGCATAGGGTGTTTTGTGTGCGTAGTTTCTTTGTTTCAGGGGCTTCTTAGTTACTCGTATGTACAAATTCTCTTTGTTATCTGCTGATTTTATTGGGGATTAGTATATTACATTGTTTTGTAAGCATGCTGAATACAGTGACCCATAAATATATAACCTAAAACTTTTATTGTTGGTTATTATTATTACGACTACTCGAGTTTATGTGTGAGTTCGTGGTTTGTTAACCGTCCTGGGTATGACCATAGGCCGTCTTTTAAATGATTTTGTCCTCAGATCCACCCTGACCCTGCGTGGTAGCGCATGTTAGAGTCCCATCTATTGACAAATAGGGAACCCCCAAACTAGAGTCAAAACACGATCAAAGAATAAACATTTTTATAGCAAATATACCAGTAATATTAGGTTAGTGCAAAAATAATGACATTATTACGTCATTATTTTCTACCAACCTAATATATATATATATATATATATATATATATATATATATATATATATACTAGAAGCACGGTGGAGTAGTCGATAATGACTGCGATTGAGGAATCCATTAAATAAGTGGTAATACCCTTGGGAAAGGTATTAATCCTCTTCTTCTCCCCGCCCCCGTCCAGCTATGTGTATATAGCAGAACAGACTGGGTTCTATAGCCTTGGATGTCAACTGGTCTAGAAGAAGGACAACTCTGTATTCGAAACCTGTGGTTGGTTGTTTGGTGAGCTTGTGGCACGTAGCAGTTGATTTTGCACAAATCCTTCACCTCTATAATCAAATCATATGTGCTGGTGTCTTTGATTTTGGCTCCTAGGAAGTGACCTGCTTGACCATCACACATCGAATACATATATATATATATATATATATATATATATAATGGCATTTTTATGTTTATACATTCTTTTTATAGATACAAATATTTAAGTAAATGCTGTGTTTATAATAAACAGTATTAAACAACATTTACCGGCCTGAATGTCCGAGAAATTTTCACAGAAAATATTCGTCCTCCGACAGGATTCGAACCTGTATCCTATACGGAAACGTCATTTAGCTTGACGTGCCTTTAACCGATTTGGCCACGAAGTATACAAGTTCAAAATATCTGACGCCTTAATATTGAGTTCAAAATATTTATATTCCGGAATTTTACAACCCATATAGATGTTGATCTGCCGCTAAACATAATCAACAAAATGAAAATAGTAATTTGGTTTATATGTTTATTATTTAATTTATTTACTGATTTTTTTGTTTTGATGCATTTATTTTTATTTATTTAATTTATTTTATGTTTTGTTTATCTATTTTTGTTTTTTCTTGTTCTACACATACGCACAGACACCCCCCCCCCCACACACACACATATATATATATATATATATATATATATATATATATATATATATGGACGTGTGTGTGAGTGCTTAGACATATTTACATATTGTTGATTGAGTTTGTTTGACTTAATTCCTACCACATTTACTTATTTGCTAAGTACGTCTACGCTACAAAAAATATTTGTCCTCTTTATACATCGACTGATTGGTTCATCTATTCCCAATCAGACAGAGAACAAATAAACCGACAGTCCTTGACTAAATTGAACAAGATTTGTGTCTTTCCATTATTTGTTTGTTGTCTTGGAAATATTGGATCAGTCTGTACATCTTCCTTCTATTATCTTACATTTCCTACATTTATCTTACATAAGACGACCGTTACATATGTTAGCACAACGATTGGCTCAAATGCCTGCAAAATCAAATCTCTTTCATTTTATCCTTTAGTAAAAAGGTGTATAGATATTAGATTGTATCGCTGGGCTTCACGCAAAAGCGTGAAACCCAGTGTTACAAACTCACATCCATACAACTGTATATGTTAGCACTATCATAGATTTTAAACACTTTCCACTAAGTACCGCGCATATTATATATATATATATATATATATATATATATAAATGTATATATATATATATATATAAATGTATATATATATATATATATATATATATATATATATATATATATATATATATATATATATATATGCGTTATTTTCATAGCTACAAATATTCAAGTAAATGTTTTATATATATAGTAAACAGTGTTAACTTGATTTGCCGTCCTGAATGCCTGAGAAATTTCATAGAAGATAAGTGTTCTCTGACTTGCTATATCATTTAGCTAGAGAGAAAACGTCTGGTTAGTAATTTTTACATTGGTAGCCAGAGGCTCCCTCTGTAGCTAAATAGTATATCACGTCAGTTAATATAACGGTTCCGTGTATGATAGTGGTTCGATTCCAGTTGGGGGACATATTTCCTTTGAAATTTCTCGAATATTCAGGTAAATGCAGTTAATCCTATTTGTTACGAACAAAGAATTTACTTAAATATTTTTATTTATGAAAATAACGTATACTCATAATATATATACACACACACACACATACATGCATACATACATGCATATATATATATATATATATATATATATATATATATATATATATAGAGAGAGAGAGAGAGAGGAAGGAAAGAGCCAGATTCATAATCCATAGTTTTTTTGCAATTATTTTTATTTAAAAAAATATTTATTACATATATTCTATGGCTACCAAGAAACTAATTCATGCACTCAAAAGGATTAAAACAAAAAATAAACACAATAGATTAGGCCTAAATTATTTAACCAAAACTATTCGAACATATTTACATACACACACACATATATATATATATATATATATATATATATATATATATATATATATATATATTACATAATTATTATATAAAACAGTGAAAGTATTTGCGTATTAAAGAAAGACCTTTTAAAATTTTGAAAAACGAAACATTTTTACGTTTGTTTTTAAATATTTCTTGCAAAATAATATCTTATATTTGACTTGATTAAGTCTAGCAGTGGACGAAACGAGTCGGATAAGGCAATTTTTACTTTTGTGTCATATATATATATATATATATATATATATATATATATATATATATATATATATGATCGACTCTCCCGTCGAGATTCGACGTATGAGGGTAAGCAGATCAGTTTCCAGGAAACCGACAGCCCGACACCGGCACATGAGATTTGATTATAGTGGTGAAGGCCTCGTGCAGGACCATCCACACTTTTTGGAGGGACGAATACAGAGTCCTGGTGCACCGAATGCCACAAGGTTCCCAAACGACCCTCTGCAGGTTTTGAATTCAGAGTTTTCCTTCTCCTAGACCAGTTGCCATCCAAGGCTATAGAACCCAGTCTGTCCTGCTATTTTACCCATAGCTGGAGGGAGAAAAAGAGGATACATACCTTTCCCAAGGGTATTCATACCATTCCCAAGGGTATATATATATATATATATATATATATATATATATATATATATATATATGTATGTGTGCGTGTGTGTGCCTTACGATGGATATTCTATTAATATTTTCATGGCAATTGTTCTGATGAAATCTCGTCTATGTTACCTAGGCATTATGAACTTATGGCAACTTCTCGTCATTTTACATTTGAAATGCGTAGATGAAACCGTAAGTTCTATGTTAGCATCTTCTTCTCTCACACTTCTCACTTGGGGATATCTTTTCCGGTTTCTAGCTTCCCAGTCAAATTTGATCTTCAGAAATTTAAATGCAATGCCAATCGTTATTTTCTGTCTTCTTAATTTCTTTTCTTTTATTTTTCTCTCTCCTCTGCGCGTTTGTGTTATTGTTGTCTTGGTTCGGGTGAATTGATTTAAAAATTAAATTTAAACGCTTCTAGATTAAGGGGACCGAATATTTAGAGGAAGTGAGTTAAGAAGAACGAAATGAACAAACAAATAGATATGATATTCGAGGAGGCGATAGGACAAAAGATAAACAGAAAGACATGTTTTTTTACGGTTTATCAAAACTTAATGTCGAACTATATTTTGCATTGCAACAATAATTATTACCTTTTTCGAGTGAATAATACTATACAATTTACATTATTCAGACTTTTGTCTTCATCTTTGTCGACATATTTATTACAACGTTTCGGCTTTCGTACGTTCCGGCCTTCTTCAGGTGGTTGGAATGTCGAACTGAACCCTTTATTTCGCTCACTGGGGTTGACTGTTCTATTTCCACCTGCCATGTTTAATGGATGTCAGTTATCAGTTATCTCCTGTTAATTCCCCTCTCCAAGTTCTCCACTGCCTTAACCGGGTATTGAACTCACACTCTTTGAGTCCTGTCATTGGATCTAACTCACGCCTTTATCCACTGTCAAGGACACATGGCACAGTGGATAAAGGCGTTAGTTAGATCCAGTGGATAAAGGTGTTATGTACACTTTTTGGAGAACAACAATGATCTTTTTCCAGATACAAGTCTCCTGCGCGTAAGTGAACGCCACAATCCAGGACTGGGATTTGAACTCGGCTCTCATATTTCTCATTCCTAGCGGCTATCCGCAACACTACCCGCTTAAATCAGACAGAAAAGGAAAGAAAAAAATAACGCCTATGAAAGAAAATCAATCTAACTTTAGTTTTCAATAAAAGGTGGGAGTAAAGGGAAAAAAAGAGAAAGATAAAATGTAAAACCAGCGTGAAGAGAGGGAGAGAAAAGATTTCTACTTTTCCTGAGAAATCTTGTGACGTGTGCTGAAGTCATGATGGTATTATGGTTGTCGTAGTAACCGGACAGGCGGACATTTGATGGTTTTTGCTAAAAGGCTACGTGGCACCAGGAAGGGAAAAGAATAAGTTGTTTGGCAAAATGCACTTTACGCCCATTACAAGAATAAAGAGACAGTTACCAAGAAAAGATTTGGTTGAAAAAATCTAATCTTTTTCGTCTATTTGTTTTATCTTTATTGGACCGATTGCACTATCTGTCATTCTTATTCAAATAATAATAATAATAATAACAATAATAATAATAATAATAATAATAATAATAATGACAAGAAGAAGAAGAAGAAGAAGAAGAAGAAGAAGAAGAAGAAGTGGAAAAGAAACACAGAGGATGAAAGAAGAAGAACTAAAAGAGACAGAAGAAGTGTAAAAGAGGACGAGGAAAACAGAATAAGAAGGAGAAAAGAAAAGAAAAACAAAAGAAGAAACGTTGAAGATGACAACGGAAGGAGGAGAAGTGGAAAAGGAAAGAGGAGGATGAAAGCGGATGAAGAAAAAGAAAAAGAGACAGAACAAGGATAAAGGAGGGCGATAGAAAACAGAATAAGACTGAGAAAAGACAAGGAAAACAAAAGGAGAATAAATGAGGAGTATGAAAACAGAAGAAGAAGAAGAAGAAGAAGAAGAAGAAGAAGAAGAAGAAGAAATGGAAAAGAAACGAGAAGGATGTAAGCAGAAGAAGGAAAAGAAAAAGATACAAAAGGATGATAAATGAGGAGTGGTATAATGGAATAAGAAGGAGAAAACAAGAGAAACAGAAGAAGAAGAAGAAGAAGAAGAAGAAAAAGAAGAAACAACAACAACAACATGTCACATTTTATTTCTTTCGCTTCGTCTGTCTTATTAGTGTTTCTTCATTTCATGCTTTATAAACGGGTTCGTCGTATAAAGCACACGCTAATTCTATTTTTAATTCGATTAGATTTTGTAAGTACTTTTTATCTCATAAATTCTATTTTGATTTTCCTTTAACTTTGGGGTTGTTGCATTTCGCGTTCTATAAAGTTCCGGACTGTAGAACGCGGACTTTGATATATTCAAGGTAAAATTCATAGTGTAATCACAGAAACATACCCCAAATATTTCGAGAATATGATATTTCTCTCAGGCCAAATGTTTATGTTGTAATTTATTTTGCTATGTATTCTATAGCCCTGGCATAGCACATATAGCTAGAAATTCGGAATTGTAGCCCATAAGGCAGTTCGTGGCTGATTTCAGCCTCATTCTGGCAGATCCTGCGATGGCTAGTGCCAAACAGTAATAGAAACATGCTGCATGGGTAACATCTAGTCCTCCATACCATCGTACCCAGACTTGATCCTACCTTTCAAATCCATTATCTTTGATGACCGGCGGAGGTATATATATATATATATATATATATATATATATATGTGTGTGTGTGTGTGTGTGTGTGTGTGTGTGACGTCACCCTGTACCTCTCTGTCCCCTTGCTATCCTGTGGCGACCAATGTGACTTGGTATTGGTCGCGGCGCGAAATGTGACGTTCTAACCCTTGGCTGATTCGGATGGAAATCTGGTTAGATTCGGTATCAGCTTTGTCGTTCCCAGCTCGCCTCCAACGTCTGGTTACCGAAGTAACTGCTTTGATTTCTAGTCTAGCCTACCTACGTTGTGATTTGATCTGAGGTAGACGTAATCAATGTCGTCGGGCCATAATGCAAGCCGAATTCGAGCAAAGGTGACACTGCATAAGTATATGCAAAAGAAAATAAAGTAACAACTCGAAAGGTTCAAATGTGTTAAAAAAAGAATAACAAATATTTTTTATATCTGGTTGCTGAATACAGGACTGCGTCTTTCTCCCAAACCGCTTCTATGGATGTGACACTTTGCGTTTGTTAGGCGAGTCTTAATATCTTAAGTTGTTTTTTTTTTCAGGAAACTGTTTTTTGGTGTCTTCAGGCGATATTCATAAAACTTGTTTTGGTGGTGTGAGTCTAAGTCGTTCTTCAAAAATAAATTGTTCTTGATTAGAAGTCCAAGTCGGAATGCGTGGGATCTTTCAGTCAGCTGCGAGGTTGGTCTCCCGAGCTCACAGCTCAACTCTGTGTTCTCTTTCACTCTGTCTGCGTCTGCCCAACTGCCACTGTCTACTCCGTTTCTATGGACGCCGAACAAAACTGGGTGGGGGCCTTTCGTGGTTTGGGTTCCTCGACAATTCCAAATCCACAATAAGGATTTTCTTTGTTTTCGGACAGGAAAATTTATCATTTTCCATTTTTGGAAGTCTATTACTTTCTGTTTTACAGGGGTTCTTAAGGGAATCGTCCTCCCAAATTCTTCTTTTCTCATATTGGTATCTCACACCAATCCCCTCAGAGGCGTCAACAGGTTTCCCTTCTTTCTCATATTGGTATCTCACACCAATCCCTTCAGAGGCGTCAACAGGTTTCTCTTCTTTCTCATATTGGTATCTCACACCAATCCCCTCAGAGGCGTCAACAGGTTTTCCTTCTTTCTCATATTGGAATCTCACGCCAATCACCTCAGAGGCGTCAACAGGTTTCCCTTCTTTCTCATATGTTTACCTTGCCCATCGCTCACGCCACCACTCAGACAAAGAGCGCTAGGCAGCGTGGGCGCGGCTAGACTGGCCTCAGTTTACAATTATCGATCAAAGAAAAAAAGTATCATCCTTTTTCTTTTCTTTCTTTTCTTCGGCCATCAGTGTGGTCCTTAATCTCTATCTTAACTGAATGTTATCTGGAATTTATCAACGAGATTTTTGTCAAGTGTTTATCAGAATCTCCTTATATCCTTAACGCCTTCGTACTTCTGTCGCCAACAATCCGTCCCGGTAACAAACTTTTATCATGGCAAGGTCTGGACATAAAACAGGTGGTCTCGTTCAAAAAATAAATGATATCTCCGAAAGATAGTTAATGGTTTATTCTTTTCCTTTTTCTCTTTTCCCTTCCTTTTTCTTTGGGGTGGTCTCAGCTGATCTTTTTCTCGGTCGTTGCTCGACCTAACTCTGATTATCTTTTAGCATTCTGCTTTGTAAGCCACTTGACCAATTTGAAAATTTCATTATTGCCATGGTCAGATTGCTATCTTTTATTCGCCGCGTCATAGCATAAAGTAATTCCGACAGATCCGAGATCTTACGAATTTCCTATCTTCTGCGAAAAAATACTTTTCTTCGCAAATGAAAATAAAATCTTTACCACTTTTCCTTTGTTAAAAAAATAACATCGCTCAGTATGTCTTCTTCTTGCCTTAAGTATTTCGCGCTTTTAGTTTTCACGCTTAATTAGTTAGTCAAACGCTAAATAGCGCCACATATATATACAAGTATATGATTGGTGTATACGGAATGAATTCCAATAACCAATAATTACTATTCTTAAAAGAGTGCTCAATACAAATAGAGCAGATATAATTATTTATTTAAAAAAAGTTTATAACATAAATATGTTATAAAATCATTACAAAAATAGCCATTTTATTTCAACACCCCCGGTGTCTTATCAAGTGATGATGTTGAATGTAAAATAAATGGTTTTAAAAGTTTCAAATTAATTAACGATCCTTCACAAGGGGAAAACGTTGTTACAAAAGCTTTTGTAACCACGTTTTCCCCTTGTGAAGGATCGTTAATTAATTTGAAACTTTTAAAATCGTTTATTTTAACCGGGTGTGTTGAAACAAAATGGCTATTTTTGTAGTGATTTCATAACATATTTATCTTATGAACTTTTTTTAACATATATATATATATATATATATATATATATATATATATATATATATATGTGTGTGTGTGTGTGTGTGTGTGTGTGTGTGTAATAAATCCTAAAGAGCCAGGAACAACCTTCCTAGGTTTCATCTAAACTGATCTTCACGGTAATCTAACTAAAGAGGAAATGACAGGAAACAATATTTATTGATAAAACCACTAAAAACTAATTGGCATAAAACGACGTGACAGAAGAAGATAGAAAAAAAACAGGATTTCCTATGCCAAAACCTATTTAGAATTTATATATATATATATATATATATATATATATATATATATATATATATATATATATATATATATATGAAAACAAACAGCCTATCATTGTTGCTATGTAATGTACTTGTCATCTCTGATGATGGCTTATGTAATCTTAAAGCCTAGATAGGATTAAAAAACATGTATCAATATGGTGATTTTCTTTCGTCTTTCAATGATAATGTTATTAAGCTTATTAGAGGATATGAAAGGAATTTGCTTAATATAAATAAACAAAACTTGTCTATATTATTTAATGAAACATGCATTAATATATATATATATATATATATATATATATATATATATATATATATATATTATCCTGCCATAGGAAAGCTTAGTCAAAGCTACAAATCATAGAGCGGCGCCGAATTTACGGAAATAACATAATTGAGCTGAGGTTGCTAACAAATGTTTGCATCAAAGACAACTTCATTTTTCCCGACAGGATTTTTGATAATCCAGTTGGATTATCCCTAACTGTTAATATCTACCGTGTTTTAGTTTAACAGATATATTATCTGCAACCGATATTTAACCATCTTTATAGAGCTTCTGGTTACCGCGTTTTCAATTCGAATTGACCTTCTCCTCGTCCAGTTGATTAACGTGGCTAGAGAGGCCAGGTTGTGCTATTACTTAACTCGTAGGACATGTAATAATTACAAAGCGCGGTTTGGCCTAAGTGAGAATCGATCTCAAAGTAGAAGGAAAGATCTGGAAAAGAAGTTCCTTAAACACATGTTTTTTTTAATCAATTCACACCATGCAAGGCGTTAAAGCCACTGAAACGCAAAGGATTAATGAGAATGAAAGAAAATGAGAAGACTTTTGGCCAGAGAATAAACCATAAAAGAACAGGTTTTACAAAAACAGAAGATGGCGATAATGCCACTAAGATGAAAGGGGTTACTAGGAGTGAAAGAGAATGAGAAGACATTAGTGAGGAGAAAGGACAATAAAAGAACAGGTTTCATGAAGACAGGTGATGGCGATAATGCCACTAAGACGCAAGGGGTTACCGACAGTGTAAGAGAATGAGAAGATATTAGTGAGAGGGAAAGGACAATAAAAGAACAGGTTTCAGGAAGGCAGGAGATGGCGATAATGCCACTAAGACGCAAGGGGTTAACGAGGGTGAAAGAGAATGAGAAGACATTAGTGAGAAGGAAAGGATAATAAAAGAACAGGTTTCAAGAAGACACAAGATGGTGATTGACTTTGTATTTAAATTTGTGAAGAGGTGGCAGGGAGGACAGAAACCGGAACAGAGTTCACATGCGAGAAGTGCGCGAAAAGAAACTATTAGAATAGACATACGATGGCATCTAGCTATTTCAACAGTAACACTCAGTTAATTATGTGCCATGGGTGATACACGCTTGGATGATCATGTACCTTCGATACGGGGCAGATTTTTTTTTCCCGTAGTAGGTCGCGATTTATTTCTGTCGTAGACCAGTTGCATTCCAAGGCTATAGAAGCCGGTCTGTTCTGCTATTTACCCATAGCTAAGAAGAGAATTCGTATCTTTCCCAAGGGTATGAGCACATAAGTGAATGTAATGGATTATATTGGAATTCGGACTCGGCTCTCCGATTCCTCAATCCGAGCCGCTATCCATTACTCCACCGTACCTCTAGAAGAAACCTATTTACCAGTCTTGCGTAAATTCACGCGGTTGCTGTACCAAAGAGCAAAGCTCATAAAAATTACTGTCATGAAATTATTTAAAGAAAAGACAGAGGGAAGCCATATTATTGTAGTGGTAAAGTGATTGAAGCTGAGACATGAGGTCACAACCTATAACATTAAAGATCCTTTTTTTTTCTAGTATCGAGAGAGATATAGGCACAAACAGATGTGAAAACAATATTAAATGAAGAGATGAATCGTAATTTTCTCAATGTGCAGATAGATTTACGTGATAAAAATTGCTCCAATACTTTTACGTTCCGACCAACTAATTCTTTTAAATAGTAAGAGTAAAAATACTAAGTATATAAGTGTTTTCGTTTTGCTTAAGATTTTTTTAATCATCATCGTTGATTTTCTCAATCTAAAACCATTTGTGCCATTGGCTTTCAAAATAAATCAGATTTCTTCATTTTCCTTTTTTATGATGTTTTAACTTGCAAAATATTTATATAAATAATATATGCTGAAAATGTCTACAGAACTCATTCCAGAAAAGATGCCCAAGCAAAAAAAAGGATATTTTCAAGACGTATATTTTTGGTGCTTTGAAAAACAAAAATATGGTTTAGTACGATAATATACATCTAACAAATCTAAAGATATTCATTTACGAGAGGATGAGATAAAAATATATAATTAGGTATATTTAAAACTCTATAGCTGTTTTTTTAAAAACTCTCTAAACATTTAAACGTATGTCTTAGTTTTACATTTTGTGATGTTTCTCCTGCTCGATATCTCTTGCCTTTCTTTTGAATCTTAATGTTTTTCCCTTAAAGCGAAAAAAAATGAACATGCGAAACACAAACAAGACAATTCCGTTAATTCCTTTAAAACGCACGCTGTTAGAACTGCTTTCTTCAAACTACCTACTCCTGACGAAGTCTAACGAAAGGAAAACGAAACAACATTTTGGCCAGCTTTATATATACTGTATTTGCGCAAAAACTTATTTGTCAAGCACTAAATATTTTAACCTGATTTTCAATAAAAGAAACATGAAATGATCACTCAAAGAAATTCCAGTGTCCAATAGCCACTTCATAAAATTCCAGTGTCCAATAGCCACTTCATAAAATTCCAGTGTCCAATATCCACTTCATAAAATTCCAATGTCCAACAGCCACTTCATAAAATTCCAGTGTCCAATAGACACTTCATAAAATTCCAATGTCCAATAGCCACTTCATAAAATTCCAGTGTCCAATAGCCACTTCATAAAATTCCAGTGTCCAATAGCCACTTCATAAAATTCCAATGTCCAACAGCCACTTCATAAAATTCCAGTGTCCAATAGCCACTTCATAAAATTCCAGTGTCCAATAGCCACTTCATAAAATTCCATGGTCCAATAGCCAATTCTTAAAATTCCAGTGTCCAATAGCCACTTCATATAATTCCAGTGTCCTCTCCCATAAAATAAAACAAAATTGTCTATGTTCCAGTAAACATTCAAATAAAATTTACAAATAAAAAAAATGTCAAGTTTATATTTAAAGAAAATTAAGAAGGGCATATTTGTTTGTTCAATCATCTGGCATAGAAACAAATAGCAAAATTGTTTTTCAGGAAATATGATTTCTGAGAGTTAGGACAGAGTTTTTAATCTTGTACTTTTTTAATTGTTCTGTTTAATAACTTGTAAATTTCTAAATATGAATTAGTAGCTTTTTCGAAAACTCTAATTCTGTTAATAACGACTAAAGAAAGATTAAAAACGGAGAAAAAGAAACAACAAAAAAGAAAGAAAAAGAAAATAAGGAAAATTAAAGATTAATCAAATACTAAAAAAAGATAAAAGAAAGAAACTGGAATGAAGGGTGAATTAGCAATGAAGATATGGGAAGAAGAAGAAGAAGAAGAAGAAGAATGAAGTCAATGACAATTGAAGGAAGAATAACCTATGAATATACAGGCGGAAGAAGAAGAATAGTCAAGAAAAGTGAAGGAAAAATAGAGAAAAGAAGGACAACAAAAACAAATTAAATGGATATAAAAACAGAAATGCAAAAGAAAAAAATTTTTAAGTCAAAATAAAAGAAAAGGAAACGAAGAAGAAATTTTAAAAAGTAAAAAGAAGGAAAAATAACCAAAGAATAAGTAAAAACAAGTTTGAAAAAAGAAAACAAAATGACAATAATGAAGGAAGAAGAAAATTTTTTGTCGTTTTTTTTTCCTTACTCGTTCGATAAAACACTTCCTTCGCCACATTGAAGCACGTTTAATTAGGATTTTCCATTCGCCCTTGTCTCTATGACGAAGTGTGTTTTTATTTTTAAAAGTTTTACCGAATAATGTAAAATTTAAAGGGAGGCAAAAATGTATTAAAACAACTCGTTGACTAGTAGTGGGGGAGTTGGTAAAAATAAATCAGGAAAACAAATAGAGTTGGTTTCTAAAAAACAGAAAAATTGGAGCTGTGACGTCAATGCATTTACATTAGGTAAACAAAATGATTGATACGCTTGCACAAGCTTCTGTTAGGTTTTAATTAATACTTATTTACACATTGGTGGTTTCAGTGAAAACTAAAATGAGATATTTACACAACACATGAGCGTGCGCATGTGTACAGTGTCCAAAATTGACAGATTGAAGTTTTAACTCTACGTTGTCTGTAAAAATATTTCCTTACCTAATAGAAAAATTGATGTCCTTTATATCACCGTCTGGCATCAATGAATTTTTCTCAACATTGCTCGTTGTCTTTCTAAATGAAATCAAACTGGTCAATTGCATCAGCCTAGAAGTGTCAGTTCCCGCTATCGTTCCAGAAATTATCTGACTCTGTCTGCTATGATTTATCTTTGCAAAAGTCAGATTAGTCTTAAAATTGAGTATTGCTGCCATTTTTTTATTGTTTCATTCTTAGAAAGGCAATAATGCCACTAGAACATAGGGAGTTATAGAAATGAAAGTGAAAGAGAATACTCAGAATGTGGAGGATTGAGGAAATTACAAAAAAAGAAACAGGCTTCCAGAAGACAGAAGATGGAGATTTAAATTTTTGAAGATTAAATTTATCTGGGACGCAATAAATCTGAAGGGAGTTGCACAGCTGGGAAGTGTGAGAAACATGAACGTTTAGAGTATAAGTAGCGGTTGCAGCTAGCTATTTCAACACTAAAAAGGTGAGACCTAGTTGCCAGTTTAGTAGCACGCTTAAATTCACATGAAATTGAAAAGCTCATCAGAAAATTTGTAGAAAAGATAGAGAGAAGCCACGTCACGTTAGTGAGAAAGTGACTGAAGTCGAGATACCTGGTCAGGATTGATTACATTTCAGACCATCTTTCGCTGCGGATAAGCTATGTTTAGAATATTAACTTGATTATTATGCACGCAATATAAATCTCTTGCGCAGTAATTGAGACAACCTGAGACAAGTAAAATCAGTAAAGAAGGCTGTTAACTACGTTCTCTTCTGCGCTTAGATTTCCGCAGCGAATGTATGCAAACAACGCCAGTAATGGCTGCCGCCAACGACGCGAATGAATCCGAACTTTTACTGTTGATAACTAAAAAACGGTAGATTTTATCACAATTATCAACACGGATTCGAATGAAGCATGTGCAGTTACACATAAATGTAAGTATTCTGGAAATGTTTAATGCGAACTGAGCACGGGTGCTAAACTACAAATTATCTCAAAACCTATAAATAGATCTCCTACTAAATGCGAGCAATTAAAAAAAAAACAGATTAAAAAAAATACAATTGCGCCACTGACTCGAGTTCTATCTGTGCTCAACATTTCAAGGGTTGGAATATACGCTCCTAATAATATTCAAAACAAAACAAAAAGTAAAATTTACCTTTTAAACTGTGAAACATCAAGAGAAGTTAACATAGGCACCTGCAAATGTATGCTGTAAAAGCGCATAGCATGAAAAGAGTCTGTCGTCAAAATGTTTATGCTATAATAACTTAAACATTTTGACGATAAAGTGGAAAGGCCAATGTACTATTGAAAATATTTCATTAAATTTTTAAATCCTATCGAGCACGTACGAAATTTTGTTTAAAAATATTGTTTTAATTTTTTTACGTCACCGGTCGACGTTAATTTACGATTAATATTTTTGTGCTTTTTTCCGGTGAAAAATTCATTGATTTGGAAATTCCTGCAAAAATAATTGTCAGATTTTAATGAAATGTCTAGGCCTTGATTTTTGGACTTTTTTTAAAATAAAATTTTGGTATTTGTTTTTCAATACGTTGCCCCCATGAAATTAAATTTCAATTTCAAAATTTGTTTTATTAGCAGGACTCCTTGGGGAACGTATACCCATTTTTTTTTTTCAAATTGCTATTAATTCCCCTAAATCTTCTCCGAATCTTGATATAAAAAATGCAATAAAAGTATAATATTATTTAATTATTAGGTTGGTGCAAAAATAATGATGTAATAATGTCATTTTTTGACGTTAAAATTATGTAAAAAAACGACATTATTACGTCATTATTTTTGCACCAACCTAATAGAAAAGCTTTGAATAGTTTTTTGCTAATTAATATTTATTAAGGACATCATTGTCTTTAGAAAACAATCGATGAATTATGAAGTTTTACAAGAATTTTTTACAGTTTGTAAATTTAAATTATAATAATTTATAATATTGTAAATCGTTTAAAATTCTGCATTAATTCAATTCGTTTAGGTTATATTGTTTTTAAGTGAAAAAGATTTTTACGAATCAAAAATTGAAGAGCTCAATAAAAGTCGTTTGCCCCCAATATTATTTGAAAAATTATATTTTTTATGTACATAAAATATTTAACTTGCCCCTGTTTGAATGTATGGTAAACCATACACGACACAATTAGAAAATAAGTTATCTAGCGTGATCAACGCCTGAACAAGGCCAGCACGCTCAAATGTTCGGTCACAATGACTTTTGAATTCGTGATCACACAACTATCGACGGCTCCCAAAGGGTTCCGTCCACCTAATTTCGTTCACAAGGCTTGGGTCAACCTATGGTATGTTTTTCAGGCACTTTCCAAAGGTAACGCACGCTGAGATCGTGTTATAGTTATCTGTTTTTGAATATTGACTGGCTTGTGATGTTTATTTATAAAATGCTTACTGATTACATTATTTACGCATACCATGCGAACATATTACCTCAGTCTTCTAATTCTCTTGAAATGCTTTCTGTATTTTATTAGTAATTCCCATAGGATTATATTTCTGTTCTTATACTTGCTCAAACAATCAAGTATACCCGATTTAAAATTTTCTCCTCGAATGACAGTTTTCCGTTGTTGCTCTTTTTCAAGCGATTTCTTCTGTGTTCGAGCATAATATAATGGAATGATCTAAGCCCAATTTTTGTATTCGGATTTTCCTGTAAATGCTGAATTCTAATTAATGCTTTTGAACATTGTTCTGAGATTCTATAAAAGACAGTTCCTCAAAATGAAAAGAGTTGAGAGTTGTTTCATCGACTGGTTCTGGCAGAAGACGTAGACAAATCTCTCAGGTAGCGCAATTTTATTGGGGTAGACAGTATAAAAGTACATTGTTGGCTTGATCGAAGAGGCTGAATGTTGAAAGCGAGCCGGGATGTCGTAGAGTGTCGGCCATTTCCCATATATTGAAATATCGTTTCTCAATTTCCGTCAAGTCCATCGTCTCCGGCCAGTCAAGTCAGTCGAACAGAGTGGCATTCAATATCGAGTGCAGAGAATTAGTTTCAGTCGATGAACCAATATTTTTTTTTTTCAGTTTATCATTTGATTTCTTTCTTTTCATTGACTTTTTGTCTTTTGCTATTCAGGCTTTTTAATATAACAAATTGCATTCTTTCCTTAATTCATCAAACTGGTGCTTTCTTTCTTCACCGAATTTATTTATTCTTTCATTTATTTATTTATTTATCGAACTTCTTTCTTTCTTTCTTTCTCTCCTTCATTCTTAATTTATCGAACTTCTACTTTTTATTTCTTTCTCATTTTTCTTTCTATCATTCTATCTTTCTCTTATTCTTCCTTAATTTATCGAACATCTATTTACTTCCTTTCATTTCATTTGTTCCTTTCATTTTATATTCTTCATCGAACTTATTTTCCTTTCTTTTTTTGCTAATTTATCCAAATTTATAGTCTTTCTTTCTTCACCAAATATATTTTTCTCTTAATTTATCGAAATTCTATATTCTTTTTTCTCTTTATTTCTTTATCCAGCAAATGTATTTGTTCCTTCTTTGATTCTAAATTCATTGAACTTCTACATTCTTTCTTTATTTCACTTTCTCTTTCTTACTTAACCAAATTTATTTTTCTTTTTACCACTCTATATATATGTCTTTTCTTCTTAATTCATCTAACCTCTACATACTTTCTTTCTTTCTTTCTTTTTTTCTTTCTTTCTTTCTTTCTTTCTTTCTTTCTTAATTTGTCGAACTTCTACGTTTTCTTTCTCCCTTAATACATGAGACTTCTACATTCTGTTTTCTTTATTTCTTCTTCATCAAATATATTTTTCTTCCTATCTCTCTTACTCATGTTTTGTCATTCTTAATTGATTTAACTTCTACTTTCATCCTTTCTTGTTTCTTTTCTTTTTTAATTTACGAAATTTCACTTTTCTTTTTGCTTAACATCGTTCTAAATTTACAAAATTTCCCCATTCTTTTTGCTTACAAGCGTTCTTAATTTACAAGATTTCCTTTATCTTTTGGCCTAAAATTGTTCTTAATTTACAAAATTTCCCGTATCTTTTTACTTACCATCGTTCTTAATATACAAAATTTCCCTTATCTTTATGCTTACCATCGTTCTTAAATTAAAAAAATTCCCTTATCTATTTGATTACCATCGTTCTTAAATAACAACATTTCCATTTTCTTTTTGCTTACCATCGTTCTTAATTTACAAAATTTCACATACATTTTTCTTCACCATCTTTCTTAATTTACAAAGTTTCCCATTTCTATTTGCTTAACATCGTTCATAATTGCCAAAATTTCCCTTATCTTTTTGCTTACCATCGTTCTTAATTTACAAAATCTCCCTTGTCTTTTTGCTTACCATCGTTCTTAATTTACAAAATCTCCCTTGTCTTTTTGGTTACCATCGTTCTTAATTTACAAAATTTCCCTTGTCTTTTTGCTTACAATCGTTCTTAATTTACAAAGTTTCCCTTGTCTTTTTGCTTACCATCGTTCTTAATTTACAAAATTTCCCTTGTCTTTTTGCTTACCATCGTTCTTAATTTACAAAATTTCCCTTGTCTTTTTGCTTACAATCGTTCTTAATTTACAAAGTTTCCCTTCTTTTTTTGCTTAACATCGTTCTTAATTTACAACATTTGCCTTATCTCTTTGCTTTCCATCGTTCTTAATTTATAAAATTTCCCTTATCTTTTTGGTTACCATCGTTCTTAATGTACAAAATTTCACTTATCTTTTTGCTTATTGTTTACAATTCACAAAATTTCCCTTATCTTTTTGCTTGCCATTTTTCTTAATTTACAAAATTTCCATAATCTTTTTCCTTACCATCGTTCTTAATTCACAAAATTTCCCTTATCTTTTTGCTTACCATTTTTCTTAATTTACAAAATTTCCCTTATCTTTTTGCTTACCATCTTTATCAATTTACAAAATTTCCCTTATCTTTGTGCTTATCATTGTTCTTAATTCACTTTTTCCTTAAAATCCTTCTTATTTTACAAAATTCCCCTTATCTTTTTACTTACCAACGTTCTTAATTTACAAAATTTCCCATTTCGTTTTACTTACCATCGTTCTTATTTTACAAAATTTCCCTTATCTTTTTGCATACCATCGTTCTTAATTTACAAAATTTCCCTAATCTCTTTTCTTACTATCGTTACCAATTGACAAAATTTCCCCTATCTTTTTGCCTACCATCCTTTATAATTTACAAAATTTTCCTCATCTTTTTGCTTAGCATTGTTCTTATTTTACAAAATTTCTCTTTTCTTTTTGCTTACCATCGTTCTTAATTCACAAAATTTCCCTTCTTTTTTTGCTTACCATCGTTCTTAATTTACAAAATTTCCCTAATCTTTTCCTTACCATCTTTATCAATTTACAAAATGTCCCTTATCTCTTTGCTTAACATCGTTCTTAATTTATAAAATTTCCCTTATCTTTTTGCTTTCCATCGTTCTTACTTTACAAATGTCCCTTATCATTTTGCTTACCATCGTTCTTAATTTACAAAATTTCCCTTATCTCTTTGCTTAACATCGTTCTTAATTTATAAAATTTCCCTTATCTTTTTGCTTTCCATCGTTCTTACTTTACAAATGTCCCTTATCATTTTGCTTACCATCCTTCCTAATTTACAAAATTTCCCTTATCTCTTTGCTTAACATCGTTCTTAATTTATAAAATTTCCCTTATCTTTTTGCTTTCCATCGTTCTTAATTTATATATCCGAATATTAATAGAGGATAGAGTAGAAATTGCGATCCGAATAGTAATAGAGGTTAGAGTAGAAATGGCGATCCGAATAGTAATAGAGGATTGAATACAAATAGCGATCCGAATAGTAATAGAGGATAGAGTAGAAATAGCGATCCAATAGTAATCGAATATAGATTACAAATAGCAATCCGAATAGTAATAGAGGATAGAGTAGAAATAGCGATCCGAATAGTAATAGAGGATAGAATTTAAATAGTAATCCGAATAGTAATAGAGGATAGAGTAGAAATGTCGATCCGAATAGTAATACAGGATAGAGTACAAATAGCGATCCGAATATTAATAGAGGATAGAATAGATGTGGCGATCCGAATATTAATAGAGGATAGTGTAGAAATGGCGATCAGAATAGTAATAGAGGATAGAGTAGAAATAGCGGTCCGAATAGTAATAGAGCATAGAGTAGAAATAGCGATCCAAATAGTAATAGATGATAGAATAGAAATGGCGATCCGAATAGTAATAGAGGATAGAATAGAAATAGCGATCCGAATAGTAATAGAGTAGAAATAGCGATCCGAATAGTAATAGAGGATAGAATAGAAATAGCGATCCGAATAGTAATAGAGTAGAAATAGCGATCCGAATAGTAATAGAGGATAGAGTAGAAACAGCGATCCGAATAATAATAGAGGATAGAGTAGAAATGGCGATCCGAATAGTAATAGAGGATAGAGTAGAAATAGCGATCCGAATAGTAATAATAGATAGAGTAGAAATGGCGATCCGAATAGTAATAGAGGATAGAATACAAATAGCGATCCGAATGGTAATAGAAGATAGAGTAGAAATACCGATCCGAATAGTAATATAGGATAGAGTAGAATTGGAGATCAGTCAGACGGCAAGCTAATTCCTACTCATGCGTTTTCTCTATGGTCATGTGTTCTACGTAATTCAATAATCGGATCGCCCGTGTTTGCTCAGTCGATCTATGTTCAAACTCAAGTGTCGGTAGCATCACTTTATTCCTATATAATAGATGTCAACATGTACATTGAACGTAACGGTAATGGCGAAGACAGTAAGTTCTGCGTATTATTGGAAGAGTATTCAGAATGAGAAAGTTGATGCATCGATAGAAAAAAAACCTTGCTCGGTGCATTTTCATAAAGAATCCCAGACGTGGCAGATCCAAATTCATGGTGATGGCCTAGGAACGGATTCTTGAAGAAATAATCTGAAGAGATGATGTGTGCGACACAAGTATAAGCTTTAAGAACAAATTCTATCAAGTAAACAGTCGATAGAACTGTTGATTTGGCCTTGATTAAGCGACGTAGGGAAGCTGCGCTTTCTGTGGAACACAACTGTAAGTAACCGTACAAAGATGACCAAAAACTGTATAGATAACACTCACAGTAACACTCAGAACACCTTGCGAACTATGTATGTATAGCGTCGTGAGCACAGAGAAGCAATATGAGCATTCATCAGAGTCTCTACTCGAGAATGAGCAATGTAGGATACAAACAAGCGCTTGGAGAGCAATCGCCCTGGTATCATAGCTGTGCACGAGACCAGTCATGAATGTATCCTGATATACATTACGATGCCTTGACGAAACCGGTGAAAATACAGAGGTAAGTAGAACTGACTGGTAAAATCAGCTACTGCGCGGGAAGAACATTTTCGTACGTCGATCGAAATAACCAGTTGGGGTAACGAAAACTTACGTCTATATTTCTAAAACATACGTTCCAATTTTTTTTTTTTTTTTTTTGTAATGTAAAAATAAGACCTATGAGAGAACATCCGATATAATCCAAAAAGGGTTTTCCAAAACAGCATTTCAAGATGATCACCGAGAACAAAAAAAAAACAAAAAAAAAAAAACAAAAAAAAAAAAACAAAAAAAAACAAAAGACCTTTTATTTGGATAAACACATTTGTAATAAGGGAGACTATTTATTTGTTGGCACTTTTGAAACTTTGCTAAACAGTCTAGAGTAAAGATCGAATGATTTGGAAACTGCAATCATGGGGTATTTATTGCTGATTATTTAAGAAGGTCTGACGCAAAACAGTCTGTAGCGATAACGAATCGACATATCGTCTAACACGTGCTCAGGCAGAATATCGAAAGAGAAAATGCAGAAATACAAAATGACGAATGGACAAAATGTCGACCAGACAAACTGTCGAACGGACTAAATATCGAACGAACAACGTGTCGAATTGACAATGTGCTGAACGTAAAAATAGTCGAACTAACTAAATTACGAAAGGCCATAACTCTGCTTACAATGGCGATAGGTTTTCTTTCGATATCCTGCTAGTAAATAATTATTTTAAAAGTTTAAACTAATATAAAAACGTCCGATACAAGAAAACTTTCTACATAACTGCTAACATTATTTAACAATGATCTGCATTCCAACTACAGAAAATAGTTTTTATTTATGAGAAAGTACAATATTGGTAAAAATAAATTCTTTTATTTATGAGAAAATACAATAGTAGTAAAAATAAATTCTTTTATTTATGAGAAAATACAATATTGGTAAAAATATTTTTTTTTTATTTATGGGAAAATATAATTGTGGTAAAAATAATTTTTTTTATTTATGAGAAAATACAATAGTGTTAAACAAAAATTATTTTATATATGAGAAAATACAATAGTCGTGAAAATAAATTCTTTTATTTATGAGAAAATATAATTGTGGTAAAAAAAAAATTATTTCTGAGAAAATACAATAGTGTTAAAAATAAATTCTTTTATTTATGAGAAAATACAATATTGGAAAAAATATTTTTTTTATTTATGGGAAAATATAATTGTGGTAAAAAAATGATTTCTGAGAAAATACAATTGTGGTAAAAATAAATTCTTTTATTTATGAGAAAATACAATATTCGTGAAAATAAATTATTTTATTTATAAGAAAATACAACTGTGGTAAACATGAATTCATTTATTCATGAGAAAATACAGTTGTGGTAAAAACAAATTCTTTTATTTATGAGAAAATGAAAATTGTGGCAAATTATAATTTAAGATTTTATGCGATGTTTGTGTTCGACACTTTTTTCCGTTCAACACGTTGTCCATTCAACATTTTGCCTGTTGGACATTTTGGCCATCCTTCATTTTGCTTTTCGTCAGTCTCACCTATTACCGTTCATATCAATTTCCAATACAAGTAATGCCCTTTTCGCGCTTCACGGCAGCGTTTGTTTTTGTTTTTGCTTTTGTTTTGTTTTTTATTAAGATTTGGTATTCTCCTCGTCTGGGTGCTATCCACGACAATAGAACCCAGTCTCTGCTATTATTTAAACTTTTATTATTAGACGAAGAGGCATTCATGCCTTTTCACAAGGACATTAGAACTAAACGACTGTAATAGATACTGCCTGAATTTGAATTCCTATGCCCGTTTTACCCTGGCACCGATAACTGTTACCCTACCATCGCATCCCATAAGATAGTGATAATAAAACAATAAATGGCCAGGCTACACGCTTCTGCTACATTATAATGGCTATCACGGCGTCTCATGATAAAACAGACATACTTCTCCTGACACCCGATCTTAATTGACTGGAGATGTTAACAGATACTGTTTGAGAAGACAGTTTCATTTTAATAATAATAATAATAATAATAATAATAATAATAATAATAATAATAATAATAATAATATAATGCCTCGATGTTAAGCCAGATATTGGTCTCATGCCTTCTTATCTTAATTGATTGGAGGTGATAAAATACACATATTGAGCTGCGGGGAATTAAGATGAGTCAATATCGAATTCAGTACCACGGATCTGCCTTAAAACTGACTGAGTTTAACCAGTTTCGCATGAAAAATTTGTGGAGGGCCACTGAATGAGGTAATTTACTGGACGTAAGAAGAATTAAAATGGTAGATCGCCATTGAATGAAGTCATCGAATCGACGTAAAAGGAAGAAAAATTGTAGAGTACCACTAAATGCGTTTATTGAATCGATGTAATAGTTAGAAAAATTACAGATTCCGCGGATATGTAGGTTAAATTATGGTTGCTTCCAAACATTAAAACGTTGTGATTGCTGGATATAAAGTTAGTTCTTGCGAAAAATCACTTCTAAATTTAACTTCTTCCTTACAAATGGAATACGAACAGAATAAGGATGATTCAACCCTGTGCACGTGGCATGTTTGGAATTAGCTCTATCGGTTTTATTTGTTAGAACTAATTAAGTTAGCTCGTCTGAACATTTGACATGGAAACAGTGATAGAATGGCAATAGGTTTGTGACTATGGTAAAAAGGGTGGGAAATAATTTACCATTAGCCTGCGTAAAGTTTTTCAGCTCTAAAATCTGAATTGGGAAACTTTAGCCCAGAATATTCATATCGTTTACTGACTGTTAGGTTGTGCAACTATTTCGCTACGGCGAGGACCTACATATGTTTTCTTTTTTTTTTTTTTTTTTTTTTTTTTTACCTGCTATTCCATTGAATGCGAGATGAAAACGAGGCTTGTTCTGCACCAAACAAAAGCAACATTCCTGCGTAAGGAAGTCAGTTTGATCAATTATAACTTCTATGATATTCTTGTGCCAGGAAGTTTCAAGACAATGTAAATTTCAGAAACGATTCCACAGATTACAGTCAATTTAGTGAGACATAGTTTATGAGATTCTTCCCCAATATTCAGCGCTTATCATGTCATCAATCTTTTCTGCAGCTTCCGGAAATCAATTGTTATTACTGCTATTATTTCAGCAATAATGTCTCTACTGTCACCTCTTCTTCTTCTTCTTCTTCTTCTTCTTCTTCTTCTTCTTTTTCTTCTTCTTCGCTGATCATTTTCATTCACTTTTTCTTTGTCTTCTTTTTCATCTTTTTCTTCTTTAGAAACCATTTCCATTTCGTCTCCTTTCTTCACTATACCTGGATCTTATTTCTTCTTTTTCTTCCTCTTCTATGACCAAAAAAGTGTTGAATAATCTTACTGTTAGATTACGTGACTATTGCGCTACGGCAAGAATCCACATATCTTTTTCTTTTCTTCTTTTTCTTCTTCTTCTATGAGAAAGAAAAACTGTTCTGTCGGCTACATACTGTTAGATTGTGCAATTATTGAGCTACGGCAAGGACCGACATCTGTTCATTCATATATTTTTTTTACCATTAAATGCGAGATGAGAACGAGGCGTGTCCTGCACCAAACAAAAGCAACATTCCTGAGTAAAGAAGTCAGTTTGATCAATTATAACTTCCATGATATTCTTGTGCCAGGAAGTTTCAAGACAATGTAAATTTCAGAAAATATTTCTTTTTTCTTCTCTTATCCATTTCATTTAGTTTTTCTTTGTCTTCTTTTCTCTTTTCTTCTTTTGCTGGACATCATTTCTCTTCTTCTTCTTCTTCTTCTTCTTCTACTACTACTACTACTACTACTACTACTACTTCTTCATTGCCTTCATCCTCAGCTTCTTGTACGTTAATATTTGGTCAGTTTTGGAGCTTGACGATTGCATTTGAGCCCAAAACAGACTGTCACCATTGGTGTTGACCTCAGTGTCCACCTTTATATTTGCATATATATATATATATATATATATATATATATATATATATATATATATATATATATATACAGAGAGTGAGTGTGTGAGTGAGTGAGTGAGTGGTTGACAATATTAGTAGTCAACATATATATATAGTGTAACCCGGATATAAGAGACCTGGATATAAGAGAGATTTTCTCTGGTCTCAAATTAAAGGCCGTGTTAATGTAAACAAAATAGACCAAACCCGGACATAAGAGAAACCAGGATATAAGAGACTTCTTCTCCGGTCCCGACAACTCTCTTATATCCGGGTTACACTGTATATATATATATATATATATATATATATATATATATATATATATATATAAATTTCCAAGAGGATATCCAGGTAGAGTCCAATGTCCAGGACAGAGCAAGAGTATAATATAAAAGGTTCAAGCACTATATATATATATATATATATATATATATATATATATATATATATATATATATTTATATATATGTATGTATGTATGTATGTATTGATGTAAAGGAAAAACCACTCACCCCCATGAATGTTTGGGGAAGAGTGAGAGCGAGACAACACAAGCATGTCCAACCTTCCAATTCGTGGCACTTCACTACTAGATTGACCTGTGTGTATAACTCTACCATATTTCATATTGTACTGGTTGTGTACAATAAAAACTTTCTTCTATTATCCACCTGGGGTTAAGTATTTATTCCCTTAGCATGGAATATAACATTAGGTTCATAGAACAGCCACATCTACTGCAGCCACAGCAACAGTGATGTTTCACGGGCAAAGCCTGTCGCAGCCCGACACTCTCCAGTTTGGTTTGGATTCAGAGATTTTCTTTACCTAGGGTGTTCAAATTCCAGCGGACTTCATTACATTCACCTACGTGCCAATACCCTTAGTAAAGGTATGAATCCATCACTTCTCCCCACCTCAGTCATTGCTAAATAGCAGGAAACATTGGGTTCTATAGCATTGGATGTTAACCGCTCTAGGAGAAGGAAAATTCTGAATTCAAACCAACCTGGAGAGTTTTGGGCTCCATCAGGCTATCTTCTCTTGCGACATCAGTAAATGTGGTACCCCTACAACTCTAATAACTTACGGTACTCGTGATTGTGATCCTGACACTGGTTGCCATCCAAGGCTATAGTGCTTAATCTGTTCTGTTATTTACCCATAGCTAAGAGCGTGGGAGAAGAATTGGATACGTAGCTTTGTCAAGGGTATTAGCACGTAAATCATTAAGTTCATGTAATGCGATCGGAATTTGAGCCGGGATCTTCGATTTCTCAAACTGAGCCGCTAACCATTACGGCACCGTTCCCGGCTTTAAATGTGTCTTAACAACCTTTTAGATATCAAAATATCAAAAATTCACAAAAAATTATTCTACTTGTGAAAATTTCAAAATGCCCAATGCGTCTCCAGATAATCTGTCTCGGCTTATGCACGTGGGTTGGATGTTTACCCATTTCTCATATATAAGCTAGGAGGATCGACTTATATACGAATACATGTATTATGCGATCGGAGGCGTCGAGCATCATCTGTTCGAAATATATTCGAACAAAAATCTTCAAATACAACATTCAGCCAAACAAGCTACTCTATTGAACTCCATCTCAAACCTTCCCCCGACCATTTTTTTTTTTAAAGAACCGCTGCTTAGCAACGATCTTCGCTTAAAAGCCAAAAAGTTTGGACTGTACATTGTTCATTTATTTATGTCATTAGCTGGGTGCGGTCTGGGACGGTTAGTCGAGATGGGTCGGGCGGCAAAACCATTTTGAGCTGGGCTGGAGGCCGCCAAGAAAGTCTGATGTCTGCATCAATATTCCATTTTGAAAGCTCCAAGAATGACGTCTCGAACAGAAGACTGTCATTGGGGACAAAGCATAACTTGACACGAAGAATTTATTTGGTTTATCTTGTATATTTTATAACAAAGTAAGGCGCGCTCAGACAGACAAAATGGCGTCGAACACAGGATTATATTCAGTAATATTGTTTCGAAGGCTAAATGGTGTTCCATCGGTACTCGATAATGACCAACTCTGCCATGCGTCCATAAATAAAGACTATTACTTTGTCTAGGCCTATAGTTTTAGATCTGTTCCGCTATTAGTCAGTCCTGGCCCATTGTATACAGCGACGTTGCGAGAGCTAAATATTGCTTGCCAAAAATAGGGAACGTAAATTTTGGGGGTACAGATATTTAGCAAAGATACACATTGTAACACGTATAATCTATCTATCTATCTATCTATCTATCTATCTCTCTCTCTCTCTCTCTCTCTCTCTCTCTCTATATATATATATATATATATATATATATATATATATATATATATAGGTTTGGTTTGGTTTACGGCATATCAATGTCAATGGGTTGTTTAATGCCGACAGGTTTATTATTGCTGACAATATTTTTTTTTTTTCAAAAATGTATTGCTGGTAATACTTTTTCTTCAAAAATGTATTACTGGCAATAATTTCTCCAAAAGTATTGCTGGTATTAAAACCTAATTTCATACTTTCATTGTGTGTTGAACTCTTTTAGCGGCTTACTTTTTACCCATAGCTGGGGCCTAACAGGTGCTACCAACCCGGCTCAGGGTGAACCCTGGGAATACCAGCAATTAAGAGGTGGTCCCACACTTTTCAAAACCTGACCAAAGGCCTTGCTATCGGATGTAGTTTATTGCCTTACCCAGGCCTCTGATCGGGAGATTTTGAGGTGCGTGGGACCACCTCTTAATGGCTGTTCTTCCGAGGTCCATCCTGAGCTGTGGTAGTAGAGCCTGTTAAGGCCACAGCTGAAGGAAAATAGTTAACACTTAAACAGGAGTCAAAACGCTATGAAAGTATAAAAATAGATTTTTATAGTAAAAATACCCAAAAATACCGTTTTGAAAATAAAATATTAGCAACAATGCATTTTTGAAAAAAAGTTACCAGGAATTACCTGCAATGCGTATGATCCTCAATAAAAATCCTCTTTACAAAAATACATCAATGATCTACAAACTGATTTCTTACAAAGAATACATATGCTACTCATACGAATCTATTCTAACAATAGCAAAATAACCCCTTGATTTTGATATGTTGTAAAACAAAATAAACCAAATATGTGAAAATATGGTGCCTTTTTTTAAAGTCTTCTTTTACATAGAAGTCAACACGTGGTTTTAAAAAATGTATAAAATATTGAATTACATATAAAAACGTTATCATAATGTCTGATTTCTTACAAAGAATACATATTCTATTCATATGAGTCTATACTAAAAATAGCTAACTAACCCATTGATGTTGGTATGTCGTAAAACAAAACAAACCTAACCCATATGTAAAAATATTTTTACGCTAATCTTTTACATAGAATTCAAGACATAGTTGTAAAAAATGTATAAAATAGAATATATATAAAAATGTTATCACGTGGTCTAAATTTTCGGAAGCGTTACGAAAAACTTGACACTTTCTATCGAAGTTTCACGACTGCTTCACCATTAATCTCTCTTATTACGTTCAATGGGATGGTAAAGTCAAACAGAATCGCCTCTCCGTCATATATATTGTTTATCTAAAAAGAGTTACCTCCCTTGCGGTGGATTACAGTGTTAGAATCGGGTGTGGTGGTTTGGAGAAAGCAAATTATAGAGATGCCTGAATGCATTTTAAATATTCAGAGCTAAATTAGTAAAATGTAGTCTTCCATTAGAAAGACTGCTATATACCCACGCCAGAAAAAACGGAGTCGCCTTTGATATTATTGAGAATTGTCAAATCTCTCCTTCACTCAAACCTTATCATATTCCGCAGACATATACATAATCGATATTAAAAAAAAATATCTTCTAAATTATCGTCAATCAAAAAATAACATTGCTAGGTGTGTTCTTTATGCTTATGACCGAAAAAAAAATCTGTCCACAAATGTAGGTGTTTCAAAAATTGCTGAACATTTTCATCGCAAGAGGGATGACATAATATTTCTTCCCGTTCATAATTCTGTAAAATTTTGTAGGTTTCTTTCTCTGTGCATTCAGTTGCGTATAGATTCTAGTTCAATTAACTCAAATTGAAATAATGTGAGCACTTCTGGATCTTAGAATAAATGATTCTCAACCAGTTTAAAATTAGGGGATATAAAAGGCGATTATCTCCCTTTAATTGCGATGCGAAAGTCGTCTGTCCTTCGGTCAGCCTCTAGGAGTAAAACCGAGCAGTTGCCTCGCCCAAGCTTCTGCCCGTAACAACCAGCTGCCACGTAGTGTAGCTTACAAGCCCATGGTGCCGTTTTCATATGGAAATATATCTTTACCAGATATAGAAACAATCTCCGGCTTGTGTGCCTCAATCTGAAAAAAGAAAAATGAATCGACGTTACCTTGTTTGAGGGGAATATATGCTCGCTAGTAATGAAGCAGATGAATGCGACCCACTCGAATCTGGAATAAACATGGTTTCTACAGAAACAAAGAAGAATCTCCGGCAGATTTTACTTCCCGGTGCGAATGATTATAAGTAAGACCCTATCTTTTCGTTCTCCTTTCATTCTGCTTATTGTTGTATATATGTGTTATAGTTCCCTTGCGTGGGTTGAATGTTAATATGTGTCTATAATTTTTATAATATCTGAGGAGAAAAACAAGTCACTCCTTTTCTTTCACCTATTCCGTTCCGTCCGTGAAATAAGGTGTAATTATATTGTGCATATGATATTGCCCATAATGGGGGAAAATGAAAACTAGGAGAATATTAAATTATTCAGTTGCTCACCCATTGAAATGGGTGTATATTTCTTTACAAGAAAAAGTGCACTTCTATAAAATTCTGAGAGTATAACTGTAATATATTTGACATATTTAACTCTTAAATCAATATGTTTGATTTTGCGAATATGCTGCTCTCATTAAAATGCTGAATATTAAATCATTCAGATGACAAATACCTCCATGCTTTTTATTCGTTTTCTTCAAACATTCTTGGTTGATTTTCTAGAAATACACATATTCTTTCTTTCAAAGGCAAAAAAAAAACTTTGTAGTGTCCTTCCTCAGCTTAACCATCACACACCTGTGTTGTAGGCAAAGGCACTGAATTCATTCCCAGTGTCTTCAAGTAAAGCTTTGAATAGGCTACGTTTAATCGCTCTAGAACGAAGGTAGTTTACAGTAGAAACTAAAGCAGGCCTAGTATTTGAAGTTTATAACTTTTCAACATATAATTCTGATGTAGGATTTTCTGACGTATTTTCTTGGTTCGTGAAAAAAAAACATAGTACTCTGTTACACAGCTTATCACTGATTGGATCAAATCTAGTTTTTCAAGCAAGTCAATTTCTAAATCCACTCATGGATTAAAAATCAAGTTAAACTCTATATTGGAACTTTATGCTTTCATTCATTGCCAGTGAATAAAAGTTCGCTTATCTACGCTTCTCTTCATAGTCTTGCGTGGGAGACTGACATTCTGCAAGATGCCTCTTTTTGGGGTATAATCCTGGCACGAGAACATGGATTTATCTCTTTGTGAATGATTGTCCGGTAGCACCAATTTCTATTCAAATGTCAAAACCTTTTTCGAGTTATGTTGAATCTTGTTTTGACGACTCTAAAAAAAAAACTTTGCTCCGTTTCAATATGTTCAAGTAGGCTACGGCTATATATGTTTTTTCTGCAAATTCATTTTTACGAAAGTCTGACGCTTTGTTACAAGGCTCCGTTTCACAGTTCATCCTTTTTTCTTTCTTTTTGTAATCATGTCACCCCATGTAAGGTCGTAAAGACAAAGGAGATTGCTGGGCGTGAAAGAACAATAATAAAAAAAGAGAAACAGTATTAAGGAGCGAGAAGAACAGAAGAATAATCGCGAAGATAATAGATAATAATTTACATTGAATTTAAGTTCTTGAAGATCAAAGTTAGCTGGAAAGAAAGGAGCCGGAAGACAGTTCCACAAGTAGGAAGTACGACAAAAGAAGTTGTTAGCGCAGATCATACGGTTACATCTAGCCAATTCAACTGTAAATTGATGAAACCTTTTTGTTAATCTACTACTGCGATTAAATTCATGAAGTCTAGGTACCATAGTGAAGAGCTCGTCCGAACAGTTGCCATGAAAGTATTTATAGAAAAGGCACAGGCAACTACATTACAGCAGTGGTAAAGTGGCTGATGCTGAGACGCCAGGTCAGGGTCAATAATATTGAAGATTCTTCTTTAGATTTTATCAAAAACCTCTAAATATGTAGCAGGATCCCCTGTCCGTATGTGGCAGCACTGATCAAAGCATGAACAAATAGTAAATTTATAAAGATGTCAGATAGATTCTAGAGAGAATAAGTGTCTAACACGATACAGTGAACCAATTTTCTTAGCAGTATATCTAGCAATGGATTCAATATTATCTCATATCAGTCGAGAATATTAACCTTAGAAGGCGCGCGGAACAACTCTCATGGAGTTTAGCATCAGCCATGCTGATGGGAAGTACAAAAAGGTCACTCAAATACTTAATAGAGTAAAAAGTTCCGTTTTAGAGGCGTTAAAATTAAAAAGCCATTCCTTGTCCCAGTAAACAGCATAGTGAAGGGCACTTTTTGATCAGCTGCTAATTTGACCAAATCTAACTGATCAGATGTTTTATCAGGACAGGAGTATATATTTGTGTCATCAATATAGATGATAAGTTGAGAAATGATGCTGTAAATCCTGGTTGTGTTGAATAGATTAATATGACTGCGTGTTGAAGAGCATTTAACATTTATACATTTTTTAAATCAAGGAAAAACAATGGAAAACCGATTTGTTTTTCAACTATAAAATATATTTTAAAAACAGCAAATACAGGGTAATTTTTGTAATGTGTGAATAAGGAGAAAAAAGTATTTTCCCTTTATCTGTTAGCTGAATATGGTAATATTTAAATAAGCAAGTTTTCTGGATATATTGTTCAGAGATCTGCGTTAAAATAGAATGTGTATTCAGAAGAACGTACAGTAAGTACAGTTGTGTGTTTTGTAACTAAAAGAGTTGTTGCAACTTGGTTTGTTCACAAAGAACTGGTGGTGAATGATATTCAAGTTCTGTGTCTCTGTGTGTGCCTGCGGAGTGAGTAGAATGCATAGTCTGTGTAGACGCGTGTGAGATGTTGAGTTCTGATGTCTTCAACTGTCTTCAACTCTCTAATTTTGGAATAAATCCGTACTTATATTACTACCGCTAGGCTCCCAGCACGAACGCGGGATAATTTTTTGAAAGAACACGAAAAATATCTGATTGGATGAGAAATTAACCAATCGGTGATTTTATAACAAAAGCATGTTTGTGAATTAACAGTAGGAAAAATTCAATGTGGTGAAGGCGATCAGTAAATTGTCCTGTGATATTTAGTACTTATTATTTAACCAATCACAGTTGAGAAAAATGTAGGCGTGGCAAAACATAGTAGTAATCGCTACAATGCCATGAGGAAGATCATTGATGAAAAGTAAGAACAAATTAGGTCCTTGTATATAGAACCTTAAAGAACAGCTGCATTAGCATAAAAAAGAACTGGAAGAATGGGCGATTTAGGATAGCTTTCATTTCGTGATTTGATAAGAAAGACTGAGTCAGCTGTAAAAGTCGTCTGCAAATAACATAACGTTTTTGCTTTCGTAGAAGACTGTGTTTTTTTTTGTTTGTTTTTTAAAGCGATGCTGCACATAATGTAGACTTTTTACTTACTAGAAAGATTTTAAACTATTTTTCCAAGCTTAGATTAAAACAACTAAGGAATATTACCTTACAAAAGTTTCTTCTTGCTTCTAGAAAAATCTAACGCAATAAATTGCCATAATATACATATATGAAGAAATAAAAACATTTGGAATTGACCGAGCAAACAGTGCTACTCTCGTTTGAAATTCATAAAATCTTTCTCTTAAAGCAACTTTTTTTCAGGAACACAGCTTTCTCAGGTCCAGTATTGATGGAGGTTTAGTTCGTAATCTGTTCTTTTGTTTGAAGAGGTGTAAAACGTATACTTACTGATTATGTCATTATATTCTCTGTTACATTCCCATTCCATTTTAGTTGTTGCTACTGTCGAAAATCATCAATTGGCCTCTGTTATTTGATACAGTTCTTTTTCTGGGATTGTGTAGCGCCAATCCATCAGGTTCGAAGAAGTATGATCTCCTCTTAGACCCACAGTCTTCACTCGGCCAAAGTCATTTTTAATCGTTGATTAGAGAAAGCGGTTTTATACTGTTTTATTTATATCTGAACTGATTTGGTACCATGCACGACATTCTTATGCTACAGGCTACCCGACAAAAAACCCAGAGAATTTGGTGCAGTATATTCACTTGTTGGAATTTTTGCTACAGTCATTTGAAACAAAAGCAAACGATAGAAATTTAGTAGCTTAAAACAGAAAAATAAAAAAGACACACACACAATTGTTAGATGTAGTGGTTCAAACTAAAGAACGCCATGTTGGCTGTTATTCCTTTTTAAAGACAACAACACACGGCGTATTGAAATTTTCATAACTGCTGTATCGTGGAATAACAACTCGTTAAAAAAATTATATGTCAGTTATTTTTTTAGTTCATTCATATAGTAAAATTTAGGAGCTTAAATAAGCAGAACAAAAGCAGAAATGTTAGATGTAGTGGTTCAAACTAAAGAACGCTATGTTGCCTGTTCTTTCTTAAAGAGAACAATGAGCGCACATTAAAAATTTGGTAATTGCCGTATCCTGGAACAATAACTCTTTAACATTTTCATATTTTAGTAATTTTTTAGTTAATTCATATCGTAAAATTTAGTGTCTTCAAACAGTACAAAGACAAATGTTAGATTTAGTGTGTAAACTAAAAAGTATTTCTTATATGTTAGTTAATTTTTGTCTATATCTCTGAGATGAGGTACAATGAATACTTACAATTTTTTGCTTATAAGTCCCAAAGATTCACAAGTTTCCTGAAGGGCATATAGCCCAATTCGTTAGATTCAGTAACTAGAGCCAAAGACTTTTGAGTTCAGTACCAGGCTTCAGCACTGGTGTGTTACTGTTTTTTTGAATATATCTATGTGCTAGAAGATTTATTTGCATAAAATACAAATTGTGGAACAAGGCCGGAAAAGGGGAGGGGTTGAGGCTGGTCAACACTAACTATCTTATACCTAGCTAATCTGACTCAAGACACATTCATACATTACAATTTACACATTCACCACAAGAACTCATCCATCACCAATCAATCCTACAACCACCATAATACCACATCCTCTCAAGGGGAACCTACCAAAATGCGCCCCACACCATAAAAATTTGATGATAATACATAATATATCTATGTGCTAGTGATCCAACCAAAATCACTTGACTCATTTTATTGTCCACCAAGAGATCAGTTAACCAATCAGAAAGCCCAAAATATTCAATCCGAGGTGTATAAAGGCAACCATTTTGTTTTTTTCTCCAAAAATATCTTCACTGTCAACCTCTGATATCGAAGATCTGAAGAATTACAGAACAGCTGCTACTTTCTCCGAATATTCACTGCTAACCTCTGATATCGAAGACCTGAAGAATTACAGAATAGCTGCTACTAGTGATATTGGCGTTGTTCCATTGAACACATTACGTACTGCACTGGATTATATATTCAAAGACTACGACAAACATGGTCAACATGGTGAACCAAAACCCTTGGCGATTTGAGTTAAAGGGAAATAACAGAGACATCTGGAAGAAGTATGTCAATGTGGAACTAGAACAATCTACCCGAATATAATGTGTTTGTTTCGAAATTTCTATCACCTGAAGAAGATCGGAGCGTAAATTGGCCGAAAGGGTTGCGAATATGGCAATGAAGTTGCGAAAAACAGCTAGAGATATGTAAGTAGTTAATTATTTTCATCATATAGTAAATCTTAAACTTCCTGTTTTTTTGTGGGGCATCATCTACTATCGATCTAATGAAGTTAGTTAAGAACATGGTTGGCGTTTTCAGATTAATGTTTTGTTTTTGGTATTTTTTAGCAATTTTCGGTGTTGGGAGAAACTAATTCCAGTTCAGCCTACTCCAAATTCTTTTTCTCCTATATTAAACTTGTTATAAGTGATCCATACAACGAGGTCTTTGAAGTCTTTAATATTTACTCTATTCTTCATCCTTATTTTTATGATGGATTCAGGGTAGGTGCCATCACCGCTTTCATTAAAATTCCAGATGATAGATTTTGTTTTCGATATGTTTATCTTGAGTTTTATTACTTGGAACACTTGGTAGAAGATATTGATTTTCTGTTCAAGATCATTCTTATCCCAACAATAAAGACCTCCATGTCATAAGGTTACTTCGCTTATCAACATATTGGCCGCGGGAGAAAGCCACAGCCAACATAAACTTGTTTAACTACTTACTTTACAGCGATCGTTTGAAGGAAGTGTCTAAGGAAATGCATTTTGAAAACCAGACAGATGTTTGCGAAGAATAAGAGGGGTTAAATGATAGGGGTAAATGAGAGGGGTTAAATGTTAGGGCGTAAATCAGAGCGGCTAAATGGGAAAAGTAAACGGAGAAGGTCTAAATGAGAGGGGTTAAATGAGAGGGGTTAAATGAGAGGGGTTAAATGGTAGGGCATAAATCAGAGCGGCTAAATGGGAAAAGTAAAATTAGAATGTATAAATGAGGGGGAATAAATGAGAGAGGTTAAATGGTAGGGCGTACATCAGAAAGGCTAAAATAGAAAAGTGAAAACAGAATGTCTAAATGAGAGAGGTTAAATGGTAGGGCGCAAATCGGAGCGGCTAAATGGGAAAAGTAAAATGAGAATGTCTAAATGAGAGGGGTTAAATGGTTGGGTGTAAATCAGAGCTGCTAAAATAGAAAAGTGAAAACAGAATGTCTAAATGAGAGGGGTTAAATGAGAGGGGTTAAATGGTAGGGCATAAATCAGAGCGGCTAAATGGGAAAAGTAAAATTAGAATGTATAAATGAGGGGGAATAAATGAGAGAGGTTAAATGGTAGGGCGTACATCAGAAAGGCTAAAATAGAAGAGTGAAAACAGAATGTCTAAATGAGAGAGGTTAAATGGTAGGGCGCAAATCGGAGCGGCTAAATGGGAAAAGTAAAATGAGAATGTCTAAATGAGAGGGGTTAAATGGTTGGGTGTAAATCAGAGCTGCTAAAATAGAAAAGTGAAAACAGAATGTCTAAATGAGAGGGGTAAAATGAGAGGGGTTAAATGGTAGGGCGTAAATTAGATCGGCTAAATGGAGTAAGTAAAATGAGAATGTCTAAATGATAGGGGGTAAATGAGAGGGCTTAAATGGTAGAGCGTAAATCAGAGCGGCTAAATGGGAAAAGTAAAATTAGAGGGGTTAAATGATAGGTCTTAACTGAGAGGGGTTAAATAGTAGGGCGTAAATCAGAGCGGCTAAATGTGAAAAGTAAAATGAGAATGTCGAAATGACAGGGGTTAAATGAGAGAGATTAAACGAGAGGGCGCAAATCAGAGGAGCTAAATGGGAAAAGAAAATGAGAATGTCTAAATGAGAGGGGTTAAATGAGAGGGGTTAAAAGGTAGGGCGTAAATCAGTGCGGCTAAATATGAAAAGTAAAATGAGAATGTTTAAATGAGAGGGGTAAATGATAGGGGTAAATGATAGGGGTTAAATGAGAGGGGTTAAATGGTAGGGCGTAAATAAGATCAGCGAAATGGGAAAAATAAATTGAGAATGTCTAAAGGAGGGAGCTTAAATGACAGGGGTTAAATGGTAGGGCGTAAATTAGAGAGGCTAAATGGGAAAAGTAAAAGGAGAATGTCTAAATGAGAGGGGTTAAATGATAGGGGTTAAATGAGGTGGGTTAAATGGTAGGGCGCAAATCAGAGGAGCTAAATGGGAAAAGTAAAATGAGAATGTCTAAATTAGAGTGGTTAAATGAGAGTGGTTAAACGGTATGGCGTAAATCAGAGCTGCTAAATGCGAAATGTGAAATGTCTAAATGAGAGGGATTGAATGAGAGGGGGTAAATGAGAGGGGTTAAATGGTAGGGCGTAAATCAGATCGGCTAAATGGGAAAAAATGAGAATGTCTAAATGAGAGCGGTTAAATGAGGGGGTTAAATGGTAGGGCGTAAATCATAGCGGCTAAATGGGAAAAGTTAATTGAGAATGTCTAAATTAGAGCGTAAATGGTAGACCGTAAATCAGAGCGGCGAAATGGGGAAAGTAAAATGAGAATTTCTAAATGAGAGGGGTTAAATGAGGGGGGTTAATGGTAGGGCGTAAATCAGAGCGGCTAAATGGGAAAAGTGAAAACAGAATGTCTAAATGAGAGGGGTTAATTGCGAGGGGTTAAATGTTAGGGCGTAAATCATAGCGTCTAAATTGGAAAAGTAAAATGAGAATGTCTAAATGAGAGGGGTTAAATGAGAGAGGTTAAATGGTAGGGCGTAAATCAGAGCGGCTAAATGGGGAAAGCAAAATGAGAATTTCTAAATGAGAGGGGTTAAATGAGGGGGGTTTATGGTAGACCGTAAATCAGAGCGGCGAAATGGGGAAAGTAAAATGAGAATTTCTAAATGAGAGGGGTTAAATGAGAGAGGTTAAATGGTAGGGCGTAAATCAGAGCGGCTAAGTGTGAAAAGTAAAATGAGAATTTCTAAATGAGAGGAGTTAATTGTGAGGGGTTAAATGGTACGGCGTAAATCAGAGCGGGTAAATGGGAAAAGTAAAATGAAAATGTTTAAATGAGAGGGCTTAAATGAGAGGGGGAAATGATAGGGCGTGAAACAGAGCGGCTAAATGGTAAAAGTAAAATGAGAACGTCTTAATGAGAGGGTTTAAATGATAGGGGTTAAATGGTAGAAAGGGTAAATCAGATCGGCTAAATGGGAATAGTAAAATGAGAATATCTAAATGAGAGGGTTTAAATGATAGTGGTGGCAGGCGCTAAATGAAAGAATTTAATCTCTAAATCGGAGTCGCTAAATGTGAGTGACTAAATGAAAGTGTCTAAATGCGTGTAGTTAAATGACATTGGATTAATGAAAGCGGCTACATTAGACTCCCTAAATGAGTGGCGTTAAATGATTGTTTCTAAATGAGAGCAGGTAAATGGGAGTGGCTAAATGATAACCGCTAAATGATAGCGGATAAATGATTGTTTCTAAATGATAGCGGCTAATTAGAGTGTTTAAACTCGTGGGGTTAAAGGATATTTGTTCAATTATAGCATTTAATTTAAGAGTAGCTCAATGAGAGTGGCTAAATGACAGTATCTAAATGTGCGTCTCTTAATGAAAGTTTCTAAATGAGCGTATCTAAATGATAGTGGCTAATTGAGAGCGGCTAAATGAGTGTGAGTAAATGAGCGTGGCTAAATTAAAGTGGCTAAATGAGAGTAGTTAAATGAGTGCTGCTAAATGAAAGTGGCTAATTAAGATTGTCTATATGAGTGTGGCTAACTGAAAGCGGCTAAATGAGAGTGGCTACATACGAGTAGCTAAATGAGACCGGTTAAATGAGCGTGGCTAAATGAGACTGTCTAAATGAGTGGCTAAATGAAAGGGCCTAAATGAGAGTGGCTAAATAAGAGTGGCTAAATGAGAGCGGTTATATGAGTGTGGCTGAATGAGTGTTGCTAAATGAGAGTGGCTAAATGAGAGCGGTTAAACGAAAGTGTCTAAATGAGCATAGCTAAATGATAGTGGCTAAATGTGAGTAGTTAAATGAGAGCAGCTAAGTGAAAGTGGTTTAATTACATTGTCGAAATAAGCCTGGCTAAATGAAAGTGTCTAAATGTGAGGGGTTAAATGATAGTGGATAAATGAGAGTGACTAAATTAGCGTGTCTAAATGAAAGTGGTCAAATGAGAGTGGCTAAATGAGTGTGTCTAAATGAGAATGTCTAAATAATAGTGGCTAAATGATAGAAGTTAAATGAGTGATTAAATGTATCACTTTTAAGAGCTGACTCTGTATCTGATAAATTTAGAATTAAAATATGATAAGTAGTAGCATATTATTTTTGTTTAAATTTGATTTAAAGCACTCCAAATAATAAGACTGAAGCAAATTTCGCCAGAAAGCTTGAAGTGGTTGAAAAGTCGAAAGTCAGTTTTAATCTTTAATTAAATTTCAACAGCGCAAAGGATTTTAAAACAATTAACACATGATTGAAAAATAAAGCAAAATCCAAGACAGTGGTCGGCAATCCCCAGCTCAGGGATACATGCAGCCAGCAATGGAGTTTTGTCTGCCTCGTCAGCGTAACATCTGGACACTATTTATCTAACTCATTTGAGGAGAAAATGAGAGATCTATATCAGTTGGAATTAATCGACTAACTATATGACGAATTTTTTAAATCAAAATTTTCTTCCGAATCCGCTGCTATCTTTTACAAGAAATATGTTTTGCTTAGTGGAATTTAATTTTATTGAATAATGCAAAAATAATGGTAAAATTATTTGGAAGTACATATGATTGTGTACAACTCTTTTCGAAAAAAAAATCAATTCGTATATAACCCTCACCCTACATATTTCAAGAAAAAAGTCACGGGTTATAGTCCGGAAAATACGGTAATTCTGTTGCCATTTTCTTTAAGACTTCTTTGTTGCTTGCACGATCCCTCTTTAGAATTCTCAGTATCCTTCCGTAGAACCACATTTCAGCACGAGATATTAAGAATCTATAAATTTGCTTATCGCGTCTGCTCAGTAATTACCGTCCTTTCTGCTGAGTGAATTCCACTATCTTCAAACATGTGTAATGAGCCGACTACTTTTGGTTACCAATTTCGCCTACCCTCTTCTTAATGGATGAATACATTCAGGAATCTACCATTTTCAACATCCTCTTTTCCTTTTTCTCTCATTCTCCCTCTTTCTTTCTTATTTCATGAAATACAGCATACGAAATAGGCTGTCATATTTTTTTAAGCCAATACTAGAGAGATATTGTTTTTAAAATATGCTTCTCTTTTCTTTTTCCACTTTAAAAAATATCCACTTCCCATTTTTCTTTACGCTCGATGAAAAGATATGCATTATTTAACAAGATTATCTCCCTTGACTACACACCGCGAGCAAATAAATTCATAGGCCAGTTGCGTCGTTAGACTTTCTGGATTCTAGTGACAGGATATTAAATGGCTCTTAGCAAACTTGAATGTTAGTTTCTTATTTCAAAAGCGAGGACAGACGGGATAATCGACATTGGTTAGTCATGCACAAGATTGTCTAACGGTACGTAAAAGAAGAGAGAAATGCTAATACTGAAGAATCAATTCAGAATTAAAAGAAAGGATACTATGAAAGTATAACCAAAAGCATTTTTTAGACTAGCTACACGAGGAATTTTATCCTTATCCTTGTTATTATTACGTTTTCTTCTGGCCTTCCTCGTGTGTATATCAATCGGGGTAACCTAGAGGGAATTACTAGCTGAACTCTTTATTTAATCTACTGAGGTATACTGTTCTCGTTACACTGCCGATTGCTGGGGATATTGTCTAGCAATGCTCATTTTCCACTGAGCTAAAGTACACACTCTTCCACCGGCTATGTCTAAGGCCAGTTATCATATTTAGTACTGTTGAGTTATTACTCGCTCTGTTCCCACTAATATATATATATATATATATATATATATATATATATATATATATATATGTCTGTGTGTGTGTGTGTGTGTGTGTGTGTGAGTGTGTATATATATATATATATATATATATATATATATATATATATATATAAATAGAAAGAACAGTAAGATATATAATCCGGTGTTCTTATAGATATTTTTATTTTTACAAAATAGTGCTCAATGTAAATTTACAGGGCATTAATATTATAAATTAATTGATTTAAAATATGTTTCTTTCGCTACACAGTTCTAACCATGTTTCAAAAATGGAAGCTAAAAGCCCCGAATTTAATTTTGTAATTAAATTAAAGACATTAGTTCCATTTCATCCTCAAGGGAATTTTAGAGTAACTTTTTAAATTACTGGGTTTTAACGGCACAGTAAAAATCATAATTCACGTTTCCAAGGATACAGATAAATCCAATTCAACCAGGCAAGGGGTGTTTGCGTGTTCATTATATATATATATATATATATATATATATATATATATATATATATATATATATATATATAAGCAAATATATGGATATAGATCCGACAGTATGAAGAAAAATATACGGAAAAAACAAACAAAAATCCTTATATGCAATTATGCTGTTTTAATGTTAATATATTTTATTTATCTACCCACATAAACATGATTTAAATGAGATTACTGATAGATTAAATAAAATAGAACCTACTATAGAATTTACCTATGAACTTGAGTCTAATAATTCTTTACCTTTTTTAGACATACTACTCATTAAAAATAAAAATAAATTAGAATTCAAAGTATATCGTAAACCCACATGTAAAAATGACTATTTACACTTTTACTCTCACCATGATACTAACACTAAGAGGGGTATTATTATTGGATTCTACTTAAGGGCTCTTCGCATCTGTTCAGCAAAATATTTAGATGATGAATTCACATATATTGAGGATACCTTTTCAAATCTTTCGTATCCGAGACAATTATTAATGAGAGCTAAAAATAAAGCGTTGAAAATTAACTCATCAGCGCAAAATGGCACCTCGAAGGCCACTACAACTACATCAGTGAAAGGTACACTTTCAACTGCCCCTGATAATAATTCTTTTGGTCGCATCTTTCTACCAAATAACCATTTGACCGAACGTATCTCCAATAATTTAAATGCGTTAAAAATTAAAACTACAGTATTACCTACTAGAACTATCCGTAGTTTATTAAATAGCACCAGCAAACAACATATTACATCCGATGCTTGCATCTACCAAATCTCATGCAAAAACTGTGACTTAAAATATCCGTAAAATCTCGTGTTTTCGAACATAAACGAGATATTCGCCTCGGAAATTTAAACAATGCTTTAGTTGTACACACAACTAAAGCAGTAAAATATTTTCATAATAAAAATCTTAGGAGGATTTATGAAGCAGGCATAATATCCATCTCACGCACGGTGAATACTAGACCTGTCTTCTTTAGTATTTCCCCTTTTCTAGCGAGATTAATGCTCGACAAGCGTACATATAAATTTTAGATCAAAATAGAATTCTTTTCATTTTTCATTTTTCATTCAAAATACTCAATTTTTAGGAATACGTTTTCACAGCGTCGCCCACGTGACGACAACGTGACCATGTTTAAACGGAACGCTGACCATATAAAACTTTCAGTTATCTGTTTGGATAAGTCTTGTTCTTATGTCCATCGTCTTTGTCATTGTCATGTTGAATTGATAATGTTAATTACATTTTATGAATATGTCCTGAAGATGGTTTATTAGACCGAAACGGGTTGGACGGTCCCTACTAACATCAATTATGTTTAGTTTGTATTTGTGTTTATTTTAAGTTTATTATTGGGTTCATTTCCCTCCCCTCTCATTTTATCATTATTAGAATTGTATATATATATATCATCATTAGAATGTTCATGGTATGGGCCGCGATTTTGGTAGGTCTCCCTTGAGAGCACATGGTATTATGGTGGTTGAACCATTGTTTGGTAATGGACGAGTTCTTTTGGTGAATGTGTAAAATGTAATGTACGAATGGGTCGCGAATCTGATTAGCTAGGTATAAGATAGTTAGTGTTGACCAGCCTCTACCCCTCCCCTTTATTGGCCTCGTGCCACAATTTGTACTTTTTGTACCAATAAATACCAGTCTTGTTCTTATGTCCACCGTCTTTGTCTTTGTCATGTTGAATTGATAATGTTAATTATATTTTATGAATATGTCCTGAAGATGGTTTATTAGACCGAAACGTCCGACGTTGACATTATATTAACATTAAAACAGCATAATTGCATATAAGGATATTTGTTTGTTTTTTCCGTATATTTTTCTTCATATATATATATATATATATATATATATATATATATATATATATATATATTATGAAATGGGAAAAGTTCGACAATTATTTTAAGACATTTTTATGTTTTATACATTATTTTATGCATACAAATATTTAAGTAAATGCTCTATTTTAAAATAAACAGTATTAAACAAAATTTACCGGCCTGAATGTCCTGCTGAAACATTTAAGGTACGTCAGGCAATATGACGGTTCCTTGTAGGATACAGGTTCGATTCCTGTCGGAGGACGAAAATTTTCTATGAAAATTTCTCGGACGTTCATGCCGGTAAATGTTGTTTAACACAGTTTGTTATAAAACGGAGCATTTACTAAAATATTTTGATCGATAAAAAGTATATATATATATATATATCTGTGTCTTGTAAAATTTATAGTTAGACCCGAGAGTCTATCATACATAAAATAGGGAGTTACTTTTCAATCACACTGTATGTTGCTCTAATGTTGTTATCCTTGTTTGAAATGAGTTTGCGGCTGACAGATAAGAGTATGATATCGGGTAAAAGGAAATTATGCTTGTCTTTCGTTGGAGGAAGAAATTTCTTTCCGTTGTAAATTGATGAAGTTTGTATAAAAGAAAGTTCACTGGTCGTGCACACATACGGGTATTACTCGATTGAAATAATTGTTTACGATTTCCACTCCTTTATGTGAAATCTGTTTCGGATTTTCTCCATGGAATAACATCTGACCGATTAGTCCAAATATTAGGTTGGTGCAAAAATAATGTCGTTTTCTCACATAGTAACATATGTGAGAAAACGACATTATTTTTGCACCAACCTAATAATTTCAGCCCTATTCGCCGTGGCCTCACAAACACGACGCTTGGCTCTTTTGAAACATCTCCGAAGTAATGTATACTATATCTCGTTCGCAATTAGACCCTCTCAGAACTTCAGATCTTGTCTAAATTTGCCATTGCGTCGTGTCGCTCTCTGTCATCTCACGACGACAGAGAGCGACACGACGCAGGCACGTCTGACTTTTCCAATTAGTGACACTCTCTACTAGATTGACCTGTGTGTATAACTGTACCGTATTTCATATGTGCAAAGAAAAGATTTTATATTAAGGGAAGCAAAACTGCAGAGAGATAAGAAAAATTCACTCTGACAAAAGAGGTAAATGCAGAAAGAAACTATGAAAGTGTAAAGGCAAAGAAAGACAATGAAATTATATAATATTAATAAAGAAAGGGGGTGGAATGAGAAAAGGTGAATATATCTGATGTAATGGAATAACCTGGCACCCCCATGAATGATTACACTATAGGTAGTAAGTACCTATAAAGTCAACAGTCTACGAGAGACACGACAACAGAGAGCGACACGACGAAAGCACGTCTGACCTTCCAATTAGTGACCCTGTCTACTAGATTGACCTGTGTGTATAACTGTACCATATTTCATATTGTACTTGTTGTGTACAATAAACCTTTCTTCTAGTATCCACCTGGTGTTATGTGTTTAATTCCTTTCCACGGAATATAACAATATCCGAGTATATGTCAATCCATGATGGTTTGAATCATTACTTTTAGAAAAGTTCTGGATATCAGTTTTTATCTTTTTTTTTTTTTTTTTTTTTTTGGCTAAGAAAGATATTAGAATCTATTTGAAATAATTAATTTACATATAGGTTTAACTTTACGCTATCTTTCACAAATGTCATATAAACAGTGTATTTGGAGATCCTACGCCACGACATACAATCAAATTAATATAATCATTGTCATATTTTGTATGCTATTTTGACACTGACCCCCCACCCCAGAAACTTCGAATAATGCTAACATAAAATACACCGGTGAAAAGTTGTTATTTTTTCTCCTTTATAGAGTAAATTCCAAAGCAAATTTCAATTTTAAATTTCTGCATTTAAATATCAGACAATACTCCTGAAGAGATATTTATAAAATTACTCAGTTCCTTGCATACAGTTATAGTATTGAAACAGTTAAATGTAACCGCCACGTCTACTGAAACAGCTTCTTCTCACACGCTTCCCTACCGTAGAACTCCCTTCCTCTTACTTGCATTCCTGATAACTACGATCTTCAAAGATTTAAATATAACGTCAATCGTCATCTTCTGATGCCTTGTTCCCCGTTCTTCTTTTCATACTTTCCTCAACCCCCCCCCATACCCAGTCCTTTTCTCTTACTTTTACTCTCTGTAACCCCTTGCGTACTAATGGCAATCTCGCCTAACTTGGGGTGAAATGCTTAAAAAAAACGTAAATCATTACCTTAGTTTGGCACCACCTTCGACATAACTTTCCTTGTATTTATCAGAAGATCAAGGTCTAGACTGCCATTCTTAAACACACACACACACACACAAACACACACACATATATATATATATATATATATATATATATATATATATATATATATATATATATATATATATATATATATATATTAAGACATTTTTTATGTTTATACGTTCTTTGTATACATACAAGTATTTAAGTAAATGCTCTGTTTATAATAAAAAAAAACCAGTATAATCAACCTTGCTAATCGAACGCTCCTCTGTGACCGAATCGGTTATGGCACCTCAGGCTATATGACGGTTCCGTATAGGATACAAGTTCGATTCCTGTCGGAGGCCGCAGATTTTCTATGAAAATTTCTCGGACATTCAGGCCGGTAAATGTTAATACTGTTTATTATAAACAGAGCATTTACTTAAATATTTGTATCATTAAAAATAACGTATAAACATAAAAAATGTCTTAAAAAGTAATTGTCGGACTTTGTCCATTTCATAATATATATATATATATATATATATATATATATATATATATATATATATATATATATATATATAGAAGAAAAATATACGGAAAAAACAAACAAAAATCCTTATATGCAATTATGCTGTTTTAATGTTAATATAATATCAACGTCAGACGCCTCGGTCTAGTAGACCATCTTCAGGACATATTCATAAAATATAATTAACATTATCAATTCAACATGACAAAGACGATGGACATGTTGAATTGATAATGTTAATTATATTTTATGAATATATCCTGAAGATGGTTTATTAGACCGAAACGTCCGATGTTGACATTATATTAACATTAAAACAGCATAATTGCATATAAGGATTTTTGTTTGTTTTTTCCGTATATTTTTCTTCATACTGTCAGATCTATATCCATATATTTGCTTACACACACACACACACACACACACATATATATATATATATATATATATATATATATATATATATATACAGAAATGAAAATGCGCAACTTAATTATAAAGACATTTTAAAAGCGAGGCAACTGGTTTCGCTCCCGCTCTTCAGGCCTCTACGGGAGATTTAACTTAAATTAAAACAACAGAAAAATGTGTAATGAAAAGGAGGAGAAAAATAAGAACACAGCGTCCTAGAGACAAATAAGAGCGAGTCCCAACAAAGATTTAATTCTCCTTATTGACATAGGGGAGTTTTGTGGGACCCGGTATAAGCACCTTGAGATGAAAATAAGGCGAGTGAGCTGGACAGTACAGTGAACCAATCAGCCCTAAAATTAGCAGCACACCCTCTGTTATTTAAGAGGTGCTCAGATATGGCGGAACCATAGGTATTTGGGACACGTCCATTCAAAGATAATGTGTGATTCCTGATCTTGGTATTTTGAAGGCTTTCTTTTAATCTTCCTCTTAAGTACAAATCACATGAATACAGTTTCATTATAGAGCTAGAAATCATTCACGCAGCTCATCAATAACAAATATCCGCTTGGCTATATTGTTTGAGAACACTGTGTTATTTCGGACACAAAGAAACAGCCTGAAGATTGAAAATTATTTACTCACTTGTAAAAGATGGGGGGGGGGTAAATATATAAAATAATAGAAAGACAAAACCCAGTATCAAAGAAAACAAAATGGTTGTAGCTGTAATGTAAGAGAAAGTGAAATATTTTATGAAAAAAATAAAGGGACGATTATGTTAACGACTACTTAAATATCACGAGATGTTTGTTTTATTTGTTGGTTTCTTGTTTGGCAGATCCGAAGCGGTAACACACCGTAGAATTATTGATTTTTCTATTTTCTTCTTTCAATCAATTACACACAAACTTGTTTGTTTGTCCACGAGTAAGCAGATTGTTTGCCTTGATGCAACCGGCTTTCTTGTTTACAGTCACACAGGCCTCAGTTTTCTTTCACTTCTCATCTTTTTGTCTGCTTTCATGTTAAACCTTGCGCTATTTGGTGTGTTCTCAGTTACGTCCTTGGACAAAATCTCCATTTTTTTTTTCTTTTACGCTTTCGCTTCGTTGTCATTTTTTTATCGTTTTTAGATTTACAGGTATTTACTCTTTTTTTTTTTTTTTTGCTTTCGTGTCTTGTCCTGTTTTTCTTAGAAGAAACGCTAAACTCATTTCACATTTTTTTCTCCTTCATTTTCGTTCTCTTTAATCACCTCTCTTTCTTTTAGATTTTCTTTCTCTTTTTTCATTATCTTCTTTTAGCAATTTTTTTTTTTTTCATATCTTTCCCTTTATGGATTCTCTTTCTCAAATTTCATTCACATACTTTATCCACTTTCTCTCGTTTCATTCTCATTCAACTTTCATTCTCCTTATTGACCCAGTCTCTCTTTATCCCCTTTCTCTCGTTTCATTCTCTCTCTTTATCCTCTTTCTCTTATTTCATTCTCTTTCTTTACCCCCTTTCTCTCGTTTCATTCTCTTCCTTTATCCTCTTTCTCTCGTTTCATTCTCTTTCTTTATCATCTTTCTCTCATTTCATTGTCTTTATTATCCTCTTTCTCTCATTTCATTCTCTTACTTTATCCCATTTCTCTCCTTTTATTCTCTTTCTTTATCCCCTTTCTCTTGTTTCATTCTCTCTCTCTTTATCCGCTTTCTCTCATTTCATTCTCTTTCTTTATCCTCTTTCTCTCTTTTCATTCTCTTTCTTTATCTCTTTTTTCTCATTTCATTCTATTACTTTATCCTCTTTCTCTCATTTCATTCTCTCTCTTTATCCTCTTTCTCTCATTTCATTATCTTTCTTTATCCACTTTCTCTCATTTCATTCTCTCTCTTTATCCTCTTTCTCTCATTTCATTCTCTCTCTTTATCCACTTTCTCTCATTTCATTCTCTCTCTTTATCCACTTTCTCTCGTTTCATTCTCTCATTTTATCCTCTTTCTCTAATTTCATTCTCTTTCTTTTTCCTCTTTCTCTAATTTTATTCTGTCACTTTATCCTCTTTCTCTCATTTCATCCTCTCTCCTTATCCTCTTTCTTTCATTTCATTCTCTTTCTTTATCCCCTTTCTCTCATTTCATTCTCTCTCCTTAACCTCTTTCTCTCATTTCATTCTCTTTCTTTAACCTCTTTCTCTCATTTCGTTCTCTTTCTTTATCCTCTTTCTCTCATTTCATTCTCTTTCTTCATCCTCTTTCTCTCATTTCATTCTCTCTCTTTATCCACTTTCTCTCATTTCATTCTCTCTCTTTATCCACTTTCTCTCATTTCATTCTCTCATTTTATCCTCTTTCTCTAATTTCATTCTCTTTCTTTTTCCTCTTTCTCTAATTTTATTCTGTCACTTTATCCTCTTTCTCTCATTTCATCCTCTCTCCTTATCCTCTTTCTTTCATTTCATTCTCTTTCTTTATCCCCTTTCTCTCATTTCATTCTCTCTCCTTAACCTCTTTCTCTCATTTCATTCTCTTTCTTTAACCTCTTTCTCTCATTTCATTCTCTTTCTTTATCCTCTTTCTCTCATTTCATTCTCTTTCTTTATCCTCTTTCTCTCATTTCATTCTCTTTCTTCATCCTCTTTCTCTCATTTCATTCTCTCTCTTTATCCACTTTCTCTCATTTCATTCTCTCATTTTATCCTCTTTCTCTAATTTCATTCTCTTTCTTTTTCCTCTTTCTCTAATTTTATTCTGTCACTTTATCCTCTTTCTCTCATTTCATCCTCTCTCCTTATCCTCTTTCTTTCATTTCATTCTCTTTCTTTATCCCCTTTCTCTCATTTCATTCTCTCTCCTTAACCTCTTTCTCTCATTTCATTCTCTTTCTTTAACCTCTTTCTCTCATTTCATTCTCTTTCTTTATCCTCTTTCTCTCATTTCATTCTCTTTCTTTATCCTCTTTCTCTCATTTCATTCTCTCTCCTTAACCTCTTTCTCTCATTTCATTCTCTTTCTTTATCCTCTTTCTCTCATTTCATTCTCTTTCTTTATCCCCTTTCTCTCATTTCATTCTCTCTCCTTAACCTCTTTCTCTCATTTCATTCTCTTTCTTTATCCTCTTTCTCTCATTTCATTCTCTTTCTTTATCCTCTTTCTCTCATTTCATTCTCTTACTTTATCCCATTTCTCTCCTTTTATTCTCTTTCTTTATCCCCTTTCTCTTGTTTCATTCTCTCTCTCTCTCTTTATCCGCTTTCTCTCTTTTCATTCTCTTTCTTTATCTCTTTTTTCTCATTTCATTCTATTACTTTATCCTCTTTCTCTCATTTCATTCTCTTTCTTCATCCTCTTTCTCTCATTTCATTCTCTCTCTTTATCCACTTTCTCTCATTTCATTCTCTCATTTTATCCTCTTTCTCTAATTTCATTCTCTTTCTTTTTCCTCTTTCTCTAATTTTATTCTGTCACTTTATCCTCTTTCTCTCATTTCATCCTCTCTCCTTATCCTCTTTCTTTCATTTCATTCTCTTTCTTTATCCCCTTTCTCTCATTTCATTCTCTCTCCTTAACCTCTTTCTCTCATTTCATTCTCTTTCTTTAACCTCTTTCTCTCATTTCATTCTCTTTCTTTATCCTCTTTCTCTCATTTCATTCTCTTTCTTTATCCTCTTTCTCTCATTTCATTCTCCTTCTATATACTATTACTCTCATTTCATTCTCTTTCTTTATCCTCTTTCTATCATTTCATTGTCTTTCTTTATCATTTTCTATCATTTCATTCTCTTTCTTTATCCCATTTATCTCATTTCATTCTCTCTCCTTAACCTCTTTCTCTCATTTCATTCTCTTTCTTTATCCTCTTTCTCTCATTTCATTCTCTTTCTTTATCCTCTTTCTATCATTTCATTCTCTTTCTTTATCCCATTTCTCTCATTTCATTCTCTTTCTTTATCCTCTTTCTATCATTTCATTGTCTTTCTTTATCATTTTCTATCATTTCATTCTCTTTCTTTATCCCATTTCTCTCATTTCATTCTCTCTCCTTAACCTCTTTCTCTCATTTCATTCTCTTTCTTTATCCTCTTTCTCTCATTTCATTCTCTTTCTTTATCCTCTTTCTATCATTTCATTCTCTTTCTTTATCCCATTTCTCTCATTTCATTCTCTTTCTTTATCCTCTTTCTATCATTTCATTGTCTTTCTTTATCATTTTCTATCATTTCATTCTCTTTCTTTATCCCATTTCTCTCATTTCATTCTCTCTCCTTAACCTCTTTCTCTCATTTCATTCTCTTTCTTTATCCTCTTTCTCTCATTTCATTCTCTTTCTTTATCCTCTTTCTCTCATTTCATTCTCCTTCTATATACTATTTCTCTCATTTCATTCTCTTTCTTTATCCTCTTTCTATCATTTCATTGTCTTTCTTTATCCCATTTCTCTCATTTCATTCTCTTTCTTTATCCCATTTCTCTCATTTCGTTCTCTTTCTTTATCCTCTTTCTCTCATTTCATTCTCTCTCCTTAACCTCTTTCTCTCATTTCATTGTCTTTCTTTATCCTCTTTCTCTCATTTCATTCTCTTTCTTTATCCTCTTTCTATCATTTCCTTCTCTTTCTTTATCCTCCTTCTTTTATTTCACTTTTTTTTTTATCCTTATTCTCTCATATTTTCTTTCTATAGTCGTCTCTTTTGTCATATTTTATTTTGTCTTTCCTTTTTTCTTATGCTGTTTCTCTTCGCTATTTTGTCTGTGTGCTTCTTTCGTGATTTCTCTCTTTCATTTTCCTTTTTTGCCCTTTTCTTTTTTGATATTTTCTGCCCATGGTTCATTCTTTCTTTCTTTCTTTCTGTCTTTCTGTCTTTCTTTCTTTCTGTCTTTCTGTCTTTCTTTCTGTCTTTCTTTCTTTCTGTCTTTCTTTCATTGTTCTCTTAACTGCTATCATCCTTATTATTTTTCATTAATATTCCTTCATTTCATTTCTATCATTTCTGTTCGATCTTATTCACTTAAAATACCTCAATCCGCGTTTCACTTTCTCTTGTGGTGCCCCCCCCCTCTAAACGGTTTATGTTAGACTCTTCCGCCTACTATAAGTTTAGTAGGTGAGAAGGTTCAGGGAACAGTGAATAGTGAACAGATCGAGTGCTAGTTCATCGATACACTCTAGTCATGTAATACTCTTCTAGTGTACTTACTGTTTAATATACGATATATCTGCAAAGCTGTTTTTTTTGTTATTAATTAACCATTTAATTGGTCATAACACCTTCGTCAGTGCTTTATCACGCTGTACATTTTTGCTTCTTACTATAAATGTAATTGTCAAATATATGAGTGATTTCCAGTTGGCGACTGTCGTAAATTTTTTCACCGATGGCTTTGATAAGAGTTTTTTTTTTCATATTTTTCGTTCAAATTTATTTTCTTTGTTCTTTCATAGTATGTTCATTCATTTTTTTTAGCATTTGTTTCTTTCTTTCTTTTCTTTTCGTATTTTTCGTTCATTTTTGTTCTTATATGTTTCTACTTTTTCTGCTCTTGCTTTTATATATATTTCTTTCTTTATTTTTCTTTTGTATTTCTTTTTACTTTTGTGTTTGTCTTTCATATTTCTTAATGTTTTTTTTTTCATATTTTTAAATATATATTTATACATCTTTTTTATCGTTTTTTCTTTTCTTTCATATATCTTTTTAAATTAATAGTTTTTTTTTTCTTTCATATTTCTTCTTCGTTCCAATTTCGTTTTTCTTTTATAATTTTCTCTTACATATTTTTTTCTTATTCCTTTCTCTTTTCGTCCATAGTTCTTTCTCATTCACATTACTGTTACTTCCGTATTTCATTTTTATTTCATAGTTTCTTTTCGTATTTTTTCATTCATATTTTATTTTTTTCTTTCAGTTTCATCTTTCGTTTTGAATTATATTTTCCGCTTATATTAATTTTCTTTCACATTTCTTTATCTTCCATATTTCTTTTTTCTTTCAAAGTTTGTCTTTAATATTTTTATTTTTCAATTACTCCTATTTTAAATCTCATTCATTTTCTTGATTCTTTTTCTCTATTTTTTTACTCCAATATTTGTTATTTTCATTCTCAGAACAATTATTCACGCTTCTCAGTTTTCATCTTTTTTTTTTTTTTGGTGGAGGGGGGGGATGAGCTCTCATTCTTTTATACTTTCTCTTATTTTCTTTTTATTTCCGCCCACTCATTTTTTGGTCTTTCTTTCTTTCCTTATTTATTTATTTCGTTCCTTCTTTCTTTATTACATATTTTCTTTCTTTCTTTTATTCGCTCGTTGTTTAGTACTTCTTTCTTTTTTTTCCCCTTTTAGTTATTTTTCTTTCTTTCTTTTTGGTCCTTTTTGTTTCTTCCCTTCTCTTTTCTTTCTATCATTCCATAATTCGTTCTTTCTTTCTTGCTTTGTTTCTTTCTTTCTATAGGATTGTCATTTCTTTCTTTCTTTCGTTTTTTCTTTCTTTCATTCATCTTTCTTTCTCTCGTTTTTCTTTCTTTCTTTCTTTCTTTCTTTTTTTAAATGCTATCCTAACCTTTCTTTATTTCTTTCTTTAAATGCCATCCTGACCTTTCTTTCTTTCTTTCTTTAAATGCCATCCTAATCTTTCTTTCTTTCTTTCTTCTATGTCATTCTAATCTTATTTCTTTTTTCCGTGGTTTGTCATTTCTTTCTTTCGTTCTTCTTTCTTTCTTTCGTTCTTCTTTCTTTCTTTCTTTAAATGCCATCCTAACCATTCTTTCTTTCTTTCTTTCTTCTATGTCATTCTAATCTTATTTCTTTTCTTCCGTGGTCTTCGTCATTTCTTTCTTTCTTTCTGTTTTCTTTCTTTCTTTCTTTCTTTCTTTCTTTCTTTCTTTCTTTCTTTAAATGTCATCCTGACCTTCCTTTCTTTCCTTCTTTCTTTCTTTCTTTCTTTCTTTCTTTCTTTAAATGCCATCCTAACCTTTCTTTCTTTCTTTCTTTCTTTCTTTCTTTCTTTCTTTCTTTCTTTCTTTCTTTCTTGCCTTCTTTCTTTCTTTCGTTCTTTTAATGTCATCCTAATTGCTACTTACTCCTGTAGGTTTCAATTAGAGAAAGAAATTAATTTTAATGCCCGGAATTGAGGGCACATTTCTTTCTCATTTTTCCCTCACGACGCTCTCCTTACTGAACTCCACCCAAATACGCACGATTGTTTCAAGAGGGAAGAGTAAAAAACTATTTGGTTGAAAACGCAAGATCCAAAGTAGAAACAGTTCAAATATTAGGTAGATATAAACAGACCGTCCGCAGACTGGGAGACAGATATAGATGAACAGCTTGTGATAGATAGATAGATAGATAGATAGATCTAATAATATCTAAATCTAAATATAATTTAATAGATTATTTTGTGGAAGACAAAATATTGATTTTGATAGAAATGGAAATATATTTTCAGGTTTCTTTGTCTGCATCTTCTTCTTCTTCTTCTTCTTTTTCCTTAATTTCCTTACGTTTTTCATTTAAATTTCTTCTTCTTCTTCTTTAATTTCCTCCCGATTTTCATTTAACTTTCTTCTTCTTTTTCTTTAATTTCTTTCCGTTTATCATTTAACATTCTTCTTCTTCTTCTTCTTCTTCTTCTTCTTCTTCTTCTTCCTTAATTTCCTTCCGTTTTTCATTTAACTTTCTACTTCTTTTTCTCCTTCTTCATCTTCTTCTTTTTCTTCTTGTTCTTCTTCTTCTTCTTCTTCCTTAATTTCCTTCCATTTATCATTTCACTTTCTTCTTCTTCTACTACTTAATTTCCTTCCGTTTATCAATTAACTTTCTTCTTCTTCTTCTTCTTTTTCTTCTTCTTCTTTAATTTCCTTCCGTTTATCAATTAACTTTCTTCTTCTCCTTCTTCTTCT
>OZ010589.1:49277221-49377221 GCA_963932145.1 Acanthosepion lycidas | reverse complement strand
AAAAAAACAAAAAAAAAACAATAATTCTTTTTAAATTTTTTCTTGACATTTCGGATACTAAATCAATCAGATTTGGGATTTCGAGAAAATCAAAACGGAAGAGAACGTATCTTAAAAAGAGGTAATACATTGCTTGATTATGACGATCTTTCTGACCGATATCTCTAAAGGACGCAGGTTCAAACCTTGGTTTATCCTAAAAAAAATGAGCAGCAAAGATCACATATATTTTAAGTATGGCTGAGACCCAATACACACTGCTTGAAATAAAAACAAAATAAACGAGTCGTCTCTTTCGGACAGGGATATCCACTATAAATAGGAATAAAAATGTTTACATCTACACTCTATGAGTACACTGAGTACATTTCTCCCGGAAATAATGCACATATGCAATCGACATTACATCGTGAATTGAATATGGCCTGAAGTTGCGTGTAAGTAAGAAACAGAGTGTCGCCTATGGGTATAGAACGCCATGTTCACTTATATATATATATATATATATATATATATTACGAAATGGACAAAGTCCGATAATTTATTTATTAAATATATTTTTATGTTTAACGTTATAGATACAAGTATTTAAGTAAATGCTCTGTTTATAATAAACAGTATTAAATAACATTTACCGGCCTGAATGTCCGAGAACGAATATTTTCTATGAAAATTTCTCGGACATTCAGGCCGGTAAATGTTATTTAATACTGTTTATTATAAACAGAGCATTTACTTAAATACTTGTATCTATCACGTTAAACATAAAAATATCTTTAATAAATATATATATATACATTTTATGTATGTATATATACGTGTGTGTATACACATTTTACACGCACATAAACGTATATATATATATAACGTCATCCACAGACAGACTGTTTCGCTGTTTCACAGCTCATCAGTGTGGCTAGACATCCGGTTGCATCTAGCTAGGATCGGAACCCGACTGAATTGGTGTCAGTCGGAGATTCTACCACTAAGCCGTCGGCACACGGCAGGGATGTGGGTTGATTTTTAGCGTATTTATTTTTAGAAATACGCCAAGTGACCGACAGTGACTCAATTCGCTATGCGAAGAGTCTCGCTATATATATATATATATATATCCACACAGACAGGCATGCCTGAAGATTGTTACAAGTACATGAAACTTATACTATTAGCCAGTTTCCAAACTGTTTTTTTAAATTAATATATATATGAATCTCTATTTAAATGTCTTTAATAAATAAATTGTCGGACTTTGTCCATTTCTTAATATATATATATATATATATATATATATATATATATATATATATATATATATATATATTAAATAAGTTAATTCATATTATTTATGCTCTGTAAATTTTCATTGAGTACTATTTTGTAAAAATAAAATTATCAATAAGAACACCTTATATATCTTACTGTTCTGTCTTTATATATATATATATATATATATATATATATATATATATATAGTGGGAAATTACCTATTCGTACACTATGATTTTTTTTTAATTCACATATTTATAATTTATGAAAAATCTTAAAATCCATACATATATTTCTAGAAAATTGTTCAATGCTGAAATATGTAAAAAAACAAAAAAAAACAAAAAAACAATTGGAAAACTTTGTTATAAATAAAATTGTGTTATAAAATTTTGAGTCGAAAAATGTATTCGTACAAAATATGTCTCTATTAGCAAGAGGCTTCAATTACCTTTATTACATAATTCTTTGTCAGATTATGGTAGCTTCTTCCAGTTATCGGAACAAGATATAACATTCTTCAATTCATTTCTCATATATGGATATCTCCTCACACAAATAATACACAATAATTATCATCATGGGAAAAAGGAAAGGAACTATCAAATTCGCAAAAAGAATTAAGCAAACATTGGAAGGAATGCCAAAGCTATAGGAAAATAGCAGATATGCTGAATATACCATTTGCTACAGGTAGTTCAATTATTGGTAAATATAAAATGGTACAAACTGTTGTGAATAAATTTAGATCTGGTGCACCACGAACGAATTTCTCGCAGATCAATGAGAAGAATTCAGCCCAACATTCAAGAAAATCTGATGGCTAATCTGAGAGAAATACAGGAAGAATTGAAAGCATCAGGTATTTTTGTTACTAAGTGAACAATAAGCAACGAATTTCATAGAAGTCAACTAAGATCGCGTTCTCCAAGAAAAACTCCAATACTATTAAAGAAACATAGTGGTGCTCGGTTAAATGTTTTCGTGGCAGAAAAATTAAATCTGAATCATTTTGAGAACGTGTTTAATTGACAGACGAATATAAAATTGAGCTATTTGAGCATAATTCAAGGACTCAATCACAACGGTGAAATTTGGTGGTTTCAATATCATGGTTTATGGGTGTTTTTTTTGTTTTTTTTGGTAGTTGTTAATGGTGCGGTTAATAGAGATAGAAGGTAGAATATATTCAAAAATAGGTTTTGGATTCTCATTTGTTTAGATCATTAGTAAAGCTTAGACGACAAATTGAATGTGTTTTGCAACAAGATAATGACCCTAAACATACAGCTAACCCTACAAAAATCCTACATATTGAAAACAATTTCAATATACTCAAATGGCCATAACAGTGTCCAGACTTGAATCCAACAGAGAATTTGTGACCTTTATTAAAAATTCAATTTAATAAAAGCGTTCCGAAAAACATCCAGGACCTAAAGAGAATATGCAAAGATGAATAGAGTAAAGGAAACTTGCAAATCATTGACTAAAAGCTGCAGAAAGAGACTGATTGCTGTTGAATTGCGTAAGGGATATCCTACAAAGTATTTAATAAATATTATATTTTTGTACGAATACTTTTTTCTCGTCCAATTTATTTAATTTCATATAATTTCATTAATATAAATTTTTTTTCTGAATTCTTTTGCATATTTCAACTTTATCATGGTGTTCGAATATTTCTTTCCCCCCACTGTGTGTGTATATATATATATATATATATATATATATATATATATATATATATATATATATATATATATATATATATATGTTTCAATTACTCATATTTTAAATTTCATTCATCTTCATTATCCTTTTTTTTTTTCCTCTGTTTCCTCCAATCTTAGTAATTTTCATTCGCAAAACGATTATTCATGCTTCTAAGTTTTCATTTTTCTTTTTGTGTGTGTGTGTGTGTGTTCTCACTCTTTTTGATTTTCTTTTATTTTCCTTGATTTCCGCCCACTCTGTTTTGGTCTTTCTTTCTTTTCTTATCTATTTATTTATTTATTTATTTATTTCGTTCGTTCTTTATTTCATATTTTCTTTCTTTCTTTTATTCGCTTGATCTTTAGTACTTCTTTTTTTTCTTTTTGTTTTTTTTTCTTTTCTTTCTTTCTCTTTTCTTTCTGTCTTTCCTTCTTTCTTTCTTTCTTTCTTGCTTTGTTTATTTCTTTACACAGGATTGTCATTTCTTTCTTTCATTCGTTTTTCTTTCTTTCTTTCAGTGCCATCCTAATTCTTTTATCTTTCTTTCTGTGGTTTAACATTTCTTTCTTTCTCTCTTTCTTTATCTCTTTCTTTCTTTTTTTCTTTCTTTCTCATATATATATATATATATATATATATATATATATATATATATATATATATATATATATAGTGTATTTGGGCATAAATATCCCTCTTTTAAACCGGATTCATTGAAAAAAAAGGTTCAGGGATTAAGCCTTTTTTATTTCATTTTTCTTGCGTTCGTATAAGATTTTTTTCTGGGCATAAAGTGGGTAAAACGTGTCCGAATTTTTTGTGCGTCTTAGCGACTTCGATTATTCTTTTAGACATCTCAATGAGATTTTATTTTTATTTCTAAGAGAATGTGAAAAGTTTTCTCTATTGATGGGAATAATACTAATAAATTTCGTTTGGTATTGGTCACGTCACGACTACATTTTCTCGTTGGTTAACTTGTCACTTTTTGTCAATTAATGCCATTCGTGCACATATCATCGCCTCAAAAAACAAGCAAAATGCAATTTACACGAAACAAATATTACCGGGTAATAATAAAATATTATAAAGTATTCAGTGTAAAGGAAAATAGACGAAGAAATAAGCTGGATTTAATAGAATATCTTTCATCACCAGAGTCGGCATTGAAATATGCGTATAAATTATGTAAAATGCGTGTGGAATCATTATAATAGTTTTCAAACTGTTATATACATATTTCGACTGTTGTCGAGATGCCCGAAACAGTTCTACTATTTATACGATGCACATATTTTTGATTTTCAAATATATAGTTTTAAAAAAATCCCAGTATGTATTCAACAAGTCTTACCTACCATATTTAGTTCGTGATCATGACCCAGATAATCGAAAAGTATGAGAATAAAAAAACAAAAACAAAATGTGTACATCCATTTATCTATCTATCTATTTATCTGTTCATATCTATCTCAACCTGTTCATATCTATCTATTTCAGTCTGTTCATATCTATCTATCTATCTATCTATCTATCTATCTATCTATCTATCTAAACCTGTTCGTATCTATCTATCTCAGTCTGTTCATATTTATCTCAATCTGTTTATATCTATCTATGTATCACAACCTTTTCATATCTATCTATCTATCCATCCATCCATCCATCTATCAAATCTAGCTAGCTAACGTATTAACGTAATTCGCTAGCTAACTAGCTAGCTAGCGAATTACGTTAATAGGTGGCCACTCGTATTCGAGGGTACCCGTCTACGAGGGCAGCAGTTAATCCCTATTTCACATGCTTGCTCAGGCGCATTTTGTCTTTGTTCAACGCCCACAGAGCCCACCGGCGGTTTTATACTACTGAGTAGAACTTAGTTACACTTTCTGAAATACAAGCGTATTATGTAGCGTGATCAACAATCTGAACGAAGCAAGCACGCTAAAAACACCCTCGGCCATGATGACTTGTGACTTCCTGCTAGTACAGCCATCGACGGCCCCCAAGTGTTAATTGTTGTATTTTGCTTGTTTTTGATGCGATGGTCGATATATGCACGAACTCTATTAAGTTACGATAAGTGACAAGTTAACCCACGAGAGAATGTAGTGCGCGGGTGACAAATAGAAAACGAAATTTATTATTGATATGGGTGCCAAAGTTGGGCCCACAGAAGTAAAACACGGAACACGGATTAGATGTAAGAAAGATATATTAACAACAGGTTACAGAGATAGTGTAAGCAAAGCTTACTATAAGTTAGTGTCCAACACTGGTAGTCGTACGAGACTCTCTATCACTATCTGTGTCACTCTCTATCACTCTCCGTCACTCTCCTGTAGAGTGCTATGTTGCCTACTTAATATAGGCCTGGAAGAGTCTATTGTGTAGGTAGTTTCCGGTCTCACAATACCCCCTTCCAAAGAGTTTTCTTTTTTGAAAAGGAGAAAAAAAATAAAACTGTTAATACTTTTTCCTCTTGGGATTTATTGTTTCTCAGCTGGAAGTAGAGATCTTGATGCGTGAGCCACAGCTTTTCGCGAACCGTCTGGCAGTTTATGTAATATGCAAGCGCCTATGCCGTACGAGCTTGCATCACTTGCGACTATGATGTCTAGACTAGGGTCGAAATGTGTGAGGGAGAGGTCTGAAGTAAGAGTTTTCTTGATCTTCTCGAATGCGTCTTGACATTCCGGGGTCCATGACAATGGTTTGTCCTTTTTTAAAAGTTGGTTTAGAGGCTCTCTCAAATTTTGCATGTTCTTAATGAACCTTTGGTAAAAGTTAGCTAAGCCGAGGAAGCTTTGTAACTCTTGAACGTTATCTGGGGCCGGTATGTTTCTGATCGCGTTGACTCTTTCTGGATCCGGCCGACTACCATCTTTATTTATGATGTGTCCTAAGTATTTAATCTCTGGTAAGAAAAAGTCACACTTTGCCTCCTTAACCTTAAATCCGTATTCTTGTATCTTTTCGAATACGTTTATTACATGGTTCCGGTGCTCTGCCGTAGTTTTACTAGTAACTAGTATATCATCCAAATAGGCTGTTGCGTAGTCAAGATCGCCCAGCATGGCGTCCATGACCTGCTGGAAAATTGCAGGAGCAACCTTTACTCCAAAAGCCAGATTGTATTTGTACAACCCTCTATGTGTATTTATGCAGAGCAATTTGGAATTTTCTTCTTCCACCTCTATCTGAAGGTATGCGTCCGAGAGGTCAATTTTAGAAAAAAAATTTCCACCATTGAGTTTATTGAAAATTTCTTCAGGGCTTGGGAGAGGATAGTGGTGATCTTGCAAGGCATCGTTTAACCCTGTGGAAAAATCTGCGCATACTCGTATTTGATTGGACTTCTTTTTTACGTAGATCGTAGGTGCTGCCCACTCACTGAAATCTGTTTTTGACAGAATACTTGCTTGTTCGAGTCTATCTAACTCTTTATTGATTTGCTCTAGAGCAGCGAAAGGGACATTCCGTTTCTTTTTGAATACCGGTTGTGCACCGTCCTTCACCTTGAACTTAGCTTTCATTTTAGTACATTTCCCAAGGCTGCCAGAAAAAACCCGGGGAAATTGTTGTTTGAGTTCCTTTTTTAGATTTACCAAATTGGACGTTGTACTTTGTATCTTTCGACAAAATGTACTCATTGGGCAATCACAAAGATTGAATTTTTCTATCCAATCAGTTCCAAATAAGTTGTCTGAAGTTTTTAATACGTAGGCTTTGAGCTTTTTGGTAACTCCTTTTAGTGTTACTGTATGTATTACCTCGCCTAAAATGTTAATATTTTCGCCAGTTACGGATTTTGCTGTTTTATCCGATTTTAATAAGGTCGGCTTGTTCAATTTTCGCCAAGTACGCCAGTTAATAGTTGAAATAACAGAACCCGAGTCAAGCTGGAATTTAATGGACGTATTGAAAATATACACAGTAACATATTTTCTTAAATTCCTATCGGCAATATTGTCAGATTGACCTTGCCTGATTTTATTTTGGGGTTTTCTCGTTCTGTTGGCGTACCAGAACGAAGTTAAAGTATGCCGACTTTTATTGCAATTTTTGCAATATTATTTGTTCTTAACTGGACAGAATTTCATCCAATGCCATTTACCACAATGGTAACATGGTCCGGGAGGTTTCTTTAACCTATTTGAGTTTTGGTTACTGCGTAATTTAAGACATGAGATTTGCCTTTTGTCTTTTTGAGGGCAATAGGAGGTAGACTTACTTCTGATTTTATTAATCAGTCACACCTTATTCCTCGATAGTGTTTGAGTCACTCTTTACAGATATTACTATTTTGACAGTCCTCTGTCAGTTTTTGGAGAGTCAATCCTTGTTCGTTCTCAAGCTTAGTCATTACCCGTCGTCTGACTTCGACGTCTTCTGCAGATACTAGACCTTGTGCGAAAATTAAGCACTTAAAATCATCGGCAGTCAGTTCGGCTAGTTTAAAATCATTACATAGCTTGTTCACCGATGCTGCAATCGTTAGAAAATCTTGCTGGTTGTCTTTGACTGTGTTCAGGTATTTCCAACGTTTGTGGAACAAGGTTGTGTTAGGCCCGAATAATTCCGATAGGTGCTTAATCGTCTCTGAAAAATCCAAGTCAGTCGTTTTCTTGGGTAGTATGAAGTCTACGAACCTACTATGTTCTGTAGTTCCCAGTTTTCTCAATGGTAGACGTACTTTTTTTACTGGGCCATTGTTCACAGTCTACGTTGAAAATATCTTCGTAGCGCCTGTTAAAAGCCTCGAACGTTTTGCCGTCCTCTGGTACGTATTCAAAGATTTCCATTGAATTGTAGATTGTACTCTAGGAGAATATTGTATCTTTTTCAGAGTTTGAGCCTTTTAATGCATTTACGAGTAATTCTTTAAGTTTTTTCTGTTGTAGTTCAGCTTTCTGAAGCGTAATTTTTTGGAATTCCATTTGCTGTTTACGTAAATCCAAAAATAGTTGTTGTCTTTCTTCTGATTTTTGTTGCTGGTCTAAATTTAGTTTTAACATTTGGGCAACTACTTTTTGCAAATCTACCATATTTAAAAATGACAGCGTTTTTTTGTTGCTTTGAAACACGTGTACTAAGAGGAGGTACACAAAAAATATTGATAGATTTTTGTCCCTTTTTTTTTCTTTTACAGAAAAAAAAATATGGACAGACAATAGTTAAACTAAACTAATTATGTGTGTTTAGCTTTTTTTTCCGTGGTTCCGTTAATTTTAACGTAATTGAATAATTTTTCCCCACACTTACGTATTTTTTTTTATAGAGGTACAAAAAGAAGAAAACTCACCACAGTGAATTTGAGGGGAGAATAATTATATGCCCGAGTTCAACTCGGTTACATAAAAAAAATTTTCGATAGTTTTTTCCGAAGACTTGAGTACAATGGTAATACTTGTTCTTGTGTTGTCAGTTTTTTTTACGAACAACTGTTTTTTTTTCTGTGTGGGTGGGTGTGTAGAAATCGTTCTCGTATTGGACAGACTTTGATATTCCGTAGATGTCGAATCACTGGTTTGTCAATGACGTTTGGTATTGAATATATGTAGACGCTGGGTGTTTAGCTTTTAAATCGCTAATGTATTAATACCAGCTTAATTTCACGTTCAACCCTGCTGTGGGAACGCGTGGAGTTTGTGTGTATTTTTCGAGTACTGTCGCTATTGGTATAGTGAGAACGAAATTCTCGAATCTTTTCTGTCGCCACTGTTGTGGGACTGGCAAGGTATTGCGGTTTTTCGACGTGAATGCGTTTCTAGAATTCTTCGTCAACCCAGATGTGGGATTGGTAAGATATTTAGGTTTCGACGTGAGTGCGTTTCTAGAATCTTCGTCGCCACTGATGTGGGTGCCAAAGTTGGGCCCACAGAAGTAAAACACGGAACACGGATTAGATTAAGAAAGATATATTAACAACAGGTTACAGAGATAGTGTAAGCAGAGCTTACTATAAATTAGTGTCCAACACTGGTAGTCGTACGAGACTGTGTGTCACTCTATGTGTCACTCTCTATCACTCTCCGTCACTCTCTTGTAGAGTGCTACTTAATATAGGCCTGGAAGAGTCTATTGTGTAGGTAGTTTCCGGTCTCTCAATAATAATAATAATAATAATAATAATAATTATTATTATTATTATTATTATTATTATTATTATTATTATTTCCTTTGATCTCTGGTGTCGACTCATTTCATTCCCGGTCTCGACCAGAGACCTAAGGCTAGAAATGGCATCATGACATTTTCCACTGTGCAATTATGAAAAATGTCACACATATTTTACATAGATAAACCCTTCATTCTGTACTTGTGAGAACATTTTTTTAAATTTCTTTAAGGCATGGGGTACCAGGAATAGTATTATTATTATTATGCCAGAGGCATAAGTTTAGAAATTGCATCATGACATTTTCTGGTGACCGATTAATAAACACACACACGCAAACACAGATATATTTTACATAGATAAAGCCCTTCATAATGTGTGGGCTGTACTCGTGAGAACATATTTTTTTGTATTTCTTTAAGGCATGGACTTCCAGGAATCCCTTCGATTAGTCTACTGGAATCTTTACCAACCACTACAAGGGCTCCAACTACAACAGTGATTGTTGATGTTCCCATATGTCAAATTTTTGAGATTTCGATTTCATGGTCCTTGTGTTTTGATAGTGTTTTTGATCTTCAAATATACTTTGCAGTCGGCAAGGAATACCATCTCAATAAGGAGGCACTTTTTTATTTGCGGTCTCTAATAAAAATGTCTGAGCTTTGATTGTTCTGTCTGTGTGTATTGTTTAATCCCATAAAATTGTTGCAGGTCCCATCTCCGTAACCGGGTCTGGGTGGTGTTCATACCAATTTTTTTCGGTTTCCTTCCTTCATATTTTCCAGTGCAGATATTGGCCCACTCTGTCATGCCAGGTTTTATATTTAGTGGGTGCCAATACCATGAAACCTGATACAAGATGATCAATAGTTTCTGGATATTTATCACAGCACCTGCATTTTGAGCTCACCCAATATTTTAGTATGTGTGTTTGATAATTTCTAGTTAACAATTACTGGTCCAGTGCAGAAAGGATAAAAACCTTCCGTTTCAACTTTTAACCCTGCACTACGTTTCCACTGATGGGTACGGAGTTTGTCTACTTCAGCTTGTTTGGTACGGGCAGAGTATTGGGCATTGAAGTGGGTTGTCATACCATTGTTTCCTTATCTGCTCGGTCGCATTTGTTGTCTGCTTTCTTTTTTAAGTATTTTGAAGCTTCAGTCGGTGTATTGGGCTTTACTTGTATTTCTTCACCCATTTGAAACTCTATTTTGAACTTGTTGGCTTCTTTTTATTATAGAATAAAGACGCTTACTACTTTCATGTTCTTTGACACATATCATCCAGTCTTCTGTAGTTTCCAGATATCTTTGAAGGCCAATTATTATTATTATTATTATTATTATTATTATTATTATTATTATTTTCTTTGATTTCTGGAGTTTACACATTTCTTTCCAGTTCCCGCCCAGGGACCTAAGGTTAGAAATGGCATCATGACACTTTCCACTGACAAAAAAAAAAAAAAAAAATACATAGATAAAGCCCTTCGTAAAGTGTTGGCTGTACTTGTGAGAACAATTTTTTGTATCTCCTTGAGGCATGGACTTCCAGGAATCCCTTCAAATAGTCTACTGCAATCTTTTCCAACCAGTCCTAGGGCTCCAACTACAACAGGGATTGTTGATGTTCCCATATGCCACATTTTCGAGATTTCTATTTCAAGGACCTTGTATTTTGACAGCTTTTTTGAATATCTTCAAAGATACATTGCAGTCAGCAGGGACTGCCATATCAATAAGGAGGTACTTTTTTGTTTGTGGTCTTTAATAACACTATCTGGGCGGTGGGCCTTGATTGTTCTGTCAGTGTGAATTGTGTAGTCCCATAGAATTGTAACAGGCTCTATCTCCGTAACCGGGTCTGGGTGGTGTTCATACCAGTTTCTTTCAGTTTCCTTCCCGTAGAAGTTGCAGACTTTTTATTATTATTATTATTATTATTATTATTATTATTATTATTATTATTATTTTCTTCGATATCATCTTAATACCTTGTAATTAATGCATGGATCGTGAGCCACGACCTGTAGCCTCAGTTATCACTGAATTTTCCCGCTGACTCGAATTTTTAATCAATTCCCGGATTATTCTAATCAGTCATCGGCGGTTTCTTTCTGCTCACACTGGGTAGTCAATGCCACTTTGTCCATGTTTCCATTCTGCCCGAAACTGTACCAAGTTCAGTCATAAGTACTATAAGGTTTTGTGAACTACAACCTAAAAAAAAAAGCCCCCAAAACCCTCACGGGTTCTATTATTGTCATTAAATAAGAAAATTGACGTAACTTTTCCAAGATTTTTTTTTAACGCTTCGATTTAAGACAAGAAGAAAAAGAAAAGACACTGTTTTTGACAATGTCCAACAATATTTCGAAATATGCCTAACTTCTTCGAGTTATATTTAAAATGGTATACAATATTATTTTATTTTAAAAAAAGGTCTCGTGAAAACGGCTGTACTGGTGATTGATGATTTACAGTATAGCTATTTTCTCAAGAGAAGCCATATTTTTACAAAACTTATCATACCTATTGCAGAAATTATGTTGAACATTGTGAAATAATGACTTTTCCTTCTTTTTTTTGTTTTCTTAAATCGCTCTCTTTTCTAAGTATTATTACTATTATTATTGTTTTAATACCTTTTATTATTAATTATATATATATATATATATATATATATATATATATATATATATATATATATGTGTGTGTGTGTGTGTGTTATTTTATATTATATATCATTAGATATTATATATTATTATTATTATTATTATTATTATTAATGTTTTATTTCCTTTGATTTCTGGTATATATATATATTCATTTCTTTCCGGGTCGCGACCAGAGACCTAAGGTTAGAAATAGCATCATGACATTTTCCACTGAGCAGTTTTGAAAAAAAAAACACACACATATTTTACATAGATAAAGCCCTTCGTAAGGTGTGGGTTGTACTTGTGAGTACAATTGTTTGTATTTCTTTACGGTATATGCTACCAGGGATTCCTTTCACCGAGTCTATTGGAATCTTTTTCAATATATCCGAGGACTCTACAACTGGAATTGTTAATGTTCTCATGTGCCATATTTTTGAGATTTCGATTTCAAGGTCCTTGTATTTTGATAGATTTTTGAAGATCTTTTTGAAGATACATTGCAGTCTGCAGGGACTGTCATGTCAATAAGGAGGCACATTTTGTCTTTGCGGTCTCTAATCACGATGTGAGGGCGATTAGCTTTGATTGTTCTGTCTGTGTGTATTGTGAAGTCCCATTAAATTGTTACAGGTTCTATTTCCGTAACCGGGTCTGGATGGTGTTCAGACCAATTTCTTGCAGTTTTCTTTTCCACAAGCCTTACAGATTTTCCAATGAAGACATTGCCCACTCTGTACCTCCGTATTTTATATTTAGTGGGTGCCAATACCGCGCAAACTGATACAAGATGGTCAGTTGTTTCTGGATATTTATTACAGAAACTGCATTTTGGACTGACACAATTATTATTATTATTATTATTATTATTATGATTGTTATTATTATTATGCTCCTCCGTTCATTGCTTAGTTACTTACCATATATGTTACGCCTTGCAAATACATAATACATGATGTACTCTTCGTTTTGAGCGCGAGGAAAGACGGAAGAAAACATATCAGAGATGCTGTTTTGCTTGCATGAGGAAAAGAATGAAAGAAAGAAAGAAAGAAAGAAAGAAAGAAAGAAAGAAAAAGAAAGAAAGAAAGAAAGAAAAAAGAAAGAAGGAAAAGATAGAGAGGAAGCGATAACTCTTTCATGTTTTTAGCGCCTGCTTCAGTGAAACAGAGAAACCGATCAGTTTTGAATTTTTTCATTTGTAGCCTCATACTTAAGGCTTACAATCACGCCAAGTTGAAACACGGGTTCCCGTACGATCACCGCAGTTAAGCAACCTTGAGCCTGGTCATTATCTACATGGGTGACCGCTTGGAAATACCAGGTTCTGTAAGCTTGGATGTTCGGGTGGTGTAATTAATAATGTCTCCGTACTGTTAATCGGAGAGCCGAGTTCCAATTCCCGCTGGGTTCGTTATATTCACTTACGCGCAGATGCCATTGAGAAAAGTGTGAAGCCAGTTTTTCTCTCTATCTATGGGTTAATTAGTAAAATTAATTGTTCAATTCACTGAAGGTTATTTAAAGCTAGAAAATATATTTAGATTGAATTTTTGCGTAAGAGGGAGATAATAATACATGAAACAATAAAGAAACAATAAACAATTCAGTTGTTAAGAAGAAGAATTGAAATTAATGTATGCGAGAATAAAGAGTTCTCACCTAATTCTTTCATAGTCAGCCTATGAACTTTTCAGCCCGCACTGGTATTTTTTCTTTTCATTAGGTTTCCGTCATTATTTTAAAATTCGAAAAATGTTCTATGATTATTTTTTTTCATTTTCTTTTCGTCTGTTTCTTTTCTCTTTTTCCTTGCTTTTTCCTTTTCTTATTGTCTTTTTCTTTTATTTCTTCTTTTTCTTTTTCATTTTCGTTCATTTTATCTTCTTTCATCTTCTTTCTTTTTTCTTCTTTTTTTTAATTTTTTCCTTTTCTTTTCTCCTCTTCTTTATTTTTCTCTTCTTTTTCCTTGCCTTTTCCCTTTTTCTTCTCCCATCTCCTTTCTTTTCGCTTCTATGTCTTTTTCGTTTTCTTTTTCTTCTCTCTTCTTCTTTTTTCCCCTTTTCTTTAACTTTTATCATTCTCCTTTTACCTTTTCTCTTCTTTCTTTTCTTTTCCTTTTCCTTTTTAACATTCCATTTTTTTCTTTTTCTTCTCTCCTCTTTTTTTTCTTTTCGTTTCTTTTTCTTTATCTTCTCTCCTTTCTTTTCTCTTTCGTTTATTTTATCTTCTTTCAGCTTATTTCTTTTCTCTTTCTTTTTCTTTGAATTTTCTCTGTTTCTTCTCTCCTCATCTTTCTTTTTTCTTTTTCTTTTCTCATTCTCTTTTTCTTCTCTCCTCTTCTTTCTTTTCCCTTCTTTTTCTTTTCAGCTTTTCCTTTTTTCTTTCCTCTTCTTTCTTTTCTCCTCTTTTTCTTTTCTTTTACTTTTCCCTTTTCTTCTGTTCTCTTTTTTTCTTTTCCTTTTCGCTTTTCCTTTTTCTTCTTTCTTTCTTTCTTTTTTTCTTCCTATGTTTCTTTCTCGTTTCGTTTATTATAACCACTTGTTATCCATTACTTCTTTGTAGTTCTCTTTTTATTCCTCTTCATCTCTCTCAACATCATCTCTTTTCTTCCATCTTTCTTTTTTTTTCTTTTTCTTTCTTTCTTTTTTTCTTTTTCTTTCTTTTTTTTTTTTTACTTTTCTTTTCATTTTTCTTTTCTTTTCTTTCTCTCCAATCGCATCCACTTCAGGTGCGCTGTTCTCAGAAATAACTGCCATTCCATTTTGAGCAGGCCGAATCAATAGAGTAACATTTATTACATATTATCGATCATAAACTCCTTCGATCCGTAGAGACGCGCTTTCAACTCAGACTGCCCCCAAGTATTTTATATAATTTTTGTTCATTATTTTCGTTTTGCTTCATAACATTGAGTTACCATGACACCGGAAATATAGTTCTTTTGAGACGGCAGACGAGAAGGAAAAAAAAAAAAAATCAATTATTTCATGGATAATCCGCTTCATATATACTTTTTGCTGTTTTTTTTTTTTTTTTTTTTTTTTTTTTTTTTTTAACGTCGCAGGGATCTAGAAAATGTTTACAATAGTATTTTTTCATGAATTTACATGCGTCGGTATTTACCTGCGTCTGTGTGATTCGTGACTGGGTGTGTTTGCACGTCTTTCTGTGGTTGCATATGTGCGGTTCTATAAGCATACGTGTTTGTGCTTCCTGTTTAATTCGTGTATGTTTAATATGTATCCCTGCAACTTGTAATATGTAATTTTTTTTTGTTTTATTTTCCCCCACTGTCTACTTGTTCCCACTATATACTAGTAGAAACAGCTGACGACATATAGTGATTTTCTAAGCCCGGCTTAGATGTGACACAAGGCAGAAGGTATGGGTCACCTTGTGAGGATCGAACTCACTACTCAGTCGTAATTGATCTAGAAAGACAAGCTTTCTAACCATTACACCAGGTCGAGGTACCCAAAGATGTTCAAAGCGTAGCTTAGATGTGGCACAAGGCCTAAGGTCTGGGGCAACCTGTCAGGATAGAAATCACTACTCAATCGTAATTTATCTAGCAAGACAAGCTTTCTAACCATTACCCCAACTCGAGGTACCTAAAGATTTTCAAAGCAGAGCTTAGCTGTGGCACAAGGCCAAAGGTGTGGGGCACCCATTGAGGATCGAACTCAATACTCAGTCGTAATTGATCTAGCAAGACAAACTTTCTAACCATTACACCACATCGAGGTACCGAAAGATTTTTCAAACTTAGCTTAGATGTGGCACAAGGCCGGAGGTATGGGGCACCCCGTGAGGATTGAACTCAACAGTCAGTCGTAATTGATCAAGCAAAACAAGCTTTCTAAACATTACACCACTTCGAGGTGCCCAGATGACGAGATACATGGCGGAAAATATATATATCTGAGGCCAAAAAAAATGTTATTTTAACACTGAATTATTCTTCTTCTTTATGTAGGCTAACATGGCTCTCCACATTTTCTTGTCCCTTGTAGCTATTACTAAATGTTGTCTTTTTTACTATTTCTCCCAAACGCTGTTCTACCGCCAACTTATTCAAATCTGTCAAGTATGTTACGCGCTTCTCTCCTTTTAACCTCAAACTTTCCTGTGAGTATCAGATTTTCCAAGCCTTCCTTCCTAATCATGAACCCCATTAATTTCAAAATGCCTCTTCCTGATGTTAAGTATACGTTTCTTTTTCGTTTCTATTTTCTCTAAAACCTGATAGATGCTCACATATTTCGGTCCATCTTATCCTCAGCATCTTTCTGTAGAACGACATTTGTGATGCTTCAAGTCTCTTCTTCATCTTTGAATAGATTGTTTCCGAATTCACTGTGATATATGCGAACTGACATTACGTAACTGTTCAGTACCATTTTCCTTGTATTTATTTTTTAGAAACTTAATAATATATAAGTTTTCATGTAGGCATAAAGGACACCGATCATTCAAAGATCTACTAGTTCTTGTTTATTTACTAGTTTCCATTTTACTGTTGGTGGTTTATTTGTTTCTCTTAATTACCAAAAATATTTGGATAGGGATGCTTGGTTACGCTACTTAATATTATTGAAGGAAGTCAAATGTTGTCTCCATCTTAATTTAAATTCATTTTTGTACATCCTATAGAGATTTTCACAACACGAGGAATCTCAATGAATGAGATAGTGCATTGGTAAACTATGGATTCAGCGCGGCATTCATTATTTAAAGAGCAATTTTCACGATTTCTACAGTTACATAATTTTTCTTTGTTATTGTTTATTCTTATTTCAAGATCTCTATTTCTTTGATTCTGGCATAAGTATTTATTCACGATTTTATTATTAAGTTTTTTTTATAATCCTTTCTAAATTTTCAGTACAGATGTACCTTAATTTTAGGGTATTTTTATTTAAAAAATAGCTAAGTTTACTGTATCTGGGAAATGTTTATCTATTAGAACCAGCCATTTTTGTTCTAACTTACTATTAATTTAATAGTAAGTTAGGACAAAAATGGAGAAATGCTTTAAGAATCTGGATAAACATTCACTGCGGACGAAATAGTGATAAAAGCAATTTCTAGACATGTTCGTCTTAGTAAATTATGTTCTACTTTTTTAGCAATTTTTTTATGTCAAAATTGTGGTCATTCAGGTTACAGTGAGAAACTAATGTGTTTAACGTGTTGTTTTTTAATGTTTCTTTTGCCCGCATAACATATTTTACTTAATCCTCTCGATATATCTGCAATATATTCTTTCTGACAATCCTTGGGAGTGAAAGAGTAAATTCTTCCTTAAAGTTTTGGCTCGTGGTTTGGTTTTGTATAGATTAAGTCTTCTATCGTTTTAGATGTACTTGTGATCAATTTTATGTTGAATTTAGATAAATTCTTTTCAATTGTAGTTGTGACAGAGTTAGTAGTAGAACAATATTTTTTTTTTTTTTTTGGATTCGTTCAGTTTGTCAGGAGGATCCGCTTTTTTATTTTGGGATATTTTATGAGCCTTTTGTTATTGAATATGAAATAGGATATTAGGGGTCTTAAAAGTATTTTAAATATATTTCTCCTATTCGTGTAAATATTAAGGTCTGCAAATTCTGAGTGCTCTTAAGTAGAATCCAATGATCATTCCGGATTTTATTTTGTTGTTATGACGGGAATAGAAATTTATGAGATCATTTTTATTAGTTGATTTTCGGTGGATACAAAGTTTTAAGCTGGTATAACATGATGTGTAGGAAAATAAAGAATTGTTTTGATCCTTTTGGATTGCATATCCCATATAAATACAAAAGTGGACACTGAGGTCAACTCCAGGCGGTGATAATATGTTTTATCATGCAATCTTCAGTCCATATATATATCTTCAGTCCGAATATATATATATATATATATATATATATATATATATATATATATATATATATATATTCGGATCAAACGGTTTTTTCCACTGGAAAGGGTGACGAAGCATATTTTTTTTTAGTATCTCGAATGTAGAGGCGGGTAGAAATAAAAAAAACGAACAGAAAAAACAGCCCGTCGTATCAGCCATCGATATTCAATAATACAAAGTTTACGGTAATTAGACAGACCCATATACATACAAACACACACACAGATATATACGGAATCGTCATATAGCCTGAAGTGCTTTTTCCGATTTTACTGTTTTTATCATGGAAAATTGTAGTTTAAAAACAGTAAACGACCTTGGTAACCGTAACTCTCCTCTGTGATGAAATCTGTAAAGGCACGTATGGCTACATGACGGTTCCGTATAGGAGGATGCATATTTTCTATAACAATTTCTCGGACATTCAGGCCGGTAAGTGTTGTTAATGCTGTTTATTATAAACAGAGCATTTACTTAAATATTTGTATCTATAAAAAAGCATGCATAAACATAAAAATGTCTTTATATATATATATATATATATATATATATATATATATATATATATATGTTCTTTGAGTGGAAACATTTTTCGATGCAATATGTACCCAATAGAAGTATAAAAGTAGAAAGAAACAATGCAAGCATTTGGCTGGCTTTCCATTTCTGGGGCTAACGTATGTGAAAACACATCAAATACATCAAACGATAGACATATGCAGGTGAAGAGGACAATTAGATTCGAACGTCAAATGATATTTTAACGAACGCAAGGTGAAACAGTTTGCAGACACGCAGGTTGATTGATCAAAACACAAGTACTCGGGTCGCGTCAACCTAATTATGCCACCATTCCGGTAAGATCGATAAATTCGATACGGGGTTAGGGGAAAAAAGCAGTCATGAGATGTTGAGTTGAAAAGAGCGAACTCTTGGTGAAAATAACGAAACCGGTTGATCGAGTTATCCCTGAAATAGAGAATTATGGTTCGTAATTCGCTGAGAAAAAAAATAATGGCTGACAGGGTTTCTAGCAGATGGCAAGGAAGCGAATTAAGCAAAACAGAAATATGAAATACAATATTTCAAATTGTATTATAGATGTTCATGTTTTTGCTATAAAGCTTTTATTAAGCAAATGGTTTTGGTGATTTTTTAAGAATATACTTATGTTGATATTAGTAATATATCAAGTGGATTTCTACTTATAGTATCTGTCCTTACGAAATAATATTATTTGAGAGGTGTCAGATTGTGTTGTACGCTCAAAATTGTTAGATGACTGTTTTTTTGTTAATTATTATCATAAGATTATTAAATAATTCGATGGAAGACAGAGAAACACGTTTCATTAACAAAACATACAAAAATAATTTGTGTCTTGTTTTATAATATTTTCTGGCCATTCTATAACTTGTATTAGTCCATTATTACCGACAATTTTAACATTGCCCATTTTCAGGTCCATCTCTTTAAATAATGGACGTACACATTTTTAGGATTTGCTTTAATCTATTCTCCCGTGGCAAGGCGATAATTCCACTATGGAGCAGGTTTACATAGTTAAAGGAAAATGAAAAAAAAAAAAAAAAAACTTTATTGATTGATTAATTTGTTTAACGGCACATCAACACCTTATGGGTCATTTAATGACGATTTTTTATTTGAAAATAAAAATATGATGTTTTTCGCAATTGAACGCATGATTGAGGACACAGCTTTTGTGCATATATTAGGTTGGTGCAAAAATAACTTCGTTTTCTCACATAGTAACATATGTTAGAAAACGAAATTATTTTTGCACCAAACTAATACATGTCTGTGTGAGGTCTCGGGAATTGGTGTAATGGTTAGAAAGCTTGTCTTGCTAGATCTATTACGAATGAGTAGTAAGTTCGATCCTCACTGGGTGCCCCATACTTTTAGCTTTGTACCACATCTAAGCCGGGCTTAGAAAATCGCTATACATGTCTGTGTTGACACAATTACTAGAGGGGTCGACGTGTGTGATTTATATTGAAGTTATATTTTGCAATACAGTTTGATTCAAGAAATGGATTAATATCATAAAAGGTTTCTTATGTTGTTTCGTTGGTTGGTTGATTTTGTTTCCTTCTATATCAACGTCTATGGATTATCTAATGCCAAAACCTAAATATTTTGAACGCAATTGTATGTCTTCAGTCACAGATAAAAATGTATAAATGTTAGCCCATTCAACTACGTTATAAACTTAGGTATATATTAGGTTGGTGCTAAAATAATGTCGTTTTCTCACATAGTAACATATGTGAGAAAACGACATTATTTTTGCACCAACCTAACGATCCCCTCAGAGTTATAAATTCTTGACATTTGGAAAGAATCGTTCGTGAAATTATAATGTTTCGGAAAAAAAAACAAAAAAAAAAAAAAAAAAAACTCCCGACGATGCATTTTGCCGTTTAGTCTTCATCAGGCAGAAGGCGATAAATGAGTTTTGAAAAGTTATTTTCTTTTTCTTTTATAGTCACGAGCAACGCCTGCTTGTCAAAAATATAATTCATTATTTTAAATATACACAAACACATACACGCGCAACTCATTTTTTTTTTTTTTTCGCATTCGATCTGATGAAGCTTAACTGGCGAAATGCATAGTCGGATGTTTTTTTCGAAAATTAAAACGTTTTTTTTTTTCCAAATTGTCAATAATTTATCATTCAACTATAAAATGTATTGTTCGTAATTTTACTGTAAATAGGTATTAGCGGTTATTTTGTTTTTAAATAAAAAATGTATTGCAAGTATTTTTACTATAAAAATGTATTTTTATACTTTCCAAGTGTTTTTTTTGTTTTTGTGTTTGTTTGGGTTTTCACTATTTATCCATAGCTGGGACACTAACAGGTGCTACGACCCCAAGACCTGGAAAAACAGCAATTACGCTCGTAAAAAGGTTTAATCTCCAGATCAGGGACCTGGCTGCCGGATGTGGTTTATCATCATACCCAGGATTTAAAGCTTAGTGAGGAGAAGTGAGGAAAAAAACAAAAGATTTCAGGAAGACAGAAGATGGCGACTGAAGTTAAATTTTTAAAATTGTATCTTTTTTTTTTTCATTTATTGATTAATGAGTGACGACTTTTCAGGACTTATCAAACATTTGCGGATTTTTTTGAAGCACGGACATATTTTTAGATTGTAAGAACTTTTGATTAGATATTAATGAGTTCGTGATACAATTTTTATTAATCAACCCATAGCTGAGGGGAGTGGATTTATACTTTTCCCAAGCTTATTTGCATTTAAGTTAGTATAACAGGTGGCCTGACGATTGCGTCCAGCATGAAATAGCCTGTCGCCTCTGAGTGTTGACTTCAGTGTTCACTTTTATATTTATATTTACATACGCTCAATCTCTGATATTGAGCACATTATCCCATAAATATAGCACACTTTAAAACTATATTTCTTCATATATATATATATATATATATATATGTGTGTGTGTGTGTGTGTGTGTGTGAAAAGTGAGTGTGTGTGAAAAGTGTGTGTATATAAATATAAATAAATATATATATATATGTATAATTATTTATATATTATATGCGCGGTACTTATTGGAAAGCGCTCAATATCAGAGATAGAGCTAACATATATGGTTGGATAGATGTGAGCTTGTGACCCTGGGTTTCACGCTTTAGCGATCGTCAGACAAATTCTGCCGATCGCTAAAGCGTGAAACCCAGGGTCACAAGCTCACATCTATCCAAACATACATACATACATATATATATATATATATATATATATATATATATATATATATATATATATATACATATATATATATATATATATATATATATAATTGTGTGTGGTGTGGTGTATAAATATATTTATGATATTGTAACTATCTACACTATTTACATCGTTGTTGTCTACATCTTTAATGCGATATTCACGACGTTTCGGCAATTGTGAACTCCGTCCTTCTTCAGGTGGTACACGATGGAATTCCAACCCAAACACTTTATTTATTTCACGTGTTTAGATTGTTCTAATTTCAAGTTTCATGCCTTTTCTGGATATTTCAGTTTCACTTAAGCCGCTTTACTAAATCAACTCCCACAGTTCTTATGGTCGATTATTAAATTCACAACTATTTGGGTCAAGTTTCTTTAGGATTACTTCAAACAGAGCTTTTACTCATTGAGTCATTTGTCCTGGACGACATCTGGAAATTAATATTGATACTGAGTGTCCAACTTCCAAAACCTCGTGAATATGACAATAAGCATTCGAGTGGATGTAAACTGCCTGAACGATACATACATACATACATACATACATATATATATATATATATATATATATATATATATATATATATATATATATATATATTAATACTAGTCTGATTCAAATCTGATCATTAACCTTTTATGTTATATATATATATATATATATATATATATGTCTGTGTGTGTATGTATATATATATATATATATATATATATATATATATATATATATATATATATATATATATGTATATATTTATATTTGTGTGCGTTTGTGTGTGTAATTACTGTAAATGTTGTATTATTGAATATCCATGGTTGATAAGACGGGCTGTTTTTTGTGTTCGTTTTTTTATTCGAGATACTTAAAAAAGATTTTTTCGTCAACCGTATATATATATATATATATATATATATATATATATATATATATATATATGTATACTGTGAAGATTCCAGGAAGCAGATTATTACCGCCTGGAGTTGACCTCAGTGTCTACTTGAGTATTTATATGGGATATGCAATCCAAAAGGATCAAAACAATTCTTTATTTTCCTAGACATCATGTTATACCAGCTTAAAACTTTGTATCCACCGAAAATCAACTAATAAAAATGATCTCATAAATTTCTATTCCAGTCATAACAACAAAATAAAATCCGGAATTTGCAGCCCTTAATATTTACACGAATAGGATAAATATATTTAAAATACTTTTAAGACCCCTAATATCCTATTTCATATTCAATAACAAAAGGCTCATAAAATATCCCAAAATAGAAAAGCGGCTCCTCCTGACAAACTGAACGAATCAAAAAAAATCAAAAAATATTGTTCTACTACTAACTCTGTCTCAACTACAATTGAAAAGAATTTATCTAAATTCAACATAAAATTTATCACAAGTACATTTAAAACGATAGAAGACTTAATCTATACAAAACAAAACCACGAGACAAAACTTTAAGGAAGAATTTACGCTTTCACTCCCAAGGATTGTCAGAAAGAATATATTGCAGATATATCGAGAGGATTAAATAAAATATGTTATGCGCGCGAAAGAAACATTAAAAAACAACACGTTAAACACATTAGTTTCTCACTGTAACCTGAATGACCACAATTTTGACATAAAAAAATTGCTAAAAAAGTAGAACATAATTTACTAAGACGAACATGTCTAGAAATTGCTTTTATCAGTATTTTGTCCGCAGTGAATGTTTATCCAGATTCTTAAAGCATTTCACCATTTTTGCCCTAACTTACTATTAAATTAATAGTAAGTTAGAACAAAAATGTCTGGTTCTAATAGATAAACATTTTCCCAGATATAGTAAACTTAGCTATTTTTTAAATAAAAATACCCTAAAATTAAGGTACATCTGTACTGAAAATTTAGAAAGGATTATAAAAAAAAACTTAATAATAAAATCTTGAATAAATACTTATATCAGAATCAAAGAAATAGAGATCTTGAAATAAGAATAAACAATAATAAAGAAAAATTATGTAACTGTAGAAATCGTGAAAATTGCTCTTTAAATAATGAATGCGGCGCTGAATCCATAGTTTACCAATGCACTATCTCATTCATTGAGATTCCTCGTGTTGTGAAAATCTCTATAGGATGTACAAAAATGAATTTAAATTAAGATGGAGACAACATTTGACTTCCTTCAATAATATTAAGTAGCGTAACCAAGCATCCCTATCCAAATATTTTTGGTAATTAAGAGAAACAAATAAACCACCAACAGTAAAATGGAAACTTGTAAATAAAGAAGCACTTGTAGATCTTTGAATGATCGGTGTCCTTTATGCCTACATGAAAAGTTATATATTATTAAGTTTCTAAAAATAAAAATGTATTAAATCAAAGAAATAAATTACAGTTTTCTGTCGACATTCTCTTATATACGCTTAAAAAAGTAATAAATTATAAAAATATAATTCACATATTTATATATATATATTATTTGATCATAAATTAAATACTTTATGAATGCGTAATTAAATTCTAATAAATTTATTTTACAGTACAGTTTATATAGTATATTAGTAAGTTAAATAAATATAGCATTTTACTCATGTATAAATAAAAATATAAATATAAAAAATATGACTTAATCATATTTGAAAACCCCGTAAAGAAAATATCAATGTAGTTTTAAGAAATAAAATAAATAACAAGTGCCAAATATATTGTAACGTAAACCTTAATAAGATAAAATAGACCAGGCAGTAATAACTTGACAGCTTTAAAGAGAGTCAGTGTAGCCAGACAGAAGTCTTAAACCCCTACCAAACTTAACTGACTTTAAATTTGCCACACAAAGATACAGTTGTTTTCTTTCGTAAAAACGCCAACACCTCCTTAATAAAAAAAGATAGGAAGTCCCTTAACACCACAAACTTAAATTAAATATAGAGTAAACCATTTTTTTTTCGTAAGTTATTCTTAGCATCGCGTGAGAATGGAGCCAAACTCCGAAATTCAAGTTTAAATGTTAAACTTAAAATTTAAGTTTGGTTTCGAAACATAGAAATTTCTGTGTCGCTATGGAGACATTTTTAAAAAAAATAAATAATTATGATATTATGCTATACTTTATATCGAGCACTTTTAAAAAAAAATAAAAATAAATGCTAAAGAACTCTGGATTATAAATGTGACTGTTCTTTCCTATTATTTGAATATATATATATATATATATATATATATATATATATATATATATATACTGAGATAGATAGATAGATAGATAGATAGATAGATAGAGATCGGAAGAGAGAAAGAGAGAGAGAGAGTGGGTGTTAAATTGATATCTTGACTGCCCAGATCCAAGGAAGCTGATACATATATAAATATAGTTTCCAGGTTATTTTCATGGATTTTGTCTTTTATTGTATCTCAGGCATGTATTATCTGCTTCCTCTTCTAATTACGAAATTTGCCACCCGTGTCGCATTAACCAATGCACTCGTCTCTTTCGTTCAAAAAGCCGGTCCTTGCGAGGTCGTCTAGTAAATTCAGCCTCAATATATAGCTAGACACGCTTTCCTATCGTGAAAGAGTTGTTTTCGTTATACAACTGTAAATACACAAAACCTTATCACTGTACAACACCCGCCCTTTAGGAACGGTTCCTTTCCCTTTATACCGAAATCAGCAAGGCAAGGGGACTCTTGTTTGCCCGTGAAAAATTTCCGTTGATACCGCTCCTTTTGTGTTTGAGGTATTGATATGGAACACCAAATGTGATATTCTAAACGTAGCTTAGAAGTGGCACAATGACAAAATTATGGGACTCCATAAGTCGCTATTCAGTTTTAATTGATCTAGTGATCTAATTGATCTTGCTAAACATTAGACCACGTCGAGGTGTCCGTGTAACTCCAGAAAGGACTGTCATGACTGTCATGACAATAAGTCATTTTAAAAGTATTTGATCATATAATGAATATACTTTTATTTTTTATACTTGCTGACATCTATAGATTTTTAATGACATGAGGACTTCTGTAATTTTAAAAAATAGATTTTATTTTGCAACACGCTGATGGAATTCATTGACTCTTGCTGAATGTTGACGGAGACCAAAGAGTGAATGTGAGCACTGTTATGTAAGGGGTAATGCATTTCAACAATGTTGAGTGCGATGTAAATGATGTCCACCAGAGGTGCTTAGAATTCTTCAAAAAAGATATTTATTTATTTAAAACAATACAAAACTTATCTTTTTTAAATTAGGACCCTCCAGCTTCAATCCTCTAGTTGTAGATGTCCAGTTACTACCTTAAAACCACTACGTCAGCGCCGCTTTAGCGTGTTCTGCCGATCACTACTGCTTTAGTGTGTATCCTACGGCCACATTTGCATCTTACATTATTAATGCATTGTAAATATATTTTACTGATCACTGTCTGCCTTAGTGCCTATGCTACTGCCACATTTGTATTATATATACAATCTGCGTCTCCAGTCATATATCGAAAGATAAATGATCGCATACAATCCGTATGACACATAACCGATGAGGCGACAGCAATACTACCATTAACTTTAATATTAACATATTAATGCTCTTTGAACTGTTTGGTTGATTCGCTTACGGCTTATCAACCATTTGCATGTTATTTAGAATCAAGAAATATTTGTAGATCGGAACTTGTAGAGCGTAAGGTAATAAAACGAACCCAATGAGAGTTGGGACTCTCTTCTCCGAGTATCAATTCCAAGCAATTATCAATTAAGCCACCCGCACATTCAATCTTACTGAACTTGGTCACCCATCCAGGTACTGGCCAGGTTCAACGTTACTTAACTTCAGTGATCCTATCGATACCAGTTCTTTAAAAACAGTTCGATCCAATTCTCTCTGCACTTTGACACGCCGGAGACATCTAGATGAAAGCTTACACCACAGGTATATCTGTATTACACACACACGCACACACACACACACACACACACACACACACACACACACACACACACACACAAAGAGAGAGAGAGAGAGAACAGTGTAGCGAATTGAAGGGCTAAAAAGCTGCTACCTTCTTATTCGTCCTTGACAATAGGACCAGTAAGATAATTTGGACGACCTACTAGAAACAGTTATCGACCGGCACAGCCGGTGATGCGAATCTGTTCAGAATAAAAAGCGGGACTCTCGTCACACCATGTTAACTTACAACAGTCGAAGGGAAAGCCAGCAGACTCACGTCCCAGGAGTCCACTTCTGAAATTTCTATAATAACACGGGCAATTTACGCCGACGTATGAAGGAAAAAGCTATCCGGAGACCAGAAAGCGCTTGGACACTACCCCGACTGATCAATCAGATCAATGGTTTGAAAATGTTGAATCACTGTCGACAATATCGAAAATATCTCGTCCATAAAATAATCCTCCCGTATCACGTATATGACCAACTAATCTCTACCATAACACTATTATTTACATTACTTACAATTACCTACAATCGTAGTTAGCAGAATCCAAATAACTTTAATATTTACTGTTGTCACTTATTACTGCATTACACCGGCTGACGATGTCGCAGGCGGATGTTGTAAGAACGACAGAAGAGGATGAACTCTCCAGACAGTTACCCATATTTTTTCATTTTGCTATTTTACAGATAGTAGTTTGAAAATCAGGCACGATTGTGTAATGAATAGTGGCTCGAAGAGCCGAGTTCAAATTCCAGTCAAATCCATTAGATTCACTTACGTGCTAATAACCTTGGGTAAGGAATGAATCCTCTTCTTCACCCCCCAGCTATGGGTAAATAGCAAGACAGACCCGGTTCTATAGTCTTGGATGGCAACTGGTAGACCTGTTGCCATCCATGTATAGGCTACCGCAGAAAGAAATTGCGACCTGCTTTAAGAAAAATATCTGCCTCGTCAGTCATATAACAAAAGATACATGATCGCCTAAGTGTGTATCACTCATCACACATAACTGAATGAGTTTGAAAAGTGCCTCTGGTATTAAATTGCGTATGGAGTAAAGGTATGTCATTGAATAAATACATATTGAAAATCAATCATCCCACAAAAATTCATTGACTCAATGAATTTTGAATGAATTTTGCTGAATTTTCACGGAGGCCAATGAGTGAATGTGAGCATTCTTCAAAAAAGATATTTATTTGTTTAAGACAATACAAAACTTACCTCTTTTAAATTAGGACCCCCAGCTTCAATCCTCTAGTTGTAGATGTCCAGTTACTACCTTAAAACCCCTACGTCAGCGCCGCTTTAGCGTGTTCTGCCGATCACTACTCCTTTAGTGTGTATCCTACGGCCACATTTGCATCTTACATTATTAATGCATTGTAAATATATTTTACTGATCACTGTCTGCCTTAGTGCCTATCCTACTGCCACATTTGTATTATATATTATTAAAACATTGTAAATATACACCCTTGTGCAAATTAATTGAAACAAAACGAATAATTCTCCTTTTTTTTCGTATTTGTCCAATGAAACATCAACTAGTAGACATGTTAGTACTTCATATATCCATTCCACGAAGTCGTTCCTTACTGATCAGAGATTCACGATTGGATTTAAATCAGGAGAGTTTCCGAGCCAGTCGATTGTACTTTGATTTGCTCACTGGTAACGCTTGCCATTGTGTTACAATTTTCAATTGTGTTACAATTTTCGTTACAATTTTCGTCCGCCTCCTTGGAGTAACGTCCATCGCAGGCAATGGCCGTAGCACAACTAAGCAATAGTGTCTGCGTGTGACAAAAATCTGATGCAATCAGGGATGACAATAAACAAATTTCATCATACATTCCGAAAATAGATTCCACCACTGCAAATGACCTAATCTGAGAAAAAAAAGAATTGATTACACCCTGTCACTCCAGCCGGGGTCTAAAACTGACTGTTTGGTGAAAGAAAGAAAACTAAAGCAGCTGTTTGAATTAAATTTAAAAAGGGTTTAGGGTTCCTCATTAGATATTAACATGCTTTCCAATATCAGGGTCGGTTACATTCCTAGCCTTTTTCTTGAAGCACTTTGGAATGGTAATACCTTGATTATGTCATTATTTTCTCTTCGAGTTAAACGTCCTATATATTTTAGTTGTTTGATGCTGTTGAAAGTTTTCAAGGCAGGAGGTTCCTATAATTTGGCATTGTCCTTTTTTTATGATTCTGTATCGCCAATCAAAAAGGTCAAAAAGAACGATCGCCCCTAGACATGACGATAAACTATCCGGCAGCAAGGACTTTGATCGGCAAGCTGGAGGTTTTGAGGAGCGTGGAACCACGTCTTAATTGCTGTCATTCTCACGTTCACCCGGACCTGGGGTGGTAGCAACGGTTAGAATCCCACCTAACGGCAAATAGTCAACAAACAAAAGTCATTAGTACATTCTTATTATAAAAGAACCATAAATATATTTTTACAGCAAATTGGCAATCAGTACTTACATTCCATTCTGTTTAAAACAGACCCTGTGATGAAAGAAAACTAACGCGGTTGCTTCAATTAAGTTGAACAACGGTATATTTTCATCATTCCAAAAAGTTCTTAATACATTTAAAAGATGTATACAAGCCAGACAAGATGTATTTTCGAGATTTTAACGCTAATATTGTTTCTTATTTAATTTTTTTTTATTTTAAATTTTATAATACAACAATAAATTCCATATCCCCTTCCGTTTTTGATTTTGCCATTACGCTAGATAATGTAGAATACAAGTGTGGTGGTAGTAGACACACTAAAGCAGAAAGTGATCAGTAAAATATATTTACAATGCCTTAATAATGTAGAATAGGAATATGACAATAGGAGACACACTAAAGCAGAAAGTGATCGGTAGGACTTACGCTAAAGCGGTACCCGTAGCTCTCCAAAGGTTCCTTTTAAGATTAGAAAAAGTTGATTTTCCACCTTTATTCGAAAACTGACATTTGACTTTTGACGATTTCTAGATAAAATCTTACCAATTGTACACAACTAAAAATAATAACAATAAGCATGGAGTCATCAATATTTTTTTAGATGAGGTATTGTAAGTATTACCATTATTTACATCATTCGGGCTTTTGTCTTTATCTTTATTGCCATATTTACGACGTTTCGGCTGTTGTACACTCCGCGCATCCTCAGGAGATGTACGTTATAATTTCGAAGTGAACCCTTTTTCAATCCCTCTATAAATCAGACTAATACACCTGTGGCTTGATGCCATATCCACGATGTCAATTCTAGTTTCAGAAAATAAAGTGAATACTGATCTTCAGTGCGAAAGGAATAATGGTGGAAAGATCAGGTTTGCAACTGTTCCAAAAATAATGGCTGTATCTTACTGGTCGGTAGTTCTTCCATTAAAGAATTTTGAAAACAATATATATATATATATATATATATATATATATATATATATATATATATATATATATATATGTGTGTGTGTGTGTGTGTGTGTGTGTGTGTTTGTATATATATATATATATATATATATATATATGTATTAACAGCAAAATCGTCGAAATGTTAGATTAAAATCTGAACCGTTATATCTTAGAAATGATTAAAGATATTTTGCTGGAATTCACCGAGGTTTTTAATACACTACTAGACTATACATTTTGCAATATGAATGCATCATTTCTTTAAACGCTTAAAAAAGAATCTTAATGAAATCGATCATGAACTAAAATGACATGTTCATGATCAATTAATCATAGCTAAGGATAGGAAACTCATGAAAAATTGAAATAAAATTCAAATATATATATAATTCCAAGATTATTTACACTATTTACTTTATTTGGACTATAGTCTTCGTCTTTGTTGCCATATTTATTACAACGAACTGAACCCTTTATTTCGCTAACTGGAGTAGACTGTTCTAGTTCCACGTGCCATGTCTAATGGATGTCAGTTATAAGTTATCTCCTGTTAATTCTCCTCTTCATGTTCTCCACCCGCTTAACCGGGTATTGAACTCACACTCTTTGGATCCTGTCACTGGATCTAAACAACGCCTTTAGCCACTGTAGCATGTGACCTTGAGAACATCTGCGTATGAATTTCTAGGTATTATAAACCTAATGTCTTCAGCAACCGTTTTTTACCAGAGCTCATATTGCATTTTTGTTGTTGTTATCGATTTTCTCTGGCAATCTTTATTACTGGTTTCCATATTGTATTCATTTCTATGCTTGGTCGACTGAGGAGGTGTTTGTGGCCTAGCATATGTGCTGATTCCTTAAATTTACGAATTTTCCAATGGTGTACTTTGTTCACTCTGATCCCACAGAGGGCATTGATCTATCTTTTCTCTCCATGTGTGGTCAGCTACGCCTGATTTTTCCATTTCCCCTCGTGTTACATCTTTCTGGTGTTCTTAAAGCTTTACCTTAAGGGGGCGGCCTGTCTCCCCTTTATATTTCTTTCCGCAGCTGCACGGGATAGCATATACACAGCCTTTAGTCATGTTCCACTCTATGGGGAGGGGTCTTACTCGGGAGAGATATCTGCGAATTCTTGAAGGTTGAAGGTTGTCCTGATGTTATATGGACCGCAGATCCTTTTTATTTTCTCTGATAATCCCTTCACGTAAGGCAAGCAGACTGTTTTATGAGTGTTGTCGTCCTCCTCTTGTACCCGCCTATCCCAGTTTTGGGGGGCTGCTGCCATGTACCCAGGGTAGTCGTTACGTTGTAGGGTACTACTTATACTGACCAATTCTTTATCTAATATCTCTGGGTCGCCACTTATTAATTTTTCTCGATGTTGTAAGCAGCGGACGATCACTTTCTTTACGCTGTATTGATGGTGGGAGTTGAAATTGAGGTACTGTCCGGTCAATGTCAGTTTATGGTATACGGATGTCTTAAACCCATGCTCTATTCGAGATATTAGAACATCCAGGAACGAGAAAGTATTGTTACTCTTTTTCTCCATCGTGAACTGTATCGAAGTTAACATGGTCCAGTAGAACCTGAACATCTTCCTGGTGTGGCCAGAGTATGAAGGTGTCATCTACGTACCTTAAACATAGTGTTGGCTTAAGAGATATAGATTCTAATGCCATTTTCTCAAAATATTCCATGTATATATTCGCCATTGGTGGTGATAATGGCGAGCCCATTGCTAAGCCCTCATCCTGTCAATATATGTGTGATCCCATTCCGAAGTGTTGTTTGTGTACAGAAAGTCAGCATCTCCATCAGATTATCTATTGGAATACTGGTCCGTTCTTCTAGGGATGAGTCAGAGGCCAATCTGTCTCTGACTACTGAGAGTGCCTCCTCCGTGGGTACATTGGTGAAGAAACTCACCACGTCCAAGCTCATCTTCTGGTTGGATAGGATGGGATCTTCGTTGATTATTTCCACTAAGTGGGCAGAGTTTCGGACATGTGAAGGAGACTTTCCGATCAATGGGTCAATTATATCTATAAGGAAGCGACTCAGAGCCCACTAACAATCGGCCTGAGTGGAATACCGTCTTTGTGAATCTTAGGAAGACCGTATATGTGAGGTAGCTTGGCGTAATGCTGAGATAACTGCCTATACATCTTCGGTGTGAAGTGATCCTTGTTCTTGATTAGTATCTGTGACAGTTTGCGTTCCGTTTTTATTGTAGGATCCTTTTTTACTTTGTTGCAGCTACCATTTCTAATGGGGCCTTCCAGCTTTCTTGTATCTGATTTGTCCATCACTACAGTTGCATTGCCTTTGTTAGCCGGTAGTATAATAATGTTTTCTTTCCTTTGTAGGGATCCGATCGCCAGCCTCTCCAGTTTCGTGATGTTTGACCTGGGCGGCTTGGCCTTCTCCAAGGTCTGTCTTACCTTCCACCTCAGTTCATCCGCCTGAGGGAAGTACAAGGCCATCTACACGACTCTGGCAATGATGTCCAAGTATGGCACTCGCCTGATGGTTGTGGCAAAGTTGAGACCCTTATTCAATACTGACTCCTCAGAGGCACTCAGTTGATATTGGCTTTCACTGGTGGGTGATGGACCTTGTGCGTCACCTTCTGATCTTTCAATCTGTTTAATTTTTGTAATTGACGAGCCTTGACTTGTCTGAAGTATTTATCCAGGTCATTTTGGATCCTTCTTTGGTCTTCATTGGTAATTCTGTTGAAGAAATCCTCGAGCCTCTGGAAGATATGAGCTTGTAGTCTTTGTTTTATCCAACGATTGTACTGAATTCTCTCTCCGACAAGGGCATATCCCGCTTTTTCTGAGACCAGATCGGTTCTCCTTGAGTTGATGGGAAGTCTTTGTGCCAAGCTTGAAGGGATGAGGTGTAGATATCTGGGTCGGTGTAGGAAAGTCAGATGGTTCGATATTTGTGCCAGTTTATCGTAGGATTTTTCAATTTGTCTGCATATTTTCGGTGTATTGGTTCGTACTGCTCCTTCCGTATTCGCAGATATCTCACCCGAGTAAGACCCCCCCATAGAGGAGAACATTACTAAAGACTGTGTGTATCCTAGCCCCCTTAAGGTAAGGCTTCAAGAACACCAAAAAGCTGTAACACGAGGGGAAGTGGAAAAACCATCAGAGCCTACCAAGCATAGAAATGAATAGAATATGGGAACCAGTAATAAGGAGTGCCAGCGAAAAGCGATAATAACAACAAAAATTGCAATATGAGCTCTGGTAAAAAAAAAAAAAAAAAAAAAAACATGCAATGATATGAGCAAAAATTGCAATATGAGCTCTGATAAATAAAAAAAAAAAAAAAAAAAAAAAAACATGCAATGATATGAGCAAAAATTGCAATATGATCACTGGTAAAAAATGGTTGCTGAAGACATTAGGTTTATAATACCCAGAAATTCATACACAGATGTCCTCAAGGGCACATGGCACAGTGGATAGAGGCGTTAGATAGATCCAGTGACAGGAACCAAAGAGTTGTGAGTTCAATACCTGGTTAAAGCAGTGGGGAATTAACAGGAAATAACTGATAACTGACATCCATGAGACATGGCACGTGGAACTAGATCAGTCTACCCCAGTGAGGAAAATAAAGGGTTCAATTCAACCATATGAAGAAGTCCGAAACGTTGTAATAAATATGGCGACAAATCCTCATCAACGATGAGGACAATTGTCCGAATATTGTAAACAGTGTACATAATACCTCATCTCAAAAATATAAAGAGATCCCAGATTATTTTTCAACTTATTCAAGATGATCTTCGCTGCCCCCCGCCCCCCGCCAGATAACCTTTTAATCTTCTGTCTCACAGTTTTCACGTACGAATTCATTTTCAAGTTTTTTTTTTCACTGCTCTTTATACTGTCATAGCTGAAACTCCTCACTTACGCGCCAAACGTCATATGGATTGAGTTGGATCTTTTCTAATTGATCTCTTTAACTCTACGTTGAAATGATGATCCTTCTTGCTGTTATGACCTCCTGATCCAGTTTTCCTCTTTACTGATCCCTCTTTTTTAAACTAATTCACCGTTCTCTCGATGGTTCTTGAATGGACTTTGAAGATAGAAGCCAGCGTAATGAATGTTCGTATCATTACTGAAGGCCTTGATTATATTTTCCTCACACCATTACACAATTTACAAGACAGTGTGGCTAACGCAAAACAATTTTAACCTGTTCTAGCTGAATAACGCAAAATGAACTCAATTAATATAGTGTTTTTTTTATTTTTTTTTTATTTTTTTATTAGTTATTAGACATTTAGTGGGTTGGATAATTTTGGTGTTACACGATTTGAACAATTATGCTGTTACACTCGGTATGTATATATATCATCTTTTTCCTGATATTCTACTGTGGTTTCCTGATAACATGAAGATATCGGTTAATGTTATCGGTTTTCTTTCAGACCCAATCGAGCTTCGATATGGCAGGGGCATCCATACACTGACGCAGACACATAGAAGCCCGCACGCAGACACACAGGTAAACATACATACAATGAAAGAAAAAAACGCCAACCTTGCACCAAGGAACAGTAAAAAAAATTATTTTTAACTTAATATAAAAGTGACAGAAAAAAGACAAAACAGACAGTCAATTTCTGACATCTTTCGGAGCAATTGCTGGAGGCGGGGGTCCTCCTATGAAACTCTATAGTCAAGGTGCTGAAAATAACATTATTAGATAAGTGACAAATTTTATATTGATAATTTATAATATATAATTTATAATTTTATATTTTAAATGATTAAAATAAAAATAACAAAAATACATATATAAGATAAGAAATAAAAGTAATAAATAAAAATAAAAATAAATAATAAATAATGACAGGCAACATAATTTAACCCAAATAATAAATAAATAAACAAATAAACGACTTCCGGTAAAATAACCGCCAGAATAGAATACCCACAATGCACCACTGACCCGAATATATAAATAGCCGAGAAAAAATAACAGCACTCGTGGCCTGACGATTGCGTCTACCATGAAACAAACTGTTGGAAGTAAGTGTTCACTTTTACATGTATATATATATATATATATATATATATATATATATATATATATATATATATATATATATATATGTGTGTGTGTGTGTGTGTGTGTTTATATATATATATATAGTTTCAAGGTGTGCTATATTTATGAGATAGTGATCAAAATCAGAGATAGAGCGTATGTAAATATAAATATAAAAGTGAACATTGAAGTAAACACTCAGAGGCGACAGGCTGTTTCATGCTAAACACAATCATCAGATTTTAGATATTCGTCTCATTTGCAGTCACTTCATAACTCTTGTACATATATATGTATATATATATATATATATATATATATATATATATATATATGTATGTATATGTGTGTGTGTTTGTGTGTGTTTTTGTGTGTGTGTGTGTGTTTGTGTGTGTGTGTCCGTTGTAAGATTAATATCAATATTTTCATTTAATCAGAATCTCAAACTTATCCTCCAGGTAAGAATCGTATTTCTACATACGCTGCCTTTTATGACTGTCCACCTTCTCTTCAGGAACTTGAGTAAGATTTAAGACTTCATCTCTGTCTGTAACGGACAGGTGTTGGCGCCATAGTTGCCCTGGCGGAAGTGGTGTTGCGGAAGTCGCTGACGGAAGGACACGTCTGCGCAGACACTATACAATGAAGTCTCGGCGTTCTTTCATGGTTTCTGTTATCGCTACAGCCGCACAAGGTTGTAGAAATTCTATCTCTAGCTGTCCTCCTGATCGGTCTTTGTTCCAAGGAGCAGAAGTGTCTTCAAGAAGATAAATCAAAAGCAAGCGGCATTTGCATTTGACTAGGTTTATTTACGACACGTTCTGTTCATTCTTTAGGGAGTGACAATCAACGTGTTACTATTAAAAAATTAGCAACATAAGTTCGATTTCTAACGATGTAAGGTAAATATATGTAAATATTTGGACACATATCACTATTATTATTGTTATTTTTCAACACATCCGACGATATATATATATATATATATATATATATATATATATATATATATATATATATATATATATATATATAGTGATTTTCCAAGCGTAGCTTGGATGTAGCACAAGACCGAAAGTAAAGGTCACCCAATGAGGATTGAACTAAATACTCAGCCGTAAATGTTCTAGCGAGACAAGGTTACTACTAACCATTACGCCACCTCGAGGTGTCATATATATATATATATATATATATATATATATATATATATATATATATGTAGAGGTGTCATATATATATATATATATATATATATATATATATATATATATATATATTGAAAAATAATTATAATAATATTAACAATAATAATTGGACAAGATTGTGTGTGTGTATATATATATATATATATATATATATATACATAATGAAGCACACTTTTTGAAGGGGCGAATGCAGAGTCCTGGTGCACTATGTGCCACACGTTCCCCAGACTACTCTACGCATGTTTGAATTCAGAGTTGACCTTCTCTTAGACCTAGTTACCATCCAACGGTATAAAACCCAATATTTCCTGCACGTAAATAACTGGAATTCGAAAAAAAATCCTTATATGCAATTATGCTGTTTTAATGTTAATATAATGTCAACGTCGGACAATTGTATCTAGCATGAAACAGACTGTCGCCTCTAAGTGTTGACTTCTATGTTCACTTTTATGATATTTATATATACCCATTTCACATGTGTGTATATATATATATATATATATACTAGCAGTAGAGCCCGGCGTTGCCTGGGGATGTAACAGTAAGAGATAGATCAAGTATCGACCATCATAAAGACTGAAAAATAAAATTGACAAAGATTATTGTTTAAGGTTGACGAACACGCATGTTTTAATTAGTTTTTTTTTTTACGAATTGGTCAAACTGAAAGAAATTTTTTTCAACGTTATGAGTCTACCGATTGAATAGAATTTTATTATAAACAATTGTCTTGTAAATGGAATTTTTAATGCATTCTGAATGTAAAAATAAAGAAAAAAGTGTGCAAGTCAATAAGAAACAGTACCTGCCCCCCAAAAATGAAGTTTTGTTGAAATCGGTTGAAAAATGTAGGAAATCCAATCCCATATATAAACGAACACACACACACACACACACACACAACCTGGGTTTTATAATAAGTATAACTCGATATGAGTTGTCCTCCTTTCATTCTCGCGACAGCAATGCCTGTTAATCGTGTTTTCAAATCGACATGGGTAGTCTACATTTTCGTCAATATTAAAATGTTAGATTTTGATATTAACTCAAACACGGACTTCTTAGGGCAATGCACACGTTGTGATTTCGCGAACTTTTCCAGGTTTTTGTTCCATTTTCCAAACTCCTCTTTGGGGATCAACTTTCTAAACAGGTCATTCTTAATTTCGATAGCTGTCTACATTCTCTTTCCCTTCACCCTCTTTGAGAACCAGTCTAGTAGACTAAAAAACCGTTTTAGACATGGGGCTAATATAAAAAAGTAAAAGTTTACTTACTGCAGAAAGCAAAGCAGTGACACAGACATGGTTAAGGGCTACTGTTACACAATAAACACGCTCTTTCATTAACGTCCGTTTGCCGACTGCATAACCACAGAGGAGAATTTCACCGATGTACGGTAAATCATTATGCAAAGTCATGGCTGCACCACGCACCACCGGTTCATGTGATATTCAAAATGTTTGAATATTGTTAAAGGAAAGCCTAGTATATGAGAACCGTAAAAAGGTTCTGCCAATACGTTTTGTCCAAGAAAAAAAACAGTTGAAAATAACTGTTTAAAGATGTTTTAAAACAAAATAAAATATATGGTTTCGGTTAGCTACTGATATCTTCGTCAGATTTCTTCATTTTTTACGCAATCTTTTATATAGAAAAAACAATTCTTTTTCAGAAAATTGACTGCGTAAATAAATAGATTTCCATTCGCTTACATGAGCTGCCGGAAAAACGTGGCCTACAGCGTTTACTCTATGTAAGGATTTAAAAAAATTACAGAATAAACACTAAATAAACTTATGAAACAATATTTATGCAGATCACTATTATTATAAGTGACGATTACATGGGTTGTTATAATGGTTACGTTTAAAAGTGTTACATTTAAAATGTTCTCTAAATCGTTTCGTCTTGGGTATGTCGATAAACTGTATGCAGCAGCAAGACATCAGATCGGGTGATCAGAGGTCTTGAGGAGCGTGGATCCATCTCTTAATTTCTGTGGTCACCAGGTTCACCCTGACCCGAGGTGGTATCTACATCGAGCAACTTCAAGATTAAATATGATGAGACCAATCTTGTACGGCGTTTAAATTCGTGAAGTCGTGTTACAAAAGAGGAACGCTCATCAGAAGAATTACTATAAAAATGTTTATTGAAAAATGAACACAAAAAAAACAAAATGGAAGGAAGTGGGAAGCTGAGTGGAGCTGAGGTGCCAGTTCAAGACTGATGATATAATTCTTTGGATTTTGTCAAGAATCTCTAAATATGTAGTAAAGCACATGACCAGATTCGGCAGCAATATTCAATGCACGAACGAATGGTAGACGTATAAAATCGCAAGACACATTTGGCCGGGAAAAAAAAACTATTTGAAACAGTGAACGAAGTTCCTTAGCAGCAGGAAAGTAAACAATTTGACTCGATAAAATCATTCAAAATACCAGTTTGAGACCGTTCAATACGTCCCTCCTGTGGAAGTTATTTTCGGCCATGTTGATACAATGCAAAAAATATTCCTTAGAAGATTAGATGGTTGGTTGATTTTGTTTAGTGGCATATCTACTTCTATGAGTTATTTAAAGCCAAAATCTAAATATTTTGAACACAATTTTAAATTCAACTAAATATATTTTGAGCACAGTTCTATGCCTTCAACTACAAATAAAATATATTGTTGATCATTTTGATACAAAATGTATTGTTGGTCATTTAGCAATAAAATATATTGTTGGTCAATTTCCTATAAAATATATTGTTGGTCATTTTGATATGAAATGTATTGTTGGTCATTTAGCAATAAAATGTATTGTTGGTAATTCTTACTATCCATTGTATTGTTGGTCATTTTGCTATAAAATATATTGTTTGGTCTAAAATGTATTGTTGGTAAGTTTTACTATTAATTGTATAGTTAGTCATTTTGCTATAAAATATACTTTTCTTGATTTTGTTATAAAATGAATTGTTGGTCATTTTGTTATAAAATGTATTATTGGTATTTCTTACTATTAATTGTACTGTTGCTAATTTTTACTATAATTTTTTTTTCATATTGCCACAGTGTTTAATTTTGGGGGTAGGGGTTTATACCTTGCCCATAGCTGGGACCATAACAGATGCTACCACTCCGTTTCAGGGTAGAACTGGGAACAACATCACTTAAGAGGTGGTTCCACGCTCCTCAAAGCTTCCAATCACCTGATCAGATACCCTTTGCTTCCGGGTTGCAGCTTATCCTCCCTACGCAGGGCTATAGACGGTTAAATTGGAGAAGTTTAATTTTGAAGGCGGGGTTAAATTTACAAAGGAAATTTTTGCGCTAGTTAACAACAGATGGAAGGAGCTTTTTCCAGATCAGCTACCAATTTGACTTCATCGAATTACCAGGAGAAAATTCTCTCATTAGCATAGACACATAGACGAGAACTGCTATTTTACGATTTGGACGCTAACATTCTAATCCCTTTAACGTCAAAAGACGACATTATTACGTCATTATTTTGGCACCAACGTAATATCTGTGCCTAACATTGTAAATGGGGGAATACAAGAATGATTAATTGATGAAATAATTTGTTCAGGCTTCATATTTTCACAATAGTTTTATTATATTTCTTTCTTATTTGTAAAGAAAGGAGGCACGGTGGAGTAATGGATAGCGGCTCGGATTGAGGAATTCCAGTCGAATCCGTCACATTCACTTACGTGCTAATACCCTTGGGAAAGATATGAATCCTCTTCTCCACCTATTCTATAGGTAAATAGCAGGACAGACCGGGTTCTATATGGGCAACTGGTCTATGGAAAAAATCGAAAGATACATGATCGCTTAACCGTGTATCACGTAACATAGCACGTAACTGACAAAATAGTTAAACCCAAATTTAATTATATTCCTCAGCTCAGGATAAATAGCAGGACAGACCGGGTTCTATAGCCTTGGACGGCAACTGGTCTACCGCAGAAAGAAATGGCAACCTACTGCGGGGAAAATCTGCCTCGTCTGAAAGATACATAGTCACTTAAGCGTGTATCACGCATGGCACATAATTGACTGTTATTTGTTACTTGATTGAGAAAATTTGATTATTTTTTCTTTTTCCTTTTTCTCTCAAACACTTTTTTTTAATCATTGTTGGTATATATATATATATATATATATATATATATATATATATATATATATATATATATATATAGATAGATAAGCCGAGCGTATCGATGGGGGTTCGAAACCTTGATAAAATAAATTATATAACCTTTATCTTTATCAATGGCAGTTCAACGCAGCCAGCCGTGGAGATAACTACCGAAATGTTGGAAAGCATAAAACTCGACTAAACCAAATAATCTAATCGGTTTTCTGCGTAGGGTATCTGGTCTCCTCTTTGCCAGCTTGTCTATGCGTATGTGTAGCTGAATGTGTACGTCTGTATTATGTATTTGCCAATATGTATTCGGTTACTCTATCGTGGCATTTGTTGCCCGAAATTCTGTCAAAAATTATCGGCCTGTTGCTTATAAGAATGGAGCTAATGTATACAGTGTAAAGCCGCTTGGGACAGATTGATTTTTGAACTCTGTCGCACATACACAGAAATTTATAAGTTTTCCCACACTTCCATCTTTTATAGTAAGGCTTAAAAGAAAAGTGTGTAGAGTGTGCTCGTCTCACCACATCGCAGATTTTTTATCAGTGGCTATGGCTTCTGCAGCAGATTTTGGCATCACAAATATATTCTCCTGATCTCACCTCTTGCGACTCTTTCTTCTTCTTCTTCTTCTTCTTCAAAAATCCAACTTGAAAGGAACAAGATTTCAAGACATCGAAGAAATTCAAGAGAATGCGACGACCTAGATGCTAGCTATCCTCAGAAAAGGAGATCCAGGTATGCTTCAGTCAATGGACACGACGCTGAATAAAATACGTATTCAGAAGGGGACTACTTCGAAGGAGATTAAATGCCGAATTGATATGTGTTGTAGTTTTCTTTTTATAGCACCTGTCCCGATAAGTTATCAAATTTGTTGAAAATTAAAATAGAAAGTAGCACCGAGAGATACATGGAATTATTTATGAAGAAAAAATATTAAACTAGGCGAAAATATTAACAAAATACCAATAAATGAAATGTGTTTCCAAATTGTTTTCCTTACATTTACAATGCTTTTCTTCCTGTTTTCTTTGTATTGACAGAGTAAATACATAAATATTTTATTTATAATTGTCACATACTATGTATATTATGTCAGCAAATCTTGTGTTAATTTCTGATCGTACAGAATTAATTTTCATCGTATTTTGAAATCATTTCTATCGAAAATCATTAATGATGAATTGATCTTTTTAACGTACTAGGCCTATATTATCAGAATTTCTTTAATTCTTAGGTGCGCTTTCATTAATTTTAATGCACTCTTTCATTAATTTTCTGGTACTTTTTCATTAATTTTAATGCACACTTTCATTAATTTTCTGGTACTTTTTCATTAATTTCTAACTGCTGACAAATTTATTATTTATAAAATCTTTAGTAATTTATTCACATGTTAAGTATTTTTTTCTATTCTGTCAGAAACCGTTTCATTAATTTCGAACCAATGACAAGTACTTCCTCATTTTGAATACATTTTGATCGTAAACTCGTTAGTAACGTACTTACATTTGTTACATACTAGTTGTATATAATCAGTTACTGTTTCGTCAAATTCTGAACACATTATTTCCGATTTTGAATGCATTTCTCTTGTAATTAGTAAATGTTTTGCCATCTTCTGTGTTGGACAATAATTACAAACAGGATGAAGCAGCACTCAAAAAACATAATAAGTAGAAATGTTAAACCTATTAATAATAATAATAATAATAATAATTAAGCTCATCATATGACAGTCTCCAATAATCCTACAACCACACAACTAAATCCCACCCCCCCAAAAAATATAGTGTATCAATTTAACTGCCCGTTCGGAGATTGTATCTCTGATAATAATGATAAACTGGCTACATTTATTTGTTTTACTTTGCTGTCATATATGGTCTGGTGCTCCCGCTGTACGTCTCAAGGCCCTTGACAAAATCCAGAGTCGAATATGTAAGATGATAGGTCTTGATTTGGCATCTAGTCTAGTATAGCTATCCCACATATGTGCTTTGGCCTCCCTCTATCTCTTCTCCAAATATTTTCATGGCAACTGTTCTGACGATCTACTTTTGCTCGTTCCCCGACTACATGAATTTAAACGCGCTACCAGGCTGGAATCTCCGGCCCACCCTTTTACTGTAAAAACGGTTAAAAGTAACCGTGGATTCTTCTCAGACAGCTTCTTAACCCTTACTTCCCGTCTGCGACACTCACTTCCTCTTGCTTCCCCGATGACTATAATATAATAATATTCAAGTGTAATGTCAATCAACATCTGACACACCGAGCTTGTTCCCCGTCCTTCTCTGTATCCTTTCCTCAAATATGCCACTTTAATCTTGTTCTCAATGCCTTGTAACCCCTTACGTGCTAGTAGCAATCACGCCTTTCTTGGGGTTAATTGCCTCAAGCATAAACAAAACAAAAACACGCTCTCCCATAGATTTAATTGTCACCTTTCTGATCCCAATTCTATTAAACAAAATTTCTTAGAAAAAAAATAGCCACATACATAATATTAGACAAATACTAGTTGATAACACGATACGAAGACATAGACACGGGAAAAAAAGTACCTTAAGATATTTGTGGCCATCTACATTAAAACAAAGCAACCCACACACAACAAAATGTTAATTCAAAACAGTCATAACATATTATAATGCATTTGAGCATATAGTTCTGTTGATAGCATTTCTTTCTCTCGGGTGGTCATGTACAGCGTCATAGAACTGCATTACGAATTTTTATCGTTATCGTCCCATAGCAAACTTCTATGTATACAAAACAGGATGACATCTTTGACGGGGAACGTCTCTGTTATAATGTCCATATAACCACGCTGATGATGGCTCATGTCAGCCGAAAGCATAGATCTACGACCAATATAATAAAGAAATATCCAAATGTTGGACAGTTTTTGTCTTTATTTTCTCTTGAAACTAAAGCCATTATATGACGTTGAAACGGCTCATGATAAAACATAATAGACATTCGTTGTCTGTTATATTTAATAATAATATATATATATATATATATATATATATATATATATATATATATATATATATATACAAACTTTATTTCAACCCTTCATATGCTTCAGACCTTTAGCTTTGATTGATTAATGATGAAGATGTCATTTTCGTTTATGATCGATTTCATCACGATTCTTGTGCTAAGCTTAGAAAATCATTAGACATTCTTATTGCTCAAAATAGTGCCCATTAGTCTAATAAAAAAAACTCGCAGGATTTCAGTAAGATATATTTAATCAGTTCTATCGAACAGCGGTTCAGAGCCTTATCTAAGAATTGAACAGTTTTGCTGTTACACGCATTTCTATATATAGCTGGCTACTCGTATTCGACAATCTCTATTGCAGACACTCGCTCAGGCACAATTGTTTTTGCTCAACACCCACATACTGCAACTCTGCTGAATAGAACTTAGGTACAGTTTCTGTGAGAGAGCGTGTTATCTAGCGTGATCAACAATTTGAACAAGGCCAGCACTCAAGACCTCGGCCACAATCACTTACGGCTTTGTGCTAGCACAGCTATGAATGGCCCACAAGAGTTCCGTCTACCCAATTTCACTGAAAGGGCTTGGTTCAACCCGTGGTATTGTTTTCAGGCACCTTTCAAACGTGCCGCACGCTGAGATCGACCTCGATCCACTCCGTTAGCATCATGAAGTCCACTTCCTGACAAATCGACCATAGCGAGATTTGAACCTGGCTCGCATGGTCAAAAAACGAACATTCTAACCATTCTCCTATATATATATATATATATATATATATATATATATATATATATATATATATATATATATATATATATATATATATATAGTGTGTGTGTGTGTATCTATATATATATATATATATATATATATATATATATATATATATATATATATATATATGTGTGTGTGTGAGAGAGAGAGAACCTAACTGCCATTCAAATACTTTGCTTAAATTTGTGAAGTCGAAGGTCTTAGGGAAGTACGTTAGGGCGGTGGGGAAGTGACTGAAGCCGACATGCAATGTGAATGTCAATAACATTGCAGATTTTTTAGTGCATTTTATCAAAAGTCTTTAAATACCCACCAGAAGCACTAGACCTGATTTGACAACATGCATAAATGAATTTTTAAAATAAGGCAAAATCGTTTCTATGAAAACCTTAGAAACACTTCTTTCAAGACATTCAGAGTTTAAGTTTGATGTCATTTAACGTTGGTAAATAAAATATATATATATATATATATATATATGCGAACTATCGTACATAGAAAGAATTTTAAATACTTGTAAAATACGATGATTTTATATTAGGAAAACAAAGAGAATTATAATAAGAACATTTTTCATAATCTAATGAGGTAAATTTATTATATTTTTTTATTTAAAAAGATAAACTCCTTTTTTGCATTATGTGGGTTGTGCATCATATAGTTTTCTTAGTATAAATGACGTATCTTGAATATTATAAAGAAAATACACCTAGTGTTAACATATCAAACTATATATTTATGAATTTACCTTCATAGGGAGTTTCATCAGTGGTTTAGAATACACAAAAAAAATGTTGGCGGTAGTATTACATCATTAAAAATTCCGTGCCCGATTAGAAAATTAAAAGATTTTATATACTCACAAAAAAACATTTATTACACAAATGCATGCTTGTCATTGATTTTAACAGATGTCTCCCACCGTTCTACAAACGTCGTGGTTTGTGTTAGAATAATTTTCTGAAGAAGTTTTCGACAACTTGTACAGATTCAAGTCTTTTTTTGCCATTTAAATTATTCTCTAGAAACCGGAACAAACGAAAATCATTAGAAGAATACAATAGTTGCTGGGGGATTTTTCCACTTCGACCCTTTAAGTTTCTGCAAGGTCTCTTTTGCAAAATGAGGTTTTGCGTTGTCGTGTTTGGGAAATGGCACTTTTTCGATTCCGCAAAAAATATGCCGTTTTTCTTGAACCCAAGACTTCAAATAGCGAAAGATATTTTTTTTGTTACAGTAATATAGCGTAAGTACAAATTTTCAACCTCCATTTTTCATGTCGTCGTTTGCAGACAAAACGTTAACATTCAAAAAAGTCGAACGCTCAACTGAACGATGTCAGGTTTAAATTTATTACGCGCCAGAAATCGGCACCAAAATTGTTATATAGGAATAAAGTGTAGCTGTTGAGACTTGAGTTTGAACACAGATCGCCAGTGAGCAAACACAAGCGATCCCATTATTGAATTAAGTATTAGCCATAGAGGAAACGCATATATAGGAAGTCGTGTGACGACGAGATTGATTGCTATTCTTAGTCTATCCTCTATACTATACGAATTGCTATTTCTCCTTTGTCCTATATTATTATACGGACCGCTAATCTCTATTCTATTCACTATACTATTTTTCTATTCGGATCACTATACGGATTACTATTCGAGCGAGTATTATCGAACAAGTACTATTAGTGCGAGTGATATTCGAAGGCGTCTGACACAAGTATTGTTCAACGGCGTTACTATAGTTGTATCTGCGATTACAAAGTCTCTACTTCAACGAGCAATTCGAAAGTGACAACGAGTATTCGTTGACATCACAAAAGTGGCAAACGAGTGTTCGTTGACATCACAAAAAAGTAAACGTCATTGTCAAGATGAGGACATTTTATATTAACAATAGAAATCGGACGCGAACATTTGTAATGCTTTAATACGACTGTAGCCATGCTTTATCGTAATACAAAGTTTATATCAGGTTTCGAAATTAAAGATCGACATTATGAATTTTCAAAATGATCCATATAGACACCTTGGCGCAAATCAAATTTTGACGAGAGGATAACGTTTTAGCAGTTCAGAGGATCTGCCTAATCAGCACTTTCCCAGTTTGATGTAATCCAGAAGCGTTTACAAGAGTGAGGGCTGCAGGCTATTAATTAATTTCCGTTTTAAATCTACTTTTCAATAGAAGCAAGGTCACAAGCGTACCACTAAGATATCACGATTCCATCATAAGTTTGCTAACTTCAAGGATAGTGATTCATTGCGGCTTCTTGAGCTAAACTTTTTCGAAGTAATGACGTGGAACGGTCATATTGAATCAATTCCTAGGTATCCCGCCAGGAAAGATTGTCCACTATGCTGTGCTAGGCAGTTATTCGAGTCGGAATATATTTTAACATTCGTCCATGTTCCGAATATGGTTTCCACATATGGCCTGCTGCATCTGATATTTTTAAAATATGCCAGATGTTGTTTATTGTAAAACGAAAGATGACCTACGTATATAAAACAACTTGATTTATTAATAAGCCTCTACGTTGAATGGGTTTTGGGTACTGTATTAGCTGAACATTTAATTTAAAAAAAAATGATCACTTTATAACAGGAGGACAAACATTGCTGGATCATGAAGATCTGCAACCAGACATGGTGTGCTCAAAATAGAATGACTGATTGCGTGTGAGGACTAGAAGTGAAAAGGCTCAAATCGAACCGGTTCATTTCAGTGCGTTAAACATCTATCAAAATGATCAAAGTGTGTAACCATATTTGATACTTGAATCACAGAAACTTTTAGATATCAAAAATGTACCTGCATTTATGGTTTGTTCCACATCCCAATGCACAACAATTTTATTAAAAGTCACTTTATAACTAGAAGACAAAAATTTCTGGATCATGCTCAAAATAGAATGGCTGATTGCATGTGAGGGCTAAAAGTGATAGATCATTCCCAAACGACCAGCTCAAATCGAACGAGTTCATTTCAGTGTACTAAAAATCTGTTAAAATGATCACAATATGTAACCATATTGCTCTTTGTTAAATTCGTTACAGATTGCACGAGGATAAGTCAAAAATTACCCACAAATTCACCATAACAGATATTTTAGTTTGTCACATAACCTTCTGCTCATGCGTGCTTATAGTTAATACTATTGTGGTCACGTGATCGAATTTTGAGCTTGATCGCTCCAGTTTTCTTACTGCCAGTTTTCTTGCAGTGTAGACATGACCGCTTCCCTCACAGTGTGCGTCACGGGGAAACAAAGAGCAGTCTTTCGATTACTCTGTTCCGAAGGTGGGTCAGGGGCGACAGTACTCCACCTTGTAGCAATGTGTATGAGTGGAATGAGAAGTTTAAATATGGCAGGACAAATGCGACGCGCAAAGAAGAAGCAGGACTCCTGTCAACCTTCAACAGTGAAGATTCAGCAAGCTCGACAGACGGTAATGGCGAGCCGGCAAGTTATCATCGACGAGGGAGAATGTTCTCTGCGGATTCGGATCACTGGGGAACACTGCTAGCAGAGCGGCCCTGTTTACATTGTAACAGAAACAAGAAAACTGGCGCGATCAAGCTCAAGTGAACACAATAGTACCAGCAATCCACACGCGCGAATGAGCGGAAAGCAGTCTCTTAAAACTAAAGATATTTTACAGCGAAAGAGCGGATAATTTTTATCTTGCACTCGTAAGTAGTAATTTTATATTCGATTATTTGTCTTAGTGGCGAAGGTATGAATAGATATTGAATGTTCTTACCATGGGTCTATGACGTAAAAGTTTCGAGATGCTCTGGTCTGTATATCTATAAAAGGCAGGCTGTGTGTGTGTGTGTGTGTGTGTGACGAATGCACGGCCGCAATTTTCAACGGATTTGCACCAAAATTTACATGCATATGCTCCAAGTTAGCGGGAAGGCCAAGACCGACGTTGCATTTCCCAACTTTCATCGATAGTCAAAATAATCGATTTTTTCATGCTTCTGCGAAACTTTTCATGTAATTTGCGGCTATTTTGTGCTGGCAAGAGTGAGAGCATATATCTGGCTCCCACAAATAGGCAGGAAAATTCTATTGGCCAGCGTGAGAGGCAACAGCTGACTGACACAAATGCTAACTAGCATGCTAGCATACAAAAAATCGATACCTGCATTCGTCACAAGTGGGAAAAATTTAAATCTGCATGGCACTTTACTCCAATTGTCACCTTCGCTTGCTTAAACTCAACGTTGATTCTGCTTCCGCAGAACTGGGTTGGATGTGAAAAAGTATTTGTTTTTAACATTCTTTTTTCATTCGTTTTTTCCAGTTACGAGTCCCTTTTTAAAGCTGATCGTTTTGTGTTCATTTTGTTTAGTTCTTTTTTCGTAACAGATTTAATGTTTAGTATAGAGCTTAGAAAAAATTCGGTTTTTCCAGTTACGAGTACTTTTTAAAGCTGATCGTTTTGTGTTCATTTTTTTTTAGTTCTTTTTTCGTAACAGAGTTAATGTTTAGTATAGAGCTTAAAAAATCGCAGTGTGATATAGGCAAGAAGTAAGGCGTGTAGCAACATCAGCACGGCAAAGGGAACTCCTTTAAAGGCAAGGAAGGGCAAAAATATTTTAAGTCAAGTGATAGCGATTGCTGTATGAGTCGTACGATTTTTGAATCAAGCACGGGCAACGCCGGGCCATGCTGCTAGTATACTATATATTAGTTCAATGTGGAATTACTAACTCACAAAATCCTCACGAACACATTAAAAAAAAACAAAAAACAAAGACCAATGTATTATTTATTTACTTTTCTTTGTGAGAGAAATAGAATTTATCAATATTTCTATATATTACTTTTTGGATTTTCAATTCACAAGACAAATAATCAGCAGTTGTCTTTTAAGACGAATGATTAAACTTTTTATTAAAATTGTTGGGCATTGTTATGTGAACAAAATGAAATTTACTCAGAATTGATTACCATTATCTGTCAATAATAACATCTACAAAATAAATTCCGATATAATATACGCATTCAAATATTCACATTTAATATGACACGATTCGAATCGAATTACTATTTATAAAAAGAACTTCCTATCATACGCCACGAACCTAAAAATCACAGTGTTTTAGAGATGGTCGCATCTAGAATATTATTAAAGAAAATTCGGTATTCAATAAGCGAGCTGCCAATAATATTTTCGGAAGAAATTCATAAACATATCTTTCTTAAAACAATTATTCAGGAAAATATACCATTGTGCAAAATAACTGAAACAAAACGAATCATTCTCTTAATTTATTTTTCTCGTATTTTTCCAATCAAACATAACCCAGGGCGGAAGGTATGTTCGTACTTCGTAGCTCCATTCCACGAAGTCGTTCCTTTCAGATTGACCACAGATTCTCGATTGGATTTAAATCAGGAGATTTGCTCACAGGTAATGCTTGCCAGTGTGTTCGTGCAGCGTTACAATTTTCGTGCGCTTCCTTGGAGTAACGCCCATCACACATTATTATTAACTAATCAACAGTCGAGACAATAGTGTATGGGCGTGATGAAAATCTGCTACAATCACCTATGATGCAAAATTTCTCAAGGCCAAAACATTTCATCCTATACCCCAAAAATTGATTCATATTACTGCACACCACTGCAAATGACCTAATCTGAGAAAAAATAAAAATCGATGACACCCTGTCACTCCAGTCGGTCTAAAACTGGCCGCATGGTGAAATTATTTGTCCTACGGACATTTTATGCGATGGACGTTACCTCAATGAAGCGTATGAAAATTGTAACGCTCCATAAACACACTGGCAAGCCTTACCAATGGGGAAATCAAAGTAATATAGACTAGACCAGAAACTCTGCTGATTTATATCCAGTCGAGAAACTGTGGTCAATCTGCAAGGAACGACTTCGTGGAATGGGCGTACAAAGTAATATTTTTTGCACTTGGTGATGTTTCCTTGGAAAAATACGAAAAAAGAAGTAAATAATAACAGAATTATTCGCTTTGTTTCAATTAATTTGCACAAGGGTGTAGACCGACGCCTGAAGATCAGAGGTCATAAGGGCTGCTATGTTGTGATTACAACAAAAATGAGGACATTCGTCCGAATGTAAATTATGCTATTTCTTCAGTTGAAAAAGGGAAGATGTTAGACGAAACAATGTTTATTGAGATTCTTTTCACGCAAGCGTGTCAAAAGAAATAAATCAGTGTCATAATCATATCAAATAAATGATTTCAAATTTCTATTGTTCAAAATATTCAAGTCATTTCGCCATCGAATAACGAAGTCATCTATGAAGCGAATGCGCATGCGTCAGTGTCTCCGAGCGAGAGCGACCGGCGTCTGTGTGTATACGTGTGTGAGCCTACAGCATGTTATCTCGGAGTAGGTTGGTGTTAAATCAACCTGGATTGTACGTTGGCTTTTAGACGTTTATTTCGACCAGACAGTGTTCTAGAAAAAAAGATGTTTGAAACTGACTTTTTTTTTTATTCTTAGGCTTTAAGGCTTATGATTGGTCAATAAAATAGACTTGCTTTTATCTGGTTGACTTTGACATGTTGTCGTAGTAAAAACGATATAATGTTACAGTGTTTTTATCGCATCATTTTTTTTATTTTTATTTTGTCTAAACTTAATTTGCTGTCAGGAGTGATTCTAGAAATAATGAATTTTACTGCCTTCAATTCAGTGAGCATTTTGACACTTAAGTGACACGACCCTGTTCTCTTGTAGCCAGTTTTATAGTGTTTCCGCAATAATATATGCAGATATGGATATAAGAACACAGCTATTTGCTTTTTCATATGTGGAGGTACGTGTGTGCGTGAGCATAGATATATTTACAAGGATACAGAAACATTTTTCGTTGAACATATTTCTATAAAACTGTATATACATAGTCTATAACATCTATATATCTAGCTAGCTAACTATTCTGTGTAATTATCTATTTATTTATCGCCAACTGTTTTTATATACCGTTGCCCAAAAAGTTCGTTCGTTTATTAAGTAATAAATTGACTTAATAAACTGAACAATAATGTTCACCTAACAAATATTTTATTTTAATGGCTTTTGAGTTGATTCTTATAGATATTTCTGTATGTCTATCTATCGAATATATATATATATATATATATATATATATATATATATATATATATATATATATATATATATATATATTATGAAATGGACAAATTTCGACAATTACAATTATAATTAAACAATTATAAGCATAAACATGTTACGGTTAAGCTTTTTATTTAATTTTTCTTGTGTTTGAACGAGTGCTTCCTTTTCCGGACAAAGAGTGTGTAAAAACTGTCCAAATGTTTTATATTTCCGAGTGCTTTCGGCTATACCTTTAGCCATTATCAAGGATGATTTGATTTTTCAGCTTAATTGAGTGTGTGCATTATGTGTTTGGCTTAGTGTGTGGTGGGGATGTTTTTAATTTCCGAATACGGTCAGCACATTAGATCCTTGTTCGTTGTTTATATTGTTGAGAGTTGTTTTTTTGTTTTTTTTATTATTAAAGCTTCCATTATTTTCATTCCCTTTTTTTTTTTGCAGGTGGATGAACTTAATATATTTGTGTTTTCTACTAGTATGTTTCTAATGGAGTCTGGTAAATTAGTGTGTGTGTTTAAATGGGTTTTAATGGAACTGTGATCAGATAGGTGTAACGTAAGACGTCTGGATAAGAATGTAGTTGTGTAACCGATGTAATTATTTATGAGTCTGGTTTCATCAAGAACACAGTTCCTTAAGGAGCATTTGAACTCATAGATAATGTTCGTTCTTTGTAATTTTGACTTAGCTCGTGTAGTGTTATTTTTTAGGATAAGGTTAGCTGTCAATATGCTATACGTATTCAGAAATTAAAAACATCCCTATCACACACTAAGCCATACACAAAACGCACACTCTTAATTAAGCTGAAAAATTGAAGCATCCTCGATAATGGCGAAAGTTATAGCCAAAAGCGCTCGGAAATATAAAACATTTGGAGAGTTCTTACACACCCTTTGTCCAGAAAAGAAAGCTCTTGTCAGAACACAAGAAAAATTAGATAAAAAGCTTAACTGTAGTACCTTGTCTGTCGTTTTTAATGAAACATGCATAAAGGAAGGATTGCTGCCTAAATATACAACTATATATATATATATATATATATGCCGGCTAAATAAGTTTTCCTTTTGTTTTTATTCACACACACACACACACACATGCACACACACACACACACACACATATATATATATATATATATATATACACATATATATATATATATATATATATATATATATATATATATATATATATATATATATATATATATATATATTAAAATGCGCTATATTTATGAGGGAAGATTGCATTACGTTCAAGATAAACCGCTGATGGACATAGGTTGGTGATATAATATTAGGTTGGTGCAAAAATAATATCGTTTTTGACGTTTATTTTTAACGTCAAAAAACGATATTATTTTTGCACCAAGCTAAGAGGTACTGTAACATGTCAATCTATCTCATGCCTAAATGTGTTCTTCAGACCAAGTGTGAGCCAAGGACACATTGAGGCGTAAAACTTTCTGTCACGATACAACTTTGATTACTACATTCTTCTCTCAAATTATCTATCTCAATATATATATACACACATATATATATATATATATATATATATATATATATGTGTGTGTGTGTGTGTGTGTTTTTTTTTGTGTGTGACAGTGTGTGTGTGACAGTGTCTGTGTGTCTGTGTGTGTGGAGGTGTAATTTTTAAAGAAATAATCTATTTTTATTTATTAAGCCGACAAATTATAAATTTTTATTGCCGGGGATCGCATGTACTTTGATTTACCCAATATTCAAGGCAGTAGACGAAGATAAATAAATATACAGTTTAACAAATAAACGGGTCGTCAAATATGGTTGTCCAAAAAAATTACGGTCAGATGTGGCACAAGGCCTAATTTAATGTGGTGTATCTGTGCCCGTAGGCTCGGCAACATTCCTCCTTGACCGGGGTCGGATAGCTCTTTTCCGATACAAGACTCTTCCCTTCCGCATAGCCTTGTCTGGGGATCCTCTCTACTCGGAGGGAGAGAGTTTGACCAGCACAGCTGGAAACGAATCTCCAATTGCAGGATATCTAGCAACCAACCAACGCAGCACAAGGTCGAATTTAATGTGGGGTAACCGAGCCCGTAGGTTCGGCCGAAAATTCCCCGTAAACCCGGTATAAAACGGAGTCGGGTAGCTTTTTCCTGAGACGAGACGAGGCGAGACGAGACTCTGCCTTTCGACATAGTCCTGTCTGGGGATCCTCTCTGCCCGGAAGCAGAGAATTTGACCAGCACAGCTGGAGACGAATATATGAATGGGGACATACACATTATCATCGGTAGATATACTGCAACAATATGTATGTATGAAATATTTATGTATTTATGGGTTTTCTTAAAATATATCTCCATAATACTAACTTACCAACTTTTGTAGATAAACTAAACACATTTGAACATAAAATTGAATATACATAGAAAATGGAAGAAACCATTTTCTTAGGCATCATGACAGCAGCATAAATCTTTGTATGTACCAAAAATCAACTAATAAAAATGACCTAAAAAACTTCTTTTCGCTTCCCAACAACAAAATTAAATCCGGAATGATCATTTTAACCTGAGCATAATTTATTTTTATACATTTTATTTATATGGATTTTAAATTTCCAGGAAATTATCATTGATAATATATCAGAGATTTATGCAATCAGTTAAGGTTTCACAACATCAACCCTCAACAAAGGGCAGATCAATTCCCTACTCATGTTTCACGCTCATGCAATCTTCAGACAACTAGAATAAAAATGCGTGAAACATATATAATTTATTATTTTTATTAATATTATTATTATTATTATTATTATTACTTGTGCATGTTATGTTTCCTGCTTTGTATCCTGTAGTGCCGGGTCCAAACTATCGTTCTTAGGCCCTAAAGAAGAATTATCATTTAACTTATAGTTGTGTTTCTTAGTATATGGGATGTTCCTAATAGGGCGATTTTCTAGGCAACTTGTATGTTGATGTTACCTGAGACACTGTTGGTAAAATAATACATTCCTTTTCTCACGTGTGGTACGGCCTTAATTTTAATTCCCCACGTCCTGTTAATCCTGATCTCGAGGTCCTTGTATTTGGACAAATTCTCGATAATTTTCATGGAGGTATTTTTTCTCAGATGGTACTGCTATGTCAATAAGCATAATCTCCCTGGATTTCTTGTCTTATAATATCAGGTCTGTTGGCTTTTATTTCACCGTCAGTTTAAACTGGCATATCCCAGTGGATAGTTACATCGTTATTTTGCGTACCTGTGTCTGGTTGGTGTTCATACCGTCTCTCAGTGGTTTTGATTTTGTGCTTCTGGCATATCTTCCAGTGCACATATGTCGCTACCTTATTATGTCTCTGGGTATGTTCATTTTTTGCCAGTTCCGAACATCCTGAGACAATATGGCCGAGAATTCCATCATATTTTCTGAATATACTGCATTATTATTATTATTATTATTATTATTATTATTATTATTATTATTATTATTATTATTATTATGTCCTTTGATTTCTGGCGTTTACACAGTTCTTTCTGGGTCCCGCCGAGGGACCTAAGGTTAGAAATGGCATCATGACACTTTCCACTGACAAAAAAAAAAAAAAAAATTACATAGATAAAGCCCTTCGTAAAGTGTAGGCTGTACTTGTTAGAACAATTTTCTGTATCTCCTTGAGGCATGGACTTCCAGGAATCCCTTCAATTAGTCTACTGCAATCTTTTCCAACCAGTGCTAGGGCTCCAACTACAACAGGGACTGTTGATGTTCCCATATGCCACATTTTCGAGATTTCTATTTCAAGGTCCTTGTATTTGACAGCTTTTTGAATATCTCCAAAGATACATTGCAGTCTGCAGGGACTGCCATATCAATAAGGAGGCACATTTTTTTTTAAATTTTTGTGGTCTTTAATAACAATGTCTGGGCGGTTGGCTTTGATTGTTCTGTCAGTGTGTCTTGTGTAGTCCAATAGAATTGTAACAGGTCCTAGCTCCGTAACCGAGTGTGGGTGGTGTTCATATTATTATTATTATTATTATTAATTAATTAATTAATTAATTTATCCTTAAATATGTTTATATATGCGAGTAGCGACAAAATAAATTTAAAAATAGAAAATAAAATAAGGGATCGCCATAAAAAATAAGCCAGGGAGCCAGACACACTGATAGAAATAAATGACCATTTATTTTTGCACCATGGATTCGGCTTTCTCTAGGCTCACCTACCCAGTCTGAGATTTTTTTTTTTATACGTCTCAAAATTGTTGACATTGCGAATGTCTGCATACTATGGAGTTTGCAGTGTCGATTCACCATTTTGGCGCTAGCTAGCGATGCGGAAGCCCCGGATTTTGAGTCAATAGCTGAACCGTGTCGAACACAATCGGTTAGGCGAAGAACGATTTGTGATATGTCAATATTAAGTCGTGTCTTCGCTTGTGGAACTCTCTTCCGGTTTCTTGCTTTCCAGTCAACATAGATCGTCAAAATATTAAATGCAACGTCAATCGTTATCCTTTGTCTTCTCAAGTTCAGTTTTCTGATTGTTTTCTCCGGTTAATAATGTTTTATTTTTCTCATTATTTCACACTAAGTAACCCCTTGCGTCTTAATGTTCTTATTGTCTTGCTTGGGGTGAAATGATTAATAAAAACCTCCTATATTCAATATATCCAGAATATCTTAGCTGTTTAGAGCAGGTAAGTTTTTTTTTTTTGCAATTTGTTCTATTTTGAAAACCACAATCCCAGATCTTTACGATTGTCCCATGTTATTTATACAACATCCCAGTGTTCCTGTAAACACTGGTACTGAAATTACTTTAGTTCGCAAACTTTCAGAATGTCATACTTGACATTTCTGTTTTTGCCGATGTTCTCCTTTACGTTGATTTCAAGTCTCATGTCAAATTGACAAGAGACTTCTGTCAGGTAGAAAGTCTTTTTTCTCTTCTGTTCGTCCGGCAGGGCTAAATCTGGTTTATTCTTTTCTAAATTTGTCACTGTCTGTATCGGAAAATCCCACAGGATTTTCACTTTGCTGTTTTCCAGGACTTTCTCCTCCTTTGTGGCCACAAGTTCAGAAGACTTGTCACAATATTCAAATAAGTACTTTTTACACATTATAATTAACAAAGTTACGACTTTATCGTGCCTATATTTCTCTGGCAGCAGAAGAATTATCGTTGATCTTTTAAAAGGTAAGCTTAATCATTAATCCAATACTTAAATGCGGCGATCAATTTTGAGTTCTGTAGTTTATTGAATACTGTTTGCATCTACTCCCCCATAGCTATTGCGATGCTGTCCAAACCCAAATCCTCCACAGGCGCTAGCTTAAATACCGCCTGCTTAAAATTTTTAGCTAGCTTAAAGTTTTAATCTAGCTGCAATTTTGTATGCAAAAGTAAAAGAAGAATTACTCCCTTTGAATCATGAAATCAACGATAATGGCTAGTATAATATATTAATATCGTTCCCTGCGAATAGGTTTTCTAGGGTTTTTGAATGAGCAATGAATCATTGAAATCGGACCAGTGGGTGCGGAGGAGGTGCTAGGAAACACACACGCTCAAACATATGCACTGTACTTTATATATAAGATTACGTCCCTGAGATGTCCAGTATCACGAAGAGAAAATGCAGGTGCTTCTACTACGTATGCAATTTCATTTGGAACCCACGTCATTCTGAGGGTTCACTGTCAGCAAAAGAGATATCAGATACCTATAAGAAATAGTAAAATCTTAGATATGTTGAGCTCGTCTATATCAGTTATGTAATAAATATATTTGGTATTCTATATCATTTTTATAAGGCATGATACTTTGTTGTTATTGTTGTTTGTTTGTTACAGTATGGTGCAGTAATGGACAACGGCTCGGATTGAGGAATCGGAACAATAAAACTTATAATCTCACCTCACCCTACCTTATAATGTAGAAATCTTCTTCTTCTTCTTCTTCTTCTTCTTCTTATTATTATTATTATTATTATTATTATTATTGTTGTTGTTGTTTTTGTTGTTGCACCAATCATATACTTGTATATATATATATATATATATATATATATATATATATATATATATATATATATGTGTGTGTGTGTGTGTGTGTGTTTACTTATGTATGTTTGCGGTTGTATATGTGTATGTTGACACCTATTTTATATTTACATACACTATTTTAATATATTAAATAATATTATTTTTAATCATTTTTATCTTTCTATATTTGCTCGCTTAAGTTATATTTCAATAAGTGGTTAGCATTTGTGTAATGACACTTTCAGTCTTAAATATTTATTGGTTGTGGTATCCGATTGTCTGGGTCAATGCCTGTGGATGTGTGTGCATGTATTTATGGTTGACTATGTGCATGGAAAGTGCATTCACTTTTAATTGTGTATGTATGTACGTGTGTGTTGGTTTCCTTCTCCCCCCCACTTCCTTTTTTTTTTCATGAACAACCGTGGAGATGTTCTCTGTCTCGTCTCTTTTTGTGTGTATATATATATATATATATATATATATATATATATATATATGTGTGTGTGTGTGTGTGTGTGTGTCTGGGTGCTTATATATTATAATCTGATTGCGTTTGTTTTACGCGTGAGTTTAGGACTCCATTCACACACTCTTAGGATTAAAATGTATACATATTGTCAAAGGACCGGATATAAAATTAGCTGAACTAAAGTAACTTCAATGAAGAAATAAATTGAATAACATATATATTTCTTCTTTTCTCCTCAGTAATTTTATAGTTGTAAACTTAATAGCGATTAAATTTTGATTTTGAAATTAGCAGTTTTTAATTTTAATATTAAATTTTATCATATAATTTAGTAATTATTGGTTAGAATAAATTCTTTTTTAATACTACCAATATTTTCAACATCTGAATACAAGACATGACTTCTTTGTCAAGCTTTTTGAATTTTCCTATACTTGTATTTTGATTGGTCCATCTAGCTTTTGTAACAACGTTTTCCCCTTGCGAAGGATTGTTAATTAATTTGAAACTTTTAAAACCATTCATTTTACATTCAACATCATCACTTGATAAGACAGCGAGGGTGTTGAAACAAAATGGCTATTTTTGTAGTGATTTTGTAACATATTTATGTTATAATTTTTTTTAAATAAATAATTATATATATATATATATATATATATATATATATATATATATATATAATTTTGGAATAAAGGATTATATATATATATATATATAATCATTTATTCGAAAATTATAACATAAAAATGTTATAAAATCACTACAAAAATAACCATTTTGTTTCTGCACTTCTGATGTTGAATCTATATTCAATACTATGACTTAGGAAGACACCCGAAGTTTTGAAACAAAATGGCTATTTTTCTAATGATTTTGTAACATTTTATGTTATAACTTTCGAATAAGTTATTATATTTGCTCTACTCTGTATTGAGCACTCGTTTAAGAATAGTATCTGTTGGTTATTGGAATTTATTCTATATACACCAAGTCTTCTACTTGGTTATATATATATATATATATATATATATATATATACATATATATATATATATATATATATATATATATATATATATATATATATAGATATATATATATATATATATATATATATATATATATATATATATATATATATGAGTAAATAATATAGACGGGTGCTGTCTATTTATTTAATGTAAATTATTTTCATATCGTCTGAAAAGCTTAATAATATTATCATTAAACGAAGAAAGAAAATTACAATATTGATACATATTTTTTTAATCCTATTTGAGCATTCGGCTTACATAAGCCTTTATCAAAGATGACAATTACATTACTATATATTAAGCAATACAAGGACAAGACAGTGATGATAGTTTGTTTCTGTTTACATGGAAAATCCCCAAGGAACGACAAACTCGTGCATATAAAACGCTGGAAGCGAAAATCACACCACAGCTCATGACGTCACACATGACCACGCGAGAGTGAATTCGAGAAGTATTAAGTATGGGAAGCCTTTGGTATAAACCAATGACTTCTGTTACCAATTATTGACATTTTAGAATATTTGTGGGAATTTCGTAGTTTATTTTGTTAAGGTTAGGTTTTAACTCTTTTATTTATATAGCTTCAAGAAATTTTAGTTTTTTTTTATTGTTTTCATGTTTAAGTATAATTATGTATCATTATGTGAGCCGAAAGATCAGATAGGATTAAAAAATATGTATCAATATTGTGATATTTTTCTTCGTTTAATGATAATTAACTATTATTATTAATATTAAAATTATCATTATTTTTTATATTATTATTATTATTATTATTATTATTATTATTATTATTATTATTATTATTATTTGATTTCCTTCAGGGTCCCAACCAGAGACCTAAGTTCAGAAATGGCTACAAGATATTTTCCACTGATCATCTTTGTAAAAATAATGATCGCACACATTTTACATATATAAGTCCTTTCGTAAAGCGTGAGCTGTATTTGTCAGTACAAGTTGTATTTATTTATGTCATAGGCGACGGGGAATCCCTTCATTGAGTCGATCAGAACTTTTCTAATCAATCCGAGTCCTCCAACTACAACTGGAATTATAGATGCTCTCATGTGTCACATTTCTGAGATTTCCACTTTAAGATTTTTGTTTTTGATAGTTTTTTTGAAGATCTTCAAAGATACATTACAACCTGCATGGACACCGATGCCAATAAGAACATTCTGTTCTTGTGGTCTTTCATAAGGATGTCTTGGCGATTAGCTTTGTTTGTCTGTGTGCATTAATAAGTCCCATAAAATTGTTAGAAGTTCTATTTCCATAAACTGAGCAGTGTGATGTCGATACCAGTTCCTTACTGTTTTCTTCCCGTAAAAGTTTCATATTTTCAAGTGCAGATATTGGCCCACTCTATCATGCTATTATTATTATTATTATTATTATTATTATTATTATTATTATTATTATTTCCTTTGATATCTGGCGTTTACACATTTCTTTCTGGGTTCCCGCCCAGGGATCCAAGGTTAGAAATGGCATCATGACAAAATTACATAGATAAAGCCCTTCGTTATGTGTGGGCTGTACTTGTGACAACAATTTTTTGTATCTCTTTGAGGCATGGACTTCCAAGAAACCCTTCAATTACTGTACTGGAATCTTTTCCAACGAATTCTAGGGCTCCAACTGCAACAATCCTAGGACTCAAACTGCCACATTTTTGAGATTTCTATTTCAAGGTCCTTGGATTTTGATAGCTTTTTGAATATCTTCAAAGATACATTGCAGTCTGCAGGGACTGCCATATTATTATTATTATTATTATTATTATTATTATTATTATTATTATTATTATTATTTAGATTTAGTTTATGTTTCACACTGTTTACTCAGAAGTCAACTGCATAATTTCTGGTGACATACTTCCTGCTCACTTGTGTCAATTTATATTCATTTTCGGCCATCTTGTTTACTGTTACATCACTTTATGCAAGATGGCGTAGTATTTGTGTTTCTTTGCGTTTCACCTTTTATTCTCATGGTCCATGTTGTTGGATGCTTGAATTTCATTCAAGATAGTGAGTTTTGCTTTCATATTTCTTTTTAAGAGGAGGCATGTTAACCCTACTTTATAATTAATTCTAATTTAATTTCATAACTTTATTTTATTATTTTGCTTTTCCGGCGTCTTATTATTTCCTTATTTTTAAATTAGCTAATATCAGAAGATGGGAATTTTACAAAAGGTTCTCTTGATCTTCGTCGACTGATTTATTTTTCAGTTTTCCATTGTTCTTGCCATTTATTTTTTAATTATCTTGGTTAACATTTTTCGTTTCTGCTTTTCTTTTTCTATCTATCTTCTTACCTTATTTTCAATCCTGCTTCTTTTTTTCCTTCTTTCTTTCTTTCTTTCTTTCTTTTTTTTTACTTTTTTCTTCTCCCTTTTTATTCAATTCATTCTTTATTATTTTACTACTTCTTTCTTTTTTAATTTCATTTTTTTTTGTTTTCTACATTTCTTCATTTTTTTTTTTCATTTTTATTTGTTTTTTCTACATATCACCAATTCTGTTAAAAAATCATCTTTCTTTCTTTTTCACTTTTTTAGTTCATTAAAATTTCCTTTTCTCTGTTCGTTTTTATCGTTTTAGTTGTTTTTGCTTTCCTTCTATATTTTTATCTTTAGCTTTTCTTTCCTTCCTTCTTTCGTTCTTTTTTCGTTGCGTGTTTCTTTCTTTCTTTTTTCCTTTCTTTGTTTTTTGTTTCTCTGTCTCTTTCCTTCTTTCTTTGTTATTTTCTTTCTTTGTTTCTTCCTTTCTTCTTTCTTTCTTTCTTTCGTTTTCTTTCTTTGTTTTTTTGTTTCTTTACTCTTTCCTACTTTCTTTCTTATTTTATTTCTTTGTTTCTTCCTTTCTTCTTTCTTTCTTTCTTTTTTCCTTTCTTTGTTTTTTGTTTCTTTACTCTTTCCTTCTTTCTTTGTTATTTTCTTTCTTTGTTTCTTCCTTTCTTCTTTCTTTCTTTCTTTCGTTTTCTTTCTTTGTTTTTTTGTTTCTTTACTCTTTCCTTCTTTCTTTCTTATTTTATTTCTTTGTTTCTTCCTTTCTTCTTTCTTTCTTTCTTTTTTCCTTTCTTTGTTTTTTGTTTCTTTACTCTTTCCTTCTTTCTTTGTTATTTTCTTTCTTTGTTTCTTCCTTTCTTCTTTCGTTCTTTCTTTCGTTTTCTTTCTTTGTTTTTTTTGTTTCTTTACTCTTTCCTTCTTTCTTTCTTATTTTATTTCTTTGTTTCTTCCTTTCTTCTTTCTTTCTTTCGTTTTCTTTCTTTGTTTTTTTGTTTCTTTACTCTTTCCTTCTTTCTTTCTTATTTTCTTTCTTTGTTTCTTCCTTTCTTCTTTCTTTTTTCTTTCGTTTTCTTTCTTTGTTTTTTTGTTTCTTTACTCTTTCCTTCTTTCTTTCTTATTTTATTTCTTTGTTTCTTCCTTTCTTCTTTCTTTCTTTCTTTTTTCCTTTCTTTGTTTTTTGTTTCTTTACTCTTTCCTTCTTTCTTTGTTATTTTCTTTCTTTGTTTCTTCCTTTCTTCTTTCTTTCTTTCTTTCGTTTTCTTTCTTTGTTTTTTTGTTTCTTTACTCTTTCCTTCTTTCTTTCTTATTTTATTTCTTTGTTTCTTCCTTTCTTCTTTCTTTATTTCTTTTTTCCTTTCTTTGTTTTTTGTTTCTTTACTCTTTCCTTCTTTCTTTGTTATTTTCTTTCTTTGTTTCTTCCTTTCTTCTTTCTTTCTTTCTTTCGTTTTCTTTCTTTGTTTTTTTGTTTCTTTACTCTTTCCTTCTTTCTTTCTTATTTTATTTCTTTGTTTCTTCCTTTCTTCTTTCTTTCTTTCGTTTTCTTTCTTTGTTTTTTGTTTCTTTACTCTTTCCTTCTTTCTTTCTTATTTTATTTCTTTGTTTCTTCCTTTCTTCTTTCTTTCTTTCTTTTTTCTTTCTTTGTTTTTTGTTTCTTTACTCTTTCCTTCTTTCTTTCTTATTTTATTTCTTTGTTTCTTCCTTTCTTCTTTCTTTCTTTCTTTTGTCTTTCTTTGTTTTTTGTTTCTTTACTCTTTCCTTCTTTCTTTCTTATTTTATTTCTTTGTTTCTTCCTTTCTTCTTTCTTTCTTTCTTTTTTCTTTCTTTGTTTTTTGTTTCTTTACTCTTTCCTTCTTTCTTTCTTATTTTATTTCTTTGTTTCTTCCTTTCTTCTTTCTTTCTTTCTTTTTTCTTTCTTTGTTTTTTGTTTCTTTACTCTTTCCTTCTTTCTTTCTTATTTTATTTCTTTGTTTCTTCCTTTCTTCTTTCTTTCTTTCTTTTTTCTTTCTTTGTTTTTTGTTTCTTTACTCTTTCCTTCTTTCTTTCTTATTTTATTTCTTTGTTTCTTCCTTCTTCTTTCTTTCTTTCTTTTGTCTTTCTTTGTTTTTTGTTTCTTTACTATTTCCTTCTTTCTTTCTTATTTTATTTCTTTGTTTCTTCCTTTCTTCTTTCTTTCTTTCTTTTTTCTTTCTTTGTTTTTTGTTTCTTTACTCTTTCCTTCTTTCTTTCTTATTTTATTTCTTTGTTTCTTCCTTTCTTCTTTCTTTCTTTCTTTTTTCTTTCTTTGTTTTTTGTTTCTATACTCTTTCCTTCTTTCTTTCTTATTTTATTTTTGTTTCTTCCTTTCTTCTTTCTTTCTTTCTTTTGTCTTTCTTTGTTTTTTGTTTCTTTACTCTTTCCTTCTTTCTTTCTTATTTTATTTCTTTGTTTCTTCCTTTCTTCTTTCTTTCTTTCTTTTTTCTTTCTTCGTTTTTTGTTTCTTTACTCTTTCCTTCTTTCTTTCTTATTTTATTTCTTTGTTTCTTCCTTTCTTCTTTCTTTCTTTCTTTTTTCTTTCTTTGTTTTTTGTTTCTTTACTCTTTCCTTCTTTCTTTCTTATTTTATTTCTTTGTTTCTTCCTTTCTTCTTTCTTTCTTTCTTTTTTCTTTCTTTGTTTTTTGTTTCTTTACTCTTTCCTTCTTTCTTTCTTATTTTATTTCTTTGTTTCTTCCTTTCTTCTTTCTTTCTTTCTTTTGTCTTTCTTTGTTTTTTGTTTCTTTACTATTTCCTTCTTTCTTTCTTATTTTATTTCTTTGTTTCTTCCTTTCTTCTTTCTTTCTTTCTTTTTTCTTTCTTTGTTTTTTGTTTCTTTACTCTTTCCTTCTTTCTTTCTTATTTTATTTCTTTGTTTCTTCCTTTCTTCTTTCTTTCTTTCTTTTTTCTTTCTTTGTTTTTTGTTTCTTTACTCTTTCCTTCTTTCTTTCTTATTTTATTTCTTTGTTTCTTCCTTTCTTCTTTCTTTCTTTCTTTTTTCTTTCTTTGTTTTTTGTTTCTTTACTCTTTCCTTCTTTCTTTCTTATTTTATTTCTTTGATTCTTCCTTTCTTCTTTCTTTCTTTCTTTTTTCTTTCTTTGTTTTTTGTTTCTTTACTCTTTCCTTCTTTCTTTCTTATTTTATTTCTTTGTTTCTTCCTTTCTTCTTTCTTTCTTTCTTTTTTCTTTCTTTGTTTTTTGTTTCTTTACTCTTTCCTTCTTTCTTTCTTATTTTATTTCTTTGTTTCTTCCTTTCTTCTTTCTTTCTTTCTTTTTTCTTTCTTTGTTTTTTGTTTCTTTACTCTTTCCTTCTTTCTTTCTTATTTTATTTCTTTGTTTCTTCCTTTCTTCTTTCTTTCTTTCTTTTTTCCTTTCTTTGTTTTTTGTTTCTTTACTCTTTCCTTCTTTCTTTGTTATTTTCTTTCTTTGTTTCTTCCTTTCTTCTTTCTTTCTTTCTTTCGTTTTCTTTCTTTGTTTTTTTGTTTCTTTACTCTTTCCTTCTTTCTTTCTTATTTTATTTCTTTGTTTCTTCCTTTCTTCTTTCTTTCTTTCTTTTTTCCTTTCTTTGTTTTTTGTTTCTTTACTCTTTCCTTCTTTCTTTGTTATTTTCTTTCTTTGTTTCTTCCTTTCTTCTTTCTTTCTTTCTTTCGTTTTCTTTCTTTGTTTTTTTGTTTCTTTACTCTTTCCTTCTTTCTTTCTTATTTTATTTCTTTGTTTCTTCCTTTCTTCTTTCTTTCTTTCGTTTTATTTCTTTGTTTTTTTGTTTCTTTACTCTTTCCTTCTTTCTTTCTTATTTTATTTCTTTGTTTCTTCCTTTCTTCTTTCTTTCTTTCTTTCGTTTTCTTTCTTTGTTTTTTGTTTCTTTACTCTTTCCTTCTTTCTTTCTTATTTTATTTCTTTGTTTCTTCCTTTCTTCTTTCTTTCTTTCTTTTTTCTTTCTTTGTTTTTTGTTTCTTTACTCTTTCCTTCTTTCTTTCTTATTTTATTTCTTTGTTTCTTCCTTTCTTCTTTCTTTCTTTCTTTTTTCTTTCTTTGTTTTTTGTTTCTTTACTCTTTCCTTCTTTCTTTCTTATTTTATTTCTTCGTTTCTTCCTTTCTTCTTTCTTTCTTTCTTTTTTCTTTCTTTGTTTTTTGTTTCTTTACTCTTTCCTTCTTTCTTACTTATTTTATTTCTTTGTTTCTTCCTTTCTTCTTTCTTTCTTTCGTTTTCTTTCTTTGTTTTTTGTTTCTTTACTCTTTCCTTCTTTCTTTCTTATTTTATTTCTTTGTTTCTTCCTTTCTTCTTTCTTTCTTTCTTTTTTCTTTCTTTGTTTTTTGTTTCTTTACTCTTTCCTTCTTTCTTTCTTATTTTATTTCTTTGTTTCTTCCTTTCTTCTTTCTTTCTTTCTTTTTTCTTTCTTTGTTTTTTGTTTCTTTACTCTTTCCTTCTTTCTTTCTTATTTTATTTCTTTGTTTCTTCCTTTCTTCTTTCTTTCTTTCTTTTGTCTTTCTTTGTTTTTTGTTTCTTTACTATTTCCTTCTTTCTTTCTTATTTTATTTCTTTGTTTCTTCCTTTCTTCTTTCTTTCTTTCTTTTTTCTTTCTTTGTTTTTTGTTTCTTTACTCTTTCCTTCTTTCTTTCTTATTTTATTTCTTTGTTTCTCCTTTCTTCTTTCTTTCTTTCTTTTTTCTTTCTTTGTTTTTTGTTTCTTTACTCTTTCCTTCTTTCTTTCTTATTTTATTTTTGTTTCTTCCTTTCTTCTTTCTTTCTTTCTTTTGTCTTTCTTTGTTTTTTGTTTCTTTACTCTTTCCTTCTTTCTTTCTTATTTTATTTCTTTGTTTCTTCCTTTCTTCTTTCTTTCTTTCTTTTTTCTTTCTTCGTTTTTTGTTTCTTTACTCTTTCCTTCTTTCTTTCTTATTTTATTTCTTTGTTTCTTCCTTTCTTCTTTCTTTCTTTCTTTTTTCTTTCTTTGTTTTTTGTTTCTTTACTCTTTCCTTCTTTCTTTCTTATTTTATTTCTTTGTTTCTTCCTTTCTTCTTTCTTTCTTTCTTTTTTCTTTCTTTGTTTTTTGTTTCTTTACTCTTTCCTTCTTTCTTTCTTATTTTATTTCTTTGTTTCTTCCTTTCTTCTTTCTTTCTTTCTTTTGTCTTTCTTTGTTTTTTGTTTCTTTACTATTTCCTTCTTTCTTTCTTATTTTATTTCTTTGTTTCTTCCTTTCTTCTTTCTTTCTTTCTTTTTTCTTTCTTTGTTTTTTGTTTCTTTACTCTTTCCTTCTTTCTTTCTTATTTTATTTCTTTGTTTCTTCCTTTCTTCTTTCTTTCTTTCTTTTTTCTTTCTTTGTTTTTTGTTTCTTTACTCTTTCCTTCTTTCTTTCTTATTTTATTTCTTTGTTTCTTCCTTTCTTCTTTCTTTCTTTCTTTTTTCTTTCTTTGTTTTTTGTTTCTTTACTCTTTCCTTCTTTCTTTCTTATTTTATTTCTTTGATTCTTCCTTTCTTCTTTCTTTCTTTCTTTTTTCTTTCTTTGTTTTTTGTTTCTTTACTCTTTCCTTCTTTCTTTCTTATTTTATTTCTTTGTTTCTTCCTTTCTTCTTTCTTTCTTTCTTTTTTCTTTCTTTGTTTTTTGTTTCTTTACTCTTTCCTTCTTTCTTTCTTATTTTATTTCTTTGTTTCTTCCTTTCTTCTTTCTTTCTTTCTTTTTTCTTTCTTTGTTTTTTGTTTCTTTACTCTTTCCTTCTTTCTTTCTTATTTTATTTCTTTGTTTCTTCCTTTCTTCTTTCTTTCTTTCTTTTTTCCTTTCTTTGTTTTTTGTTTCTTTACTCTTTCCTTCTTTCTTTGTTATTTTCTTTCTTTGTTTCTTCCTTTCTTCTTTCTTTCTTTCTTTCGTTTTCTTTCTTTGTTTTTTTGTTTCTTTACTCTTTCCTTCTTTCTTTCTTATTTTATTTCTTTGTTTCTTCCTTTCTTCTTTCTTTCTTTCTTTTTTCCTTTCTTTGTTTTTTGTTTCTTTACTCTTTCCTTCTTTCTTTGTTATTTTCTTTCTTTGTTTCTTCCTTTCTTCTTTCTTTCTTTCTTTCTTTCGTTTTCTTTCTTTGTTTTTTTGTTTCTTTACTCTTTCCTTCTTTCTTTCTTATTTTATTTCTTTGTTTCTTCCTTTCTTCTTTCTTTCTTTCGTTTTATTTCTTTGTTTTTTTGTTTCTTTACTCTTTCCTTCTTTCTTTCTTATTTTATTTCTTTGTTTCTTCCTTTCTTCTTTCTTTCTTTCTTTCGTTTTCTTTCTTTGTTTTTTGTTTCTTTACTCTTTCCTTCTTTCTTTCTTATTTTATTTCTTTGTTTCTTCCTTTCTTCTTTCTTTCTTTCTTTTTTCTTTCTTTGTTTTTTGTTTCTTTACTCTTTCCTTCTTTCTTTCTTATTTTATTTCTTTGTTTCTTCCTTTCTTCTTTCTTTCTTTCTTTTTTCTTTCTTTGTTTTTTGTTTCTTTACTCTTTCCTTCTTTCTTTCTTATTTTATTTCTTCGTTTCTTCCTTTCTTCTTTCTTTCTTTCTTTTTTCTTTCTTTGTTTTTTGTTTCTTTACTCTTTCCTTCTTTCTTACTTATTTTATTTCTTTGTTTCTTCCTTTCTTCTTTCTTTCTTTCTTTCGTTTTCTTTCTTTGTTTTTTGTTTCTTTACTCTTTCCTTCTTTCTTTCTTATTTTATTTCTTTGTTTCTTCCTTTCTTCTTTCTTTCTTTCTTTTTTCTTTCTTTGTTTTTTGTTTCTTTACTCTTTCCTTCTTTCTTTCTTATTTTATTTCTTTGTTTCTTCCTTTCTTCTTTCTTTCTTTCTTTTGTCTTTCTTTGTTTTTTGTTTCTTTACTCTTTCCTTCTTTCTTTCTTATTTTATTTCTTTGTTTCTTCCTTTCTTCTTTCTTTCTTTCGTTTTCTTTCTTTGTTTTTTGTTTCTTTACTCTTTCCTTCTTTCTTTCTTATTTTATTTCTTTGTTTCTTCCTTTCTTCTTTCTTTCTTTCTTTTTTCTTTCTTTGTTTTTTGTTTCTTTACTCTTTCCTTCTTTCTTTCTTATTTTATTTCTTTGTTTCTTCCTTTCTTCTTTCTTTCTTTCTTTTGTCTTTCTTTGTTTTTTGTTTCTTTACTCTTTCCTTCTTTCTTTCTTATTTTATTTCTTTGTTTCTTCCTTTCTTCTTTCTTTCTTTCTTTTTTCTTTCTTTGTTTTTTGTTTCTTTACTCTTTCCTTCTTTCTTTCTTATTTTATTTCTTTGTTTCTTCCTTTCTTCTTTCTTTCTTTCTTTTTTCTTTCTTTGTTTTTTGTTTCTTTACTCTTTCCTTCTTTCTTTCTTATTTTATTTCTTTGTTTCTTCCTTTCTTCTTTCTTTCTTTCTTTTGTCTTTCTTTGTTTTTTGTTTCTTTACTATTTCCTTCTTTCTTTCTTATTTTATTTCTTTGTTTCTTCCTTTCTTCTTTCTTTCTTTCTTTTTTCTTTCTTTGTTTTTTGTTTCTTTACTCTTTCCTTCTTTCTTTCTTATTTTATTTCTTTGTTTCTTCCTTTCTTCTTTCTTTCTTTCTTTTTTCTTTCTTTGTTTTTTGTTTCTTTACTCTTTCCTTCTTTCTTTCTTATTTTATTTTTGTTTCTTCCTTTCTTCTTTCTTTCTTTCTTTTGTCTTTCTTTGTTTTTTGTTTCTTTACTCTTTCCTTCTTTCTTTCTTATTTTATTTCTTTGTTTCTTCCTTTCTTCTTTCTTTCTTTCTTTTTTCTTTCTTCGTTTTTTGTTTCTTTACTCTTTCCTTCTTTCTTTCTTATTTTATTTCTTTGTTTCTTCCTTTCTTCTTTCTTTCTTTCTTTTTTCGTTCTTTGTTTTTTGTTTCTTTACTCTTTCCTTCTTTCTTTCTTATTTTATTTCTTCGTTTCTTCCTTTCTTCTTTCTTTCTTTCTTTTTTCTTTCTTTGTTTTTTGTTTCTTTACTCTTTCCTTCTTTCTTACTTATTTTATTTCTTTGTTTCTTCCTTTCTTCTTTCTTTCTTTCGTTTTCTTTCTTTGTTTTTTTGTTTCTTTACTCTTTCCTTCTTTCTTTCTTATTTTATTTCTTTGTTTCTTCCTTTCTTCTTTCTTTCTATCTTTTTTCTTTCTTTGTTTTTTGTTTCTTTACTCTTTCCTTCTTTCTTTCTCATTTTATTTCTTTGTTTCTTCCTTTCTTCTTTCTTTCTTTCTTTTTTCTTTCTTTGTTTTTTGTTTCTTTACTCTTTCCTTCTTTCTTTCTTATTTTATTTCTTTGTTTCTTCCTTTCTTCTTTCTTTCTTTCTTTTTTCTTTCTTTGTTTTTTGTTTCTTTACTCTTTCCTTCTTTCTTTCTTATTTTATTTCTTTGTTTCTTCCTTTCTTCTTTCTTTCTTTCTTTTTTCTTTCTTTGTTTTTTGTTTCTTTACTCTTTCCTTCTTTCTTTCTTATTTTATTTCTTTGTTTCTTCCTTTCTTCTTTCTTTCTTTCTTTTTTCTTTCTTTGTTTTTTGTTTCTTTACTCTTTCCTTCTTTCTTTCTTATTTTATTTCTTTGTTTCTTCCTTTCTTCTTTCTTTCTTTCTTTTTTCTTTCTTTGTTTTTTGTTTCTTTACTCTTTCCTTCTTTCTTTCTTATTTTATTTCTTTGTTTCTTCCTTTCTTCTTTCTTTCTTTCTTTTTTCTTTCTTTGTTTTTTGTTTCTTTACTCTTTCCTTCTTTCTTTCTTATTTTATTTCTTTGTTTCTTCCTTTCTTCTTTCTTTCTTTCTTTTTTCTTTCTTTGTTTTTTGTTTCTTTACTCTTTCCTTCTTTCTTTCTTATTTTATTTCTTTGTTTCTTCCTTTCTTCTTTCTTTCTTTCTTTTGTCTTTCTTTGTTTTTTGTTTCTTTACTCTTTCCTTCTTTCTTTCTTATTTTATTTCTTTGTTTCTTCCTTTCTTCTTTCTTTCTTTCTTTTTTCTTTCTTTGTTTTTTGTTTCTTTACTCTTTCCTTCTTTCTTTCTTATTTTATTTCTTTGTTTCTTCCTTTCTTCTTTCTTTCTTTCTTTTTTCTTTCTTTGTTTTTTGTTTCTTTACTCTTTCCTTCTTTCTTTCTTATTTTATTTCTTTGTTTCTTCCTTTCTTCTTTCTTTCTTTCTTTTTTCCTTTCTTTGTTTTTTGTTTCTTTACTCTTTCCTTCTTTCTTTGTTATTTTCTTTCTTTGTTTCTTCCTTTCTTCTTTCTTTCTTTCTTTCGTTTTCTTTCTTTGTTTTTTTGTTTCTTTACTCTTTCCTTCTTTCTTTCTTATTTTATTTCTTTGTTTCTTCCTTTCTTCTTTCTTTCTTTCTTTTTTCCTTTCTTTGTTTTTTGTTTCTTTACTCTTTCCTTCTTTCTTTGTTATTTTCTTTCTTTGTTTCTTCCTTTCTTCTTTCTTTCTTTCTTTCGTTTTCTTTCTTTGTTTTTTTGTTTCTTTACTCTTTCCTTCTTTCTTTCTTATTTTATTTCTTTGTTTCTTCCTTTCTTCTTTCTTTCTTTCGTTTTCTTTCTTTGTTTTTTTGTTTCTTTACTATTTCCTTCTTTCTTTCTTATTTTATTTCTTTGTTTCTTCCTTTCTTCTTTCTTTCTTTCTTTCGTTTTCTTTCTTTGTTTTTTGTTTCTTTACTCTTTCCTTCTTTCTTTCTTATTTTATTTCTTTGTTTCTTCCTTTCTTCTTTCTTTCTTTCTTTTTTCTTTCTTTGTTTTTTGTTTCTTTACTCTTTCATTCTTTCTTTCTTATTTTATTTCTTTGTTTCTTCCTTTCTTCTTTCTTTCTTTCTTTTTTCTTTCTTTGTTTTTTGTTTCTTTACTCTTTCCTTCTTTCTTTCTTATTTTATTTCTTTGTTTCTTCCTTTCTTCTTTGTTTCTTTCTTTTTTCTTTCTTTGTTTTTTGTTTCTTTACTCTTTCCTTCTTTCTTTCTTATTTTATTTCTTTGTTTCTTCCTTTCTTCTTTCTTTCTTTCGTTTTCTTTCTTTGTTTTTTTGTTTCTTTACTCTTTCCTTCTTTCTTTCTTATTTTATTTCTTTGTTTCTTCCTTTCTTCTTTCTTTCTTTCTTTTGTCTTTCTTTGTTTTTTGTTTCTTTACTCTTTCCTTCTTTCTTTCTTATTTTATTTCTTTGTTTCTTCCTTTCTTCTTTCTTTCTTTCTTTTTTCTTTCTTTGTTTTTTGTTTCTTTACTCTTTCCTTCTTTCTTTCTTATTTTATTTCTTTGTTTCTTCCTTTCTTCTTTCTTTCTTTCTTTTTTCTTTCTTTGTTTTTTGTTTCTTTACTCTTTCCTTCTTTCTTTCTTATTTTATTTCTTTGTTTCTTCCTTTCTTCTTTCTTTCTTTCTTTTTTCTTTCTTTGTTTTTTGTTTCTTTACTCTTTCCTTCTTTCTTTCTTATTTTATTTCTTTGTTTCTTCCTTTCTTCTTTCTTTCTTTCTTTTGTCTTTCTTTGTTTTTTGTTTCTTTACTATTTCCTTCTTTCTTTCTTATTTTATTTCTTTGTTTCTTCCTTTCTTCTTTCTTTCTTTCTTTTTTCTTTCTTTGTTTTTTGTTTCTTTACTCTTTCCTTCTTTCTTTCTTATTTTATTTCTTTGTTTCTTCCTTTCTTCTTTCTTTCTTTCTTTTTTCTTTCTTTGTTTTTTGTTTCTTTACTCTTTCCTTCTTTCTTTCTTATTTTATTTCTTTGTTTCTTCCTTTCTTCTTTCTTTCTTTCTTTTGTCTTTATTTGTTTTTTGTTTCTTTACTCTTTCCTTCTTTCTTTCTTATTTTATTTCTTTGTTTCTTCCTTTCTTCTTTCTTTCTTTCTTTTTTCTTTCTTTGTTTTTTGTTTCTTTACTCTTTCCTTCTTTCTTTCTTATTTTATTTCTTTGTTTCTTCCTTTCTTCTTTCTTTCTTTCTTTTTTCTTTCTTTGTTTTTTGTTTCTTTACTCTTTCCTTCTTTCTTTCTTATTTTATTTCTTTGTTTCTTCCTTTCTTCTTTCTTTCTTTCTTTTTTCTTTCTTTGTTTTTTGTTTCTTTACTCTTTCCTTCTTTCTTTCTTATTTTATTTCTTTGTTTCTTCCTTTCTTCTTTCTTTCTTTCTTTTGTCTTTCTTTGTTTTTTGTTTCTTTACTCTTTCCTTCTTTCTTTCTTATTTTATTTCTTTGTTTCTTCCTTTCTTCTTTCTTTCTTTCTTTTGTCTTTCTTTGTTTTTTGTTTCTTTACTCTTTCCTTCTTTCTTTCTTATTTTATTTCTTTGTTTCTTCCTTTCTTCTTTCTTTCTTTCTTTTTTCTTTCTTTGTTTTTTGTTTCTTTACTCTTTCCTTCTTTCTTTCTTATTTTATTTCTTTGTTTCTTCCTTTCTTCTTTCTTTCTTTCTTTTTTCTTTCTTTGTTTTTTGTTTCTTTACTCTTTCCTTCTTTCTTTCTTATTTTATTTCTTTGTTTCTTCCTTTCTTCTTTCTTTCTTTCTTTTTTCTTTCTTTGTTTTTTGTTTCTTTACTCTTTCCTTCTTTCTTTCTTATTTTATTTCTTTGTTTCTTCCTTCTTCTTTCTTTCTTTCTTTTGTCTTTCTTTGTTTTTTGTTTCTTTACTATTTCCTTCTTTCTTTCTTATTTTATTTCTTTGTTTCTTCCTTTCTTCTTTCTTTCTTTCTTTTTTCTTTCTTTGTTTTTTGTTTCTTTACTCTTTCCTTCTTTCTTTCTTATTTTATTTCTTTGTTTCTTCCTTTCTTCTTTCTTTCTTTCTTTTTTCTTTCTTTGTTTTTTGTTTCTTTACTCTTTCCTTCTTTCTTTCTTATTTTATTTTTGTTTCTTCCTTTCTTCTTTCTTTCTTTCTTTTGTCTTTCTTTGTTTTTTGTTTCTTTACTCTTTCCTTCTTTCTTTCTTATTTTATTTCTTTGTTTCTTCCTTTCTTCTTTCTTTCTTTCTTTTTTCTTTCTTCGTTTTTTGTTTCTTTACTCTTTCCTTCTTTCTTTCTTATTTTATTTCTTTGTTTCTTCCTTTCTTCTTTCTTTCTTTCTTTTTTCTTTCTTTGTTTTTTGTTTCTTTACTCTTTCCTTCTTTCTTTCTTATTTTATTTCTTTGTTTCTTCCTTTCTTCTTTCTTTCTTTCTTTTTTCTTTCTTGTTTTTTGTTTCTTTACTCTTTCCTTCTTTCTTTCTTATTTTATTTCTTTGTTTCTTCCTTTCTTCTTTCTTTCTTTCTTTTGTCTTTCTTTGTTTTTTGTTTCTTTACTATTTCCTTCTTTCTTTCTTATTTTATTTCTTTGTTTCTTCCTTTCTTCTTTCTTTCTTTCTTTTTTCTTTCTTTGTTTTTTGTTTCTTTACTCTTTCCTTCTTTCTTTCTTATTTTATTTCTTTGTTTCTTCCTTTCTTCTTTCTTTCTTTCTTTTTTCTTTCTTTGTTTTTTGTTTCTTTACTCTTTCCTTCTTTCTTTCTTATTTTATTTCTTTGTTTCTTCCTTTCTTCTTTCTTTCTTTCTTTTTTCTTTCTTTGTTTTTTGTTTCTTTACTCTTTCCTTCTTTCTTTCTTATTTTATTTCTTTGATTCTTCCTTTCTTCTTTCTTTCTTTCTTTTTTCTTTCTTTGTTTTTTGTTTCTTTACTCTTTCCTTCTTTCTTTCTTATTTTATTTCTTTGTTTCTTCCTTTCTTCTTTCTTTCTTTCTTTTTTCTTTCTTTGTTTTTTGTTTCTTTACTCTTTCCTTCTTTCTTTCTTATTTTATTTCTTTGTTTCTTCCTTTCTTCTTTCTTTCTTTCTTTTTTCTTTCTTTGTTTTTTGTTTCTTTACTCTTTCCTTCTTTCTTTCTTATTTTATTTCTTTGTTTCTTCCTTTCTTCTTTCTTTCTTTCTTTTTTCCTTTCTTTGTTTTTTGTTTCTTTACTCTTTCCTTCTTTCTTTGTTATTTTCTTTCTTTGTTTCTTCCTTTCTTCTTTCTTTCTTTCTTTTTTCTTTCTTTGTTTTTTGTTTATTTACTCTTTCCTTCTTTCTTTCTTATTTTATTTCTTTGTTTCTTCCTTTCTTCTTTCTTTCTTTCTTTTGTCTTTCTTTGTTTTTTGTTTCTTTACTCTTTCCTTCTTTCTTTCTTATTTTATTTCTTTGTTTCTTCCTTTCTTCTTTCTTTCTTTCTTTTTTCTTTCTTTGTTTTTTGTTTCTTTACTCTTTCCTTCTTTCTTTCTTATTTTATTTCTTTGTTTCTTCCTTTCTTCTTTCTTTCTTTCTTTTTTCTTTCTTTGTTTTTTGTTTCTTTACTCTTTCCTTCTTTCTTTCTTATTTTATTTCTTTGTTTCTTCCTTTCTTCTTTCTTTCTTTCTTTTTTCTTTCTTTGTTTTTTGTTTCTTTACTCTTTCCTTCTTTCTTTCTTATTTTATTTCTTTGTTTCTTCCTTTCTTCTTTCTTTCTTTCTTTTTTCTTTCTTTGTTTTTTGTTTCTTTACTCTTTCCTTCTTTCTTTCTTATTTTATTTCTTTGTTTCTTCCTTTCTTCTTTCTTTCTTTCTTTTTTCTTTCTTTGTTTTTTGTTTCTTTACTCTTTCCTTCTTTCTTTCTTATTTTATTTCTTTGTTTCTTCCTTTCTTCTTTCTTTCTTTCTTTTGTCTTTCTTTGTTTTTTGTTTCTTTACTCTTTCCTTCTTTCTTTCTTATTTTATTTCTTTGTTTCTTCCTTTCTTCTTTCTTTCTTTCGTTTTCTTTCTTTGTTTTTTGTTTCTTTACTCTTTCCTTCTTTCTTTCTTATTTTATTTCTTTGTTTCTTCCTTTCTTCTTTCTTTCTTTCTTTTTTCTTTCTTTGTTTTTTGTTTCTTTACTCTTTCCTTCTTTCTTTCTTATTTTATTTCTTTGTTTCTTCCTTTCTTCTTTCTTTCTTTCTTTTGTCTTTCTTTGTTTTTTGTTTCTTTACTCTTTCCTTCTTTCTTTCTTATTTTATTTCTTTGTTTCTTCCTTTCTTCTTTCTTTCTTTCTTTTTTCTTTCTTTGTTTTTTGTTTCTTTACTCTTTCCTTCTTTCTTTCTTATTTTATTTCTTTGTTTCTTCCTTTCTTCTTTCTTTCTTTCTTTTTTCTTTCTTTGTTTTTTGTTTCTTTACTCTTTCCTTCTTTCTTTCTTATTTTATTTCTTTGTTTCTTCCTTTCTTCTTTCTTTCTTTCTTTTTTCTTTCTTTGTTTTTTGTTTCTTTACTCTTTCCTTCTTTCTTTCTTATTTTATTTCTTTGTTTCTTCCTTTCTTCTTTCTTTCTTTCTTTTGTCTTTCTTTGTTTTTTGTTTCTTTACTATTTCCTTCTTTCTTTCTTATTTTATTTCTTTGTTTCTTCCTTTCTTCTTTCTTTCTTTCTTTTTTCTTTCTTTGTTTTTTGTTTCTTTACTCTTTCCTTCTTTCTTTCTTATTTTATTTCTTTGTTTCTTCCTTTCTTCTTTCTTTCTTTCTTTTTTCTTTCTTTGTTTTTTGTTTCTTTACTCTGTCCTTGTTTCTTTCTTATTTTATTTCTTTGTTTCTTCCTTTCTTCTTTCTTTCTTTCTTTTGTCTTTCTTTGTTTTTTGTTTCTTTACTCTTTCCTTCTTTCCTTCATAATTTCTTTCTTTGTTTCTTCATTTCTTCTTCCTATCTTTCTTTTTTTGTTTCTTTGTTTTTGTTTCTTTACTCTTTCCTTCTTTCTTTGTTATTTTCTGTCTTTCGTTCTTCCTTTCTTCTTTCTTTCTTTCTTTCTTTCTTACAGGGAAATTTTAATGAACATTTTAGTTCATTAAAATTTCTTTTTCCTTGTTCGTTTTTATCATTCTGATTGTGTTTGTTTTTGGCTATTTCTTTTTTTCCCTTCATTTTACATTTCATTTTCCCTCTGTATTTTTATTTTTGCCTTCTCTTCCCTTCTTTATTTTTCTTCGTGTGTTTGTGTCTTTCTTTCTTTGCCTCTTTCTTTCTTTTTTCTTTGTTTGTTTGTTTCTTTTTTTTTCTCTCTCTTTCTTTCTTTCGTTCTTTTTTTTCTTTCTGTTGATTCTTTCTTTCGATTTTCTCTTTCTAACTTAACATTCTTATTTGTTTACTTTCACTGCTAATGCTCTGCTTTTCCGGCATTTCTTTCTTTCTTCGATATTCCCTGTCTAACAGATTATTTCATTTTCATTTCAACAATGGATTTTAAAAAAAATATTATCTTATGAGAATATTTCCGAATTTTTCTATTTCCCTTTCTTCATTATTTTTGCGATATTTTTCTTATTTTTTTTTAAATACTATTTTGCCAATTATCCGCCATTTTTATCTTTCTCATTTAAATATTATTTTTGACAGTCTCCCAGTTTTAACATTTTTTCTTTCCAATTATAATTTCTTAACCTCATATCTACATTAGTTTGTGACCAAAGATTTACTTTTCTCCTTTTTTTTTCTCACTGTTTTATCATTTAATATGTTTTCAACTTTATTCTTTTCTCATTCGATGTATTCTATTGTTTAATTTTTTATTATTCTTTTCTTAACGTCTTCATTGTCGAAATGATATTTTGTTTACGTCGCTGACGAGTTTAGGCCGACAATATAAGAATCACTAGAGACGAAATAGTATCGATGGAAATCAAGTATTAATTTCGTCAGTGTGCGGAGGACAAAATGAAGAAAAAAGCGTGAGATTCAAATAGACATTGCATAATAAAGGCCGTTTTTCGCTTGACAGATCAAGCAGCGAAAATGTTAATTAATGTCCTTTGACTCTGAAGGTATTATTTTCTTTGTCGCTATTATTATTTGTATTAGGTTGGTGCAAAAATAATGACGTAATAATGTCGTTTTTTGACGTTAAAAAATTCGTCAAGAAACGACATTATTACGTCATTATTTTTGCACCAACCTAATAGTTTTATTATTATTCTTTGTTTCTTCCGTTATTCTTTTTTTGTTATTTCTTCATCATTGTTCCTGTATGACTATTATTCTTTTCTTTCTTGTTCAGTATTTCTTTGTTTTTGTTAGATATATATATATATATATATATATATAAATATATTTAGGTTTTCAATTATTCGTATTTCTCTCTCTTAATTCCACCTTTCTTTCTCTTCATTTATTTTGAAACAACAGGCTTTTAGCCCTGCACCCAGTCTGGCTTTAAATGCAGGTTGGTAGCTTTACCATACAGTAAAAAAATAGCATGATGGAAATATGACCCCGTTGTCGAAAAATCAAACTTGAAGAATAGTGTTCAAGAAAATATTTTGAGTTAATTCTTCCAACAATGTGACAAGATAGCTGCTAAAAAAAAATTTTTTTTGTAATGTGGAAGTTGAATAAAGTAAAGGAGTGTTAACTTTTGTAGCATTCCGTCCGATGGACTGACCAGTGTTTTTTTATGAAGTTTGAATTGATTTTTCTTGTTAGCTTAATGTCGAAAACATAATATTAACAGCCCTCATTCGTTTTAAAATAACCAATTTTGGTTACGACTGGTCAGAAAGAAAATAAAGATAAGTTGCTGCCAAGAGTGCTTTGAGCCTTAAAGACCAAAGTATTATTCATCAAACACCCAAATCGTTCAATGAGCATAATCGTATATCACTAATTTTTGCATAGTGTAATTATTTTAATTTTGTTATTTCTGCAGTGATGTTCTCTCTGTACAAGGCGCGAAAGCTACTCAATATAGAAACTTACAGAATAAGAAGCACAGTTTAAGCGAATACGTAGAAAAGATGATGGTTAACTCCAGATTAAACGTGATAAAATTCTAGTGATCAAGGGAGAATCCTTCTAAGAATCGGTTCCGCGTAGCAGATGTTCGTGGGAAGAAGCTGCTCGAGCGGGACTTACGAAAGCAATGAGAGAGTTTCGCTACAATGGACGCCGATATGGCGGGCCTTAGGCGTGACGGTTAAAACTGGTAGAACTAAAGAATACGGTTATATAGCAGTGAGGAGGTTGCAAAATTTCGTTTGTGGGAAAGGGCTTGCAGGGTGGAAAGAATTCATCACCAACAAGGACGCGGAGACGCTTTTGGACTCAATCAAGATTGGAATGCATGATAGATGGAAATTCAGTGTTCAGCATATTTAATAAATTGTTACAATCTATTCTCCAAAATTTCGTTAGAAATGAACACATATTTAGGCGTTATGATAGGTTGTAGCTTTCCCAGGTGGATGGTACTTGTCTCTCTGACTCGCCCATTGCTTCGTTCTGTGCCCTTGTTTAATATATCGTATATGTTTCACACGAAATGCCGTGTACCTGCAAATGCACATGAGTGCGAAACACGTGTAATGAAGACTGAAAAAAAGGAAAATCGGTTCCATCTTAATGCCAGAATTTTATGGGTTAACCAAAGTTAACCCGACTAATGCAATCATCCTTTATAAATTATTCATATATTCCGGTTTTACAATTGTTAATGAATTTTGACTGTTTCAAATGTATAAACACTAATTAAACGGTATTTTGTAAATTTTTAGAAATAAAGGTATTTCCAAAATTGATTGTTTCAGTTTCTTAATAATGTCAGGCAACGTCTGTGAGAAAAAGATCAATGTGGCGCAATTCACTCCGGCAGAAATCTGGAAAACGGCATTCTGTACTAACTGGTATTCGTAAAAGGTATTTGGAGTTATCACTATTGATGGCGACGTTATGGCACCATTCATCTTCCTCAGACTCAACACGGGGGCCTACATCAGGTGCCTTGAGGAGGCAGTGCTGCCGTGTTTCAAGGGGGTGCCTGCTGGAAGACCCTATGTCTGGCAACAGAACTCTGTACCATGAACGCAATCATGGCTGTCAGACAATTTCTGCGACCACATCACATCTTGGGTCGGACTACCTAACTCTCCAGACTGTAACCTATTATGAGCGGGAGACCAACAAAACTCCTTGTAACACCAAATATGAACTGAAGGCAAGGATTATAGCAGCATTCACCAAGTTAAAGAAAGAGATTCCGAAGTTGTCTGGAAGCCGAGGTTGAAGCCAATGGCGACTTTATTGAAGAAATTTACTCTTTAGTATGTCAAGATATTTTTGCGTAATTCTGGTAAATATATCTGTTAAAATAAGATTCCAGTATTATTTTTTTTATTTTTGCGTAATCTAGACGACAATTTATCCATCGCATCCTATATACATATATATATATATATAAATATATATATACATACATGCACACGTACACACACATACATACACACACATATATATATACATACATGCACACGTACACACACATACACACATACACACACACACACACACATATATATATATATATATATATATATATATATATATATATATATATATATGTATATATATATATATATATATATATATATATATATATATATATATATATATAAGCAAATGTATGGATTTGTCATGTTGAATTGATAATATTAATTATATTTTACGAATATGCCCTGAAGATGGTTTATTAGACCGAAACGTCCGACGCTGACATGATATTAACATTAAACCAGGATAATTGCATATAAGGATTTTTGTTTGTTTTTTCCGTATATGTTTTTTCATATATATATATATATATATATATATATATATATATATATATATATGAGAAGGTGAAAAGGTAACTGAAGTTTTTAAATTACTTATTTAGAGTAACTTTACCGGTTTCACAATACTATGATATTCAAAAGTTTAACTGATGGAGAGCGATATGTCTCGCATCTAATTAGAGTTGCATAAGTCTTTCTGTTTTATGCAAGAAAGTGTCAACGATTGCTCTATCTTTAAAATGTAATCTAGTTGATTGATTACGGTCACATGATCAGGCGTAGTAATTTTGCGCCCAAAATGCATGATCATAAATCTTTTTTGTCAAAAATTACGAATTTCATGCTTCACTGAGCATGTCTAATGACCACGAAGTGTTAAGTAGCTCAACTGCCAAGAATTCTATTTTGTTGGACGTCAGACGCAATCCCAAAACATTAAAGGAATATTTTTTTGTTTTTTTGTTTGATTTTTTTTTTGTTTGTTTTTTGTGATTTTGTGTGTGTGTGTGTGTGTATGTGCATGTATCTGTGTGTCTGTGCGTGTAGAAATAGTTTTAGAGTTTCATACTATTTCAGAATGTCTGGCATAACGTGACAGCGCCTAAAACATTAACAGTAATAATAATGAAAAATTACTCTAAATAAATATTGTTAGACTTCGATTAGATTTTCATCTCAGTCATTCAGTTACGATTAGGCGATCATATATCTTTCGATACCTGACTGACAAGGCAGATTTTTCTTTCTTCGGTAGACCAGTTGCCATCCAAGGCTAGAGAACCCGGTCTGTCTTGCTATTTATTGATAGGTTTCGGGGTTGGGAGAAGAAGAGAATTCATACCTTTTCCAAGACTATTAACACGTAAGTGAATGCAATGGATTCGATTGGAATTCGAACTCGGCTCTCCGATTCTTGATTTTTAACTACTTTTCCTATTTCTTACTGAGATATAAAAAAATTACTTGCTTTCTCTCTCTCTTTCTCTCTCTTTTTCTTTCTCTCTCTCTCTCTCTCGCACACACACACACACTCAGAGACATAGATAGATAGATAGATAGATAGATAGATATGTGACAAATAGGAAAATAATTTCGTGTCACGCGTTTCGTCCAGTAGGGAGACAAGAGATGCTTCCCCTTGGGTTAAGGACATGGGAGTTCAGCCCCTTTAGAGAGGAGAACTCTTCTCACCACCTCCCTTTTTTTTGCTTCCAATTGAGAAACAGTTAATAGCTTCCTAACCATCAGGGCGTCCACACACGTGAAAATGGACATGTGCACAGCCTAACTTGGAGAAAAAAAAAAAAAAAAAAAAAGTAACGTAATTTTGATTCACCGAGCTCCGGACGCTCAAAGGCTGTAAGTGTGGTATATTATTTCTTTCTTCTTTGTTCTCCGAAGCATTCACATACTTTGGACAGTGTGAACCATCATTTGTTTTGGGGTATGTGTAAATCTTTTTAATATATGTATGTAAGTTGTATTTGCCTTATTAAATGTTTTGTTTGTTACGGACGTGTATTTCGTCTTTCTATAATTATATTCAATGTCTGTATATCAATGGCTACACTAATGCTAATATTGGTACTCGGTGTGCTGAGCGTTATTTCTGGCACTAAATAGCCGATAAAAGGGTCTGGTTTATAAATAATACTAATTGCCGCATACGACATCATCGGACTAGGTCTGTTTACATTGATGCGAGTACACATGCCTAGGAATAAAAGGGGATTTTAAATTTAGAACTTTAGAAAAAAAATTAATGTTTTTTGGGGTTGTATGATCTAGGCAATTTTATCTAGATTCATTTTCTTTTTGTTTCCATCATCTTTGTTATTAAATATCGCACATTGTGATAACAGAAGTTCTGGCTTGAATGGCGAAACGTCATAAGAACCTGGACAGAAATTTACTGCAGAGGAACTAACGATTAAAGCACTTTCTAAACATTTTCACTTTAGTGAAATATTCTTTCTTTTAATTCGAGTAGCATTTTTTATGGCAAAATTGTCGTCAGTCTCGTTACGGTGAGCAACTAATATGTTTAATGTGTTGTTGTTTTTTGTTTTGTTTTTGTTTTTTTTTTTGTTTTTTTTAAATGTCTCTTATTTTTTTAAATGTCTCTTTTGTTTTGTTTTTTTCACTTCTTGAGGTTTCTCCAATATATTCTTTCTGGCAATACACGCGGGTGATTGAGGAAATTCGTTTTTTTATTGTTTTACATGTAATTTTGAAGATTCTGTGTGTGGCAAAAGGACTCTACACCATGTCACACGAGCAGCAGAACTCAGTCATGGGTATCAGACAATTTCTGCGATCACATCACTTCTTACATCTTGCTACCTAACTCCACAGACTCTAAACCCTTTGATTATTATGTGTGGGGCGCAGTTGAGGGAGAGACCAACAAAACTCCTTGTAACACCAAAGATGAAATGGCAAGAATTATGGTAGCATTCCCCAACATAATCAAAGAGACCGTCCTGCAGAGATGCATAAGATTCCGAAGTCGTCTGGAAGCCTTGGTTGTAATTATAACTGTTTATGTCTTTTCGGTATATAATCTAGCCACTTTCGTTTAAATTATTTTTCCTTTTGCTTCCATTATCTTTGTTATTAAATATTCTACATTGTGATAACTGAAGAGCTGTCGAGAATAGTGGAACGTTGTAAGACCTTGGACGCAAATTTAATGTGAATGAATAAGCACTTTCTACATATTTTCGTCTTAGTCATTTTTTTATTCAATTATTTCATATTCAATGCGATAACAAAAAGGCTCATAAAATATTCCAAAACTGACGAATTCAACAATATGTTGCTCTACCTATTAACTCTATCACAACTACAAACGAAAAGAATTTATCTAAACTCAAGATAAAATTTGTCACAGCTACATGTAGAATAATAAAAGAATTAATAAACAAAACAAAAAAAATAATAATAAAACAACGAGCCAAAGCTTGAAAAAGGAAATTACTTTATCATCAGCAAGGATTGACAGAAATTATATACTGTAGAAACCTCAAGAAGTTTAAATAAAAGATTATATCAACACTGTGGAAGCATACCTACGGACGATAATGGCTATGCCTCCATTCCAATAAATACAGTAGTGAATACTGTATATTGGTCTTTAGTTGGAGATTCGTCTCCAGCTGTAATGGGCAAACTCTCTGCGTCCGGGCAGAGAGGAACCCCAGACGAGGTCATGTCTAAGGGCGGAATCTCGTCTCGGGAAACAGCTACTCGACCTCGTTTTATACGTGGTTTAAGGGAAATTTTGGCCGAGCATACGGGCTTGATAACTTCGCATTAAATTCGGCATTGTTCCACATCTGACCGCGGGTGGCGGTTGGTAGATATCCTGCATTTGGATATTCGTCTTCGACTGTGCTGGGTAAACTCTCTGCCTCCGAGCAGTGAAGATCTCCAGACGAGGTTCTGTCGAAGAGCAGTGACTCGTCTCGTTAAACAGCTATCCGACCCCGTTTTATACGGTGTCTACCGGGAAAGTTTTTGGCCGACACAAATAGTTCGGATGCCCCACACAAAATTCGGCCTTGTTCCACATCTGACCGGGTGGGGCGGTTAGTAGATATCGTGCAGTTGGAGATTCGTCTCCACAACTGCTGTTCAAACTCTCTGCCACTGGGCAGTGAGGATCCCTAGACGAGGCTATGTCGAAGGGCAAAATCTATTCTCAGGAAACAGCTACCCGTCCCCGTTTTATAGGAGGTATACTGGGAATTTTTGGCCGAGACAACTAGCTCGGATACCCCACATTAAATTCGGCCTTGTGTCACATCCCACCGCGTTGGGTGGTTGGTAGATATCCTAGAGTTGGTGACTCATTGTGGAATTCACTTGACTTTCTTCTAGCAGTTGACTACTTCTACGCGCCGCTGGCGAATCTTATATATGTTGTTCTTGTCCTAAGTATTATTTTTCATTACCAACCTTCGTGTGATTATTCTATTCAGTGACCTTCCCTAGGTTACAACAAACACAAAAAGACTTTATAAACATACACACACAAAATGTATTAGTTGCTCACCGGCCAGAGTCCGATCACAGTTTTGAGATAAAAATTCTGCTCTAATTAAAAGAGAAATGTTTTAATCGCTAGCTCATCAGCAGTAACCTTCCATATTCTTCAAAAAGTTTTACCATTGTTGGCAGATCTTCTCTTATCACAGTGTAGGATATTGCACGAGAAAAATGATTGAAATAAAAAGAAAAGTGATCTAAATGAAATTGACTAAATTATATACACAAAAACTATTAAATAATTTTCTTATCGTAATATTTCGAGGGTATCTCGTTCGTGTGTATGTGTAGTGCCATCAACGTAAACAAATTTAGGCCGATGAAACCCTAAGAAATGAAACACATCTGAAGAAAACTTTTTTCATTTTGTCATACATTTTTCCTCCAAAATTGTTATCCCTCACACACACACACTCTCTCTCTCTCCATATATATATATATATATATATATATATATATATATATATATATTCACAGATAGACTTTTTCGTCAGTGTGGCTAGACGTCCGGTTGGCTTTAGCTAGGATCCAAGCCCGACTGAATTGGCGTCAGTTGGGGATTCTACCACTAAGCCGTTGGATTATGAAGGGGAATTTAAGCCTATTTATTTTTAGATAAACACACAGTGACTGAGAATATATATATATATATATATATATATATATATGTGTGTGTGTGTGTGTGTGTGTGTGTGTGTGTGTGTGTGTGCGTGTGTGTGGGTGTTTGTGTGTATGTGTGCACAGACACTATTTCCCCGAAAACGGACATCGTTCTCTCATAAATTTACCTTACCCTGGCACTGGGCCCAATTTCTGCGGGACAATGTGAAGATCGAAATCAATAACTATTCGTAAGAATCTGCAAGATCATCTCGATAACACTTATTCCCAAGAGACGCTACATATGTATCCATATCTTTACGCCATTCCGCTTTTGCGAAAGACTAACATTTTTAGAGGTTTCCACATCAGCCGATATGGCGTAGGACCAAAAAGAAATTGCTATTTATTTATACGGTAGAAAACTTCGTGCTTTCGCAAAACCAAAATTCATCGATATATCTGCCTTCATCGATGTTGACGATGGAACTTTCTCTTCAGAATCTGTTTGTGGGCAATTTGAAATAGTTTAAGCTTGAGTAGATAATTTTAGATCATACAATTCTTTCAGTGCATAAAATCTCTTGCAAAACGGCCTTTCAATATAAAATGTTTTTCTTTCTATCATTATATGTTTGTCTGTTTGGGTTTTATGGCATATCAACCACTGTGTGTTATTTAATGCCAAATCCAGTTTATATATATGCCAAATATATGAATTTTAAATGCCTATTTTGCATGGAACATTTTTAGCAAGCTAGAGCTCATTTGCTTGTAAATCCTAGGTATTTTTGTTTAAGTCAAGAATTTCCATTTGATAAGGACATTTTATTTGCAAAATGGTAAAAGGTATACGTTGTTTACACATCAGTCTACATCTTTGATAAGAGACCAATTCTTTTTAGAAAATCCAATATAATTTTTTGTTCAGTTTTTGCAAATAATTTCTTCATGTTCTTGATTGATTAATTGTTTTATTTAACGGCATCTCAAACTTAGAGGTCATTTTATGCCGAAAATGATTTTGAGTGACTTTAAAAGTCAAAAACGTATAGCTGACAACATTATTGTTTCAAAAACGCATAGCTGGCAACATTATGGTTTTAAAAAAAAAACGTATAGCTGGCAACATTGTTTCAAAAACACAAAGCTGGCAACATTTTTCCGAAAACATTATCTGAGACCTTGCTGCTGGATGTAGTTTATCGCCGTACCCAGGACGCGGATGTAGTTTATCGTCATACCCAGGAAGTTCTATTATTATATTAAACTCAATTGAAAATAAAATTATGAGAACACAAGAAAAATTAAGTATACTGAGGTTTTTACGGTATTCTACAACGATTTATTTTCTGCAGGCCTCTCTAATTTTCTCTGCCATTGCTTCGGTTGTTTTTCTGCAACGTTATTTTTGACAATGTCCCATAAATTTACAATTGTCTTCAGTCGAATGTTGTCGCGGTAGTCCTGTTTAAAAATGTTGAACATCTCTTGACCGGTTTCATGGTGCAGGCACAATCATGCATAAATATTGTGCACTGATGTATAGTACAGTCTCCATGTATAGAATCCAGTCTATGAAGCCCACACGAAGCGAAAATATTTTGGGTGTCATGTCCAAATCTGGAACAGTTAGACTTTGCTTCCTGCCTCCAAGAACATCGAGGAATGGTGTAAGGTATGTGTAATTCTTGCAGTAGAAAATGAGACTGCACATATTAGTAAATGTTCCAGAGTGGGGTCAACCCATACATCTGGAATAGTAATTTGTTACCTATAGAAGACCATGCATATGTACATGAAGTTTCAGAAAAGAAATGTTGGACCTGTCAGAATTACTTATGAGTGTGTATTTTGAAGACCACTGTTATAGTGGAACACACCTATTCTATAGTTAATAGACTCTCCCACCTATAATAAGTAGTAGTAGTAAGAGTAACGAGGGAATCGCTCAGCGAGTCTGTCTGAGTTCAGTCTGAAGTCAGACGACCGGTTGAACTCTCTGCCTTCGGGCGGGAAGGAACCCAAAGGAGGCTACGCCGAAGGGCGGATTCTCTTTCGGGGAGGTAAACCGACCCTGAACCCATTTATACGGCTCCAATGGGCATATTTTTGGCTGAGCCCACCGGCTCGGAGATCCCACGTTAAACCGGCCTTGTGCCACATGATGCCCACGGGGTTGGGTGACTACATACCGTCGCTCAGTGGGTAGTCAGTCGATGTCGGACGACCGTTAGTCGGATATTAAAGTATCAGCCACCACAACTAGATTACTGCGTCATTACCTATTTATATCAAGTTCCTAACGTTTTCTACGTCGAACCTATTTTAGGACCGACTTAGTAGAAATACAAGCCAACACTGTGAAACCACTCCATAACAACCAGAAAACACATACTCCAAAAATCTACTAAAATGGGTTTAAAAATGACATCAGATCAACCGAACCGATATGGGCATATATTGTTGTGGAATGCGTTAAAGTGCAATGTTCGTGGTAGCACAAATATTTATTAAAGTGTAAAAATATTAGGTTGGTGTAAAAATAATGACGTAATAATGTCGTTTTTTTTTTACCTTAAAAATACGTCAAAAAACGATATTATTACGTCATTATTTTTGCAACAACCTAATAGAATGTACACATTTTTACATATTGGAGGGTACTATACAGACCAGATTTAAGTAAAATTGTTGCCATTTCTGCTGCCCTCTTTAATTTTTATACGCATCATTCATCTGATTGTATGCTTTTATTTGTTGTTGTAATGTGTCTAATTTGACTTGCATTTTAGTTTTGAATAATGCTTCGAAAAAAAGAATGCTGTACATTTATTATATATATATATATATATATATATATATATATATATATATGACGTTACACATTATGAAATGGACAAAGTCCGAGAATTATTTTAAGACATTTTTTATTTCTATACGTTCTTTTTATAGATACAAATATTTATGTAAACGTCCTGCTTATAATAAACAGTATTAACGACATTTACCGGGGTGAATGTCCGAGAAATGTTCATAGAAAATACGCATCCTCCGACAGGAATCGGACCTATATCCTATAAGTAACTGTGCTATAGCCTGTCGTGATTTACCGATTGAGCCACAGACAAGCGTTTCGGTTAGCAAGGTCGATTTTGCTGTTTGTAAAATAGAATTCTCCATGATTTTCTGTCATATAATCATATCTGCTCGATGCGTATCCAAATGTAAACCAATGACATCACCCATTATGAAATGGACAAAGTCCGACAATTATTTTAAGACATTTTTATCTTTATACTTTCTTTTTATAGATACAAATATTTAAGTAAATTCTCTGTTTATAATAAACAGTATTAAACCATATTTAGCGGGCTGAATGTCCGAGCAATTTTCATAGAAAATATTCGTCCTCCGACAGGATTCGAACCTGTATCCTATACGGAACCTTCATTTAGCTTGACGTGCCTTTAACCGATTAGGCCTCAGAGGAGCGTTCGGTTAGCAAGGTCGAATTTACTGTATTTGAACTTCAATCTTCTATGAATCTCTCACGTACATTTAAATCTGCTCATGGCGTATCAAATGTAAACAAATGACGTCATAGATTAAGAAATGGACAAAGACATTTTTTATGTTTAACGTTCTTTTTATAGATACAAGTATTTAAGTAAATGCTCTGTTTATAATAAACAGTATTAAATAATATTTACCGGCCTGAATGTCCGAGAAATGTTCACACAAAATACGCGTCCTCCGGTAAAGGTCCGTCAGGCTATATGACGGTTCTGTATAGGATACAGGTTCAATTCCTGTCAGAGGGATCAATTAACTTCGAAAGATCTTGGAAAATCCAGAATTGCATTTGATGAAAGCAATTTCAACGTTACATTCAGTTTGATAAGTGAGTAGATGAATCCTTTCATCCACAGCGATACTTTCAACATTTAATTTGGAATGGCTGCTAGCAAGGAAGCTTGTGTTGACTTACTGCGAACAGAAGAAATTGGAAAGAGCTGCTTGAAATCTTTTGTTGAGATGCCACTTCTTAGAGGCACCCAGTCATATTACGAGCCCCTGAAGAAGAACAAATCGTATACTTTTGATGAAATGATCATCAAATCAAGTTGAGAACAAATGAAGGTTCGATTGCATTTGAGAGAAGATCGAAATACCTTTGAACGACTGATTCTTATAAAAAATAGAAAAAGCATTAATCTTGAAGTTCGAGTTTTCGCCATATCTGTCACTGTGCAATCCTGATGGTACCATGACGAAAACTGTGAAGTCAAAGCTGTTTGCTTGTCTTGCAGAGCAAATACCTCAGCCGGCAAGCGTACCACAACACATTCCAAGTATTTACGATGGCATGGTACTATTTCACAAACTACCAAAAGCAATTGAGTCCTCTGGTGAAATCTCCGACCATGTGATTCGAAAGGTGCTGAGTATAAGTTGCAGGTTTGCCTTTATTCCAACTGATCACTGTCTCCCTGATTCTAACAATACCGGGAAAGGGGTTGCCGGTCGACATATGGGTGTCAGTTCTAAGATGGGAGCAGATTTTGCAGGTTAAAATTTCTTAATTTCAGTATCAGCCAGAAAGCAAATTAGATCTCAACTTCATAATGGGTGAATTGCAATCAACTGAGAAACGTGTAATAAATTTGAATGGCTAATAGATCTATATAACTTTCAAGAACAGAGCGTTTTCTATCTCATCTAATGAAGAAATGTCATCAGCCCAAGAAGAACAAAATATTGCTACAATGGACTCTGATGTTGGGATTCTATCATTGCACTACAAAGAATTGATCTAGGCTAACTTGCTACTAGACTTTGCTTCAGGATCCAAAGACGTGTACTACGATATTAACGGTGCTGACATATCAGCTGAATTTGCCAAAGCTCTACCAGCTCTTCACGCACTATCAGGTTGTGATTCTACAAGCAGCTTTAGTGGCATAGGGAAGAAGAAATGCCTTCAAGTACTAAAGTCTGACCAAAGCTTTATTCTTTTCTTTCATCACTAGAAATGCCATCTTTGCGGAAAAGTACAAATGTACTATTATTTAAGCAGATACAAAAATGCACACACATTTCATTCTTTCGATTTTGGATATGATGAATCCTAGTAAGGCGAAACATCATCAAATCTAGTTTCAATGAAACGGTTTACTATTTGGTATATTTAATCAAAACTTTGTCGGGATTCTATATTCTATTTTACACACACAAACACACACACATATATATATATATATATATATATATATATAGAGAGAGAGAGAGAGAGAGAGAGAGAGAGAGAGAGAGAGAGAGAGAGAGGGGGGCCTTGTGCCACATCTAAGCTACGCTTGGAAAATCACAATATATATAGAGAGAGAGACAGAAAGAGATAGATAAATAGATAGATAGATAGATAAATAGATAGATAGATAGGTAGGTAGGTTCTGACGAAAGAAATGTATTACATACGGTGATTGAAAAGTAACTCCCTGTTTTATGTATGATGGACTCTCCCGTTTAACTATAATTTTTGTAAAACGGGAGAGTCCATCATTCATAAAATAGGAGTTACTTTTCACTATATATACATATATATATATATATATATATATATATATATATACACACTCGATATATATACTCAATTCTCCCGTCGAATTCGACGTGTGAGGGTCAAGCAGATCAGTTACTAAGAAACTGACATCCCGGCACCAGCACATGAGAATTGATTATAGTGTTGAAGGTTTCGTGCAGGACCATCCACACTTTTTGAAGGGTCGAATATAGACTCTTGGTGCATAGGTTATAGAACTCAGTCTGACCTGCTATTTATCCATAGCTGGAGGGAGATGAAGAGGATTGACACCTTTCCCAAGAGTATTAGCACGTAAGTGAATGTAAAGGATTCGACTCAATCCAAGCCACTATCCACTACTCCACCGTGCCTCATAAGTCTCTCTCTCTCTCTCTGTCTATATATATATATATATATATATATATATATATATATATATATATATATATATATATATATTCAGATAGACTAGGACGATAGATAGATACGGACAAGGATAAGTAGTTGTATATATATACACAAAGACATACTTAGATATCTATAAACCGATACTGATTGGCAAAGATCAACATATATATATATATATATATATATATATATATATATATATATATATATATATATAGATAGATAGATAGATAGATAGATAAGGACAGTTTAATACAAATAATTATATATATGAAAACAAATACATTCATGTATCTAAAGAATATCACATGTTATATATAATGATATATACTGATTTAGATAGCTTCATATATAGATAGACGCTGTCAGAAACAGAACACTGTCGAAAACAGAGATATGTAGGTGAATTTGTAGTTAGAATTTAATTAAAAAGAATGAGTTGAATTTTCTAACTAGTGTGTTTTTCAATTATCGAATATGTTACTTTTCTATATTCGATCCCATTAAATAGCCAGAATATCAAAAAAGTAACTATGGCGTAATATACAAATAGAAAAGCCAATATTCATCTTTGTTTACGGTAAATATTACACTTTAGTTGTGTTTATCCTTTCTTTTTTTCCATACTTGAAATGTTTAGGTTATCGAAACATTAATTCAAGGTTTAATAAAGATAAGTAGTCAATGTCCTGTTGATATTTGTTGGCGCGTTTCCATCTTTCTTGGCAAGAATGACAGAATGAATCATCAGCTTCCAACATCCCTGCCCACAGCTGTAAAATGACTGCTATGTTGGCCACTCTAATTTTTCAGTTGCATGCACCCTACCGAGATCTGAATATGAAAGCGAGGCTGTGCCAAAACGAGGCACGGAAAAAGAGGTCAGTTGAAGTCACTGGTATGAAAAGCCGATAGGATGCGGCTATCGCATTACCTGTTAAAGGAATTGTAGGATAATGGGCTTCTGAAAAAGTTTGTTCGCGTCTTTAGAAGGGATTAAAAATTAAAAACCGACGTTTGAACATTATAGTCCATGTTTGGAAAGTGGCCAGGCCGAAAACCTTATCGCTATTGTTTTAATACATTCTTGTCTTGTTATTTTGATTGTCAACGTTTAAATTAATTCTGTTTCTATTTCTTTGTCCTCGAATTCGTTTTAAATGAAAGTTGGCTCTCTGTGCCATGACAGGAAATTTTTCTCGCCAGAGTCGATCCTTCAAATCTACAAATCAACCATTTGCCCTTGCATGGAGTATTGCTGCCATATATGTTCTGGAGCCCATTCTGTTTGTCTCAAGGTTCTTGATAAAATCCAGAGACGGATATGCAATGTAATTGGCACTGATCTGGCATCTCGTCTACAGTCGCTCTCTCACAGACGTGCCGTCGCCATCCTCTGTCTTTTTTACAAATACTTTCATGGCAACTGCTCCGATGATCTGCTTTCGCTGGTTCCCAGACTTCATGAATTTAAGCGTTGTACAAGGCTGGCATCTCGCTCTCGCCCTTTCACTGTCAAAACTGTTAACGTAGCCGTCTCTTCTACTCCAATAGCTGTCTCGAACCTCTTGCCTGTGGAACTCCCTCCCCTTTTCCTGTTTCCCTGATAGCTACAATCTCCAACTATTCAAATGTAATGTCAATCGACGTCTCCAGATGCCCTGATCTATCCCCTATCCTTCTCTTCATCCTTTCCTTTATCACTCCTATTTGCTCTCGCTCCAACTCTCTGTAACCCCTTGCATGCTATTGGCCTCCCGCCTTGCTAGGAGTGAAATGTTTAAAAAATATATATATCAATACCCCTGCCACTGCTAACAATTAAATATAGTTGTTTCTTTTGAAGACTTCGGATGGATAATTCTTCGTAAGATAGCCACTCACTGCCGAAATAGATTATTAGCTTATGAGGTCAATACTGATGTCCCCCAAATCACTGCAGACGTACTCAAAAGATTCTCCCGTTACACTCTTTCTGCTTTATATTACCTATCTGCTTGAAGATTCTCTGATTCATACATATCTATGAAGAGGATACCACAGTTAATGGGTGCACTCTCCAAATTTCTAGGTATCCAGAGACTGGTAGCCGATATCTCTTCTGACATCATTGTAACAGCTCAACGGACATGGGGATAAAAAAAGGAACCGGTAAGTTTCAATGCCTCCAACACCATGTTAATAACTTTTCATCATCAACCAACGGACACTAAATTGTCTCTAGTCACAATGAATGTTTTGTGCCCTCAGAGATGCTCATTTCAACGTCTCTCAGAACTCAAGCTCATCCCAGTCTTCAAGTAGAATTCGTATATGCGATCCTTCGCTAAAGAATTTCGGAAATACAGTTCGTTATACCGCCCCAGGAAGTAACTGACTCTTCCTGCCATGTTCCACCTGGGTATGACAACAAGCTACATCCGATAGAAGGGACTTTGATGGGGAGATTGGAGGTTTTGAAGAGCATGGAACCACCTCTTAATTGCTGTTGATTCCAGGTCCATCCTCACTCGGAGTGGTAGCATCTGTTAAGGTCCCAGTTATGGGTAAATAATGAACCCCCAAAGGAAAATCAACAGAACATTTTTACTCGCATTATTTATATTAATCGGGCCGTCATCCTCATCTTCATTGCCATATTTATAAAGCTTCGGCCGTTGTACGCTCTGGCCTTCTTCAGGTGATTGGAATTTCGAAGCGAACCCTTTATTTCGTCCACCGGGGTAGATTGTTCTAGTTCTACGAACCGTGCCTCTTCCGGATGTCTCATCTTTACCTTAACTGTCGAAGTTTTGGTTCACCACTTATGTGGCCTGGTATTGAACTCACAAATACTTGGGTCTAGTCACTGGATCTAACCGACGTCTTTATCCACTGGGCCATGTGTCGTGGAACTAGAAAAATCTACCCCGGTGGGCGACATAAAGGGTTCAATTCGAAATTCCAATCAGCTGAAGAAGGCTGGAGCGTATAACGGCCGAAAAGTAGTAAATATGGCAATGAAGATGAGGATAAAGCTCAGAGTGATGAGATAACGCAAGTAATCATAATACCTCATCTCAGGGATATAGATGGATATTGAGGAACATTTTTATAGTAAAAATAACACCATTAGATTTTATTACCTTCAAAATATATAGCTAACATAAGATATCTTTACTTTGAAAGTATAAAATTATGTACAATATGTTTCCTTATTGAAAGCATAAAAACAAAATATTTAGATTTCAGTATTAAATAACACATAGATGTTTATATGCCGCCAAACAAAATCCTCCAATTAATACCTTGCCACGTTTTTTGCTTCCAAGTCTCAGATTACACTAAAAAAGTTGTTTTTTGCTTCCATATCTGGAACGGAGGCTGTCTAGTCCCTGCTTTTCATTTTTGAGTTAGAAAGGTCTACACAGCTTTCTGGTGGCTAACTATTTTCAATCCTACATCACATTTCCCACTGACGAAATTATGAAATGGACAAAGTCCGACAATTATTTTTAAAACATTTTTATGTTTATCTATAAAAAGAATGTATAAACATAAAAATGTCTTAAAAATAATTGTCGGATTTTCATAATGTGCGATAATATTTGTATACATATGGATATGTTTTTTTAGCAGATATGAATGTACGTGAGAGAATCATGATTGTAATTCAAAAGCAGCAAAATCGACCTTGCTAATCGAACGATTCTCTGTGGCTCAATCGGTTAAGGCACGTCAGGCTATAAGACGGTTCAGTATAGGATACAGGTTCGATTCCTGTTGGAGGACGAATATTTTCTATAAAAATTTCTCGGACATCCTTCGTAACGTAAATGTTATTAATATTGTTCATTATAAAACAGAGCATTTACTTAAATATTTGTATCTATAAAAAGAATGTATGAACATAAAATATACACACACACACACACATATATATATATATGTATGTATGTATATAGACAATTTCAAGAAAATTTAACGTCGGGGAAAGAACGAAGTCGAGGAAACAACATCTCAAAATCTGATATTTACAATTAAGAAACTTTATCATATTATATATATATATATATATATATATATATATATATATATATGTGTGTGTGTGTGTGTGTGTGTGTGCGTGCGTAAATATATATATATATATATGGTAGACACTCCCGTCATATTTGACGTATGAGGGTCAAGCACCTCAGTTCCTAGGAACCGACAGCCAGACACCAGCACATATGATTTGATTATAATGATGAAGGTTTTGTGCAGAACTAAGTTCACTTTTTGAATGGTCGAATAGAGAGAGACCTGGCGCACTACGTGCCACGAGTTCGTCATACAACCTTCCGCAGGTTTTCAATTCATAGGTGTCATTCTCTTAGACCAGTTTCCATCAAAGGCTATAGAACACAGTATGTCCTGCAATAGAACCCATACGTGGAAGGAAAAGAAGAGGATTCATACGTTACTCAAAGCTATTTGCATGTAAGTGAATGTAATGGATTTGACTGGAATTTGAAATCGGCCCTCCGAGTCCTAAGTCCGACCGCTAGCGCTCCACCGCACCTCCTATACATACATACATACATATATATATATATATATATGTGTGTGTGTGTGTGTGTGAGTGTGCGTATATACACAATCATATATATATATATATATATATATATATATATATATATATATTCAGTTTCGGCATAGAAACACGCTGCACGGAGATTTATTACAATGAAAATCCCATTAAACGCCGATGTTTATGTACACACCGTCTATCTATTATTCTGTATATATATATATATATATATATATATATATATATATATATATATATATATACAGGTATATGATTGGTGTATACGGAATGATTTTCAATGACCAAAAAATACTATTCTTCAAAGAGTGCTTAATACAGAGTAGAGAAAATAAAATTTAGCCGAAAATTATAGCATAAATATGTTATAAAATCGCTACAAAAATAGCAATTTTGTTTCAACACTTTTTGTGTGTTATAAAGTGATGGTGTTGAATGTAGAATAAAGGGTTTTAAAAGGTTCAAATCAATCAAACACCCCTCGATAGAGGAAACGCTGTTACATACGTTGGAATGACCAATCAAAATACAAGTATATGAGAATTCAAAAAACTTGACAACGAACCTTGGTTATAATAATTATTTAATGCTTTAATGTTAGGGTTAGACTAAAATAGAAATCATTCTCACTAATATTAAATTTTATTATAAAATTCAAAATTCAAAATTACCATTATTTAAATTTAATCTGTATTAAGTTTAAAAAATTATAAAATTATTTAAAGAAGAAACTGAGGAAAATACATGTTTTGTTATTTATTTTGCTTTTGTTGAAAAGCCAACAATTCAGTTAGAATAAACATTAAAATCTAATGTTGCTCTGAGCTTCGTTACAACTAAGATACATCTGAAATGATGATATGGGCAAGGGAGGTTGAAATCATGCAAAAGACAATACATACACAATCAGATTATAATACGCAAACATGTAGACATACTTAGATATATAAACACGCAAAAAAGAACGAAACAGGAAATAGGTGTCCACGACCTTTAAAAAAATCCGACAACGTATACATACAATGAAAGGCACATATAAGCGATTATACACACATGAGTTAATAAAGACACACAGATATACACAACAAGAAATATTCAAATTTAAAAGTGTTAGTAAACGAATTCAAATACACTGTCATATCATCACATACTATATATGTTTCATATAAGTGTTAAAACAGAATGGCGATTTTTGTAGTGCTTTTAAAACATATTTATATTATAATTTTCGAATACATTATATATATATATATATATGTATGTATGCATATATATATATATATATATATATATATATATATATATATATATATATATATGAAATCATTTTATTTTTATCTCGACCCACTTGCCATAATCGAAATCATCCAGCATAATAATTTTTATATTTTCATTTCGAAGATTCTGAGAAACTTTCAACAGTCCCTCGAATATATGTGGAGAAGTTCAATGTACTTGTTTTGCTTGAGAATCCCATAAAATACGGCCGTAGAAAAATTATGCTCATGTAAATAATACCCACTGAGGATTTGGATATGAAAATAAAGATATTTATTTTTTATTTTTTTTTTTAATGTGGGGTACGTTTAGTTTCATTTTTCTACGTTTTCAAATAATTTTCATTATTTTTTTTCCACGAAGTTTTATATTGCAAAAGTCTTTCATTTTCTTTATTTTCGCTTTCTCGCCTTCGCCAGTCAACGTGGGATGTGACAATCAAAAAACCAGGGAGTCTAGAATAACGGCAGTAAAAATTCATATTTATTGCACTTCATAACGCGGCAAAGAACATTAACGAAGCAAACTTAGTAAAAGAAATCTATTTTTTGTTTTCATGCGTCACGATCACACGCTGCAGAGATAAGAAAGGGCAATAAAAAGATGCTAATCCCATGCCTGCAATTATATATATATATATATATATATATATATATATATATATATATATATATATATATATATATGCACCAGTGGAATGATTACGACATCTCTTTCAAATTGCAGGAAGATTGAAGGAAACTAATTCTTCTAGGAATTTACACACACGCACGAACACATCTAACATTATAATTTTACTTATATATATATATATATATATATATATATATATATATATATATATATATATAGTATGAAAACAGACGGTCGCCTCAAAGTGTTGACTTCTATGTTCACTTTTATATATGTACACAATCAGATTATAATACACAAACATGTAGATATACTTAGATATATATATATATATAGTGTGCGCGTGTGTGTGTGTTTAGAGAGCATTGTTTCATTAATACGTTTTTCATTAAATAATATAAACAAATTTTGAGGAAAAATAAACTGTGTCGTTTGGTTGGCTGGACTGAAATCTACTATTGCTGTACAAAGAAAGTTTAGAATTGAATACAATAGAGAACCACCTTAATAGAAACACTATTGCTAAATGGATGACGAAATTTAAAGACACAGGCTCCATCTATGATAAGTCACGTCCTGGAAGGCCAGCGATGAAATGTTGCATACATAGAAAAATCCTTTACAGCAAGTGGAAGTAAGACGTGCATCATTAGAGTTCAGGCTCCCAAAATCTAGTTTGTATAAGATTCTGCTACAGTTTTTTGTGTATATGTAACTAGAATATTTATTTTGTCACATTACAAAATTGTGACACGTGGCCGAAGAAGGGGATGGGTAGAGGCTGGTCCAAATTAACTATCCTATAACTAGCTAATCAGATTCACGACCCATTCATACATTACAATTTACCCATTCACCACAAGAACTCGTCCATTACCGATCAATCCTTCATGCACCATAATACCGCATACTCACAAGGGGAAAATACAAAAATGCGCCCCAATCCATAAAAAGTTGATGATAATACATAAAATACATACAATTATAATAATGATACAATGATGGGGGGAGGGAGATGAAATCCATAATCAACTAAAAATGTAACATAATTCAAACTAAACATAACATATGTTAGTAGGGACCGTCCAACCCTCAAAATAGAGAGGCTGCTGTATTCTGCCCAGGGGACAGAATCAAGAGGCAACTCTCGCTAAGGGAGTGGGAAGAAGGATAAAATATTATGCTGGAATGGGAAAATATAAAGCTGACCCAGTCGAGATAAAAGGAGGCCAAAAAAAACTGGGGAGGTTGGGAATCTCGACTTGGATCATAACCAAAGCGTAGCCGGGTAACAGGCCAGGAACAATACTTACTCACATTAACTAGGTACACTGAAGCTTGTCTAACCTAACCGAGAGGAGGGTTCCACAGGAAGCCACCCCGATGAGCAATAGGTTGACCTAGAAGAGAAAATCAAGGCTAGCCTCGGTCACACGAAGCAAGCTCGCCTCTTTTACCCACCTTTCGCTAAAGACTGTCGAATGCAATCGTTTTCTATCAGATCTAATCTTCATCTTGATGCTCAAAGAATTGGATCAGATGCTGATGAGAAAGACGGTTGCCCCGCAAGACTTCATCCTTTCGCGTCGTTCAAATCACCATTCGAGCCGTGGTTAGCAGCGTCAGAAACACCATCCGTTTCACCCCGGAATACGGGGGCGACACATTGTCACACGTATATGCACGATCCATGAACACAAGCTGTTCGGGGGCGAGACGAGCCGTCACCTCGCCGACATGGTCCCATAAGGGGCGGACCCGGGGGCAATGGTAGAAGGCGGGCGAAGCCGTTTCTTCTAAGCCAAGACCACACCGTTCACAGTCTGGCAAATCCGCCAAATCCCATATGAAAGCCTTGTCGTTGAGAGGCAGCCGATTCCGAGCCAATCGCCAGGTAAGTGAAAACTTAGGGTTACAGAGGTAATCCGCCGGTGGCGCCCAAGACCAGTAGGAGCGATACCCCTCCTCCGACAAGCCGAGCGTATCTCGTAGGGAATCCTTCGCGGGCCCCTCCACTAATCCACGATAGAAGACCTTCCTAGGTCGTGAAAGGTCACTGGACCGGGGAATGGCCTTCAAGGCCGACCGACACTCGCGAAGGAAATCCGATTCATCCCGGGGTTTACAACGGCGCTCAACCCTCGAGATGGGGCGGGGACTGATGGTAAGGCTAGGGAAGGCGTCCCTAACAATCCTTGTGTATAAGTAACTAGTGAGCCAGTTAAAATGACTTAACTCCCATTATAGTCTACCAATAGAAGGTTAACCAATCAGAAGCCGCAGAACATTCTATCCGTCGTGTATAAAGGCGGCCATTTTTGTTTACCCTACCCGAATGACCAGTGCCAACTTGTCAGGCGAAGATGATAGAAGGAAGTACTACGCTCTGCTACGTTGCTGCGATATCCACTGCTAACCTGAACTACGCTTTCCTACTGTCTCCGAAATATTCACTGCGAACCTGTGGATTCTATACTCGAAGACGTCCGTCAAAATATCTAAAAAAAACTTCATATGTAAGCTTACAAAATTCAGTTACATCAACAGTTGTTAGGATTATTATGGACGGCTACTTTCTGTCATCAGTTGAATGAAAAATTTGGCAATGATGATGCATTTGTGAGTAGTTTACTGTTCTCTGAGGAAGCAACCGTTCATATTAGTGGCAAGATCAACAGGCATAATTGCTGAAATGAAACTGTTGATCATGAAAGGGACTCTCTTAAAGTTAATGTGTGGTGTGCTTTGGGAAAAAATCGGATCATAGGGCCATGTATTTTTCGATATCGTGTTATTAACAGTGGCAACTATTTAGATATGTTGCAGAATTACGTTATTCCGCATCTTGAACTTGAAAGATAATACAGAGTTTCAACAAGATGGAACCCCTTGTCACTGCTATGCGTGTTAGAAAGTTTCTAAATCAGGAATTTCCTAACAGATGGATAAGAAGGGCGTGGGCCAGATTTTACTCCATTAGATTTTTTGTGGGGATATTTGAAAACAATTGTTTATGCGACCAGTTCATTAGAAGATTTGAAAGCTAAAACAACTAATGTGATTTAAGGTATTACTGTAAATCAGTTGGAAAATGTTTTCCGTGAACTGCAAAATCGTATTACCCTTTGTATTGCTAACGATGGAGGACATGTGGAAACTTAAATAAAATTTCAATAAAACCTTAAAAAATATAAACTTACTTCTTTCTAATCCTTTTTACAAAGTATTCTTATCACAAATACAAATAAAGTTATAAATTTTTTAAAGTACACACGAACTTTATGGACATCCTGAATATATATATATATATATTGTTGTAGCAGCCTAATATTC